>JAWHQI010000299.1:2400000-3000000 GCA_033032865.1 Dactylorhiza incarnata
ACGCACTCTACGGAATTAAAATTAAAGCGGTAAATTGCAGAAATTGAAGAAATGCGATCCCTACCCAAATAGGTAGAGGGGAAATAAATGCGTGAGCAAGTCCTATCCAAACGGATAGGCGGGAAATAAATGCGTGAGCAAGTCCTATCCAAACGGATAGGCGGGAAATAAATGCGTGAGCAAGTCCTATCCAAACGGATAGGCGGGAAATAAATGCGTGACAGAAATGGAAACTATTCGGTTACAAAAAAGGCGCAAAATTTATTCACCTACACACACGCACTCTACTTGAAATTGAAACCTAAGTTAAAAGAAAATAAAATCTATGCTCATAAACACACACACTCTTCTTTAATGAAATCTAATTAAAAATAAAACAAAACTAATCTCATACACTCACACACACAACAATAATGAAAACTAAGTTAAAAGAAAAGAAAAGCTATACTCATACACTCACCCACACTAACAACAAAACAAAACTAAAATAAATACAAATTACTCTCATACACACACACACTTACAAAAAGAGACAAAGAAAGTGAAAACAACAAAATAAAACAAAACAAAACAATTTAATTAACCACCTACACTCACACACACTAATAACAAAACATCTAAAAATTATAACAAAACTAAAAACAAGATAATTACTCTCATACACTCACACACACAAATTAAAAAGATGAAAACTAATTAAAATTACTAAATTACTAAATTACAAAAAACTAAAAATAAAAAGAAAAAGAAAAAGAAAACACACACACACTTCCAACAAAACAAAGAGAGAGAGAGTGTGACAAAACAAGCCAACTATTTCATTTCCATAATAAAAAGATTACAAAAAACAAGAGAGAAAAAGAGCACAAAATTACAAAAACATAAAAACTAGTTGGATCAAAACCTTAAGAATAAGCTCTTAAAATTTTTGAACCCTTGGACTCAGCTGAAACTGGCTATTTATAGAAAAAAATTTTGGATTACACGCCCTCGGACACGGGCGTGTCTGAGGGCGTGACACGGCTTGGGGTGCGAATAGCCAGAACAGCTGGATCCAGGCAGGCATCAGGAAGGCTTGACCGGCGACTTCGGAAGTACACGGGCGTGTTCCAAGTAACACGGGCATGTTCGATGTCGGCATTGTGTTGTCGGCTGCTGGGCGTGACGGGCGGCGTGTCCTTTGTTCTTCCGAAAGAAATTGAGGGGTCACGGCCTCGGTCACGGGCGTGACCTGATTACGGCCGTGACAGTGGGCGTGACATTGACATCTTGGCTCGAATCTGGGCTTGGTCATTCAACACGGGCGTGACTGATGTACACGGCCTCGGTCACGGGCGTGACCGAGGGCGTGACTTGATGTTTGAGTTGGAAAAAGAGCAGGGAAAAGAAAATGTTAGGGATTAGTGAACACGCCCTTGGACACGGGCGTGACCAAGGGCGTGACATAACAAAATTACAAAAACTTTACAAAAATTAAAATAAAACTAAGTTAAAAACAAAAATAACAAAAACAAACATTTTATTCATAAATTTACATATATTATTTAGAAATCTAATTAAAATTATACTAAAAATTATAAAGAAAAATGCGTATATTTACTATTCATCAAATATCTTCTAATCCAGTTCATATACTTCTTATTTTTACGGTTGGATTCTGACGATTGTAGGTATGCTTTGAGGTGTACTTTGTTTTGATCTATTCATTTTATTTAATTTTATATTTGTGTGCTTGGAGTTATTAGTCAAATAGTGACTAAGCAAAACACAGTAAACTCTGTGATGAATGTTTGTAGTGTTGCTCTATAGTATTAGTCGGTAGAGGATCAAGCGTAACAGGTAGAACTCTGTGATGAATTTTTTCAAGTGTTGTTTTTTTATGAATGTTGTGAGTTTTGTGAATCTTTATTTATCTTACACAATTGTTATTTGATTTAGCAAATTAGTAATGTTATAACCTAAGTTGATGTTGCTTTGGTAAAAATTTAAATATGGACGGTCAGAATAAAAAATCTAGACTTATCGCATCCTTGTTTTAGAAGAAGTTAAAATCACAAGTCTTCTTCAACATGTAAAACTCCAATTCAAGATAGTGAAAATGAGGAGTTTTTACCTTCTCCATCTGATGATAGTGAGAATGTATTTCCTTCATGATAGTTTATTTAGGATATAGTCTAGGTCACCTAGAGGGGGGGGGGGGGTGAATAGGTTTCTTTTATTTTAGGCTTAGTGTTTTCTGAATTTAGGTTAGTAAAATATCAAGCACAGAAAACACAAAGAGATTTATAGAGGTTCCTCAAGACAGGGTGCCTTCAGTAGTCCTCTTTCCCCCTTTACCTTTCTAACAATGAGTTAGATAAGGCCAACTTCTCCAAACTCAGCTCCAAGAGCCTACAGCACAGATCCCACGGGATCTCTCAGGTTTTCCCAAACCCTACCTCAGGCACAACATCCTTACCTCAGATCACACAATGATCCTACTCTCAAGCTGACCTCTCAGCTCTACATCTCAGGCCAATCAGCCTTACACACTCAGGCAACAAAGCCCTACAGTCTCAGAACCCACAAGTTCCTACAGATGATATAATAAAGGATTACAAATAGAAGGAAGAAGTGGTCAAGCCTTGGTCTTCTTCTTCTTAACAGCTGTTATTGCAGACTTGAACAGGGGAGGAGAAGTGCTGCTCCAACTTGATTTTTCCTGATCAGCCCTTCAGATGATGGACTGGATCAACTTGCTCTTTCTTGAGATTAATCAAGATAACCAATCTCTTCTCTCCTTGCAGCCTTGTGTAATCAGTTCTTGGCTGCCGACAATGAAACAGTAAAGTTCTTCTTTAATTTTTTATGTGCTGGAGAGAAGATCAAATGCAAAAGTTCTTTGCTCAACCCTAACTTATTCCTTTTATACACCACTGAACTTCAACGGCTCTTAGCTGTCCTTCTGACAGGTATGGGAGTGATTGGTGGACCCCAAGAAGCCTTTCTGCAGCTTGCGCCAAAAGCAGAATCCGCCAGATCACTTTTGAATCTATCTCAACGGTTGGGCTGAGATAGTCAGCCGTCTCAGCGGTTATTTCTGTCCCATCCCCGCAGATCCGCTGAGACAGACAGTTGTCTCAGCGGTTTTCTTCTATCTGCAGCTCAGCTGGCCCAGACACCTTCTCAGCGGCTCCTGGCCTTGTCTCAACGGTTCAGCTGAGACTGAGAGCTTGTCTCAGTGGTTTTGACAGTAAACCGACTGATCATTCATCACACTTTGGTATGCCCTAGTCCTGCATTGCCATGAGATAGAAGTAGGGTTTATCAAATACAACTTGTACTTAGCATTGAGTGCGAGGCCTCTTCAAATCAAGGGAACATTGAGGGTCATTTTCCCAACAATCTCCCCCTATTTGAAGAAGGCGGAACACCCTCAAATGCTAGAATACATTACTCATAAATTCTTGATATGTGTCATTGCTTATAATGAGTTCAACATATCATGCTTAGTGCATCAGTCATTTTAAAACAGATGGTTGTTATGAAAGTATTTGTACCACAGAGTTTAATCAATCCATCAGTAAGATTTGATAAACATAACAATGCTACATTGATTAAATTATCCAATAAAAATATGGTAAGGTTTAGTTATAACTCAGATTTAGCTATTGTACCACCCGTAATTCGTCGAGATCAGAAATGCCTAAGGAGGCGCCTATTCGCATACCTCGCTAGGCGAGCAAGGGGCGAGCATGGCGAGCAAGGGGCGAGTATGGCGAGCAAGGGGCGAGTATGGTCAGGTAACTACCCCCCCCCCCCAGGATTTGTCTATAAATAGACCCCAGGGGTACAAGAAAGAGGACTTTTGGACGAGGTTGGCCCCCTCAGGCGAGATACTCGCCAGGTCCCTGCATTCCTTGTACCAAGCTAAGCCATTTTTGGTTTTGGAGGGGAAGACTCCCTTGAGCTTCCGGGTACGTGGTGAGACCTCCCTGCCGCAGCACCTGGGGTCCTGTTTGTTGCTCTTCTAGCTTCTTCGTCGTTGCCAGCCAAGTCATCTCATTGGACTGCTGGGTGAGTAGCCTCCGGCTGCATTGATCCGAATTTTGGAGCCTAGGATTTTCCTGGCTTCAACACTTGGGTGAGGTGAGCGTGAATCGTAGCCAGAGGAAGAAAGTTTGGTAGAAAGGCGAGATGGTAGAAATTGGCGACCACGAGGAAGTTGTTGGCAACTCGCGAGTATGGTGAATTCTCGCAAGTAAGGCAAGCTCCTTCCTTACTCGCCAATAGGTGAGTTCCAGATGGCGACATCCTCATGCGAGTTCCAGAAGCAAGTTCATGCAGGCGACTTTGATACTCGCCCATAGGCGAGCTCCTTCAATACTCGGCATAGGCGAGCTCCTTCAATACTTGCCCATAGGCGAGCTCCTTAAATACTCGGCATAAGCGAGCTCCTTCAATACTCGCCCATAGGCGAGCTTCCTTGTTACTCGGCATAGGCGACTTCATGCAGGCGAGCAACATCAAATAAGGCGGCTTCATGCAGGCGAGCAAGATGCTTCTTTACTCGCCCATAGGCGAGATCTCTACTCGCTCATTGGCGAGTTCTCTACTCGCGAGGGTGAGTTCTCTACTCGCAAGCTGGTGAGTTCAGGATGGTGAGTTCCTGGGAGGCAAGTTCAAGGGAGGCGAGTTCCTGGGAGGCGATTTCAAGGCCAGGCGAGTTCCTGGGAGGCGATTTCACGACCAGGCGAGTATGGAAAATAAAATATTTCCAGGGGCGCTGCCCCCGACCCCGCAAGGGGCGCTGCCCCCTTGACCCCCATCCGCTGACCGGGCAGCGGAACCCCCAAACCCTCTATGTAGGGGGTCTTATGCCAAAAGGGACACTCCTCCTTCCCTCAGTTTCATCCTTCTTCAATACCAGTGATTTCCATACATGTTCATACTTACGGGTGCTTTGGTAAAGCCCGCGAGTGCTTTTATCTGACTAACAAATAGGGTGATTCATGACGAGTTCACCACCAAGGGAAAGCACATAAGTTGTTCCGCGACTCCATGTCATGATGGTCTTTTTCAATAACCTACTCGCGAGGTCTCCAAGTCGATGCTCGGCGAGCTCCTAATCGCGATGGTTTTCAAAGCTGGTGTTCCACGAGCTTCTACTCGCGATGATCTTCATGAAGGACTTATGTTCCATGAGAATGCTTACTCGTGACGTCTTCAAGCTTAGTATTCCGCAAGCTCCTTATTCCCGATGATCTCCTTCCATCAGCTATGTTCCATGAGGGGTCTTACTCATGAGGTATTCTAGTTGATGCCCCGCGATGTTATACTCCCGATGATCTCCTTCCGTCGGCTATGTTCCATGAGAATGCTTACTCATGAGGTATTCCAGTTGATGTCCTGCAATACTATACTCCCGATGATCTCCTTCCGTCGGTTATGTTCCATGAGAATGCTTACTCATGAGGTATTCCAGTTGATGTCCCGCGATGCTATACTCCCGATGATCTCCTTCTGTCGGCTATGTTGCATGAGAATGCTTACTCATGAGGTATTCCAGTTGATGTCCTGCGGTACTATACACCCGATGATCTCCTTACGTCGGCTATGTTCCATGAGAATGCTTACTCATGAGGTATTCCAGTTGATGTCCCGCGATGCTATACTCCCGATGATCTCCTTCTGTCGGCTATGTTGCATGAGAATGCTTACTCATGAGGTATTCCAGTTGATGTCCCGTGATGCTATACTCCCGATGATCTCCTCCTGTCGGCTATGATCCATGAGGGGTCTTACTCATGAGGTGTTCCAGATGATATCCCTCGATGCTATGTTCTTACTCGTAGAGCCTTCAAGTTGATATCTCGCGACCACTCAATAGGTTATGTTATCTATAAAACCATCACCTCCCTGAAACATGGGAGATTGTGAGTCTTTTGTCTCTTTCAGCTAAGCATTTTCAAAAGAAAGGAAGAAAGCAGGTGAAGTCAATCTCCATGGTAGGTTGGGAAACGGGCCTCCAACTTGATTCTCGTAAAACCCAGAGCGGATGATGGGACAGTGCCTCGGTGGTGCGTTCCCTTAAGTCCAAGCCTCTGCAATGATGGTCGAGATCAGCTCCCCCTTACACGTTGGCCATGGTTCCCACCGACTGCATTTCTCATCCGACTGGAGAGATTATCAGGAAGAAGTCTAGACGTCGGCCTCCCAATTCAACGAAGAGATGATCGACTTAACCAACCAGGGGACCCTTGAATAAAGGTGTCGAGTACCCTCGAGGGCTAAAAGCCCGAAGCGATTCGTTTCCGATTATTTTCTCCAATCATGTGAGTTAATGTGCTTAAGTGTGCTTAACTCCCCATTTAATTGTGGAGCAACAGGAAACAGGTTGGGTCGGCAATCAGCATCCAAGTAGGATGGAGACCTTGGGATGGCGTGTTCCTTTGGAACCTCC
This sequence comes from Dactylorhiza incarnata, assembly GCA_033032865.1. NCBI lineage: Eukaryota > Viridiplantae > Streptophyta > Magnoliopsida > Asparagales > Orchidaceae > Dactylorhiza > Dactylorhiza incarnata. The sequence goes on from JAWHQI010000299.1 coordinate 2,406,443, forward strand.
CCGACTGTCAGTCCCTACTTATCGATCTCTTTAACATCACCAACAATAGTAGTAGGACGGAGACCTCGGGATGGTGTGTTCCTTTGGAACCTCCCCGACTGTCAGTCCCTACTTGACGTCATCCTTCAGCAACACCCAAGTAGGATGGAGACCTCGGGACGGTGTGTTCCTTTGGAACCTCACCGACTGTCAGTCCCTACTTGTCAACCTCTTCAATAGCACCAACAATAGTGTTGGGTATTGTAGCTACAATTACCTTGATTTGAAGAAGTGTTCCTGTGAACTAAGTTGAATTGAGATGTATTTGATGTTGTTCTCTAGTTATATGTTGTGACAGGTCTTAATGCTAAGTGCACACCAAAGTCAGGTTGCAATGGATCACCAAACACAGTTCTAGACAATGTAATCCCTCATTTTATAGAACAAAGTGTTGGTCCATGTGTAATCTCTCTTGTGGGGTGCACTTCATATACTCATAACTGAAGGCTTTCAAGGTTGAGGAGTGGAGCAGGTTTTTAGAAGAAAAGAAAAATTCTGCTGAGTCAATTCGTCGAGATGACTCGGGTCATTCCGACGAATCCCGACGGATCCAGACAGAAGACCTTTGTCTTGGTTTAGAAGAAAAATCTGCAGCTAAGTCCATTCGTCGAGATAACTCGGGTCATTCCGACGAATCCCGACGAATGCTGACAGAGGTCATTTTGGCTGGGTTGTGAAGAAAATTCTGCAGCTAAGTCAATTCGTCGGATGTTCTCGTGAACTCCCGACGAATCCCGACGAATGGTAACAGAAAGTGTTTTTCACGGGTTGTTCAGTGTTTCCCTGTGGCCAAGTCAATTCGTCGGATGTGCACGTGAAGTCTCGACGAATGACGGACAGACGGATTTCAAATCTTCGTTTCGTTTTCGAAAATTAGGGTTAGCCACCATGAACAATACACGTGGCGATCCCTCCTTGTTTGTCACCCGAGCCGTTGGAGGTTTCCCTATAAATAATCCTTTATTTTTAGGGCAAACCAAGAAGAAGAAAAGGATAGAACCCGATTGTGAAAAAGGAAGCCAGCCGTTTCTTCTTCCTCGTGCTGAACAAGTTTTCTGAGATCTAACTTCTGCACCTCTCAAGATTCGTTCTTCAGTGTTGCTAAAGATTTCTCAGATAAGAAGGCCTTTGATCAAGTTGTTGCTCTCAATATTGAAGATCTTTTCGACTTAATCAAAGGGCCTACTCAGATCAGGTTTGCCGATTCTTCATTCTTCCTAATCCTTGAAGATCCAAGCTTCCACTCTAAAGGAAGAAGAAGATTTAGTCTCTCCAGATCTGAAGTTAATCTCTATTGAGATTCAAGAGAAGTTTCATTTTAAACTTTATTTAATTTCTGTAGGAGTTGTTTACTCCGAGTTATTTATGTAGGAGTTGTTTACTCCGAGTTATTTTGTAGGAGTTGTTTACTCCGAGTTGTAGGAGTTGTTTACTCCGAGTTGTAGGAAGTTTATCTTCCGAGTTGTAGGAGTGTTGTCTCCGAGCTTGTAGGAGACATTGTCTCCGAGTGTAGGATTTGTTGATAAATCCGAGTTTTGGTGAAGTAGCCGAGTCTAGCCTCGAAGTGCTAGATAGGCGAGGCAGGAAAGAGGACTACCCACATCGGGGAACCTCTATAAAATCCTTGTGTCTGTGCTGTGCTTTATTGTGTTCATTTCTGTGTTATATTTTAATTCCGCGTAAAGACATAGAATCCACCTATTCACCTCCCCTCTAGGTGATTTAGGCCGCAACTAGATACTTTCAATTGGTATCAGAGGTAGGTTGTTCGCTATAAGGCTAACACCTTGAACAAGATCTTTAAATCTAGTTGCAAGAGCAAGTTTGTCTGAAATGGAAAAATCCAAGGATTCTCTCAAGATGCTCGTCTGTTCTAAGGAGAACTTCCCTATGTGGAAGGAAAGAATGAAGTTCTACATGGAAGCCACCGACCCAAGAATTTTTCAGATAGTAGAGGAAGGTCCCCATGTTCCTATGAAGCCATCGTCAATAAATTCAGCTATTATGATTCCCAAGAAAATGTTGGAGCTAGACAAAGATGAGATTGCCCTCGTCATCTTGGACAAGAAGGCAAAGAACATTATTGCTGGTGCAGTGGACGATTCAATGCTACAAAATCTTATACACTGCAAGTCTGCCAAGGAAATGTGGGACTCCATAGTTGTTCTTATGGAAGGTACTGAAGAAGTGAGGGATGACCGAAGATCGTTGCTGAACCAAGAATACGAAGCATTCAAGCAAGATCCAAGAGACTCCATTTCTGATACTTATGAGAAGTTCTTTAAGATCGTCAACGGTCTTAAGAACTATGATCGGGAATTCACCGTTGGAGAACTAAATGACAAGTTCTTGAGATCCTTAACAAAAGAATGGGATACCAAGGCTATTGCTATCCAGGAATTCGGAAAGTTGGCTACGATGGAGCCACAAATATTATTTGGCAAGCTTCTCTCACATGAACTAAAGCTGAGTATTAGAAAAGCTGAAGAAGAAGGATGCTCCACTTCTGGAAGGGAGAACTCTGTGGCACTGAAGGCCAAAGAGTCAAGAAGAGGTAAAGCTAGATCATTTGAAAAGACACAGCCGTCAGATGAAGACGATGAGTCTGTTGATTGCTCATCAAGCTCAGACATGTCTGATGGAGAGTTCTCTTCACTCGCCAAGAAATTCAAGAAATTGCTCAGAAAAAGGAGCCAAAGAAGGTCAAGGCGTGATGATGAACATCACAAGAAAGAACACAGAAGCGACAGGTATAAAAGCAAACCGAATAAACACGTTTCAACTGATATTGTTTGTTATTGTTGTAATAAGCCAGGACACATAAGTACGGAATGTCCATACAAAGAGAAGAAATCTTTCAAGGGAAAAAGGAAAGAAGAAAAGAGCTTCTTAGCAAAGAAGACTAAGACTCTTAGTGACAGTGACTCAGGGAAGTCAAGCTCAGATGAAGAAGCCTATTTTGGGCTTATGGCACATTCAGATGAGGAAGGAAGTGTCTTCTCATACAAAGGGAAGGTAAACTCGCATACTCCTCTTTCTGCATCTGAAACTGACTCCAATGCAAATGAAGGCTATTCTTCAGAGGTAGATTCAGATTTAATGATTCAGTACAAAGCCGTTTTGGAAGGATTTGACAAATTCCGCAAGGTAGTCAAATCTCAAGCAAAAGAGATTAAATCTCTCAAGATGATGGAATCAGATTTGAGGGAGGAAATTGAAAAATTAACTTCTCTCAAAGGTGAAGTCCAAATCTTGAAAGATGAACTTCAAAGCTCTACTGAATTATTAAATCTTAAGGAGAAGTTTATCAATGAATTAGAAGAAAAGTTAGTGGTGGAAAGGAAGATAGTTGAAAGCTTCTCCAAACCAAAAACTATCCTTCCAATCATTGAAAGATTTTCTGCTCCTGCGAAGGTTAGTGGCCTTGGTCATAAGGCTGAAAGTAGTAAGGCTGCTAAGAAAAGAGCTGTTAAAGGTAAGGGCAAGGTTGACCAAAATCAAACCCGTCCCCGATGCTTCGAAACAACTGCTTTCAAGGCACCTTATGAAAAAGTAATCCCCAAGGATTATGGTTCATTTGTACATGGATCAGTTGTTAAGAAAGCACCAAAGATTAAATCAATTGTTGCTAAATCTCATGAAGAGAAGAAGGAGTCATGTGTGTGTTGCAACCATGAGGCTTCTACTTCTAAGAATATTGCTCCTGCTAAACTCCCCGTTCAAAATTTAAAACAGGATAACAAGAGAAGATACAATCGATTTGATTGTTGGTGTTGTGGCAAGATTGGTCACTTCGCCATAGATTGTTGGTTTAACCCCAGGAACGTCAAGACTCCACGGGTTAACAATGTAAGAATGACCCCTTGCAGTGTTAACACTCTGGGTGGTGTTGATCTAACCAGAAACCTAGGACCCAAATCCTTTTGGGCTCCTAAGGGGTATTAATCTGTGTTTGCAGGTATGTCCAAAGGCCAACCAAAACTCTAATCAGGCATTTGGACAAGTGGATTTTCATGGTACATGACCAGAACATAGAAGAAATATAGTATGGTTGCTGAAAAGCTTAGGAAATCAGTCCAGGCACTGAAACTCTAAGGGGGAGATAAGACTAAGGGGGAGAAAAGATTGAGGGGGAGCTGATTCTACATTTACTCCCAAATGTGTACTCTTATGCAGTTGTTGAGGGGGAGCTTTGAGCTCTCATGCTTTTTCTTCCCTATCTGAAGTAGTCAGAAAGGGGGAGAGAAGTTGAATTTGCAAGAGAATTTGAAGTTGCGAGGAATTGGCAAAGTTAGAATTGGCAAAGTTGAAAGGGAGAGAAAGTTGAAAAAGTTAAGTTTTTTAACACTCCTTATCTATTTGATATATATTTACTTAAGTGCAATTCAACTCAGTACATAGGTTCTGACTTCTTCAAATAGGGGGAGATTGTTGGGTATTGTAGCTACAATTACCTTGATTTGAAGAAGTGTTCCTGTGAACTAAGTTGAATTGAGATGTTGTTCTCTAGTTATATGTTGTGACAGGTCTTAATGCTAAGTGCACACCAAAGTCAGGTTGCAATGGATCACCAAACACAGTTCTAGACAATGTAATCCCTCATTGTATAGAACAAAGTGTTGGTCCATGTGTAATCTCTCTTGTGAGGTGCACTTCATATACTCATAACTGAAGGCTTTCAAGGTTGAGGAGTGGAGCAGGTTTTCAGAAGAAAAGAAAAATTCTGCTAAGTCAATTCGTCGAGATGACTCGGGTCATTCCGACGAATCCCGACGGATCCAGACAGAAGACCTTTGTCTTGGTTTAGAAGAAAAATCTGTAGCTAAGTCCATTCGTCGAGATGACTCGGGTCATTCCGACGAATCCCGACGAATGCTGACAGAGGTCATTTTGGCTGGGTTGTGAAGAAAATTCTGCAGCTAAGTCAATTCGTCGGATGTTCTCGTGAACTCCCGACGAATCCCGACGAATGGTAACAGAAAGTGTTTTTCACGGGTTGTTCAGTGTTTCCCTGTGGCCAAGTCAATTCATCGGATGTGCACGTGAAGTGTCGACGAATGACGGACAGACAGATTTCAAATCTTCGTTTCGTTTTTGAAAATTAGGGTTAGCCACCATGAACAGTACACGTGGCGATCCCTCCTTGTTTGTCGCCCGAGCCGTTGGAGGTTTCCCTATAAATAATCCTTTATTTTTAGGGCAAACCAAGAAGAAGAAAAAGATAGAACCCGATTGTGAAAAAGGAAGCCAGCCGTTTCTTCTTCCTCGTGCTGAACAAGTTTTCTGAGATCTAACTTCTGCACCTCTCAAGATTCGTTCTTCAGTGTTGCTAAAGATTTCTCTGATAAGAAGGCCTTTGATCAAGTTGTTGCTCTCAATATTGAAGATCTTTTCGACTTAATCAAAGGGCCTACTCAGATTAGGTTTGCCGATTCTTCATTCTTCCTAATCCTTGAAGATCCAAGCTTCCACTCTAAAGGAAGAAGAAGATTTAGTCTCTCCAGATCTGAAGTTAAGCTCTATTGAGATTCAAGAGAAGTTTCATTTTAAACTTTATTTAATTTCTGTAGGAGTTTTTTACTCCGAGTTATTTCTGTAGGAGTTGTTTACTCCGAGTTATTTTGTAGGAGTTATTTACTCCGAGTTGTAGGAGTTGTTTACTCCGAGTTGTAGGAAGTTTATCTTCCGAGTTGTAGGAGTGTTGTCTCCGAGCTTGTAGGAGACGTTGTCTCCGAGTGTAGGATTTGTTGATAAATCCGAGTTTTGGTGAAGTAGCCGAGTCTAGCCTCGAAGTGCTAGATAGGCGAGGCGGGAAAGAGGACTACCCACATCGGGGAACCTCTATAAAATCCTTGTGTCTGTGCTGTGCTTTATTGTGTTCATTTCTGGGTTATATTTTAATTCCGCGTAAAGACATAGAATCCACCTATTCACCCCCCCTCTAGGTGATTTAGGCCGCAACTAGATACTTTCAAATAGTAGTAGGATGGAGACCTCGGGATGGTGTGTTCCTTTGGAACCTCCCCGACTGTTAGTCCCTACTTGACGTCATCCTTCAGAAACACCCAAGTAGGATGGAGACCTCGGGACGGTATGTTCCTATGGAACCTCCCCGACTGTCAGTCCCTACTTGTCAATCTCTTCAACAGCACCAACAATAACAGTAGGATGGAGGCCTCGGGAGGGTGTGTCCCCTTGGACCTCCCCGACTGTCATTCCCTATTTTGGCCACTTCTTCATCAGCATCAAACATAGGGATACCAGATGAATTCTTGGGAGTACATGCCTCTAAAAACTTCTTCATATGCAGGTGCGAGTATGTAGATGTGAGTATGCAGTGTGAGTATGCAAGGGCAAGCAGACAGGTGCGCGTAGCTATGTGCGAGCAAGGTATGATCGTCAATTGCACCAAGTACCTCCCAAGGTCGCAATTAGTATGACAGTGAAGTAGAATCCTCAAGAGTGCGCGTCTGGAAGGACCCCCCGAGTATCATTTGCCCCCTATGGGTTTCTCCACCTCTAGTTGAGCTCGGCTCCTAGAAGGTGTCGACCTTGTATCCGCCTCCAGTTGAGCTCGGCTCCTGCGAGGTGTCGACCTTCTCTCCGCCTCTAGTTGAGCTCGGCTCCTAAAAGGTGTCGACCTTCTCTCCGCCTCCAGTTGAGTTCGGCTCCTAGAAGGTGTCGGCCTTATATCCGCCTCTAGTTGAGCTTGGCTCCTAGAAGGTGTCGACCTTCTCTCCGTCTCCAGTTGAGCTCGGCTCCTAGAAGGTGTTGACCTTGTATCCGCATCTAGTTGAGTTCGGCTCCTGCAAGGTGTCGACCTTCTCTCCACCTCCAGTTGAGCTCGGCTCCTGTAAGTTGTCGACCTTGTATCCGCCTCTAGTTGAGCTCGGCTCCTAGAAGGTGTCGACCTTCTCTCCGCCTCTAGTTGATCTCGTCTCCTAGAAGGTGTCGACCTTGTATCTGCCTTTAGTTGAGCTCGGCTCCTAGAAGGTGTCGACCTTCTCTCCGTCTCCAGTTGAGCTCGGCTCCTAGAACGTGTCGACCTTGTATCCGCCTCCAGTTTAGCTTGGCTCCTGCGAGGTGTCGACCTTCTCTCCGCCTCTAGTTGAGCTCAGCTCCTAGAAGGTGTCGACCTTGTATCCGCCTCCAGTTGAGCTCGGCTCCTGTGAGGTGTCGACCTTCTCTCCGCCTCTAGTTGAGCTCAGCTCCTAGAAGGTGTCAACCTTCTCTCTAGCTCTAGTTGAACTTGGCTCCTAGAAGGTGTCGACCTTCTATCTTCCTCTAGTTGAGCTCGGCTCCTAGAAGGTGTCGGCCTTGTATCCGCCTCTAGTTGAGCTCGGCTCCTAGAAGGTGTCGACCTTCTCTCCGCCTTTAGTTGACCTCGACTCCTAGAAGGTGTCGACCTTGTATCCGCCTCCAGTTGAGCTCGGCTCCCGTGAAGTGTCGGCATTCTCTCTTCCTCCAGTTAAGCTCGGCGAGGTATCGACTCTTTTTCCTCCTACAGGTGAGATCCCCTCCTGGGAAGGACCTCGCGCATTTACTCGTCTGGTGCCATCTCTCCGAACTATGGGTTCAGCATTGTTTTTCCGACCTTGCGAGCGAGCTCGAAAAAAGCGGGGATTGTGTACCACCCATAATTCGTCGAGATCAGAAATGCCTAAGGAGACGCCTATTCGCAGACCTCGCTAGGCGAGCAAGGGGCGAGTATTGCGAGCAAGGGGAGAGCATGGCGAGTATGGTCAGGTAACTACCCCCCCCCCCCCCCCCTCCCTCAGGATTTGTCTATAAATAGACCCCTAGGGGTACAATAAAGAGGACTTTTGGACGAGGTTGACCCCCTCAGGAGAGATACTCGCCAGGTCCCTGCCTTCCTTGTACCAAGATAGGCCATTTTTGGTTTTGGAGGGGAAGACTCCCTTGAGCTTCCGGGTACGTGGTGGGACCTCCCTGCCGCAGCACCTGGGGTCCTATTTGTTGCTCTTCTAGCTTCTTCATCATTGCCAGCCAAGTCATCTCGTTGGACTGTTGGGCGAGTAGCCTCCGGCTACATTGATCCAAATTTTGGAGCCTAGGATTTTCCTGGCTTCAATAGCTATGATACAAGCTGATTACATTAACAGTCCATCAATTGCAATCCAGATAGAATAGTAAATCAAACAGTTTGCACTCATATATTCATAAACAATTTTAGACAAAGTATGATTAAGTTTGCATCCACACAGTCATAAGTCATTATAGTTCAATATCATTTATATACATAAATTGTTTCTACATTCATTCAAAACTTTCTTTTCTTATAAGAAGAACATTCAGGAGAATCAACAGTTGCTTCTTTCCCTTTGACTGAAGCATCATGCATGTCATCAGCAACAGTGTTATCTTAACTTGGAAGCTTCTTCTTTTCAGCATTGGTAGCCTTGATATCACAATCCTTTTATTGTTCTCTTGCCTTTGGAAATACATGAATGGCTTAGGAATATATCTAGGAGGCATTCTCTTAGGATTTTCTTTCCTTACCAGATTGGCTTTGAACACTTTTTCTCTTTTTGAATTTCTCTCAAGGTGCTTTATCCATTCTTTAGTTGGATAGAGCTTGTCAATATCCTTGCAGACCTGACCATGGCTTATCCAGGTGTTCAGAATTATGTCCTTGGAGTCATCACTCCAATGCTCATTGTCAGGGTCTCTATCCTGCACCTCCCTTTGCTTGGCCATGAATTCTTCAACCAGCAGTGCTCTCTCCCTTTCCCTCCTCTTTTTCAGATTCTTATCTTGGCCAATTGCCTCTTGATGAGGGAAATCCCAGTCTTCTGCCCTATTGACATCTAATATAGAAATATTCAGAGATATCCTTGTACCTTGGAGAACTTTCAGAGTAAGGTCAGAATTTATGATAGCATTTGTGTCCTTCCCCTTTCTGGCTTCTTCATATATCTTTTGATGGAGGTCTTGCTTGGTTGCTGTTATTGTGCCAGAGAGGGTTTGGAACACATTATCTATATCAGCTTGAAGCACACCTGTTAACTTTCCTACTTCTTCATTCAAGTGGGAAGAGGTGGCTCTTTCAGCAATTGATTGGGAGACAGTTGCAATTTCTGCTCTCCGCTCTTCCTTGTACCTATCAGCTTCTTCATTTAACTGCATAGCAGTTTAATAGACATACTCTTGAAGATGATTGGCTGACTTCTCTATCACCTCATCTGTTTGACTTACATAATTTTTTACATATGTCATGTCCTGTTCAGACAACTTGAGGTGATTGTCCATAGATCTTAGAATGGTATTATGAGAAATGACTAATTTTTCAGCAAGGTCAAACCATTTGGTCATTTGTTTGTTGAGTATTTCAATGTTCTCCTTTATTTCCTTGACCTCAGACATGACTTCAGCCTTCACATTCCTGATGGACTGATCAACATATTCCCTGACTAATGTGACTGATTTATCTATATGTGAATGCATGGAAGTGAGATGGGACTGAAGCAGCAGGTTGATGGCATTGAGAAGATTCTCATTGGGAGAGATAGAAGAAGAGGCTTGCTGAACTGGGGCATCATCCATCTCATCTTTAGTATCAGCTCCATCATGATGATCACCCAGATTGTCATTACCATTAATATCATGCTCCTCCCCCTCAGAGAGAGCATCCTTTTCTGTTGAGTCCAGGAATGCTGAGGCAGTTAGTTGGAGTTAGATTGAACTACCTAGAGATTCTTATGATAAGAGTGTTAGATTTACCTATAACTTCATCTTTCTCTATAGATGGCTCTTTCTGCACCTCCCCCTCAGATAGATCAACTTGAATGGATGAGTCCAGGAATTCTAGAACAAGAATTGTTGAGTTAGATTTTATAAGTTTGTAATGTTTAGGCTGGGTTTTGAGGACTTACCAATAACATGATCTTTTATTGCTGATGGATCTTGTGGCTCCTCCCACTCAGATGGGGCATCAGATGAACCTTGTGTAAGGAAAGACCAAAGGGCTGGTTCTTTATCAGAATTAAGTCTAATTCTTTCTTCAAGATTGAAAATAAATTTGTCAATCTGACCTTGCACATCTTGAGGTGATGGCCTTTTGTCTTCATCAACATCATTGATGTTGGTGATGTCTAGGGAGGCTTGATCTTGTTGTTGCTCGCCCTCAGATGGAGCACACAACAGTTTTTTAAGATCTGGGGTCCACATTATTTACATGTCTGATTTGACTAACTATGGTGGTAGCTATGATTAATTATTTAAATGAGTTGTGAGGAGTTGAATTAATTACCAGAAGTTATGTCTTTTTCCAACGGCTGTGGATGGAGAATTTCATCCTGTGGAGTATTCTTGGTAAGAGGGCTTTTGGAGTTATCACCACCATCATTTTCTTTATCTGAGGTGTTAGACTTAGAACTTGACAGTATCAGTCTAGTTTTCTTAGAGGATTTGGTAGTTATTTTCTCTTTTTCTTTAGCCACAGAGGGCTGACTCATGGGAAGCACCCTTGTAAACCTGTCTAATGTTTTGATGTCCATTCTCTTTAGATAATGAAGGTTTATTCCTTTGGAGTTGTTGAACTTGTCAGGGTAAGATTGGATGAGATACAGGGACATGATTCTTCCCAAATTGGGAGCTTGCAAGCATTCCTTGATCCTTTGGAAGATCACTACTAACCAAGCTGCTTTTCTTTTGAGTATAATCCTGTCCAGGATGTCAAACATATATTGTGAGATGGTGTCATGGGATCCAGGTTTGCAGAGTAGTGCTTTTCCCACAATAATTGATAACAGCTTCCCCTTTTGATTGAAGAATTTCCTCTTTAATGATCCAATCTTGGCATCATTATATTCAATCCATTTCACTGTTGTATTCTTGTCCTTCTCAGAAATTTCTTCCTCTTCACTGGAACTACAGAAGGGTAGATGAAAGGCTTTCTCTATCTTTGCTAGGGTTACTCTTATCCTCACTTCTCCTATCTTGGATTTGATGGATGACTTGGAGGAGGATAATCTAGCATTGTTGAACCATTCCAGAACTTCAGTTCTGAGAAAGGGGTTTGGTTCAGAGAGAAGGAATTCTAATCCTTGGTCTTCAAGGAGTTGAATCACTCCCTTGATGTCTTCAGAAGCATGGGCAAAGCCATTTCTGACAATCTCATAACCTTCAAGAAGATCTTTAGAGCTTTTGGGAGCCATTGTTATTGTAGACGAATGCGCTGGGACGGGAGAGAAGGTGATTCATTTCGGCGGCTGGAAGAGAAGGGTCGTGTGTCTTTCACTAAGCAGATTGGCTATGTATATGGCTTAAGACTTAGGTAAAATTAAACCTAGTAATTAGATTTAATTGCTCTTATAATTGTAAGTGTAAATGGGTCAACTGGGGTTGCACTTAGACAATTTATAATGAATCCAACCCGTCTCAGCGGAACCGCTGGGACGGTGACCTATCCGCTGGGACAGAACGCTATCAGCCGCTGGGACAGATTTAGCCATCTCAGCGGTTCAGCTGAGACTTTTCCCAGTTGTCTCAGCGGCTCAGCTGAAATAGACTGTTCTGTTTAAGTTGATCTTACTACTTTAGAATCATTAGAGATATGATTATTTGAAGACCCAACCCTGTCACTAAAAGAGTTGTTGTGATAATACATGAAGTTACAACAAAACATGCATAATCTCATTCATGGTTGAAAAAGAAAAGTATTTACACTATTCAACATTCAACATTCCTAGTTCAATTTTGAAAGCATTAAACTTGGCCTCATCCAAAGGCTTGGTGAAGATATCAGCCACTTGATTGTCAGTGGGGACAAATTCAAGGCAGATATCTTGACATTCTACATGTTCTCTTATAAAATGATATCTTATCTCTATATGCTTAGTCCTGCTGTGAGAGACATGATTCTTAGCAATAGAGATAGCATTGGATTAGTCACAATAAAGAGGAGAGTTACTTACCTTGAGGTTGTAGTCCTCTAATTGATGTTGAATCCACAAAATTTGTGCACAGCAGCTTCCTGCAGTAATGTATTCAGACTCAGCAGTGGATATTGCCACACTTGTCTACTTTTTGCTGCTCCATGATATCAACCTTCTTCCAAGAAATTGACAAGTCCCACTTATGCTTTTCCTATCTTCTTTGTAGCCTGCAAAATCTGCATCTGAAAATCATGTTAGTTCAAAATCATTGTTCTTAGGGTACCAAAGGCCAAGATGTAGGCTGCCTTTAAGGTATCTTAAAATTCTCTTTGCAACTGAATAGTGAGATTCCTTAGGACATGCTTGGTACCTAGCACACACACATGTAGCATACATAATATCTGGTCTACTAGCAGTTAAATATAATAGGGATTCAATGATGCACCTGCACATGGATTCATCAAAGGCCTTGCCCTTTTCATCCTTGTCCAGGGAAGTGTTGGACCCCATGGGAGTTTTCATGGTGGAAGCTGATTCCATCCCAAACTTCTTGATAAGCTCCCTAGTGTACTTGGTCTGAGAAATGAATATACCTTCATCAGATTGTTTCACTTGGAGGCCTAAAAAGTACTTGAGCTCTCCCATACTTCTCATCTCAAACTCCTTCTACATCAGGTTGACAAACCTTTTGCAGAGGTAGTCATCAGTAGACCCAAATATTATGTCATCAACATATATTTGGACTAGAAGACACTTGCCCCTTGTTTCCCTAGGAAACAATGTAAAATCTATCTTTCCCCTCAAGAACTTATTCTTGATGAGAAAGTTAGACAATGATTCATACCAAGCCTGGCTTGCTTTAAACCAAAGAGCTTTCATAAGTAAATATACATGATTAATGAGGGTTGAATGCATAAAACCCGATGGTTGTTCAACATATACCTCTTCCTTCAATTCACCATTAAGGAAGGCTGACTTGACATCCCCCATTTGATGCACTTTGAACCCCTTGTGGGCAGCAAAGGCAAGAAATAGACTAATTGCTTCTAACCTTGCAACTGGGGCAAAGGTTTGATCAAAGTCTATCCCTTCTTCCTGTCTATATCTCCTGTCAACTAACCTTGCCTCATTCTTTATGATTGTGACATGTTCATTTAACTTGTTCCTGTAAATCCATTTGGTGCTAATGATATTGTGTCCTTGAGGTTTTGGCACCAACTTACATACCTTGCATCTCTTGAATTGTAGGAGTTCTTCTTGCATAGCTTGAATCCAAAAGGTGTCTTGGTTGGCTTTTTCAAACTTCTTGGGCTCCATTTGAGATAGGATGCTCAAGAATAGTGCCTCATTATGAGCCCTGCTTCTGGTTAATACACCTTGATTCTGATCTCCAATTATCTGTTCTGTTGGATGATCCCTTAGATGTCTTACAGCTGTAGGCAGTCTGTCCTCAGCTTGTTGTGCTGTTTCTGTTGGTTCAGTAGTGTCTTCATCAGCATGGACTTCTTCCTCTTCAGGGATGGCAGCATCAGAATATGCTTTGCTACTGCTGGGTGTGTCTTGTATAGACAATCTTTCCAAGTCCTTTTCATTTCCTATCAAGACAGAAGAACTAGACCAGCCCTTATATATTAGGTTGGTCTCATCAAATACAACATGCATAGACTCCTCTACAACATGAATTTTCCTGTTATACACTCTATAAGCTCTACTATATGATCTATAGCCCACAAGAACCCCCCACATTGCATTTCTCTGCAAACTTTGTTAATTGAGATTTTCCATTGTTTAAAATATAGCATTTGGAGCCAAAGATTCTAAAGTATGAAATTGTAGGTTGTTTGCCTTTCAGAATCTCATAGGGGGTTATTCCATGAACCTTATTGATGGAAGCTCTATTTAGAACATAACATGTAGTATTGACTGCCTCAGCCCAGAAGTATTCTGGGAGTGAGGAGTCACTAAGCAGTGTTCTCCCAGCTTCTATCAAGGTCCTATTCCTCCTCTCAGCCACACCATTTTTTGTGGAGTCCATGGGGAGGAGAATTCTTGGGTGATACCATATTCTTGACAAAACCTTGTCATCGCTTCAGATTGAAACTTTGTGACATGGTCAGTCCTAGTTTTGACCACAACACATTGCAAGTCATTCTGAATTGCTTTGACATGAGTTATAAAGACATTTAAAGTATCAGACTTCTTCTTTTTGAAGAATACCCATGTATATTTTGAGTGATCATCAACAATCACCAGTATACAATTTCCCACATAGGCTCTGAATTGGCAAAGGACCAAACAAGTCCATATGCAAGAGATAAAGACATCTTTCAGTGTCTTTGGAGCCAATACTTTTAATGGTGATCCTTGTTTGTTTACCCATTTGGCAAGCATGACAGGGACCACTTTTAATACATTTTAAATTGGGACTATTCCTAACAAGGTTTTTAGAGAAAAGTCTAGACATTGTCTTGTAGTTAATGTGAGTAAGTCTCTTGTTCCATTGAACATAAAGAAACTCATTCTCATTAACAACAAGACAAATAGATGTAAAAGAATTACTGCAAATAAAGTCTAAGCAACAAACATTCCTACTCCTAGTGTCTGAGAGAATGGTCTCTAAGTCATTAGATTTTTTGATCAAGCACTTGTCATTGTGGAATTCAATGACATAGCCTAGATCACACTGTTGTCTTATGCTTACTAGGTTGTGTTGTAACCCTTCAATATAAGCTACCATTGTGATTGAGATTATGCCATTGGAGATCATACCATATCCTTTGGTGATTCCTTTTTCAGATCCCCCAAAGATAACTTTGGGTCCATTCTTCACAGCCTTGTAGTCCTTTAGAAGATTTCTTGTTCCTGTCATGTGTAACATCCCCAAAACAACTAGACCTCTAAGATGCACCTTGTCTTGAAAAGGGCCATGACATTGCTCTAAGAGGCCAAAATGGCCCTAAGAACCAAGGTGAATAAGTGAAAAATCACCTTGGTGTGCAAACAGCCAAATTTGACTCCATGGCTTATGACTTGATATTTAAACTTCAAGATGACAAATTGAACCCACCAACTCTTCTAAACACCTTAGGGAGTCCCTTGGGTCATTTAGGACCCAATGGGGTCAACCCAATGGATCAAATTGGCCAAAGTCAACTCTAGCTTGAAATAAGTCAACCATCTCTATTAAGGGTCAATTAGGATTTAAACGATCAAATTGATCAGACCCAAACCCTCCAAGCCACTAAGGCAGATCATTAGGTCATTCTTGACCCATGAAGTTCAACAAAATGCATGATTTTGACCAAAGTCAATTTTAGGCCAAACTAGCTTAAAATTAGCCTATATGGGTTTAATTGACCCAATGTGGGCCCCACCATTGCCCTGTACATCATTGATGGTGTACACAGACCCATGACCATCATGTGGGGCCATCCCACCCATTAATTTGACCAAGTCAACCCAAAGGTCAACACTTGGTCAAATAGGCCTAAATTGGGTTCAAGATGAAATTAAGCCTAATACCCATGAGGCATGGGCTCAATTTGAGGCCCATTCTGCAGCCCTATACCATTTATCTTGGATGACCTCTGAAATGGGGAAGAAACCCACGTGCAAAGGGGTAAATTTGGGTTTTCCCCCAAATTGGAGAAGTGACAAAAGAGGAGGCATGGATTGAGTGCCAAATGGCACTCAATTCCTCTTCCAATGCCTCCCCCTGAGCTCTAGCAGCAATTCCCAACAGTCTCCAGGCCGGCCAGCTGCCAGGTGGAGCTCAATTCAGAGCTTATAGGCCGGCCAAGAGGTGGCATTAATGGCAACCTTGAAATAAGCCACCCTCGACCCTCTTCAGACCTCCCATTTGCTTCAGAAGGTGCCAAGGAGGAGAAGCCCCATGGTTTCAGAAGGAGGCAAGCTCAGAGGAGGGAGATCGACCAAGAAATCGGAGCTCAGGTGGTCGGACATGGCGAGCTCGGGTTCCCTCAACCTCAAGCCAATCAAGGCAAGTTTCCTTCCCCCCTCCTCCTGTGCTAGTTATCCATTTTTTCCTTCTTCAAAATCATCAAGAGAATGGTTGTTTTCCATTCTCGATTTTCCTTGCTCCGACCAAAAAATCGCAAGATGCCGGGGAACTCCTCCGGCCACCTCCGGCCAAACGGCCACCACCAAACGAAAGCCCTATGTCGGGTGAAGGTGTTGGCTTGGGAGTTTGGCCGGAGACGGCCTAGAATGGCCGGAAATCTGCCCGCAAAACCGCCCAGGCATAGGAAATCCAGGCCGCAGGAGCGATGAAGGAGACAAAATCTCCACCGTTGATTTCGCGTGAAATCACTAACCGCAGCCCAAACGAATTAAAATACAGATTTAATTTAAATCTGTCACACTACATTCTCAGTTTTGTTCGATCATTTTGAGGCCCTTAGAGGCTTCAAATGGAAAAATTCCCAGAGACAACATTTGTAGGCCTTGGTCTCTAGTTTCCATAGACCCAAGATCAGACCAATTGGAGGTGGGTAGGACGCAGGGCACCTGTTTTGGTGGGACTGGTCCTAGGCTAGGTCAGAAACTATTATGCTTATAACTTTTTTGTTAGACCTCATCTTGACCTAAAATTTCTACCATGCATGCATGGTATGATGACACACCTAGGGTTTTAATTTGAGAATTTTTGGATGCATATCCATTGAGTTATTAAAATTATTAGAAAAAGTAAATACTTGGTATTTATGGAGTTGTATAACTCCAAACACCCCCTAATTTGGGTGGTGAGCTCTTTTTATATATCTATAACATTGATAGAAATCTGAGACCATTTGGCCTTGTGTATGTGGAGTTATGAGCCATGCAAGAGCTAGGCTAAAGACCTTAATGTGTACCTTAGAAAATTTTGGGGTGGAGAGGGCCCCAAGCCTTGGGGGTTGAGCCAATGGCTTTGAAATGCTGGACATGGGTCCATGGCAGTAATATGACTTCCCAAAAGTTATTTGGAGATTTTTAGGTACAAAAATCCCAAAATGTGGAATTTACTAAATTTACCCCTAATTTAGGTTATAAGATGAAAAGGGGGTCATATGATTTCAGAATGAAGTGAAACTTAGGGTTTAGTCTCTGATTTCACTATTGTGGTAGCATGAATTTTCTGAGAATTTTTGGGATATATTTCATGTTATAAATAGCCAAAATTACAAATATACCCCTTATGAATCTTGTTGAATTACTGAGTTTTTATTGGTCTGACAAATTTGAGATAAATCACAGTAGGTCACGATGTTAATATAAGCCTATGGTAATTTTATCAGAATTTATGAGTGATTATTTCTGGTATTTATTTTATAATTTCATAATGATGTGCATTCATGATAAATAAAAATTGTGGGTTTAAAATGGTTGGAAAATTGTGATCTTCTGGAAATAGTGTTTTTATGTCAATATGATACAACTGTAATTTTTCCAGAATTTTAGAAAGCCAAATTTCAGTACTTGTAGTGTAAAGTCATTTTTGGTACCCCTTAAAGATAAATGAAAATGTGGGTTTAAAATGGTTCGAAAATTGTGATCTTCTGGAAATAGTATTTTTATGTCAATATGATACTACTGTAATTTTCCCAGAATTTATTGAAGTATTAACATAGCACTTGTAGTGTAAACCCTTATACGCACACCAAATGTAATAAATGATAATTAAGGGTAAATACTCCTTGGAATAATATGATACTTAGGATCCGGTGTTTTTAGACCAATATGGTGCTATAATAATTTTCCCAAAATTTATTGAAGTCTTAACATAGCACTTGTAGTGTAAACCCTTATACGCACACCAAATGTAATAAATGATAATTAAGGGTAAATACTCCTTGGAATAATATGAGACTTAGGATCTGGTGTTTTCAGACCAATATGGTGCTATAATAATTTTGCCAGAATTTATTGAAGTCTTAACATAGCACTTGTAGTGTAAACCCTTATACGCACACCAAATGTAATAAATGATAATTAAGGGTAAATACTCCTTGGAATAATATGAGACTTAGGATCTGGTATTTTTTAGACCAGTATTATGCCATGGTAATTTTCCCCAGAACTTATTGAGGTCATAATCTAATACTTGATGTGTAAATCCTTATTTGCACAGCATTTATGTTAAATAGAAATTATGGTTAAATAATTCCTGTAAAAAAGTGAAACTTGGGGTTTGAAGTTTTTAGACCAATATTATGCTACAGCGAATCTATCAGAATTTATGAGATCATTAGTTGACAGTCGATGCATAAATCACTATCTGCACATCTTCTATTTTATTAGAGACTGAGATTTGAGATGCCCTGGAGAATTCATGAGATTAGGATTTGAGGTTGTTAGATCACTACTCATTGCGAACCCATGTAATAATTGGAACTCATTTGGATATGATGTGATCAAAATTGCACCTTAGGAGTCAAATCTAGCTCAATCTTATTTTGGTCTGTGAATAGTAAAACTGATTTATATGATTTAGACCACCACTGACCTTCACGCATAGAACTACTAATTCCATGATTATTATGAAGGCTCAGATTATTTGGAGGAACACCTCTAGGGGGCATCATGGGAAATAAGGATTGGGGTGCGTTTAGCAAAGCTATAAGTGTAGGAAATTACAATGATAAGAAGAGGAGGTTAGACCTCATCGGGGACCCCACACACAACTCATCGGTATTAAGTGACCATATGAAAGTAGAACTGCCCTTAGCCGGGTGAGCCATCTTAGGGTGAAATTCAAGGGTGAAGTCGGGAAACATCTAAGGCAAACCCCGGGTTAAGGATGTCAGAGAATAGGAGTGTGGGTCCAAGTAAGGCTGAGAAGGCTATTTGAATGTGTGCAGTTCCTCGGTGAAGAAGGGAACTCGATCTTAGAATGTGACGATGGGAGAGTCAGCACCCGGTCATAATTGGTTGGAGTTCAAAAGAACTCCCCCACTCCTAAGAGCCAAGTTTAACTCATCTTATAGATTTAATGTAATTGGAGAGGAAAATGGGGATCAGGTAGACTGGGGTAGATACCAACAAGATTAAGTGCCTTGGGAAGAGGAAGTTCGGGATGTCAGCCCGCCACACTTCCTAGTACCGCTGCGAGCCCCTCACCGGGTAACCCTCCGGAAGTCCAAGGCTAACCCTAAGGCTTCTAAGATCAACTAAATTATAGACAAGACTAGTTAAGTAGGAGAACATGACAAGTTAACTTCCATCCCAAACCGGAACATGATATAAGGAAGGACTGGGATAGTCCTGCGAGCGGTAGGCTCGGGATATATAAGGAAGGACTGGGATAGTCCGCGAGCGGTAGGCTCGGGATATATAAGGAAGGACTGGGATAGTCCTGCGAGCGGTAGGCTCGGGATATATAAGGAAGGACTGGGATAGTCCTGCGAGCAGTAAGCTCGGGTTATATGAGAAGGACTAGGATAGTCCTGCGAGCGGTAGGCTCGTAGTTTAAATATAAGACTGTTGGATCGTGTGACGCCCTTAGAGGGGGGGTGAATAAGGGTGTTACTTAATAATTTTTTAAACAGATTTTACTTTTCTAAAAAATTACTTATAAACAATTTCAAACCAATGTAATTTTTGTATTAAACCAAACACAAATTTCTAAGTTAAAGATTAAGCAACCAAATTTGCAATTAATGAAAGAAGCATAATTATATTAATCATGAAATTTACATACAATAAAATGATCTTAACAATGCTTAAGATCAATGCACAAATATGATAATATAAATTTCAATAATTTTGATTTTACCAATCCTTCTCCCAAGGCTCGGAAGGCTATCACTTGTCTCTCCCTAGATCAAGCCCAAGCCTACCCTCTAGATCTTCCCAAGATCTAGACGTAGCACACAAGGCCATGATTTCCTACCAAGCCACGCAAGGACTTGGACGCTCCGCACAAGGAAGCGATTTTCCCCTAAGCCGCGCAAGGACTTAGACGTCGCACCAAAATGACGATTTCTCTACCAATACAAAGTTAAATGTAAATGAATGAAAATACAAAGTCAAGTGAAGAACTCCTTAGAAAATCAGATCTCTGAAAGGAAGGTTGAAGCCTCGAGATGATTGTTGATGTAGAAACGCGTCCGCTCTTGTCTTCAATCTCAATCCTTCTAGCACAAATGGGAGTTGATGGAGTTCTGGAGCTTTTTGGTTCGAATGCACTCTGGAAGAAGGTCTGGAATTCTCAAGAACTGAATTCCACGAAGTTTTGAGCTCTTTTAAGAAAAAGGAGCTGTCACCATCTGATAGCTAGGTGTCGCCGGAATCCGATACCTCCAGAGGCTGCCACGTGTCCCACTAAAATTAAGTTTCTGCGTGAAGTTGAGGTCGGGGTTGAGACGTGGGCTGTCGGATATCCGATAGCACTATCGGATATCCGTTAGCTAGGGTAACTGCTGCACATCCTGACGTTATTGGAAGATCGTGCACTGTCGCCATCCGTTAGCGATATCGAAAATCTGATAGCACATAACCGTCGATCAGAGATTGGAAAATGGATGATATAGTGCGCTGTCGGAAATCCGATATCGCTGTCGGAAATCCGATAGCTCCAGATTCTGGAAAATTGTCATTTTGCTCCAATTGAAAATATGATATTCTTGCACCTGTTATCTGCACACCATTAATTAAAAATAGGATCAAATACATTCAGGATTTGTTATTCTCAAACCGGACGAGTGCGAAACGCATGCTCCAACAATCTCCCCCTTTTGATAATAACAAATCCTTATAAAAAGAAATCGAATAAATCTTATATAGATAGTGACAAGTACATTATGTGTGTACAAGTGTGAACTTATGATCTTCATGTTCTCCCCCTTAATATGATCTCCCCCTTAATATGATCTCCCCCTTAATATGATCTCCCCCTTAATATTAGCTCCTTCTAAAATTATTCTCCCCCGACTTATAAACTCCCCCTACATGAATGCTCACTTAATTAATTAAGTGTTTTTAGTGATTTAAGTGATTTCTCTTATTATCTTCTCCCCCTTTGATATTATCAAAAGTAATGAATATAGGGAATAGAGACGAGGAAAGAGTATTAAGGAGATATGGTAGAAAATGAAAAAGAATTGAAGGAATAGTTTGAGTACACTAGCGGAAGCTTTGTAAGTGGTATGATGTTGAGATAGGTAATCATAGAGATGAGGCTAAGCATTCTAGTAATGTGTTATAATGTATAGAAGCAAATATACTTAACCATGATGAGATTCAAATGTCAATCATCTGAGAAAGACACATGAGAATATTGAATATTGAATCGTTTCGGTCCAATTCTCATAAGAAGAAATTTTATAAATAACAATGAAGTGTAGTAGTGATACTTTGAGAAAGAATACATATGAATATATTTAAAATATACATGATCATGGAATTGTTAAACATAACATAAATATACATAAAACCAAACTTATGAACTTATAGAAACTTTGCAAGTAACATAAAAGGACCAATTTGTTTGTGCAAGACACTTTACAATTCTTGCCAAGGTTCTTAACCCCACAATGCTCATTAAGACTTATCAGGAGGCTAAGTAGTGCTTGGTGGAGGATCCTTTTCAATTTTTTTTATGTATTTCTTTAAAACTTTTTGGCAAAATGTATGTTTTGCATTTGAATTTGCCTTCTTTTTTTTGTGTGGAGTATACACATATATTAAGGATCTCCGAATTCACTTGCATGCTACAAATGGTATAATGTAAATACGTGCAAAGTAGCAAAGTTGAAAATGGCATTTATGAAATGTATTTTGTTATGTTCGAGCAATCATGATATATGTATAAAATAAATTGTATTCACATGTATTACTAAAGTAAGTGTTTGTGATTGCTCATTGTCATAGATAAAAGATTTCTTATACTTAGAGGCATGCGAAAACAATTCGAAATTACTGTATGAAAGTGTCAAATTTTTTTATAATGGAACATTGAACATCATAAGCATGTGTTAAGCTATTGTTAGGGAAAATAACACATGAAGAAGCATTTATGCCAGATAAAGAAAAAATCTCATATGAACATATTTAGAATCAGGCAATGAAAAAACTAGGAAAAATTGAAATCAATATTTTTTTTTTGGAGCTGTCGGATTTTCGATATCTAGATGTCGCCATCCGACACTCGGAAAAGATAAAAGGACGCGTTTCTTCTTTTGACCGACACCTCACTTCAGCTTTAGGGGAATTTTCGAGATCTAGAGCTCCAGTTGCCGGAAAACTTCAGATCTAAGGTGAGATATGTTGTTTTTTCAAGTTTTGGTTAAAATTTCTCCAATAGTTTTGTGATTTTCATATTCCTCTTGATTTTCATGGAGTTTTGTGAAGATAAAATGTAGAAGTTTTAGTAGATCTAGACATTTTAGATCTTGGGTTGTATAAGAGATGTAGATCTTGTGATTTTGAAGTAAAATTAGAAATTTTTGTGTGTTTTTGTGTTGAATCATGATTTTCCTTTCTTTCTTGTTGATTGTGTGGAGATCTAGAAGTTTTAGAGGTATCAGCTTTAGAGGAAAAAGATGATGACATTAAAAAAAATGTTGAAGTGTTAGATGAAGAAGATGATGAATAGTAAAATGATATTTTCCCCCAAATTTTGAGTTTTCAAAAATTATATAAATGTTGAAGAATATTTTCTGCGGGAAAACTGTGTGGATTTGTGATAGGAAGTTTGTGAAAAAAAAATTCGGAAGCATAAACTTGTAGATATCGGATATCCGACAGTGGGTATCGAAAATCCGACAGTTCCTGAAATTTTTTTTGTTATATATTTTTTTTTTTGTTTTAATATTTTTCTTATTGCTTATGCAGATATGTCTACCAGTTGGAGATCGCGAAGGAGCGAGTCAGGAGACGCTCATTCGTCTTATCAAAGTTTCCCTGGCATAGAGAAAGCTCAGATCGGGATTTCAAAAGTTTTGGAATTCGATCTCCCCGGACATGAACGTGTCTACGATATGCTTGCTGAGGCAGGTATACTTTCGGTCATAATCCAAGACATGTTCTCCTCCTTTTTAGTACACGAATTTTATAATCATCTGGAGGACCCTTCATATACAGATTTGAATGGAGGAGTGAGATCCAAAATTCAAGGCCAATATGTGGAGATCACTCCCATTGATTTAAGAAGGGAATTTGGAATAGTGGAGAGTGAGAATGTTTTGGACATAGTGGAGAATTATAGACAAGAAAGAGATTGGACCTTGATGAACATGGCTTTGCATGGAAATTCGACGAAGAGCCTTATATCCACTATGACGACATTGACAGACGATGCTCGTCTTGTGCAAGATATACTAAGGCACACGATTATATTGAAGTCCGGTGATACACATAGTATTACGACTCAACTTAGTATTGTGACTTATTATATAGTGGAGAGAGAAGTATTTGATGTGGCCGATCTGCTTTTATCTATGATTCGTTATACATACCGCCTAAAAAATCCTCAGTGGAAAAAGGCACACACCCTCCCTTTAGGTGCGATTACCCAGCGTATTTTATTCAAGAAATATGCATGGATAGATCAAAACTTTTATTTTGGAGATTGTGTTCCGGAGATATATCAGACGTCGGGTATTAAAGGTAAGAAAAGTCAACGAAAGCCGCCGACTATGGAAATGAGAGAGACTCCAATAGCACGTAGAGGATCTATGCGGGAGGCACTCGACACATTCCAAACAAAGTTGGATAGTCATATTGAAAATTTTGAAGAGCATAGAAGGTCATTTGAGGAACATAAAATGGAGGTGAAGAAAGATCGAACACGAATGCAGAAGTTTATGAAGTTCCTTGTTAAGGGACATAAATTGAAACCTACACCTGCGGAAGCCTCAGAATGGGAAGTGCCTGCGGAGGAGCCTCGTCGGCAATCAGTTAGTCAGGGTCGACGGTCCAAGAAGGTGGTAAGGAGATCTGATTTTGATATTCCCGAGAGCAGTGGAGCAGGCATTCGGAATGAGGAGGAGTCGGATTGAAACAGAGTTCTGGAGGATATCGCCATCCGACATCTTACTGTCGCCATCCAACAGCTGCCCAGCCCAGATCTCTTCCTAATTTTGTGAACTTCTATTTTGAGACTTTTTAAGTACCCTTTTATTAAAATTCTGTAATAATTTTTAAGATTTGGACAAAATATGTGGTGAATGTTTATGTTAAGAATAATTTTTTTTGTTTTTTTTTTTAAATGTAAGACTATGCTGATGTTTTTAATTTTTATAGGTTATAAGTAGGGATATAATCATTGTGAAATATCTAGGATTCCCAATTCTAGCCTAAGCATAGAAAAACGGGAATTCGGTAACGGTTTAGTGAATATATCCGCTAGTTGATTATCCGTGCCTATAAAGTTGATTTTTATATTACCCCTTTTAATATGATCCCTTATAAAGTGATGTCGAACATCTATGTACTTAGATCTAGAGTGTAATACGGGATTATTAGTTAAGTCTATAGCACTTTTATTATCACACTTTAATTCTACACTACTTTGTTGCATGCCAAAGTCTTCTAATGTTTGTGACATCCAAAGAACTTGGGCACAACAACTACCTAGTGCAATATATTCGGCCTCGGTAGTAGAGAGGGCAACAGAATTCTATTTCCTACTCGACCATGAAATAAGTGAAGGGCCAATAAAATGACAAGTGCCACTAGTGCTTTTTCTATCTAAAGAACATCCTGCGTAATCGGAATCCGAAAAACCATGTAAAATAAAGGAATCATTATGAGGATACCATAATCCTAATTTAAATGTTCCTATAAGATATCTAAAGATGCGTTTCACCGCTTTTAAATGTGACTCTTTAGGATTAGCCTGAAATCTAGCACATAAACAAACGTCAAACATAATGTCAGGTCTAGAGGCGGTTAAATACAACAAAGATCCTATCATACTTCTATAAAGGGTTTGCTCAATTGAAACACCACTTTCATTTTTTCCTAATTTTAGTGAAGTACTCATAGGAGTGTTTGCATGCTTAAGATTTTCAAATCCAAATCTTTTTAACATATCATGAATATATTTGAATTGACATATAAAGATACCATCATGTTTTTGTGTAATTTGAAAACCTAGAAAATATGAAAGTTCTCCTACCATGCTCATTTCAAATTCATTTTTCATAATTTGAACTATTTCATTACACAACTCTTCATTAGTGGCTCCAAAAATAATATCATCAACATAAATTTGCAAAATAACTAAATCATGATCAATTTGCTTAATGAAGAGTGTAGAATCGGCACTTCCTATTTTATAATCATGCTTTAACAAATATTAAGTTAATCGATCATACCAAACACGAGGCGCTTGTTTTAATCCATAAAGTGCTTTATCTAATTTATAAACATAATTTGGATATTTCTCATTTATAAAACCAGGGGTTGTTCGACATAAACCTCTTCTTTTATATACCCGTTTAAAAATGCGGTTTTGGCATCCATTTGAAATAATTTAAATCTTTTAAAACAAGCAAATGCAAGAAATATCCTAACCGCTTCTAATCTTGCTACGGGTGCAAAGGTTTCATCAAAATCCACCCATTCAATTTATGCATAACCTTTTGCAACTAATCTGGCTTTATTTCTAATAATTCTATATTCACTATCCAATTTATTTTTGAAAATCCACTTAACTCCAACGACAGGATGATTTTTGGGTCGTTCTATAAGATTCCAAACCTTATTACGTTCAAATTGATTAAGTTCTTTACTCATAGCTAAAAACCAAAATTCATCATTTAAAGCGGTGGAAACATCTTTTGGTTCTATTTCAGAGACAAAACAAAGCTTTGAAAATAAAACATGTAATGATGAACTAGAACTAACCCCTTTTTGCGGATCTCCAATGATAAGCTCCTTTGGATGATCCTTTGAAAATCTCAATTCATTGGGAGGCACATATTCTTCTCTTTCTTCTCCTTCTATATCTTCTTCTCTTTCTCCTTCTCTCTCTTCTTCGTTTTCTTCTTCATTTTCTCCAAGTTCTTCATCATCATTCTCCACCGAAGGAAGGGGTTCATCTTCTTTTCCTGTGATTTTCTTTTCTACACATGAAACAAACTCATCAAACCTAACATGAATAGATTCTTCAACTATTTTTGTTCTTTTATTAAAAATTCTATAAGCTTTACTAGTTGAAGAATAGCCAATAAAAATACCTTCATCACATTTTTCATCAAATTTTCCTAAGGAATCTTTAGAATTCAAAATAAAACATTTACACCCAAAACTTTGAAATAAGAAACATTTAGTTTTTTACTAAAAATTAATTCATAAGGAGTTAATTTTAAAATAGGGTGAAGCATTACTCTATTAATTACATAACATGCCGTACTAACCGCTTCAGCCCAAAAAGATTTTGGTAATTTAAACTCAGATAGCATCGTACGGGCTAACTCTTGAAGAGTTCTATTTTTCCTCTCCACTACACCATTTTGCTGTGGTGTGCGTGGAGCAGAAAATTCGTGTTTAATTCCTAACTCCGTACAAAAAGAAATAAACTTTTCATTTTCAAATTCTCCTCCATGATCCGATCGTATGCGTTTAATTTTTAACTCAAATTCTTTTTGAATACGCAAACATAATTTTGAAAATTTTAAAAATGCATCGGATTTGGAGGTTAGAAATAAAGTCCAACAAAAACAAGAATAATCATCGATTAATACAAATGTATATTTTCTACCTCCTAAGCTAGAAATTCCAATTGGCCTAAATAAATCCACATGTATTAATTGAAGTGGCCTAGTGGTAGAAATAATATTTTTACTTTTAAAGGATGATTTTGAAAATTTTCTTTTTTGGCAAGGCACACATAGTGAAGAAGATAAATTTCCATTAAACCTTTAATTAATTTATCTTTTGAAAGTTTTGTAATTAACTTGGCACTAGTATGTCCAAGTCGCCTATGCCATAAATCTAATTCATCATTTTTTGATAAAAAAAATATTTTAAAGTAGAATTTGAAAAATCAAGAAATTTAATCATATATACATTATGACATCTAGGTGCGGTAAAAATAATTTCATTTGTTTTAGAATTAATAATTTTGCACAAATTTGTAGAAGATTCAAATAAAACATTTAAACCCTTATCACATAATTGACTAATAGAAATCAAATTATGCTTTAATCCTTCTACAAATAGAACATTTGAAATTGAAAAATTTTCGTTACCCACAACTCCGATGCCGATGATTTTTCCTTTTCCATTGTCTCTGAATGTAACAACTCCTCTTTATTGCACATCATGTGCTTTGAACAACCCGAGTCCAAGTACCACACGTCTTCTTTGTCCTTAGCCTGCCAACACACCTCAATGTCGCTTTTGACACTGCATTCGTCATCAGATATGACGTTCTTTCCCATTAAGCACATGTTGGCCTCCTCATTTTTACTTGAGCTTGAACTGCTTGCATCCTCAGAAGTAGTATCATCCCATGTCTCCGCCTTCAGCACCTTCTTCTTCTCTTTGTGCTTCTTTTCTTTAAGTTCTTTCAAGTACTTTGGACACTTGCTTCGGATGTGTCCTAACTTCTTGCAGTGATAGCACTCCGGTGGCGATCTCTCTTCCTCCTCATCGCCTTCCTTTCCTTTTTTCTTCCTAAACGTCTCCTTCTTAAAATACTTCTTAAACGAATTCCTCCTCTCTGGATTTTTCATAAATTTTCTAAATTTTCTAACAAATAAACTTTCCTCATCTTCTTCTTCCTCCTCAGAATCACTAGTTTCTTCCTTCTTAGATCTTAGAGTCAATCCCTTCTTCCTTGGCTCCATATACCCTTGTTGTTGAATTTTCAATTCAACTTCATGAGTTTTCAAGTTCCCAATGAGGCTCTCCAATTGTAAGGTCTTAAGATCATGTGACTCGGAAATTGCAGTCACTTTAGGATTGAACTTCGGGGGAAGTGATCTTAAGATTTTCCTTACTAAGTCTCCATTTGAGAACACCTTTCCTAGCACCTTTGAGTCGTTCACGATTTTTGTGAATCGTGTGTACATCGTATCAATCTCTTCATCTACCTCCATTTTGAACCTTTCAAATTCAGACTCCAGTTGAAATAGCTTTGAATCCTTTACCTGCGAAGTACCTTCATGAGTGATTTCTAACAGATTCCAAATTTCAAATGCAGTATTACAAGCACAAACTCTATTAAATTCAGTGCGATCTAGTGCACAAAATAAAGCATTCATGGCTTTTGCATTGTTCTTACATTTTAATTTATCATTGTCATCCCACTTGTCTTTGGGTTTATCCATAGTTACATCTCCTACAACAAATGTTGGGGAAGTATAACATGTCTCGACCATATTCCAAACTTCCATGTCGAGAGCTATTAGAAAACACCGCATTCGGGTTTTCCAATAGTTATAGTCTGTGCCTGTAAAAAGTGGTGGCCTACTAATTTTTTGCCCCTCAACGAACGCGTGATCGTTGTGCACCATTACTCCCGGTGGTAAAACCGTTTTGGAGTAACCTCCCTCTGATACCACTTGTTGGATCGTGTGACGCCCTTAGAGGGGGGTGAATAAGGGTGTGTTTAAAATATAATTTTTACTTAATAATTTTTTAAACGGATTTTACTTTTCTAAAAAATTACTTATAAACAATTTCAAACCAATGTAATTTTTGTATTAAACCAAACACAAATTTCTAAGTTAAAGATTATGCTACCAAATTTGCAATTAATGAAAGAAGCATAATTATATTAATCATGAAATTTACATACAATAAAATGATCTTAACAATGCTTAAGATCAATGCACAAATATGATAATATAAATTTCAATAATTTTGATTTTACCAATCCTTCTCCCAAGGATCGGAAGGCTATCACTTGTCTCTCCCTAGTTCAAGCCCAAGCCTACCCTCTAGATCTTCCCAAGATCTAGACGTAGCACACAAGGCCACGATTTCCTACCAAGCCACGCAAGGACTTGAACGCTCCGCACAAGGAAGCAATTTTCCCCTAAGCCGCGCAAGGACTTAGACGTCGCACGCAAAATGACGATTTCTCTACCAATACAAAGTTAAATGTAAATGAATGAAAATACAAAGTTAAGTGAAGAACTCCCTAGAAAATCAGATCTCTAGAAGGAAGGTTGAAGCCTCGAGATGATCATTGATGTAGAAACGCGTCCGCTCTCATCTTCAATCTCAATCCGTCTAGCACAAATGGGAGTTCATGGAGTTCTAGAGTTTTCTGGTTCGACTGCACTCTGGAAGAAGGTCTGGAAATCTCAAGAACTGAATTCCATGAAGTTTTGAGCTCTTTTAAGAAAAAGGAGCTGTCGCCATCCGATAGCTAGGTGTCGTCGGAATCCGATACCTCCAGAGGCTGCCACGTGTCCCACTAAAACGAAGTTTCTGCGTGAAGTTGAGGTCGGGGTTGAGACGTGGGCTGTCGGATATCTGATAGCACTATCAGATATCCGTTAGCTAGGGTAACTGTTGCACATCCTGGCATTATTGGAAGATCGTGCATTGTCGCCATCCGTTAGCGATATCGGAAATCTGATAGCACATAACCGTCGATCAGAGATTGGAAAACGGATGATATAGTGCGCTGTCGGAAATCCGATAGCTCCAGATTCTGGAAAATTGTCATTTTGCTCCAATTGAAAACATGATATTCTTGCACATGTTATCTGCACACCATTAATCAAAAATAGGATCAAATACATTCGGGATTTGTTATTCTCAAACCGGACGAGTGCGGAGCGCATGCTCCAACAAAGACTAGTGTAGTCTAGCGAGCGGTAGGCTCGTAGTTTAAATATAAGACTAGTGTAGTCTAGCGAGTGGTAGGCTCGTAGTTTAAATATAAGAGTAGTGTAGTCGAGCGAGCGGTAGGCTCGTAGTTTAAATATAAGACTGATGTAGTCTAGCGAGCGGTATGCTCGTAGTTTAGATATAAGACTGGTATAGTCTGGCGAGCGGCAGGCTCTACTTTATAAATGTTGATATAGAATTGCGAGCTGGAGGCTCGGTAGTAAATGGCTAATACTTGTTGCTTGAGTATAAGATGTGGTGGGACTTCGGTTCTATCTTAGTCGTCACACCGACAGCAGTTCGTTGACTCGGCAGTGCTAGTGGTTTTGTTGGGGCCAGGTTGTTTTACACCGCGTCCGACGGGACGAATTCCCTAAACCCTGCCTGGCTAGTTCAGTTTAGTACGCAGGAGCTCATGAGTACCGGGTACCGGTATCACAGCGTACGTTTGGGCCTAGGTCTGGTAGTGTGACTTACCCACCTTGGTGAGGAGACGCCCGCTCCTCTGCCACCGTTTGACCTTGACGGGAGGTGCCCGAGAGGTTAGCTACCTCCGAAAAGTGGGAACTAAAGGTCTGTACGTACAGAGTCGTGTGGGTGAGTTGCATGTGTATGAAATAATAATACAAACATTGCATCATTGCATTGCACATCATAGGATAGCATTTCTGCACAAACAGAGACCTCATCGTATAAATCAGTATGGTCTCTTTTATACGATGAGTTTACTACTTGCCAGATCCCTTAGCTTATGTGCTTTTGTGTGTGCATATAAGTTAAGGTTACTTTCGTAGCTGCTCTTATTTCTTATACCTGCTCTTTTACTTATACCGCTCTTTATTTATTTCTTATATACCTACACCTGCTAGAGTAGAGATGTTTCCATTACTTGTTTAGTATCTTTATACTTGCTAGTCCCTCCGCTATCACCTGCTTTTGATTTACCCCTTGATGTCCTCCGCTTCCTCCTCCCGCACGGTGCCCAGGAGTCGCGGGTGGAGGGGGTGAGGAATATGCTGAGTCTTATAGACTGACGGTCGGTGGACCTCATCATTTTAGGGATGATGTGTCGGAACAGCAGGACCCCGTTCAGGAGACCGGACAGGAGGATGGGATGAAGCAGAGCAGCCACTACACGTCGTCGCAGCAGCAGCTACAGATGCATGAAGACAGAGCTTAATAGCTTCCGCATAGTTGTAGAGTGAGAGAGTTTTGTACTCTTTACTTGATCATGTACTGGGCGTAAGCCCTTCCTCTTTTACTTTAATTCTTATCATGGACATTGTAATCATGTAATTTATATGATTAATGTGATTTGTGGACTTGTTAATTCTATTACTATGAATTGTGGTTGGCCTGGATGATGTTGATTAGCCGGCAGGATCGGCGTATTGTGGCGGGGACCATTGGGTATAATGGTCTCGCTGCAAGACGACGGTTCTGGGCGGTAAGACCCGGTTTTAAAAGCAAAAAAAATAGGGTCTTACAAACTGGGGATGATGTGTCGGAATAGCAGGACCCCGTTCAGGAGACAGGACAGGAGGACGGGATGAAGCAGAGCAGCCACTACACGTCGTCGCAACAGCAGCTACAGATGCATGAAGACAGAGCTTAATAGCTTCCGCATAGTTGTAGAGTGGGAGAGTTTTGTACTCTTTACTTGATCATGTACTGGGCGTAAGCCCTTCCTCTTTTACTTTAATTCTCATCATGGACATTGTAATCATGTAATTTATATGATTAATGTGATTTGTGGACTTGTTGCTTCTATTACTATGAATTGTGGTTGGCCTGGAGGATGTTGATTAGCCGGCAGGATCGGCGTATTGTGGCGGGGACCATTGGGTGTAATGGTCTCGCTGCAAGACGACGGTTCTGGGCGGTAAGACCCGGTTTTAAAAGCAAAAAAAAAGAGGGTCTTACAAACTGGTATCAGAGGGAGGTATCAGCTTAGCCGACTTTCGATCATGTGCCTTGAGCACCCACTGTCCAAGTACCAAATTTGGTTGAGGCTGGTACTTGAATTATCCTGCAAGAAAGAGTTTAGTTACCCTTAGGACCCCAAATAGCTTTGGGTCCTAGGTCCTTGTTATCATTATGAAATGACTTCACACTAGCTGCACCCTTTGCAGGAAGGCTCATCTTTGTACATGGCACATTAGGATTGTGCCAACAGTCTATGGCAAAGTGTCCCACTTTACCACAGCACCAACATTCATGAATGTTGTATCTTCTCTTCTGACCATTTCTTAAAGGGAGTGCAGCATTGTGCATGTGCTCAGGAGGAGAGACAAAAACATTTCTCTTATTTCTTTCAGCAAGGATTTGGCTGAAAGTCAATCTATGGACAGTCTTGATGGTCTTTGTTTTAATGACATCAGCTTGCTTTGGCTTTTGAGCAAGGCAAGATTTGATGGCATTAGACATTGAGCAGCAAGACTTGTCTATTGAATTGACAGCAGTCATGTTCTTAGCTGAATTAAATTTGGAAGAGCTTGTTTCCTTATTCTTGAATGGAGGGGCTGAAGTACGAAATACAAAAGGTCCATGTTGGGTCATTTGAATTTCCTCATGGGGAGCCTTCATAACACCCAATCCCATGCCCTTTCTTCCACTATGGGAAGGAGTGTTTTCCTTCCTATAGGTACTTCCATTCTTCTAGTGACCATATATGCTTTCTTGGTCATACTTGTTGGATGGAAGTAATACCTTTTGAAAGGTGGTTTGAGGCTTAGCCTTACCCCTGCTCTTATCTCCACTCCCTTCTCCAACTTCCATATTATTGAATCCTAATCCTCTCCTATTGGTTTGAGAGGAGGTGTCTATAATGGGAAGTATAGATTTGGGCTTGGAGAATTGAGCCACCAGGCTCTTCTCTTTCACAAGCTTCTCCTCAAGATCCTTGATGACCTTGTTCTTCAGAGATATGGTGCTCAGATGGGTGATTGTTACCCCTTCAGATGGCTAATTTCCCTATACATCTGACTCATCTTGGTAGATGATTCAGTGCATTTTTGCTTTTCCATATTAAGGGAATCAATCTCTTGGGCTTGCCTCTTGGCTAGTTTTTTGCTCTTTTTCAGAGCTTCCAAGAGAGCACCATATATGTCAATCAATTGATTGACATCTTCCTCAGATTCTGAGTCACTATTACCATATGATGAAAGTGCATCAGATTCTGAACATGCAACATGATCAGAACATGAAGTGGGATGAGTTAATACATTCTTATTGTCAGAATTATTCTGACTATCTTCCTCGTCAGTGAAGGCCATAAGACCTAACTAATCTTTGTAGTCTTCATCCTCCTATATGTCACTATCTGAATGTGATAGAGGGGCCCCGACTCCAACCTTGGCATCAGGATAATCTTCATCTTCTTCTGCTGCAAATAGCCCTATGTAGGCTTCTTCTTCATTCTCTGAATCTGAAGTTGAGGATTCAGATTCACTCCAGCTTCTTCCTTTCTTTGCTAGGAAGGATTTTTTCACCTTCCTATCCTTCTGGTGATGAGGCTTCTTCTCACCTCTTTCTTTCCTTTTGACTAGGCAGTCAGCAATGACATGTCCAGGCTTGCTGCAGCAATAACAAATAATGTTATTTGAAACATGTTTACTAGATTTGGAATCATACCTGTCACCCTTTGGGTGCTATCTTTCAGATTTCCTGTGGTCTTTCTTGGAGTGTGATGAGGAGGAGGGTTTGTTCTTCCATTGCTTCCTCATCATCATCTTCTTGAACTGCCTTGAAAAGGCAGCAAACTCTTCATCAGAAGAAGAGCTTTCTGAGGTGCTGATTTTAGATTTTTCAGATTCAGCACTCCTCCTTGGAGGAGACACCATCTACTTTTACTTTTCTTGGAGCTGTCTTCCTTGAGAGCCATAGATTTCTCCCTTGCATGAACCCTTGTTGAGGTGTCCTCTTCCTTTCTTGCAGACAACTGCATCTCATAAGAGAGCAGCTTTCCAAACAATGTGTGAGTATGGGTCTCACCAAGCCTAGCCACTTCTCTGATAGCACATATTTCTGTGTCCCAATCTCTTGTTAGAGATCTAAGGAACTTATCATTCAGCTCATAATCAGTGAACACTCTCTCATAGGTTCTTAGCTCATTTATTATCCTAAAGAATCTTTCATAGCACATAGAAATGCTCTCCTGGCTCTGCTGCCTAAAGGCTTCATATTCTTGATTGAGGAGTGACTTTCTATCATCCCTCACCTCAGCTGTTCCCTCCATATATACTACTAATGTGTCCCACATTTCCTTGGCAGTTGTGCAGTGTACCAAGTTCTGAAATGTAGAGTCATCAATAGCATTGACAATTATGTTTTGTGCCCTTTTATCCATAGTGAACAGTGCAAGTTCATCCTTGGTTAAGTCATTGAATGTCTTGGGCACTCTTCTTGTTGGATCTATGGTGGAGGAAGTTTGAAAGGTGAAAGGCCCTTGCTTTACAGTTATGTATATCCATAGATCAGATGCTTCCATAAACAATCTAACCCTATGCTTCCATATGCCAAAGTTTTCTTTGTTGCATATGGGCAACTTCATGGATCTCATCTCCTTCTGCATTCCAGAGGAAGCCATTGGATTGATAAGACAATTCCTTTATAGGATCTGGTCAGAAAGTTATGTCCTTCTTGACCAACCTCCCTCTGATACCACTTGATAGTTTATTTAGGATATAGTCCAAGTCACCTAGAGGGGGGTAAATAGGTTTCTTTTATTTTAGGCTTAATGTTTTTTGAATTTAGGTTAGTAAAATATCAAGCACAGAAAACACAAAGAGATTTATAGAGGTTCCTCAAGACAGGGTGCCTTGAGTTGTCCTCTTTCCCCCTTCACCTTTCTATCAATGAGTTAGATAAGGCCAACTTCTCCAAACTCAGCTTCAAGAGCCAACAACATAGATCCCACAGGATCTCTCAGGTTTTCCCAAACCCTACCTCAGGCACAACAGCCCTACCTCGGATCACACAATGATCCTACTCTCAAGCTGACCTCTCAGCTCTACAGCTCAGGCCAATCAGCCTTACACACTTGGGCAACAAAGCCCTACAGTCTCAGAACCACAAGTTCTTGTAGATGATATAATAAAGGATTACAAATAGAAGGAAGAAGTGGTCAAACCTTGGTCTTCTTCTTCTTAACAGTTGTTGTTGCAGACTTGAACCAGGGAGGAGAAGTGCTGCTCCAACTTGATTCTTCCTGATCATCCCTTCAGATGATGGACTGGATCAACTTGCTCTTTCTTGAGATTAATCAAGATAACCGATCTCTTCTCTCCTTACAGCCTTGTGTAATCTATACTTAGCTGCCGACAATGAAACAGTAAAGTTCTTCTTTCTTTTGTGCTGCTGAGAAGATCAAATGCAAAAGTTCTTTGCTCAACCCTAACTTATTCCTTTTATACACCACTGAACTTCAACGACTCTTAGATGTCCTTCTGACAGGTATGGGAGTGATTGGTGGAACCCAAGAAGCCTTTCTGCAGCTTGCGCCAAAAGCAGAATCCGCCAGATAACTTTTGAATCTGTCTCAGCGGTTGGGCTGAGATAGCCAGCCATCTCAGCAGTTGTTTCTGTCCCATCCCAGCGGATCCGCTGAGATAGACAGTTGTCTCAGCGGTTTTCTTCTATCTGCAGCTCAGCTGGCCCAGACACCTTCTCAGCAGCTCCTGGCCTTGTCTCAGCGGTTCAGCTGAGACTGAGAGCTTGTCTCAGCAGTTTTGATAGTAAACCGACTAATCATTCATCACACCTTGGTATGCCCTTGTCCTGCATTGCCATGAGATAGAAATAGGGTTTATCAAATACAACTTGTACTTAGCATTGAGTATGAGGCCTCTTCAAATCAAGGGAACATCGAGGGTCATTTTCCCAACACTTCAATATCACCACAAATTCAAGATATTGTAATGAAGTCTGTATTTGATGTGGAGTTGCTTCCACATGATTCAGGAAAGAGAAGAAGAATCCACCTACTCTTTAAATGAGCAAGAAGGAGTGAGGAAAACTTATATACTAAGAGGTCCATGCCAGCCAAAATTCATTCTTTTCCACCAAGAAAAATGGGAGAACGGTATCGTCATTTTGTAGTCACATGATTTAATATGTTCAATTGGCTTGAATTTGTTCATGCGGTGCAACTCACCCACACGACTCTCTGCGCACAGACCTTTTGTTCCCATTTTTTGGAGGTAGCAAACATCTCAGGTAATTCCGTCGTGGCTACAGAAATAGTGGATCTGGCACTCCACTCCTAAGAGGCTATACACATTACCAGACCTAGACCTTACGTACGCTGTTGTACACGTCCTAGGTGCACTTCCATGAGCTCTTACGTACTCTTGCTGGCAACCCGCCAGTCTTTTATGGTCGGGTGTGGGTTATTAAGGATTGTCCTCCAGACCGCAGTAAAGTAATCTATTGGCCCTCTAACTCACCACACCCCACCAAAGTCAATATACTGCCATCAGTGTGACAACTAGACCAGTACCGAAGACCCGTCACTAGTTTATGCACATGCAAGGTTTATCTTACCACACGATCCTCCAGCTCGCAGGACCATCAACTCCTGAACCATTCCATCCCATACATTGGGACGAGGTTTACGTTTCTCAAATTCTCCTATTTAATGTTACTCTTGATTGTTATTTAGTTGATCATAGCGATTTAAAGTGAATCATGGACTTCCTGAGGTCTACCTGTTGAAAGGCTCGCAGCGGTACTTGAAGGTATTCTGGGGTGACATCCCAGGCCTTCCTTTCTAAGAATATTTACTTTTATTGGTAACTACCGATTGCCAAGTCCATTCTTATAGTTGCTCTTAAATTATCTTAAGGTGACTTAGAATCCTTCTAGAGGAAGTGACGACCTATATGCGGTGCGTGGTGCAAACCCTTATGTGTTCATCTATATATCCAACACTTATCTCAAAGATGCACCATGAGCATATTATCATAAGTACCATCATAATTGCCTAAGGTGGAAAGACCTCAAATGGTTTCAATTGCTCACTGTGTGACGTGATTCTAGTTTACTAATAAACTATAGGACCAAAGTCCTCCAACAATGCTACAACTTATAGGGGCTAATATTGTGAATGCCCTGCCTTGTGTTCCAAATTTCACTCAATTCTTATGTGTTCTGGCTAGTCTACACAGTACATCAAATTTTTGGTATTTGCAGACCAACACTAGAATTGAACTAGTTTGATCCCTATGATGTGAACTTCATTATATCTTTGCCAAATGTCCTAAAATAAATACCATAGGTTCATCATGACCAAATTAATAAATGGTTAGGATTTCATAATATTCCTAATTAATTATGCCATGAATAAAAATTCCTTAAATTCAAGACATGCACCATTTTACACATGAAGTACCAATTTTAGAAGTCAAAGTGCTCCAATTATTTTATCAGTGATATATAATGTTCAAATATCATGATTGACAGAGTTTCTTAATTTTCCATAGTATTTATGACCGTTATTTCCACACTTAAATATTTAGGTCAATTTGTCACATTACATAGTAAGTACCAAGATAATTCATTCAAAAATTCTGGAAAAATTGTTATAGGTTTATAATGGTCTAAAAATAGTCTGGTCAAACTTTAAGAATTTTCCAAGTAATATCAACCATGAAAATTGCAATAATACATAAGTGTGACAAAGGACATTTTTGATAATTTACATTAGGTATGACTTCCAAAAATCCTACTAAACTTTCCAGAGATATATTCTAGCATAAAGTATCATGTGACAACAAATTGGATTTTTCTTACGGCATTAGGTTATGTTTATTTTATTTATATATTTATGTGACGTAATCATTTATGATCAAATAACTAGGAATATCAACTCTAAAAATCTTGATAAAATTTTAAAAATATATATTACCCTAGATCATCATGTGGCAGACGATCAGAATTTTTTAAGCCATTTGGTCACTTTCACTTGATTAATTCACTTATGTAACATTAATATAATTAATTAAATGCCTAATATTTTCGACTCCAAAAATCCTAACTTTTCTAAGGATGATACCATTTATCATAATATGTGTATTATCCAAACATCATGAGCATATAGCAAGCTATTTATGGCAAATTCACAAAATACCAAAAAAAATTTATATGCACACCACCTTCCCTTACAGTTCATTCACTTGTATGTGGGATATATTATTCTACAGTGGTCCAAATGACCTCAAATTTTTATATGTGACTTATTAAGACCTAACAAACATGTCACCCAAGATTTGGGTCATTTTGAATTTATCTAGCCACATTTACTTTAATAATATGAAAAATCATATTTCTTATAAAACCTTGGGAATATGATGCCCAAAAATTTTGATTTTTGGGTAGTGGGTGTTTCTATGATATATACCCTTATGTCCAAAGTATTAGTTCTATACAAATATCTATGTGTAATAAATCTAAAAATTAGTGATTGGCCCCCCTTTAGGACACACCTCAGGAGAATGGCCTATAAGGAGCTGTAAGGCACCAAATCTGGTGATTCAAAG
Organism: Dactylorhiza incarnata; assembly: GCA_033032865.1. Classification (NCBI taxonomy): domain Eukaryota; kingdom Viridiplantae; phylum Streptophyta; class Magnoliopsida; order Asparagales; family Orchidaceae; genus Dactylorhiza; species Dactylorhiza incarnata. The sequence goes on from JAWHQI010000299.1 coordinate 2,444,709, forward strand.
TCCTAAGGATAGTAGACATCAAGGGCAACAAAAGTTTTCTCAGGAACATTTGCCTAAAAAGGCCTCTAAGTGGTCTAATTATGGGGATTAATCTTCTGTATTAAGTGTGACAAATAATTCATTTAATACAGCATGGCTTGTGTATAGCCATCAACCGCGAAAATTAATGGCCTTGATTGTGTCTCCTACCTCCAGCCAAGGGGCAAGATTGTCCCATCATGGGTTGTTTTCCAAGCTGAATTCCCGACCATCCGGGCACCTCCACGGCCGACCACCACCACCACCAACTCCGTTGAGGTGGGGGCTATCGATTGGCGGCAAGATGTCAGTCGGAGATCGCCTCTCCAACAAACCCGAGCTTGGTGAAAAGCTCGGAAATTTCTCACATTACTCACATGGATCGCAGTTCAATTGAGCTATATTTCTCTGCCTAAGGATCTATAAGCTAGCATAGAGGGAGAGGAGGAGAAATAGACCTTAATTGGAGCTCAGTGACGGGTGTTCCGGCGGCCGGCCATGGTTCTCTTCTTTTCTTGCGAGCTTGACCGATCCGTCGACTCTCCACCAATGGCTCTTTTCTCAGAGGCTAGCTCGACTCCTTAGGACCTTCTAAAGATGATGGAATTGTCCAATGGGGTGCTGATGGTTGTATAAAGAGAATGGGTTGTCGGCCATGGCTATTTTGCCTTCCCCTTGGCTGCTGAGCGGCTACCTCTCCAACAAACTCTAATGACCTGCTTTTCCTTTAGGTCAGCGAGCTCCTTCTGCATCTCTTGCAGCTCGCGCTTTAAGTCTTCAGAGTTCCTCTCCATCATGAGGCAGCGGCGACCTGCCATGTCGGCGAGCTCCATCCCGCGAAGCTGAGCTCGCACGCACTCATAAGCAAGCGCTCGGGAGGAGAGGGTGTGGAATTCCGCAGTGTCCTCCCCCCCCCCATAGAGGCCAAAGGACACAGCGAAGGCCTCTCCTCCAACGGTCTCCCGCTCCACCTAGGAGGGATTGAGGGTGGACTTTTAGGTTAACTTGGTAAAAATGGTGAGTGAGTTAGCCCCACTTGACGGTCATGAGTACTATGAACCTACATAAAGTCCACTGGACCATAGTATGGTTATAATTGAGTAAATTGATCGATATGGTGTGAGTTTGACCCAAATTAGCCTAAGTTTGACTTTGGTCAAATTGGATGGATTGGTTGACCACTTGATGGGGCTTTTGGGTCCAATGGGTCCTTAATGGAATTAAAAGGTTTGGGGTGAAGTCCATTTGTCAAATTGAAGGTCAATTGGTCCTTGATTGGGTTGATTTGGGTTATGTTGACCAAGAGTTGACTTTTGTCAATACCTTGAAATTGAGTGGGATCAATTAGTGATTATTGACCTAATGACCTTCCCTACTTATTAGGAGGACCTAGGTGAGGTTTATTTGAGGTATGGGAGTTCAATTGAATCAAATTGTGTTGAATAGGGCTATGTTGACCTAAGTTTGACTTTGGTCAATTTGTCCTATTTCGTAGACCAATTGATAGGGCTTTTGGTCAAGTGAGTCTCCATTAGGGTTAGGAACATAGTGATGAGGTCAATTTGTACTTGTGAGTTCCATTTGGCTAGTTTTACCTAAGTTTCCTTGTGCTCACTTGTGAGCACCATGTAAGTTCACCTTAACTTAATGGGCCCTAAGGTCATCTTCTTGTCTCCACTCCCCATTCTCACCACATGTTATGCCCTAACACTTTCATAGGGTCTAGTAGAGTTAGGGATGTTACACACAGCTCTGATCGCACGACCGTGCATTTTAAGGCACGCGACCGTGCGCGAGTAAAACCCACCAAAATAGTGTTCGGGTTGTAGTTGTGCATCAAAGGCCCTGCACGACCGTGCATGCTTTAAGTCACACGATCGTGCAGTTTAATACATACACGATCGTGCTCATTGTAAACCGACCCAAACTTATTTTTAGTGGTTGATCGTGCGAGTTGCTTACGCGCGCCCATTCGTGGAAAAAATGCACGACCAGTGCCACAACACCTCAAGAATACCACCAAACAGTTCCCAAAATGCGCGGAATATCCTTAGGTTCCTTTGGACCCTAACACCCTCCAATAAAAGTGGATTTTGAGGTGTTACACCTTTTTTTCCTGAAGGTTGATTCTTACTTCCTCGTTAACAGCAAAGTCTCTAGAAGTAACTACATCAGGTGCGGATCCAACAATAGTTAGAGTGCCAGGTGGATCCTAATTCTGAGAAATCTACCCAAGCTCTCTTTCCTCCAAAGTGATGTCTGTAGCAAGTGGGTTCTTCCCCTTATCATCAACAGTCATAGCCCAATGATTCTTTTTCGTGGATTCCTCCTTGAAGTTTTTCTTTTCTTTCGGCTCCTTCTCAACAACTTTCTTCGACAACTTTCTGGGACATTTCTTGCCCGCTCAATGCTTATTGTGTGAATGGAACAAGATCCTTCATATCGGTAAATTCATACTTTCCCGAGTTCATGTATTCATTAAGCTCTAGAGAATCAACTATTATTTGGTAATCACCCACTTTCAGGCTCAATTGAGAAGGTTTTAGAAGGCCTGACACCTTTTTCTCTGGAGCTTTATCAAAAGTGATAGCCTTTGTGATCTTGCCAGGAGAGTCGTCTATTATTTTTTCCCTTTGGATGAAGTAACAGTTGCGGGTACTTTGGCAGTACCCGCTATAAAATCCTGTATTCGTCGAGTGGTCCCCAAGGCCCAGACGGTAAAAAGAATGAGCGGAGCAAAGCAGACAGGTCGAGAGGGGCTTTCATCCAGAGCATCAGCAGGGCATTCGCCCAGGTTAATAGAGGCAGGCAAGCTTCGGGGTGAGTGCAAGCCTCACTCGCTAAGCACTCGCCCGCTTAGTAGTTCGGATGCACAGACTGCCAGGCGAGTGAGGGGCAGAACCCCACTCGCATAAAAGATAAAGGATCAGGCGAGTGGTGCCTCCACGGACCACTCGCCTAGCGAGACTTAGGGAATTCAGTATGCGAGAAGTCTGGCGAGCGGAGCCACCACTGACCACTCGCCCAGAAGGATTTGGTGGTGAAATTACCTAGATGCCCTTGCTGAACTGTCAATAGCCCTTCAGAACAGCGGAGTTTCACTGTTAGCAGGCCAGTTTGAGGTGCGTTTAGTAAGACCAAAAGGCAGATTTACGCTATTTGCAGACCATAAGAGAAAAATTATATATAGACCCTGAAGGGCACCTTTGGAGAGGATTCCAGTTTTTTGGCTTCCTCCTCCTTAGGACATCTTTGGTTAGCTCCTCAGGCTCTCCAAGGTGCCCGACTTCACCTTTGGCTTGGGAGGGGAAGCGCTCTAAGATCTTTCGGGTGTGTGGTGGGACCTCCACGCTGCAGCCAAGGGTTGGTGTCTAGTTCTAACTCTTTGGTCAAGTTCTTCCGCGGGATCAGTAGGTGCTAGCTGCCCCCTATTAGGTGTCTTAGCATGGAATGAAGCTAGTACAAGAAAGTCCCAAGGAGGTATCATGGCTGGAGAGGATGAGCAGGGCGCCAACTATGGTGGCTCGCCACCGTCCGTCCCGTCGGCGACAGTAAGGATGTTGGCAGACTTTCGAAGGGAGGTGATAGAGAAGATCAACCTCACTCTCGCCACGACATGGGTGAGTTCTCGACCCCAGTGGCCCAGGTTTTCCCGCCACTGGGGGCAGGCAAGAGCGTCCTGGGGCAAACCCCCGCAAAGAGCAGGTCGGCGAGGCACAGGGGGGGGACTTCGTTGGGCGAGGTTGTTCCCCAGCCCAGCAAGTGCGAGCCCGGTCGGGGAGCCCATGGGGCGAGTGGGGAAGGCGAGAGAGGCGAGTGGTGGAAGCCCTTTCTATGAGTTGCAGCTTTTCGCATCAGCCCCGGAGGGGTTTAGGGAACCGGACATGGTCTATCACTCCAGAGATATGGGTATATGATAAAATGGTAAAACTTTATTGTTCTTTTCTGTCATGTCCATATGATGTGCTTGAGTGCTGTAGTGCCCCAGATCAAATCCGTTATCGGGCTCTCATTAGACGGTGGGTCAGGTTGGTCTTTGGAGAGGCTGGCAAGGTAAAGTGGTGTTGGAGTTCCCCAGATCGATTCCGCTGTCGGGATCTTATTAGACGGTGGGTCAGGTTGATCTCTAGAGAGGCTGGCAAGGTAAAGTGGTGTTGGAGTGCCCCAGATCGATTCCGTTGTCGGGCTCTCATTAGACGGTGGGTCAGGTTGATCTCTGGAGAGGCTAACAAGGAAAAGTGGTGCTGGAGTACCCTATATCGATTCTGCTTCCGGGCTCTCATTAGACGGTGGGTCAGGTTGATCTCTAGAGAGGCTGGCAAGGTAAAGTGGTGTTGGAGTGCCTCAGATCGATTCCACTGTCGGGCTCTCATTAGATGGTGGGCCGGGTTTATCTCTAGAGAGGCTGGCAAGGCAAAGTGGTGTTGGAGTGCCCCAGATTGATTCCGCTGCCAAGCTCTCATTAGATGGTAGGTCAGGTTGATCTCTGGAGAGGCTGGCAAGGTAAAGTGGTGTTGGAGTGCCACAAATTGATTCCTCTATTGGGCTCTCATTAGATGGTGTGTCAGGTTGATCTCTAGAGAGGCTGGCAAGATAAAGTATTATTGAAGTGCCCCAGATCGATTTCGCTGCCAGACTCTCATTAAACGGTGGGTCAGGTTGATCTCTGGAGAGTCTGGCAAGGTAATGTGGTGTTGGAGTGCCCCAGATCAATTCCGCTATCCGGCTCTCATTAGACGGTGGGTCAGGTTGATGTTTGGAGAGGCTGACAAGGTAAAATGGTGTTGGAGTGCCCCAGATCGATTCCGCTGCCGGGCTCTCATTAGACGGTGGGTCAGGTTGATCTCTAGAGAGGCTGGCAAGGTAAAGTGATGCTGTAGTGCCCCAGATCACTTCTGCCACCGGGCTCTCATTAGATGGTGGGTCAGATTGCTCTCTAGAGAGGATGGAAAGGTAAAGTTGTGCTGGAGTGCCCCAGATCAATTTCGCTGTCAGGCTCTCATTAGACGGTGGGTCAGGTTGATCTCTAGAGAGGCTGACAAGGTAAAGTGGTGTTGGAGTGCCCCAGACCGATTCTACTGTCGGGCTCTCATTTGATGGTGGGTCAGGTTGATCTCTGGAGAGTCTGGCAAGGTAAAGTGGTGCTAAAGTGCCCCAGAATAAATTCCGCTGTCGGGATCTCATTAGACGGTGGGTTAAGTTGATCTCTGGAGAGGCTGGCAAGGTAAAGTTGTGTTGGAGTGCCCCAGATCAATTCCGCTGACGAGATCTTATTAGATAGTGGGTCAGGTTGATCTCTAGAGAGGCTGGCAAGTGAAAGGTTGTGACATGGCCTCGAGGAGACCCGCTGACCAGTCTTTTACCTAGCTGGAAAGATTGTTGGCTCACTCGGTTGCAGGATGAGAAAGTATGTAAAATGAATCACAGCCCGAGGTGATCCCGCTGCCAGGCTCTCTCTAGCTGACAGGGCAGATGGTACTCGGATTTTGTTTCCAAGGCATAGCCCCGAGCAGCCTCACTGACCAGACACTCACCTAGCTGGCAAGACTGTAGGCTCACTCGGAGGCAGGAGATGAAAGAAAGTTTTGAAATGAGGTTGGCCCCGAGCAGACCCACTGACCAAGCTCTCACCCAGCTGGCGGGGTCGTAGGCTCACTCGATGGAGATTCAGGGTGAACGCGTGATGGGAAAGGAAAATCCGAGAAAAGAAAGATCAGCACAAGAGAGGTCATCTCTCAATCAGAGGTTTTGAGTGGGGTCCCCCGAGAGGGGCACTCGCCTGGCGAATGCACCCGAGGAGCCAACTTATCTAAAGGCATGTGAATCATTAGGAATAAGCACGCTCTCAGCAAGGTCACGCTTCCTGCGGAATCGCCGCGGTAGCCACCTAACATCCTAGAGGGGTATGGGCGCGTGTGGACGAATTATGACTTTCCAAAGGGTACGCTCCATTGAGGCGAGAATGACTCGAACACGACCCAGTGTCAAGTATGAACAATGTGTGAGTGCGCGAAATACTTGCGAAGGCGTGAACAATGTGCGAGTGTGCGAAATACATGTGAATGCGTGAACATGGCGCGAATGCGTGAGCTATACGCAAGTGACAACAAATAAGCAAAAATAATGAGAGGCTTGACCAACAAATATATTTATTTCTATTTCATTACAAAAGCTCACTTACAATACGGGGGTTTTGCCCCGGGCATGGAATACAATAAAAACTAAAAGAACAAAGGAAAGCGGAAGATCCTCAAGGGAGGCCGTCGGAGTTCTCGCTGGAAGACCTACTGCTTTCGCCTGGAGGATGGAGGGAACCGCTCTCACGCTGAAGGTCAGCTTTGCCCTCCGGCACGTCCAGCAGGATGAAGAGCCCGGGATGAACGCTGCGAGCTATGAGCATCTTGCCTCCTTCATTCAAAAGCCCAGCATGCCTCAGCACCTCCAGCGCATGCTTCGCTTCCCCTTGAGCATTCTCCTGCATCAACACCTCGATCTCGTAGTTGGTGTAATGATGTCGAGTGCTCTTCTCTTCGGGAGGTGGTTGGGCAGCAGCGTCTCACAGGCATTTGTTCTCGGCCTGCAGCTCCTTAACCTGGTCTTTGAGGATGGCCACTCACACACGCAGCATATCGGCGTTGGTTGTGTCCAGCAAGAAAAGAAAATGAGGAGGTTAGGACAAGAAAGCAAAAGGAGTGCTCGAAAGCACAAGCGTCTACGAAAGGCTGTACTTACCACTCGAACTGGGCGGTTGGTGAGAAGGGATTCAGTGTCCTTCAGCTACTGCTTCAAGGCCACGACTTCAGAGGAGGAGAGCGTGCATTCTCTGGACCTCGATGAGGTTCCACGCGAGGGTGATGCCGCAGTGCGAGGACATATGCGTAAGCTCGAGGGCGCGCAGCTGAGCCCGCCCGGCCTCGTGTGCGAGCGCCTGGATAGTCTCGACATCATAGATTGTGGCATCCTCTCGGTTGTAGAGTGCGAAAGAGAGGGTGTAGGCCTCGCCGCTGATGGTATCCTGCTCCATCCAAGATGGCAGGAGGGTGGAAATGGAGGCCCAGTTGGCCTTTCGATCCAACTGAAGCAGGGGCTCGCCTGCTTCATCAACGTACTTCTCGCTCAGGGCAAAGTTTCGATGCCTTCTCGGCGACGGTCTCGCAGAGGACCCCGCCGACGTGCTGGATGTCCCGACTACCACATCCACTCTGGTGCCCACCGTCCCAATTGCGACCGGGACACTCGCCCCAAGAGTCTCAGCAGCGACCGCCTTACCCTTGGAGGTTGTCGAGGGCTTGGACCGCTTGGAGGGAGAACCAGGAGCCGTGTCATGCTTTCACTTATGGTTGTTGGGCTTCGAATAGCCCGGATCATTGTGGCAGGCTTCGGTGGTGGACCATGTGAGAGCCAGGGCGGTGTCAGGGGTTCCCACATTCGCATTCGACAGATGTAGGGGGAGTACTCACGCTCCTGCATCAGGTGGACTAAGTAAGAAAAAGTAGATATAAAGTTAAGTGGGAGCTAGGGTTGAAGCAGTTCATCTTACCCTCTCCCGACAGGACTGGCGGGAGCGAGTTGACGTTCTTCCGCAGGTGAACTATGTACATATCGTGCCCTTGGATGAACTTGTGGAGCTTGGCCTCATGCCATCCCAACGACAGAGGCTTGTAGGTCGACTCATCCTCCTGCACTAGCGCGTGAAGGGTGTTGTCGAAGCTCCCGGTGACGAAGATGAACCGCCAAACCCAGGCATGGTTCTTCTTGGCGGTACCAGTAACCTTGAGCAGGCCCTGGCCAGAGAAGAAGGCTACCCCTCCTTTCGCCCAGAAATTGAACAGCTTGCGGAAGACGGGGAGGGAGAATTTGATCCTCTCCTCACGCAGGTAGCAGGTGAATGCTACCAGCATGGTGATGGAGTTGGTGTTCAGTTGCGCTGGAATGACTCCGAAATAGCGGAAGGTCTGGCGCAACTCCAGACAGAGAGGGTGTGGAGCCCAACCTCGAAATGCTCCAAGGGGATAGCGAGTGTGTCCGGCGAGAACTGATTGATGTGGTCGCAGTTTCTAGGGCGGCGCGCAATGAATCCTGACGGGACATAGTCTGTGATCGCCATTGTGAACTCATCTTCCGACAAGTCACAGGTAGCGAAATCAGGGTTGGCGAATGCCTGAGTGCACATACCCCTGCCATCAGGTTCAACCACCATCGCGCAGGAGTTGAAGTAGGGTCGCGCGAGAAATCCGGAGAGAAGCGCGAGTGCAAGTGCGAGAGCGATGAAGAGAACAAGGAAGTTAGAATGAGTGATAAATGTGGTTGGTGGACCTGGCTATTTATAGAAAATTAAGGAATTCGAGAAGTTTCCTGGGCGTGGGGGTGCGGGTAGTAACCGCGCTACCCCGACGCCTCAGGATTTGAGCCAACCCCACCTTTGCCCCACTCGTCGGCAGGTGGCGAGGACCGCGCGCAGAGTCCTCCGCAGGAAGGCAGAAGCAAGATAAAGCACAGTGAAACCAAAGCGTTAAGCGAGACAACATTCGACAAAACATAAGAATAATCATGCAGAATAGACATGTTTAACATTTAAGACAACAAAATCATTCACAAGACAAGGCCGATCTCGGCATTCATTACGAAAACAAATTTATTATTCAGGGTGAGGGGAATACAGGGGGAGTATATCGGTAGACTCAGTATTGAATCCATTGCCATCAACCTTGACCTCGCCTCCCCGTCCTTGGTGTCACTCGCGGGTAATATTATGCTCTCACACTGGTGATTTCTTGATTAACCAAGCGCATTTGGTCCCTTGCTCGCACGATGTGCCTCCCGGTTGAAGTCCCCTCGCACCCAGATCCCTGTCGCTCCATATCTCCCACAAGGTGCGAGTTTTCCCTTTCGATAGAGCTCAATGGCTGCCCGGTGTTCGTCCGTCTGGCCGGTGAGGTCCTGATGCATCCAGATAAGCTTGTCGAGAACCTCCGTCACCCGCTCTATCATCGTCCTAGGGTCTGTTGGATTCCCGAGAAAGTCTGAAAGGTCACTGGGAGATGGGGGCGGCGAGATCACCTCCTCCTCAGAGTGAGGGTCCATCGGCAAGGCCTCTCGATAGCGTGTGAGAGCAAAAGTTAGATAGTCTTATCTAGTAGTTCAAGCGAGTAGGGTCGAAGAAAATGCAATGAATGACCTGGTACATATTCTTCTCCTGGGCGCTGACGAGAGGAGCTGGGTTTTCCTGAGAATGGCTAGTTGGGGGATGAAGCGATTTCCCCTTTCCGGGGCGAGAAGGTACCTGGTCGGCGGTGGAAGTGGTGGCTAAATCAGCGGCGGGAGAATAATGGATGAGGTCCCTCCCGGCCGAGTGCTCCGGCTCCTGTGCTGGGAGAGTAATGATGGCCTCACGGGCTAGAGAGTTGCGCCGGACTAAGGATAATCCCGTAGTCCCAAAGGTGGGGGCTGTTGAAGGCAGGATAAGAGAGACGACAAGTGGTAACAAGGTAAGCAAGAAAGAAGTAAGCAGCTTACCGGGCACCGACAGGGTTCCGCCGGGAGTAGATGGAAGGAAGGACTCCTGAGCCGCCGGGACATCCTTAACGACAGGTGGAAGCACGTCAGCACCCGCCGGGTTGGTCTCAAGGTCGTCTCCCATCGCCAGCATGTCCTGCGAGTGGTCATAAACATTGCGATATCAAGTCACCATAATTATCGACATGACAAGGAAGAACGAATTATCCTGGTAAGGTCGTCGAGAGGATTGTTGGAGGGGGCAGAGTCCTTTATGCGGACTCGATCACCACGGGGTCCCGCTGAACCACCTTGGTCTTTCTCGGATGATAGGGTGAGGATGGATCACTCTTCGACGAGAGCCAGGGGGCATATCGAGCAGATTTAGAGGTAGACTTCTCCTGCGCGGAGGCGAGACGATCCAGCAGTTCTTGCGAGAGCATTCTCGGTGACGGTCTCATGAACGCCATCAAGATTGTGAGAGCATAGACGAAAAGGAAGGAAAAAGCAGTAAGAAGAAAATTGACACTCTCAACGATGTGGCCTGAGTTATATATAGCACAGAGGAGGGGCCCACCAAAAGATTCCCTCCAGGTCAGTAAGCACTCACCGAATACTAAGGGTTGGACTTTTCTTTCCGAGCAAAACAGACAGGCCGAGAGGGGATTTCGTCCAGAGCATCAGCGGGGCATTCGCCCAGGTCAATAGAAGCAGGCAAGCTTCGGGGCGAGTGCAAGCCTCACTCGCTAAGCACACGCCCACTTAGTAGTTCGAATGCACAGACTGCCAAGCGAGTGAGGGGCAGAACCACACTCGCCCAGAGGATCAAGGATCAGGCGAGTGGTGCCTCTACGGAAAACTCGCCCAGCGAGACCTAGCGAATTCAGTATGCGAGAAGTATGTCGAGTGGAGTCTCCACGGACCACTCGCCCAGAAGGATTTGGTGGTGAAATTACCTAGATGCCTTTAGTGGACTGCCAATAGCCCTTTAGAACATCGGAGTTTGGCTGTTAGGAGACCATTTTGGGGTGCGTTTAGTAAGACCATAAGGCAGATTTATGCTATTTGCAGACCAGAGGAGAAAAACTATATATAGACCCTGAAGGGCACCTTTGGAGAGGATTCCAGTTGTTTGGCTTCCTCCTCCTTAGGACATCTTTGGTTAGCTCCTCAGGCTCTTCAAGGTGCCCGACTTCAGCTTTGGCTTGGGAGGGGAAGCGCTCTAAGATCTTCCTGGTGTGTGGTGGGACCTCCACGCTGCAGCCAAGGGTCTGTGTCTAGTTATAACTCTTCGGTCAAGTTCTTCCGTGGGATCAGTAGGCGCTAGCTGCCCCCCCCCCATATTAGGGGTCCAAACTCCTCGTTGGGTCGGTTGAAGGTTCCAACACCCGCCTTGGCTTTTTCTCTTTTCCTCTTTTGGGGAGAGGAGCGCTCTTAGATCTTCTTTTGCATCATCCACAGTAGTTTGAGATTTATAGCATCCATACGTTTTCAACTATGTAACCACAATCAAGAAAAGGGTTGTTGAAAGTGCATTGTGTGCCTCTGAGTATACTCTAGAGGGGGGGGGGGGTGAATAGAGTTTTAAAATATTTCTAATCTATTTGTGCAAACACAATAAAAACACTAAGTATTATGCTCCAACAATTTCATACACAGAATAAAATTAGTGTTGTTAAGTAAAGCAGAAAAATAGTAAATGAAATGGGACAGCACAGAAACTTCACAACTAGAAGACACAAAGATTTTATAGAGGTTCCCCAAAATGTGGGTAGTCCTCTCTTCTACCACCTGGTAGGAATGCACCACCTGTGCCTGTGTCTTTTACAAGGAGACTCTTAGAACCACTGATCTTTTGATAAGGAGATCATGAACCAACCAGATCTTTTGATAAGGAGATCTTGAACCAACCAGATCTTTTGATAAGGAAATCTTGAACCACTGAATCCTTTGGAAGAGGGATTCTTAAAACTCTTTTACAGTTGAGATTGAGAAGGAGAAAGAAGAAGGGGGGAGAAGAATTATGTTCTCAAAATTCTTATGAAGTCTGTCTGAAGAACCGCTTCAATATTCTTTCACTGGATCTGCTGATGATGAATTTGCAGGAGCTATGATTATCAGATCATTTCTCTTCCTTCTGATTGAAACCAGGCTGCCGTGTGATATTGATGATGAGCATCCTTCAGTTGTTCTGTTCTAAGAGAGGGAGAGCAGTTCTTGTTTCTTCACTATGTTTTCTCTATTAGGGTTCCAGGAGGAAGAAGAAGAAGTGGAAGCCCTAATTGAAAAACTTAAGCCGATTGTGATGAATGCTCTATTCTTTCTCTATCTTCTCCTCCCTATTATTGTCCCTCTTCAATTTGAATTTATTTCCTTTTCTGGTTGGTCCTGAAAAGGTATTTTGTCCTGGACAATTTCTCTCTCTTTCCTTCTTTAATTCACGATCCGTCCACCAACTGTAAGCTTGTTTCCAAGAAAGCTTTTCTGTCGTCTTTTAATTCCACTTTTTATCTGAGGCAATAATTCAGTTGTTGGAGAACGGTCTTCAGTACTGTGGGTCATGAGAGACGGTCCAAAATTACAGCTAAAAAGGTTTTCTTTTCAGACTGTATTCGACGTAGCGTTGAGTTTTCTTTCTCTCTTATCGATGCACCTTCAAGTTCTTGTAAGAGAAGCTTTGAATTTATCCTTGCTCTGATTGAACTTTTCTAGTCGACATTGCGTCGATTCCTTATCGACGTAACCATCGAGTTGAAGGCTTGGCTCTAAACTTCATTATCTGCGTCGAAAAGAATTCGACGTTGCGTCGACTTTAGATGGCTTCAACTGATACTTCCTTCTGCGTTGAGTTGAAATAGAAGCTACGTCGACTTCTCAAGATACTTCGACAGGTCCTTGGCCTCTACGTCGATATCCTTTTGACGTAACGTCGACTCGAATTACTTCGGCAGAAGGGTTGGACCACTTGGACTTCTAGTCAGAGTAGCGTCGACATTAACTCGATGTTGCGTCGATTTCTATTCGACACATACGTTAACTCTGCCCAAACTGTTCTTCTCTTGATATGGTCTTGACATCCTAGGTTGAGTGTGACATCCTAAGACATCTAATGACCAGATTACCCTCAATATACAATGGGTAATTCAACCTAAGGGATAAAATCACTTTTAGGTAATTTGTTAAGTTAAATCAAATGGTTTTTCCCAACAATCTTCCCTATTTATCTTAACAAAATTTACAGATTGAATAAGGTGATTTTACACATTCCTTTTACTTAAACAAAATATGTAAGATAACATAGACACAGAGATACCAAAGCAAATAGCTGAATAGGCTGGCAAAGAGGAAACATCTGATTAATTATCAATAAGTGTTTATAAGAGTTTACTAGGGAAAAAGTCTACTTCCTTCCTTTAAGAAAAGTAGATAGGTCCTCATAGACCATCCTGAATTTCCTTTCCACATATCTGATGTTTGCAGGAGTGGCTTTCTCTAGATTCTTCTGTATTCTTTCATGACCTTTGAACAGTTTCTCCAAATCCACTTCAGTATTAGGATGAACATCCTTGAGTGTGAAACCAAGACCAAACACTTTTGTTGTCATCAAATTTATGATTTCTAGATTTAAATCATCTGAATCAGGTTCTTTATAAGGATTGGATTCAGCAGCAGTTGCTTGTGCTTTCCCAGAGGTTGAAGCTTTTGTGAACATAATCTTCTTTTTCTTTTTCTTCTCTTCATGTGACTTTTCTCCTTTCTTTCTTTTCTGAGGGAGTTGTACTGCGATTGCACCCAATATCTCCTCTGTGGAGTCGCCCTACTCCCTCTTACATTTTGGCTTGGGGATTCTTTGCAGTATACTTTGTATGATCAAATAGAATAGATTTAATTGGAATTACTTTGGCCAACTCTTCCTTTTCAACAACCTCTTTTCCTCTTTTCAGGATATCAATGAACCTATTTTTCTTATCTTCAAGCTCCTTTTGGGTTGCCTCATATTCATATCTTTCTCTATCACCAATCTTCTCTAAAGCTCTGTCGAGCTCTGGATCAGTGTAAGTTTTCATTGTGTTTTCTGGAAATTCAATCCTTTCATACTTTTTGTAATAGGATTTATTTTTCTAGTACTTCTTCCTTTGTTCTTTTGAGTACATCTCCCAAATAGTCAATCTTCCTTTTCCTCTTCCTCTACCTTTACCTCTATATGTAGGTCTCCCTCTGAAAATAGGTGTTGGAAGAATTGGTTTAAGAATTGGAGCAGGTGTAGATGGAAGATGAGCTGGAGGTAGAGATGGCAGTTGTGCTGAAGGAGGAAATTGAGCTGAAGGAACAACTGATCTGGAGCTGGATTAGGTGAAGCAAGATCCTGGTCAGTCATCTTAACTGGTGAGGTTGTTGTTGTGGAATCTTCAGAGGACACTCTGAATGCAAGTGCATCAGGGATGGGTCTTTCAGTGTCTACCGGAAACTCCTGCAGAGTCTTTAAGTAAACCTGATCATCTGAGATTAAAGGGACCTCCCCATGAATTGAGGACTCCCCCTGTGCTGGTGGAAGGATCCTTGAAAGGATTGACTCCCACTGAGTTGCAGAATCTTGAAGCCGTGGCTTGGAAGAAACAGCTGTCTCCCCTTCAGAAATAAAGGAAAGAGGAATTGTTGTTGTATACACTGAGTCTTCTTGAGGAGGTTGCATGCTGGTACAATTCTCCCCCTACTTTATATCAATGAAGAAAGATATAAAGTCATCGGTAGGCACGGTAGCTAGTCTCAATTCCTCATCAATGGTCTTGATTTCAGATGTAAGATCTTGCAACCTTTTGTGTTGGCCGCGCAGTTTGCGATAACATTCCTTGGAGATGTCAAGATATAGAGAGCTAAACTTCGATAACACTGTCTCGAGAGAAAGATTGACTGCTTCAATAACATCTTGTTGAAGCGACGAAGATGCCATTTAAATCTTGAGGGTACCTGCACTGAAACAAGAGAGAGGGACGAAGAGAGAAAAAATGGAAGAAAGCAATTGGGAGAGGATTCAAAAAGCACAAAAGAATCAGACGCATAAGTTTCTTTAAGTAGAAGAATCGTCGCAACTTAGGGTTTTATTCAAAGTAACGTCGAAAAGAATTGAATTCAGCGCGCCAAAATATGTCAATGCGCGCGATCTGTCAAATCGACGGAGGGTCGAGTTGAAGTCGATGTGGCTTCAAAATATATTCATCAATGATGATGTCGACATAAGCGTAGATATGTATTCGTCATTACATCGAGTGCTATTCAAAAGATCAATCCTAGAGAGCTCCTGAAGCTAACATCGAGTAGAAGTCGACGGAACGTCGATTTGAATTCGACACAACTCTGATTTAAAAAGTTATAATTTCCTGTAAAATCCTTGATGTTTTTCCCAGCAATAATTTTCTATAGAAAATAGGTCTTTATACATAATAAGAGGGACCTACAAAGCTCCATCAACCATGCCTGCTGCATTAATGAAGAACTTGTGCTTACTTTCATCAAGAGACTTAGTGAAGATGTCAGCCCTTTGAGTGTCAGTAGATATGTATTGAAGGTTGATCATATCCTTCTCTACATTGTCTCTGAGAATGTGGTGCCTTATCTCTATGTTCTTAGTTTTGTTATGGAGAACAGGATTGGAAGCAATTGAAATAGCACTAGATCTGTCACAATAAATTGTGGAATTGTCAAGGGAAAAGTTGTAGTCCAACAGCTGATTTTGCATCCACAAAATTTGTGAATAGCAGCTTCCTGCAGCTATATACTCAGCTTCAACTGTAGAAGTGGAGACTATGGTTTGCTTCTTGCTAAACCATGAGACCAGTTTAGCACCCAGAAACTGACATGTTCCTGAAGTGCTTTTTCTGTCCAGCCTGCATCCAGCATAGTCTGCATCTGAATATCCAACTAATTCAAATCCAGATTCAGCTGGATACCATAAGCCAAGCTCAGGAGTACCCTTCAGATATCTGAGAATTCTTTTAACAGAACTCATGTGGGATTCCTTTGGGTCAACCTGAAATCTTGCACAAATACAGGTAGCAAACATTATATCAGGTCTGCTAGCTGTTAGATTGAGAAGAGAGCCAATGGTTGCTATGTAAGTCTTTTGATTAAAGGACTTGCCTTATTCATCTCTATCTAAAACAGCATTAGTAGTCATGGGGGTTTTCATAACAGAGGAATTCTCCATCCCAAACCTCTTAATGAGTTTGCTGGTATATTTGGATTGGGATATAAAAATGTCATCTTGATTTTGTCTGACTTGGAGACCAAGAAAAGAGGATAATTCCCCCATAGTACTCATTTTAAATCTTGCAAGTATATACTCAGCTTCAGCTGTAGAAGTGTAGACTATGGTTTGCTTCTTGCTAAACCATGAGATCAGTCTAGCACCCAGAAACTGACATGTTCCTGGAGTGTTTTTTCTGTCCAGCCTGCATCCAGCATAGTCTGCATCTGAATATCCAACTAATTCAAATCCAGATTCAGCTGGATACCATAAGCCAAGCTCAGGAGTACCCTTCAGATATCTGAGAATTCTTTTAACAGAACTCATGTGGGATTACTTTGGGTCAACCTGAAATCTTGCACAAATACAGGTAGCAAACATTATATCAGGTCTGCTAGCTGTTAGATTGAGAAGAGAGCCAATGGCTGCTCTGTAAGTCTTTTGATCAAAGGACTTGTCTTATTCATCTCTATCTAAAACAGCATTAGTAGTCATTGGGGTTTTCATAACAGAGGAATTCTCCATCTCAAACCTCTTAATGAGTTCTCTGGTATATTTGGATTGGGATATAAAAATGTCATCTTGATTTTGTCTGACTTGGAGACCAAGAAAATTGGATAATTCCCCCATGCTACTCATTTCAAATCTTGAATGCATTAGGTAAGCAAACCTTTTGCATAAAGATTGATCTGTGGATCCAAATATAATATCATCTACATATATTTGTACAAGTAGTAGCTGATTCTTATGTGCTCTTGTGAAGAGGGTTTTATCCACCTTTCCTCTTTCAAATTTGTGTTCCAGAAGAAAAGTGGATAAGGTCTCGTACCAAGCTCTTGGAGCTTGCTTGAGGCTATATAGTGCTTTATTTAGCTTATACACATAAGAGGGAAAAGTTGGATTGACAAAACCTGGTGGCTGCTCCACATACACCACTTCTTGAATTTTTCCATTTAGAAATGCACTCTTGATATCCTTCTGGTATACTTTGATCTTCATGTGGGTAGCATAAGCCAGGAACATTCGGATTGCCTCCAGTCTTGCTACTGGAGCAAATGTCTGGTTAAAGCCAATTCCTTCCTCTTGTCTATACCCTTGGGTCACAAGACTAGCTTTATTATTGATTATGCCTCCTGTTTAGTCCATTTTGTTTTTGAACACCCACTTGGTACCACTAACTGGGTAATTCTTTGGTCTTTCAACCAATGTCCATACCGTGTTCCTTTTAAACTGTGTCAGTTCCTCTTGCATAACAGATATCCAGTAAGGATCACTATCTTCTTCTTCAAACTTCTTGGGTTTATACTGTGATAAGAAACATTACAACATTGTCTTATTGGTGAGTTGTTTCCTTGTCTTGACTCCAACTGTCAAGTCTCCTCTTACTTGTGTGGGAGGATGATCTTTTTGAGTCATTCTGGATCTTGTTGAGTGATCTAGGAGATTCTCTTCTTCCTGAGGTGTCACTTGCTCAATGATAGTGGGAGCTGCATCCTCATTTGCTGGAATGATGTCTGTGGATGGTAACCCAGGTGCTGCAGTTTCCTCTTCATCTGCTGCAAAATATTCACCTGAGTCAGTGTCAATCTCCTGTTGTCCTTTTTCCTGACATATAGATGGATGGTCCACTAAGCTCATCCTTTCAACTTGATATGCTAGCTGGTCTTCTTCCTGCAGAATAGGAATGATGGAAGTTTCCTTCCCCTTGTAAAACATGTTAGTTTCATCAAAGACCACATGCACAGACTCCTCAATTTTGAGAGAACTTTTATTGAAGCACCTATAGGCCTTGCTTGATGAGGAATATCCTAAGAATATCCCATCATCAGCCTTCTTGTCAAATTTGGCAAGATGACTTTTCCCATTGTTGAGGATAAAGCAAGTACACCCAAAGATTCTAAAGTAAGTAACTATCGGTGTCTTTCCCTTCAATAACTCATAGGGAGTCTTCAACTTAGTCTTCTGAATGAGACTCTTATTCAGAACATAGTTGGCAGTATTTACTGCCTCAGCCCAAAAGGACTTAGGCAAGTTCGATTCAGCCAATAATGTCCTTCCTGATTCAATTAGGGTTCTACTTTTCCTTTCACCCACCCCATTTTGTTGGGGGGTTCTAGGCGCTGAAAAGCTTTGTCTTATCCCTTCATCCTCACAGAATCTATAAATTAACTTATTTTTAAACTCAGTGTCATGATCACTTCTGATCACAGCAACTTGAGTGTTGAACTCAGATTGAATCTATCTAATGAATCTTGAGAGGATCTTGAAGGTGTTAGAAAGAATACCC
Source organism: Dactylorhiza incarnata (assembly GCA_033032865.1). Taxonomy (NCBI): domain Eukaryota; kingdom Viridiplantae; phylum Streptophyta; class Magnoliopsida; order Asparagales; family Orchidaceae; genus Dactylorhiza; species Dactylorhiza incarnata. Next base: position 2,462,753 of record JAWHQI010000299.1, read on the forward strand.
AGCTGAACCTAGAAAAATCATCAACAATGACTAGAGTGTAAACCTTACCTGCTAAGCTTTGAGTGGAGATATGACCAAATAGATCCATGTGCAACAGGTATAGGATTCTAGGGGAATCATTCTTACCAATTGGTTTGAATGAAACTTTAATCTGCTTTCCTAGTTGGCAGGCTCTACAGGGGTGGTCTTTATTGAATTTACCAATTGGTAAACCCCTGACTAGGTTGAGTTTGGAAAGTTTGGCAATGGTCTTGAAATTAAGGTGACAAAGTCTCCTATGCCACAGCTCACTATTTTCTAATTGGGAATTAAACAAGCAGATCTCAGACTTTGTGTACTCAAAGTCAACAATATAGACCTTACCTTTTCTAAGACCAGTCAAAACAATTTGATCAGTCTTAAAGATAACTATATGACACAAAGACTTAGTGAATACAACTTTGTATTCACCATCACACAACTGGCTAATGCTAATCAGATTATGTTGAAGTCCTTCAACATAAGTTACCTTAGAAAAGGAGATTTCTCCAATCCTGAGCAAACCATATCCTTTGGTTTGACCAGAGTGAGAGTTCCCAAAAAATACCTTCAGCCCTTCCTTGGCCTTGGAATTCTCCAGCAAATATTTTGCTCCAGTCACATGCATGGAGCATCCACTGTCCAAATACCACTACTGGTTTGTGGTTGAACAGTCTTCCCTCTGCACATTGAATTAAACATTAGTATAGACCATTTCATGTTGGGGTCTCTTTCTTCTATCATCATATGAGGATATGAAAGAATGAGGTGGTCTTCCATTGTTCCCCTTAGGTGAAGAAGTGCTGCATTATTATGCCAACAATATTTGGCAATATGTCCTAGTTTAGAGCAGCAAAAACATTTAGGAATAGAGGTAAAAAGATGTTTTGATGTTTGGTAATTCTGTGCAGAAAATATGCGTCGAGAAGAAATCGACGCATTTTTAGAGTTGCGTCGAATGGAATTCGACATACGTACAAAGTCCCGTCGATGGTCATTTTAGGCATGGTATTGGTTGTGTTGAGTGTAATTCGACGCACCCTCATAGTTGCTTCGAAATGATGTCGATGCATATGCTGGATTCCATCAAGTCGCATTCGACGCATTATTAAAATAGCATCGAGTTCTATTCGACGTATGATTCTTATCATTAAGTTTTTCATTTGATTTTTCTAAGGGATGTTTGCCTAAGATTCCTGGTTGATCACTAATGTTTACCCTATTAAATATTGTGAGTTTATTGGGGTTATTATTATTATGATCTTCACATGATTCTAAAATATTATTAGGTCTAGACCTAAATGATGTCATTGGTTTTTCCCAATCATGTTTGTTTGAGATGTGGATGCTAGTGGATGGTTGTGTTTCTTGATCAAGATGATCAAATCTCTTGGAGAGATTTTGTGAGATATCTTTGATCTTTCGACTTCTTCCATTTAGAGAGTCCTCAAAGGCTTTTGCCATTGAGAGTTCTTTTCTTAGGTCTGAATTTTCTATATCTAATAAATATATTTCATTTTCTTTTCTAAATAATTCACCTCTTAGAGCATAATTGACTGTAAAAAAAATGTTCTTGCCTAAGGTCTTCTAGTTCTGTTCTGATAATATTAAGTTCTTTTTGGTTGTTAATGTAGTCTTGACAAAAATCCTTGAAATATTCTTTAAAATCTTCTGAAGAAAAGTCAAAGTCTTCAAAGATGCTTACCTCAGTTTCATCAGTGGAATTTTCCAGAGCCATTAAGCAGGCTTCTTCTGGTCCACCATCTTCATCATCATTAGGTGAGGAAGAGCTTGATTCAGAGCCTGAATCACTCTAGATCTCAGCTATGAAACCTTTCCCTCCTTTCTTATCCTTTCTCATTAAGGATTTCTTCTTATGCTCCTTCCTTTGCTTGTTTTTCTTGTTCTTTTCTTCCTCAGGACATTCAGTAGAAATATGTCCCGGCTTTCTGCAAGAAAAACAAATAATCTCATGTTTAGGAGTTTTATCATACCTTGGCTTGCTTGAGCTCCTCTCTCTCCTTCTGGAATCTTCTGTCCTGACCCACTTTTGAATCTCTTAGCCAAGAGATTAAACATTTCTTCTTCAGTGGTGGAGGACTCTGCTTTTGCAGTCTTTAATGCAAGAGTCCTTTCTCTAGCAGTTGGTATTCTTTCTTGGGCTTCTGACTCAGCCCTGCTTTTCAGTAGAAGCTCATCGGACTTGAGCTTTCCCAGGAGAGCATCAGTTCATATCTCTCTGAGGCATCTAGAATCTCTAATAGCCCAGATTCTAGAGTCTCATGTGCTTGGGAAGCACATGAGAAGCTTGTCATTAATTTCCGTCAGAGAAATTTCCTTGTCAAGCCCTCTCAGCTCATTTATGATGGGGCTGAATCTATGTCATACATTTCTGTTATGCTTTCATCAGCCTTTTTCTTGAAATTCTCATATTGAGATATGAGAAGTGCTTTTTGGTCTTTTCTCTCATCAGAGCTTCCTTCAACTAGTCTGGAGAGAGATTCCCAGATCACTTTTGCAGAGTTGCAATCAGTAACTTTTTGGAATATGCCATCAGACATGGTTGAGACCAGGATGTTCATGGCCTTGGCATCACATGCCTTGACCTTCTTCTCATCATCAGTCCATTCTGCTCTGGGGACTGAAGTTTGTATGACCTTTCAACTAGTGTCTTTCCTTATTGGGACTGGAGGACCTGTGAGGATGACATTGAAAATTTCTTCATCAATAGAATTTATATAAAACCTTATTCTGGCCTTCCAGAGTGTGAACTTATTCAAGTTACACACTGAAGGTCTTGTAGAAGCATAATCCTTAGAACTCATATTCTTTATAAAAAATATTTGTAGTGAAGAAATAAGAGTAGAAGGTCTTTTTGATCAAGGTGTTAACCTTATAATGATCAACCTCCCTCTGATACCAATTGAAAGTGCACTGTGTGCCTCTGAGTATACTCTAGAGGGGGTGAATTGAGTTTTAAAATATTTCTAACCTATTTGTGCAAACACAATAAAAACACTAAGTATTATGCTCCAACAATTCCACACATAGAATAAAATTAGTGTTGTTAAGTAAAGCAGGAAAACAATAAATGAAATGGGACAGCACAGAAACTTCACAACCAGAAGACACAAAGATTGTATAGAGGTTCCCCAAAATGTGGGTTGCCCCCTCTTCTACCACCTGGTAGGAATGCACCACCTGTGCCTGAGTCTTTTGACAAGGAGACTCTTAGAACCACTGATCTTTTGATAAGGAGATCATGCACCGACCAGATCTTTTGATAAGGAGATCTTGAACCAACCAGATCTTTTGATAAAGAGATCTTGAACCACTGAATCCTTTGGAAGAGGGATTCTTAAAACTCTTTTACAGTTGAGAATGAGAAGGAGAAAGAAGAGGGGGGGGGGGGGGGGGAAGAAGAATTATGTTCTCAGAATTCTTATGAAGCCTATCTCAAGAATAGCTTCTATATTCTTTCACTGTATCTGTTGATGATGAACTCCTGCTTATGATTGTGATGATTTGCAATGATTGTCAGATCCTTTCTCTTCTTTATGATTGAAACCAGGCTGCTATGTGATATTGATGATGAGTAGCCTTTAGTTGTTCTGTTCTAAGAGAGGGAGAGCAGTTCTTGTTTCTTCACTATGTTTTCTTTATTAGGGTTCCAGGAGGAAGAAGAAGAAGTGGAAGCCCTAATTGAAAAACTTTAGCCGATTGTGATGAATGCTCTAATCTTTCTCTATCTTCTCCTCCCTTTTATTGTCCCTCTTCAATTTAAATTAATTTCCTTTTCTGGTAGGTCCTGAAAAGGTATATTGCCCTGGACAATTTCTCTTTCTTTCCTTCTTTAATTCACGACCCGTCCACCAACTGTAAGCTTGTTTCCAAGAAAGCTTTTCTGTCCTCTTTTAATTCTTCTTTCTATTTGAGGCAATAATTAAGTCGTTGAAGAGCGGTCTTCAGTACTGTGGGCCATAAGAGAGGGTCCAAAATGACAGCTAAAAAGGTTTCCTTTTCAGACAATATTCGACGTAGCGTCGAGTTCTCTTTCTCTCTTATCGACGCACCTTTGAGTTCTTATAAAAGCAGCTTCGAATTTATCCTTGCTCTGATTGAACTCTGCTAGTCGACTTTGCGTTGATTCCTTATCGATGTAACCTTCGAGTTGAAGGCTTGGCTCTGAACTTCATTATCCGCGTTGAAATGAAGTCGACGTTGCGTCGACTTTAGATGACTTCAACAGATACTTCCTTCTGCGTTGAGTTGAAATTGAAGTTACGTCGACTTCTCAAGATACTTCGACAGGTCCTTGGCCTCTACGTCGATATCCTTTCGACGTAACATAGACTCGAATTACTTTGATAGAAGGGTTGGACCACTTGGACTTCTAGTCAGAGTAGCGTCGACATTAACTCGATGTTGCGTTGATTTCTATTCGACGCATATGTTAACTCTGCCTAAACTGTGCTTCTCTTGATATGGTCTTGACACCCTAGGTTGAGTGTGACATCCTAAGATATCTAATGACCAGATTACCCTCACTATACAATGGGTAATTCAACCTAAGGGATAAAATCACTTTTACGTAATTTGTTAAGTTAAATCAAAGGGTTTTTCCCAACAGTTGTCATCGGAAGAAAATATTCTAGTGGCCCATTTTTTACTAATATAATCATGAGCATTTATGGAAGATCACACTATTCACGGTTATCTTTTTTACTTTTTTGAAGTCTGTGTGGACATGAAAAAGTGCGGGGTTCATGTTAACCCGGAATCCTGCGACCTCGAGCCAATCCAGTCCACATCAGTCAGCTCAAATGGTTACAGTTTTAGTAACCATCCCATATCCTAACTGCCTAGGAGTCGGACATCACTCCCCATGACGTTCGTGCGGTTACGACTTCAACAACCTCGTGGTCAGTGTTCCCATCTACCAACAACCAAGAAGTCTTGTCTTCAGCAACAAGGGCACACATTCTTCCAGTGAGCGCCCAAGCATGGTGAGCCAGTCGAGTAGTTCAGCTTGCTCGCCTCCTAGAGCTCGCGTAGATACAACTTGTGTTACTGTGCGCCCTAGTTTTATGCTTTAAACAACAATGTAACCTTTCATCCATGCCTGGTTCTCCTGTACCATGGGCATCCCGAAATTTATAGCCTGCCAGTTCGGGCAGGTTCCCGCTAGTATAAATAGAAGTGAATAGTGCCCAGAAAAGGATCGGACCTATTGAGATCAAACTGCCATGTTGGTTTGAACTCAGATCCGATCTCTCCCTGAGAATTGTAGTCTTTGCTAGCTAACAATTCTCTAGTATTTTCTCTTTAAGCCTTAGGTACGAACTCGTGGGTACACTTTTTGCCTCAACAAAATTGATTACACATTGTGTCACAACCCGCATTTTCCCAAAAATATAATACGTAATATCAGAGCAAGGAAAAAAAATGCGCGTCGTGATGCCACGCCTGCAGGAGACGACTACAGACGCTCAGGCAAACACTCTTCACGATAATTTTACAAAAGACATATATGTGATTGGATTAAAAGAGAAATTTTCATTTTTAGCTTAAGACCACGTCCCTTGGTCTGGTGGATCATCTAGTCCACAAGTAGAAAACTATATTTACGCAGCGGAAAAATAGGTTTGTATTTAGCCTACATGAGCAAGAAAATAAGCATTTCCAGAAATGATATGCATATATCTATGTTTAGTATAGTAGGAAAAGATTTTTCTTCGATTTTCAAAATATGTGACATTTGTTAAAAATCATGAGGTGCAAGGATGACATTTTTTATATCAATAAAGTAACTACTACATCTTAGCAAAAAGCTTCCCAGAGAGCAAGTAGGTAAAGTACCCAAAAGTAACAGCAAAGCAAACAGCAAGTACTCTAAACATAAAAGCCAAACGGGCGCCAACAACTGACACGAACCCGCAGGAACGAAGGAAAACAACAACAAAACTGCCTCTTACCTAGAAGAGAGGAAGGGCCTCGACAGGAGACCCGAACGACGCCGCTCTAACTCCTGCGGCAGCTAAAGACCTGAACCTGAGACATTCATAAGAAAAGAATGCCTCAGCCCAAGAGGGTGCAAGAAAACCAAGATTAGCAGTAAGAGAAATAAGAGAGTGCAGAAAGGAAAACTAAGCAGGTAAACATCTATAATCTTACAACAACCCGAGCCAGCTCAAACGAGTGCACTCGGTAAGAAGAAAAGCCTGCACCAGAAGGTAATAGTCAACACAATCAAAGCCCACCACGTGTCCGCCTTTGCGGCTCAGAGGTGATGGTCATACACATACTATCATCATACACATATATAAGCATATATGTTTATAAAAATTTGAGACTGATCAGCTCGAGGGAAAAGCGTCCCCCAAAAGAAGGCACTGCGACGGTGGTATCTTCCACCAACGCCCGCAGCCCAAAACAGGGTCGTGGTCCTTTATCCACTGCCACCCAAAAACCAAATCCGGGTGGTGGTACTCTATCCACTGCCACCCAAAACTACCCACCGTGCAAGCCTTAAAACAAAGGTTCTAAATAATCAAATTGAGTTTCAATTAAGACACGGGACGTAACCCGAGATATCAGCACCAGAACACCCTAAGGATAGGGTCACAAAGAAATAAACTCTACTCAACGATTCATTTGAAAACACTTGGTGAGTCCAAACTTGACTCCCAACGAACTCCTCGAAACCGTGCAATGAATTGGGCACGACAAGACACCATAAATGATCACTTTTCTGAAAGAATGAAAGTTTCAATAATTGGAACGGGTGAAGAGCTTGAAACCCAAAATGCAACCACACAACTATCCACATTAGCAATAAATGATTTCGTTGTGTCATCGAGAACTAGCAAAAGAAATTCCCAGGGAGTTTAGCATCTAATTTCCCGTACCCGTCGGGAATTAGATAACAAACTCCCAGGGAATTTAACCGGCTAGACCATCAGAACATCGCCCACAAAAGAACAGTGCATGATTTGGAGATTTACCGAGCAAGACCACTTATGCTTAACTAAACAGATAAGTCCAAGATTTAACCAATAACATAAAGACCAAGGAGAAACCCCGCATAAAACTAAGAGTTGACAGGCTCAAACTCTCCCAATAGAATGAAATCTCTAGCATATAGCCTAGGAAATTTAACTTTGCATAAACCTAAGTAAATACCTAGCCCTCAAACTTAAACCCAGAAAATTTACGAATCGGTAATTTACTTAAGTTTATACCAAGAAAATTTCCTAGCGTATAGGCGCAGAGTTTTATATATCAAGTGTTTATTATCATAAACCATGGGAATTTACAAAGAACTTCCAACATAACAACATGACAGCAGCCCCCAATAACAGGAATAGAAAAAGAAGACATAGCAGCAGCCCCCCAACATAAGCAAACGGCCCCACAAATTAACAAGGATACAAGGCAGCCCCCTAAAATTAACAAGGTTACAAGGCAACCCCCAATAATGATCCAAACAAATTTTGCCAACAGAAATTCAAGCACAAGGCAGCCCCTATAATGATCCAAACAAATTTTGCTAATAGAAATTCAAGCACAAGGCAGCCCCTATAATGAAAAGAAATCAGGATTATACAACCATCTCCAAGGTGATATGAATTCAAGCATAGCAGCCCCCTAAAAGAAAAGAAATCAGGAATAAAGTTATCTAGATTTTAGACTCCCAGAATTAGCCCAGGATCGGACAGAGCATCCAAGGCTTAGCCAAGAACTTAACAGGCAGCTAGCATCAGAAGACAGGACCGATACATGGGCCTAAAAGCAAGCCTCCTATAGCATGTAGTCCAAGTAAAACTCTAAAAAAAAAACCAAGCATCCACCGGCCCCCATATCCACAGGAAACAAGGAACACTATACAATTATGCAATCTGGAAAGATAACTAACAGCCACCAGCCCGACATAATTAAAAGCAATTAAAACTTCTGGAAGGGGGGTACCCCAAGCAGCTTCCCCACCCGGGCACAAAAATTCATGGTTTTTCTATCATAGAACTCAAGGATCTGCTAGCATAATTGCCCAAGCCTGCTATCAAAATTAGAACAACAAAAAAAAGAAATCTGCTGGTATCCCAACACTTCCAAATCAGGAATTAGCACATAAAGAAAATCTGCTAGCATACCCCCAACAATTGCTAAGAAGGAATTAGACCAAAAGAAGAACACGACCAGCATACACCAACAAGAGCTCAGGGCCACGATCGGTAAAGCAACAGGGGAGTAAAATGCCCAGAATTTTAGCCTTCAGAACCCAAACCATTAGGTTCTTCCAACAAAAAAAAACAACTTAGATTAGGCCAACAGATACAAGAAGGCAAAGTCCAGCGAATCCAGATAATTAGCAGAACAAACCTCTCTATAGCCAGACCAATTTCAGTTAAACCCAAGGAGGAGAAATGAAAGAGAGAGTGAAGAAAAGTTTTCTTGCCTCAACAATGGCAACCCGCCAGAGCGCGACGAGCATGGAAGGAGCCGCCCGGTTCCATAGCCCCGGCGACGAAGACAAGCCCCGGCAACCACGATCCCTCCTCCTCCGACATCTCCGGCGCAGCTCGACACCAATCCGACGCAAACCCTAACCCTTCGACAACTCGCCGGCTCTACGGGATAGGGAGGAAGGGAATTGGCTCACGATGAAACCTCCAGCAAAAGAACCCAAGCCCTTCTATATCCTTTATCAATGATTTAATTAACTTAATTTAATTTAATTTTTTTTTTTACATAGCTTTTACTCATATACATATATTAGGTATATATATATATGCAAACTTTTACACAAAAACCTTATACATATAAATTTATATAATGCACATATATGTAAGCAACTTTATACAAGCCTATGCATAAATACTAATATATATACACATTTATATATGTATATATACACATATACATACATATATCTGCATGCACGACTCCACCTAGAGAGAATTCACCAGACGACGATGACGACGAAAGGTAACGCCCCTACGCATCGACACCCTAAATTAAATCTCGCTTGCGAATAATTATCATAAATTCCATATGTTTTAAATAAAATAATTATAAGAAAAAACCCGGGGCGTTACAGTCACCCCACCAAGGAGGAAGTTTCGTCCCGAAACTTAGAATCAAAACTTAGAAGGCATCGAATGAAAGGTATGAAGGGAGAGGTAAACTCACACTCGCTAGAAAGGAACGCTAACCGAAAAGGGCTAGGAAAGCGGATGCGGATATGACTACCCCAAAAGAAAAGGACATTACCAAGAACTCGATATGTCCAGACCGAGAACAGAAAACAGATCGCGGGACACCGGACTCGCGGATCCCCAACTGAAGGAAGCCTAAATGAAGATCAGCTTTCGAAAATACCGAACAACTTGCTTTTTTCACGAACAAGACGAGAGCACTCCAGGGCAAAGAACTAGGCCAGAAAAAGCCACACTGCAACCACTCATCTAACTGAGTGCGCAACTCTCGCAACACAAGCGGGGCCAAATGGTACGGTGCCATAGCAAAAGGACAAGTACCCAGCTCAAGGTCAGAAACAAACTCCTCAACTCGCGCAGGTAGAAGAACTAGGGGGATTAACTGGGAAGACATCAGGGGACTCCCGCGCCACAGGGAAAACCTCGATACACAACAAACTGAAAAAGGTTTCTAGCATAGAAACAAGGTAAGCAACGCCATAAAAACTAAAGGCTCCTGGCACACACCGCGGAAATAACCGGGGAAAACATAGCGCGGAAAACCAAACACGCTCGAGGGTTGACCGATGTCCATCTCAAAGACCAAACGCTTTACCTTGCGTTGGATAACAACATCAAACCTGGACAACCAGCCCAAACCCAAAAAAAACAGGACGAAGGCCCAAATGAGGATAAGATGCTTACTCAGTACTCAATCTTACGTCTCCAGAACATAAACAGACTCTTTGACATAGAAAAGATTAGGCCGAACATAAATATCGAGCTAGGGGCCAGATAACCAAAACACAAACTTTCACGACTGGCTCACGTGAAACACACCGTGAACACTAGGGAAAGAAGCAGGAAAAATACAGCTTAACTGCAGATGTTCTGATGCACTCAACTCTGGCATCAGAGAAACTATCAAGAAACCCATGCCCCCAACTACGAGCTCTAAATTAGCACTCCGCTAATTGCAAATCTCTCATAACACACCTGAGCCAACTGTAGCTCTCCACGGATAAGTGATACCGCTACGCTCGAATCCACCCAAGCTTCCAAGATCTGCCTCAAAATGTTGACAGACACAACATTTAGATATAAACCTTACTAAGCCAACTTGAACTTCCTACCACCAAACCATTTCCTTCAGATCACGATACATTCCTTTTGAAATCAAAATGGTAGGCAACGCTAGAACTTTATGCTTCGCCGCAAATCCTTGCCCGAATATCCTCAATAGCAGGAATATAATATTTACTTCTAAATTTCTACGTGATCAGATCTTTCTTCAGAAGTCCAGAAAATCTTTGCATTAGGATTAACCCCGAATGAAACACAATTCCAATTTATAAAGAAAAACTCTCCCAACCCTAAGCTGGTCAACAATAATATTGCTTCCAACGGTTGCCAATGAAATTCTCTCTGCCAGCTACTACACTAGAACACTAATGATGAGTGTAGGGTAATTCTTCCTATAAAATTTCAAATTCCATGAACCATTCGCAAGCACAATCCCTGTCTACGCCAGAACAGAACACCCAAACCATGATCAAAATTCACGACAAGGTATTCTAAATTCAACACTTCCAAATCAACCTAACGATGACCGCCTGCAAAGCTCTATAGCCAAAACATCGAGTAAAACTCAAATCAAAAAGAAGGCACGCTCAACATCCTCTACCTTAACTCGCACAGAATTGAGATAACAAAAATCCAAATCCACATTCGCAAGACAACGAATAAACTAGGTCAAAACCTTAACCTGAAAACACCTTAAAACACCTAGCTTAAGACGCAACAGCTAGGAACCAGAATTTCCTAACTCGATACAGATCAGAAAGGAGTAGATACTTGCTCTTGCTGTTACCTTGCTCTGGGAATTTATGAAATGATGTTATGCTAAACTTAGGATGATACACCATCATCCTATCAACTTATGTGCATATAAAATAATGCATGAATGCCAAATTTTATTCCAAATCATGTGTGTACAAGCGTCATCATGTATGTCTTTAGCTTGGCACGTGTGCTAATGCTATGTTATGATGCATATGCAGTGCTATGCAATCTAAAAAAGGCCTTAATGCATGCTATGAGCGGCGTACACATGCGATCTTATGCATCCCATACTACATATTATCGCATGCAACGAAAAAGAAAATCTAATGGACACGCATGCGACCTACGTTATGCATCCCATACTACATAACAGTCGTATGTTGTCACCTATGAGGATCCATATACAAACACATATTATGCATCCCATACTACATAATATGCCTCGTATACTTCTTATCATGCTATGAGTGTAGTGTTCATGCTTCAGCCAAGACATACTGATGACCCTTCGGTGTGTGTATGCAATGAATGACGATTCTCACCAGGCGGTTAACCGGGCAACCAGACTATCACAGCAACCCGGATAACCTGGCTCTGATACCAACTGTCACAACCCGCATTTTCCCAAAAATATAATACGTAATATCAGAGCAAGGAAAAAAATGCGCGTCGTGATGCCACGCCTGCAGGAGACGACTACAGACGCTCAGGCAAACACTCTTCACGATAATTTTACAAAAGACATATATGTGATTGGATTAAAAGAGAAATTTTCATTTTTAGCTTAAGACCACGTCCCTTGGTCTGGTGGATCATCTAGTCCACAAGTAGAAAACTATATTTACGCAGCGGAAAAATAGGTTTGTATTTAGCCTACATGAGCAAGAAAATAAGCATTTCCAGAAATGATATGCATATATCTATGTTTAGTATAGTAGGAAAAGATTTTTCTTCGATTTTCAAAATATGTGACATTTGTTAAAAATCATGAGGTGCAAGGATGACATTTTTTTATATCAATAAAGTAACTACTACATCTTAGCAAAAAGCTTCCCAGAGAGCAAGTAGGTAAAGTACCCAAAAGTAACAGCAAAGCAAACAGCAAGTACTCTAAACATAAAAGCCAAACGGGCGCCAACAACTGACACGAACCCGCAGGAACGAAGGAAAACAACAACAAAACTGCCTCTTACCTAGAAGAGAGGAAGGGCCTCGACAGGAGACCCGAACGACGCCGCTCTAACTCCTGCGGCAGCTAAAGACCTGAACCTGAGACATTCATAAGAAAAGAATGCCTCGGCCCAAGAGGGTGCAAGAAAACCAAGATTAGCAGTAAGAGAAATAAGAGAGTGCAGAAAGGAAAACTAAGCAGGTAAACATCTATAATCTTACAACAACCCGAGCCAGCTCAAACGAGTGCACTCGGTAAGAAGAAAAGCCTGCACCAGAAGGTAATAGTCAACACAATCAAAGCCCACCACGTGTCCGCCTTTGCGGCTCAGAGGTGATGGTCATACACATACTATCATCATACACATATATAAGCATATATGTTTATAAAAATTTGAGACTGATCAGCTCGAGGGAAAAGCGTCCCCCAAAAGAAGGCACTGCGACGGTGGTATCTTCCACCAACGCCCGCAGCCCAAAACAGGGTCGTGGTCCTTTATCCACTGCCACCCAAAAACCAAATCCGGGTGGTGGTACTCTATCCACTGCCACCCAAAACTACCCACCGTGCAAGCCTTAAAACAAAGGTTCTAAATAATCAAATTGAGTTTCAATTAAGACACGGGACGTAACCCGAGATATCAGCACCAGAACACCCTAAGGATAGGGTCACAAAGAAATAAACTCTACTCAACGATTCATTTGAAAACACTTGGTGAGTCCAAACTTGACTCCCAACGAACTCCTCGAAACCGTGCAATGAATTGGGCACGACAAGACACCATAAATGATCACTTTTCTGAAAGAATGAAAGTTTCAATAATTGGAACGGGTGAAGAGCTTGAAACCCAAAATGCAACCACACAACTATCCACATTAGCAATAAATGATTTCGTTGTGTCATCGAGAACTAGCAAAAGAAATTCCCAGGGAGTTTAGCATCTAATTTCCCGTACCCGTCGGGAATTAGATAACAAACTCCCAGGGAATTTAACCGGCTAGACCATCAGAACATCGCCCACAAAAGAACAGTGCATGATTTGGAGATTTACCGAGCAAGACCACTTATGCTTAACTAAACAGATAAGTCCAAGATTTAACCAATAACATAAAGACCAAGGAGAAACCCCGCATAAAACTAAGAGTTGACAGGCTCAAACTCTCCCAATAGAATGAAATCTCTAGCATATAGCCTAGGAAATTTAACTTTGCATAAACCTAAGTAAATACCTAGCCCTCAAACTTAAACCCAGAAAATTTACGAATCGGTAATTTACTTAAGTTTATACCAAGAAAATTTCCTAGCGTATAGGCGCAGAGTTTTATATATCAAGTGTTTATTATCATAAACCATGGGAATTTACAAAGAACTTCCAACATAACAACATGACAGCAGCCCCCAATAACAGGAATAGAAAAAGAAGACATAGCAGCAGCCCCCCAACATAAGCAAACGGCCCCACAAATTAACAAGGATACAAGGCAGCCCCCTAAAATTAACAAGGTTACAAGGCAACCCCCAATAATGATCCAAACAAATTTTGCCAACAGAAATTCAAGCACAAGGCAGCCCCTATAATGATCCAAACAAATTTTGCTAATAGAAATTCAAGCACAAGGCAGCCCCTATAATGAAAAGAAATCAGGATTATACAACCATCTCCAAGGTGATATGAATTCAAGCATAGCAGCCCCCTAAAAGAAAAGAAATCAGGAATAAAGTTATCTAGATTTTAGACTCCCAGAATTAGCCCAGGATCGGACAGAGCATCCAAGGCTTAGCCAAGAACTTAACAGGCAGCTAGCATCAGAAGACAGGACCGATACATGGGCCTAAAAGCAAGCCTCCTATAGCATGTAGCCCAAGTAAAACTCTAAAAAAAAACCAAGCATCCACCGGCCCCCATATCCACAGGAAATAAGGAACACTATACAATTATGCAATCTGGAAAGATAACTAACAGCCACCAGCCCGACATAATTAAAGGCAATTAAAACTTCTGGAAGGGGGGTACCCCAAGCAGCTTCCCCACCCGGGCACAAAAATTCATGGTTTTTCTATCATAGAACTCAAGGATCTGCTAGCATAATTGCCCAAGCCTGCTATCAAAATTAGAACAACAAAAAAAAGAAATCTGCTGGTATCCCAACACTTCCAAATCAGGAATTAGCACATAAAGAAAATCTGCTAGCATACCCCCAACAATTGCTAAGAAGGAATTAGACCAAAAGAAGAACACGACCAGCATACACCAACAAGAGCTCAGGGCCACGATCGGTAAAGCAACAGGGGAGTAAAATGCCCAGAATTTTAGCCTTCAGAACCCAAACCATTAGGTTCTTCCAACAAAAAAAAACAACTTAGATTAGGCCAACAGATACAAGAAGGCAAAGTCCAGCGAATCCAGATAATTAGCAGAACAAACCTCTCTATAGCCAGACCAATTTCAGTTAAACCCAAGGAGGAGAAATGAAAGAGAGAGTGAAGAAAAGTTTTCTTGCCTCAACAATGGCAACCCGCCAGAGCGCGACGAGCATGGAAGGAGCCGCCCGGTTCCATAGCCCCGGCGACGAAGACAAGCCCCGGCAACCACGATCCCTCCTCCTCCGACAGCTCCGGCGCAGCTCGACACCAATCCGACGCAAACCCTAACCCTTCGACAACTCGCCGGCTCTACGGGATAGGGAGGAAGGGAATTGGCTCACGATGAAACCTCCAGCAAAAGAACCCAAGCCCTTCTATATCCTTTATCAATGATTTAATTAACTTAATTTAATTTAATTTTTTTTTTTACATAGCTTTTACTCATATACATATATTAGGTATATATATATGCAAACTTTTACACAAAAACCTTATACATATAAATTTATATAATGCACATATATGTAAGCAACTTTATACAAGCCTATGCATAAATACTAATATATATACACATTTATATATGTATATATACACATATACATACATATATCTGCATGCACGACTCCACCTAGAGAGAATTCACCAGACGACGATGACGACGAAAGGTAACGCCCCTACGCATCGACACCCTAAATTAAATCTCGCTTGCGAATAATTATCATAAATTCCATATGTTTTAAATAAAATAATTATAAGAAAAAACCCGGGGCGTTACACATTGCTAGGAATTGAATATTTTTTCATGACGCTGCTAGCGTTGGTCACAAATATATTGTTTACAATTTGTTGGTAGCACGACATCGATGTTATTGATTCATAAACGCTACTTCAGTTAGATCAGTTCACGCTACAATGCATGAGAAAAAATAAATTCAACCGCCTCCAACTCTTCCCAGCTAAAAGAGTTGATGCTAGAACCTGACAACAAAAGATGAATGGGATTTGTTGAAAGAAATGTTGAGCTAGAGAGCACACAAGCCCGGCCAGAGCGCCTGCAAATTAGTTCGAGCAAGTACCTACACGATCGCTTAGCGGTACGCCGATACACAACCCAAACACAGCACAAAATACACAACAATAAAAGTGACACACAGATTTAACGTGGAAACCCAATAGGGTGAAAACCACGGGACGATCGGAGTCCAACCCAGAAATCCGCCACTAAGAATGTGTAAAATAAATAGGCAATAACAAAGTTTTCCCTCCTCGATCCACACAGGATCTTTACCAACTTCGCACCATACAATAATACACAATAAACAGTAGCAAAAAATTGCAAGTTACCGACAATGGTGGACGAGATGGATTACACAAATCCTCTCCAAGATGCCTCTTCGAATCCTTGTCAAAGTCTGCTCCAGATCCAATCTGTGTAGGCAAAGTATTCCTCGTCAATGTCGCAGAGACGTCCGAAAGCTCTCCCCAAACTAAGACTCTTGCTACAAAGGTCTCTATAGAAACTCTTTCAATGCTTGAGATTGGAGAGAAGTGGATGCTTTACCCCTCCTCCATACCTATTTATAAGGCCAAAACCAAGGGGGTAGAGATGGTAGATGGCATGTGCATGAAGCTTCCATGAAGCTTCCCTCCGTCAAAAGCACATGTCATGAAGCTTCCTCTGGGCACTTTCCTATAAGATTCCTTCAATAGCACATGTTGATTTTATAGTTAACGACGGCTACCCCTTTTTACACTTGGCATGAAACACATGCTTGAAAAGCATGGTCAAAAGGTGGCTAGCCGCTTTCACACTTAGGAGAAAATTATCTCATCAAATCTCCCCCTTTTTGACTAAGTGAAGAAACTTGTCATTCTAACAATCTTCCTTCAAATCTCTAGTTTGTCTACCACTAGAGCATCCATCAACATGTCTCCCCTTTGATCAATAGATTCAGTGCCAACAAATTCGAGTTATTAAAATTGGAATCCATAGTTTTCTCCACAAAGGACGGGAACTGTACCCAACAATTTATCCTCTTTGCACTTATGTGGAAGAGATCACTGTGTCAGCGATCCTCACACAATATTCGAACTTCACCTTCAACACAG
Organism: Dactylorhiza incarnata; assembly: GCA_033032865.1. Taxonomy (NCBI): domain Eukaryota; kingdom Viridiplantae; phylum Streptophyta; class Magnoliopsida; order Asparagales; family Orchidaceae; genus Dactylorhiza; species Dactylorhiza incarnata. The sequence goes on from JAWHQI010000299.1 coordinate 2,479,451, forward strand.
TCTTCGTAAGCATATCCGCTCCATTGTCATCTGTGTGCACCTTCTACAAATCTAGCTCTCTCTGCTCTAGAGTATCGCGTATCTAATGATACCGCGTATTAATATGCTTGGATCTCGAGTGGAATGTGGGGTTCTTCCCTAAATGAATTGCGCTCTGACTGTCACATAAAAGTGTGTAGCGCTCCTGAGTGAAACCCAGTTCTTTGTTGAAACATTTCATCCAAAGAAGCTCTTTTCCTGCCTCAGTGACTGCAATAAATTATGCATGCGTAGTCGACAGTGCAATGCACTTCTGCAGTCTCGACTGCCATGACACAGCTCCCCGTGCAATTAGGATCAGGTACCCAGAGGTCGATCTTCTGGAGTCCAAATCTCCAACCATATCAGCATCAGTGTACCCAGTAGCTCTGGCTCACTATCTCCAAACCTTAACGTCAAGTCTGACGTCCCATGTAGGTATCTCAGAATCCATTTCACATCACTCCAATGTTCTCTCCCGGGATTGGAGAGAAACCTACTCACAGTGCCAATGACATGCGCTATATTAGGGCGTGTGCACACTGTTGGGTTTTTCTAGAACCATACATCGTATGTAGGCGCAGCAAAAATAAACAGAAACAACCCAAAAAGATTTGGAACGGCCATGAATATTGAATCAAGAAGTTAATAAAATTGTTAGGTATGAAATTACCTTTGCGGGATTGGATCAAATCCAACCTAGATGCTCCACGAGTTGAGTCCTGTCGTCGGCTGTGCGAGTCCTCACGTAGAATAATGTCTACGTCTCTACAGCAGTCCACACGAGCCGGGAGAACGCCAAGTCACGTCGCACGCAACTCGGAAGGGAGAACAACTGCACCTTGCACTTCCACGGATTGCTAGATCTGCTTCAGGAAGAACAACACCGGCGACAATTGTCGGAGAGGAGGTCGGCGGAGGCGAACGGGGCGGCAGAACTCCTTCCGTCTAGGGTCGGGCGGAACACCTTCCGTCGGCTAGGGCGGAACTCTTCCGTCGATTGGATTCCTTCGTAAGTCATTAGAACCCTAAAAGAAGGTCTATTTATACCCAAAGTATAAACAGGCTTCTAGAAGAATCGCTATCCGCAGACCACACAGCAGAATTGGGGTTTCTGTTACAATTCATCGGGATTCCACAGAACAGCATTCGTCGAGTTTTCACGGGACAATTCGACGAATTCCGACGAATCACATCAGACGGCAACATTTGCCGAGTTAAGGATCTCTGTAACAATTCGTCGGGATTCCACGGAACAATCCGACGAATCCGACGAATTCCGACGAATCATATCAGACGGCAACATTTGCCGAGTTAAGGATCTCTGTAACAATTCGTCGGGATTCCACGGAACAATCCGACGAATCCGACGAATTCCGACGAATCATATCCGACGAATTCCGACGAATTCTATCCGTGTAAACCCGATGAATTCAGACAGCAACATTTGCTGGACCTCCCCCATTCTATATGGTGATTGGTAACCTTTACCAACACAGTCAATCTTCCATATTCTCCACATGCTCTTATGTGCGACCTTGCAGGCTCATATCGCGTTGGCAGTGACATTACATGTTTGACCACTTCTAGATCACAATGGTAACTCCAACACACACCATAATGTACATGAGACTACCAACAGCAGAAGCATAAGGGACCTTCTGCATCTCCACTTTCTCCTTAGGTGTGCTCAGGCACTGTTCAGCGGTAAGTCTGAAGTGTGCTGCAAGTAGCGTGCTCACCTTCTTCGCCTGATCCATACTAAATCTTTGTAGCACCTTCCTGATATATCTTTCCTGCGATAACCAAAGTAACTTGGAGCCTCTATCTCTCTAAATATACATTCCTAGGATGGTCTTCGCAGCTCCCAAGTTCTTCATCGCAAATGTGGAGCTCAACTGTCGCTTCAACTCGGAAATGCGTGTAGTGCTCCTCCCGACTATCAGCATGTCGTCAACATACAAGAGTAAAATAATGAAATCATCTGGAGCATACTGATTGACAAACACGTAGTGATCAAGGGTGGTCCTCCTGAAGTCGATCTCCCCCATAAAAGCATCGAACTTCTTGTACCATTGTCGTGGGGACTGCTTCAGGCCTTATAAGCTCTTCTTCAAGGGACAAACCAGACTCTCCTTCCCCTTGACCCTGAATCCTTTAGGTTACTCCATATAAAGCTCCTCCTCAAGATCGTCATGCAGAAAGGCGGTCTTGACATCTATCTGCTCAATCTCCAGGTCTAGCCTTACAGCAAGGCCAAGAACAACTCGGATAGATGACATCTTCACAACAGGAAAGAAGATCTCATCGAAATCAAATCCCTGTTTACGACTGAAACCCTTCACCACTAATCTTGCCTTATATCTGAGTGGTGTCGAGGGGCCCCCTGCTTTAATCTAAAAATCCATTAATTCTTCAAAGCCTTCTTGCCCTTAGGTAGTCGTACCAGCTCATAAGTATGGTTCTCATGCAGAGACTTCATCTCCTCCTGCATAGCAATAATCCACTTTTTCTTCTTCGAGCTCTGCACTGCTTCATCAAAGCACCCAGGCTCCCTCGTATCAGTCAACAAAATATACTCAGTAGCAAAGTATCTCAAAGATGGTTGTCTGACTCGATCAGACCTACGTGGAGCGAGCTCAACTACTAGTATAGGCACATCATCAGTGATGTCCTCTGTAGGCTCGACATCAGTCGTGTCCTTATTACCTAGAAGTGGCTCAGCGCCTTGCACTGGATCAGGCTCTGCGGCCTCCTCAGTATCATCACCTCCAGTCATAGGAGACTCTGCATCAGTGCGAGAGTCAGCCTTCTCAATCTTCTCAGGATCAACCATAGTTTGATCCTCACAAAATATAGCGTCGTGACTACGTACAAGTTTCTTCTCAACCAGATCAAAGAACATTAGCCAAACTCGCCACTGCGTCCATATCCCAAAAATATGCACTGATGGATCTTGGAATCCAACTTTGATCTTTCATCCTGAGGGACGTGCACAAAGGCTTTGCACCCAAAGACCCTCAAATGACTATATGAAAGCTCCTTCGCGTACCAGACCCTATCAGGAACATCCTCCTGTAATGCATAACTGGGAGATAGGTTGATGACGTATGCAGCTGTTTATAAAGCCTCACCCCAAAACATGTCAGGTAGCTTTGACTCAGATAACATGCACCTCACCCTCTCCATCAATATCTTATTCATTCTTTCAGCCACGTCATTCAGCTGCGGCGTCTTGGGCAGAGTCTTTTCATGTCTGATCCCTTGCTCTCTATAATACTCATCAAAGGGACCAATATACTCTCCCCCGTTGTCGGACCTGATGTACTTTAACTTTTTCCCAGATTGCCTCTCCACCTCAGCGTGGAATCTCCGAAAAGTGTCGAGAACCTCATATTTGGTCTTAATAGTATAGACCCAAAGTTTTCTCGAATAGTTATCAATGAACGTCATGAAGTAAGATGCTCCTCCTCTTGTCTAGACCTTCATAGGCCCACAAACATCAGTATGTATGAGCTCTAGTGGCTCGGATCTCCTGGTGGAGCTATAGCAGAATGAAACTCAATTTTGCTTTCCAGCTATATAGTAATCACATCTCTTCAATTGATCCTCAGATAGATCAGTAATTATTTGCTTCTTGGAGAGACATCCTAGCCCTTTCTGGCTGATGTGACACAATCTCCTGTGCCATTAGGAGGTGGATGCTCCATCTCTACTAGTGTTGACCTAAGCATCTTCAGGTCTCCCCTCCATGTAGTATAGACCAATCTCTCTATAACCTATAGCCACTACTAGCGACCCATTGATCAGCTTCCAAAAATCTCCACCAAAGAAACTTAAGTGACCCTCATCACCTAGTTTTCAAACTTAAACTTGGTTGAAGTGAATGTCTGGAACATGTCGCACATCTCTTAGGATCATCAATCCTCCAGTGCTCATTTTCAGGTGCATGTCTCCCCTCCCGATGACTTTCGACGTATCGTCATTGCACATCCTAAACACTCCACAGTCGTGAGTCGTGTAGGTTGCAAACAATGCTCTATTGTGGAAGACATGTGCAGAAGCACTTGAGTCCATAATCCAGCATCTATCATCGCACGAGAGTGCAGCAGTGACGTCATCTCCTATAATGATGTCATCGTCCTCCTCTGCTGAAACGATGGCCGCCGTGTGAGTGTCTGTCTTCTCATTTGAGGACTCTCCATTCTTCTTCTGGTCATTCTTCAGAGTGTAACAAAACTTATGAATATGACCCTTCTTGTGGCAGTAGTGACACTCCACATTCTGGTAGCGAGACTTAGATTTTCCTCTACTTTGGCTCCTCTCGCTCTTCCTTTCTCTACTCTTGCTCCTGCCTCTCCCACTGGGTTCAGTGTAGATGATGTCAGCTCATGAAGAAGAGCCTGATATCCCTTGAGACTTCCTTCTCGCCTCTTCGTTCAGGATGACACTTTTGGCAATCTCCATAGTAATGATGCCCCCGGGAGAGGAGTTGATTAGAGAAACTTTAACCATCTCCCAAGAGTCTGGAAGAGACTTCAGCAACCATAATGCGTTAACCTCGTCCTCGAAGGTCACCTTCATAGCAGTAAGTTGATCAATAATACCTTGGAACTCATTCACATGCTCCAAGATAGGCAAGCCATCTCGATACTTGAACTCTCCAAGCTTCTTCAATAGATATAGCTTGTTGATGTCAGTGCTCTTGACATACAACGTCACCAAGGTCTTCCAAAGAATCTTTACATCAATGATACTTGCAACATGGTTGTAGACATTCGGCTCTACGAACCGTCTGATGAACCCACGTAGCTTCCGGTGCTCCACCTTCCACTTATTGAGATCCATATAAGTGGGCATCTCCTCAAAGATGGGAGCATGCCAACCCTTCACATAAATTATGTCTTCCATCAGTAGGTGTCACTGATGGTAATTTGCGCTATTTAATTTTACCATTTGCTCAGAACCTAAACTCGAAGTAGACTCCATCGTGCTCTGTCAATTGATCGGACTAACCTCAGTTCTCTGAGCTGATTATTTCCAAGAATAAATCAAAGAGGATAGGTAGAAGACCAATAGTCGTCACACTACTAGAAAATTGACTTTTATCCACGCTCGTATTGCCCACGGCCATTTGTCGTGGCAAACAGTCAAATTATTGTGGCTAAAAGTCTAAAATTGTGGCTAAAAGTCATAGAAATAGGGTATTTGCCACAGAAAGAGCATGACAAATACTTTTTTGCCACGCTCGTATTGCCCACGCCCATTCGTCACAGCAATCCGTGGCTAAAAGTCTTTTGCCATGATTTTGGACCTTTAGCCACGGTAATTTGCCCTGGCTAAAAGTCAATTTTCTAGTAGTGTCACCTACCACACCCGATCACCAACCCAAAATATTCGATCGGCTCGTCTCAAATCTCAAACAAGTCAGCACGATAACTGCTCTACTAATGAACCTACCTCTGATACCACCACTTGTTGGGCTAGAGAGCACACAAGCCAAACTAGAGCACCTGCAAATTAGTTCAAGTAAGTACCTGCACGATCATTTAGCGGTATGACGATACACAACCAAAACACAACACAAAATAGCAATAATAAAAGTGACACGCAGATTTAACGTGGAAACCCAATAGGGTGAAAACAACGGGACAATCAGAGTCCAACCCGGAAATCCGCCACTAAGAATGTGTAAAATATATAGGCAATTACAAGGTTTTCCATCCTCGATCCACACAGGATCTTCACCAACTTCGCACCACACAATAATACACAATAAACAGTAGCAAAAAAATTGTAAGTTACCGGCAATGGCGGACGAGACAGATTACACAAATCCTCTTCAAGATGCCTCTTCGAATCCTTGCCAAAGTCTGCTCCATACCCAATCAGTGTAGACGAAGTATTCCTCGTCAACGTCGCGGAGACGTCTGAAAGCTCTCCCCAAACTAAGACGCTTGCCACAAAGGCCTCTATAGAAACTCTTTCAATGCTTGAGATTGGAGAGAAGTGGATGCCCTACCCCTCCTCCTTCATGCATATTTATAAGGCCAAAACCAAGTGGGTAGACGTGGTAGATGGCATGTGCATGAAGCTTCCAAGAAGCTTCACTCGGTCAAAAGCACATGTCATGAAGCTTCCTCTGGGCACTTTCCTAGAAGGTTTCTTCAAGAGCACATGTTGATTTCATAGTCAACGGCGGCTACCCCTTTTCACACTTGACATGAAACACATGCTTGAAAAACATGGTCAAAAGGTGACTAGCCGCTTTCACACTTAGAAGAAAATTATCTCATCAAGAAAATTCTGAATCAACTGGACTCACGGTGGCTTCAACAATCTCTAGCTAATAACAACGTGCTTGGGGAAGAGAGAGAAGAGGTAATTGTTTAGTCCATGGGATTCCGGTACTACGGAAGATAAAGGAGATCCATCGAACCATTAGACGTGAGGGAGGCGTCAACAAGCGAGGTGGGGAGAGACGTCACCGACGTTAGGTATGGAGAGGCATTGATCGCGTGAGAAAGGGTATGGTTGCAAGGCACGAAGTCGGGTTTGTGGGATTTATTACTAGTGAGACTGGAAGGGTGATGGAATAGAGTTTTAGTATATCTTAAATGAGAAGTAAAAAATGGAGGGTTATTTTCTTTGAGTATTGCTACAGGCAAACCTTATTTGGTTGTAAGTAGCTCAAAAAAACTGGGCTCAAGGTGAATAGACTCTTTTTTCAAACCTTCCACCTACGTTATTAACAAACCACGCAATCACCCTTTTTGTGTCATATCCTGCACCATTCAGCACCACTACATCTCTGCAACCTCGTCGTCTTGTCCAGCAAATGCCGACAAAAGGATTTTGTGCGACCACTGCGCTCTGTGTGTTTGATCTCGCCTGACGAGAGACAGAAACCATATCATTTGATCATATATTGATCAAGAATGAGAGGAAGAATCTCCCCGTATAAGGACGAAATGAAAAGGAGAGAAACGAGGATATAGACGGCGATGCTCTGGGCGTTTAATTCATGAACACCTAATTTGTGTTTTTTGACGGCCCGATCGACATTTGGATCCCATCGTTCAACACGGTACATGATAAAATTTCAGATCCATCCTCACTTAACAACGATCTACTGTGAACCTTTTTCTATTTTCTCCTTTCAGATTTGTTGGATTTGCCGTCGCAAAGTCATAAGCCAACTTCGTTTTGTTTTATCAAATGATATGCAGTGGATTGAGACTTTTTTACTCCGATTATGGGGATTCAGCAAGTTAGAACAACTCCGCTCGTAGCTCGGTTACAGTTTCAACTAGAGTTTGCTGGAGGAGATGGAGGAAGAAGACGATGACATGGACGAACTGGTTCAAAAATTCATAGTGTTTTTCATGTGTTTGCTTATAACAATAAAATTTGTTTAGGGAATTGTTAAAGACAAATCAAATTTGGCTATCCGCAAACCATTGGTAATAAATATCATATATTTTGAAAATTACTTGTTGCAAACCAAAATGTTAATCACAAACCAATATTGTTAACAACAAATCAATAATATAAACTACATAAACAAATTTTCTAGACAAAACAAACTAAATTCATGATATTTTCATGTTTGTATATACAAATTTGAAATGAAATAGCATATACAAATCTGAAATTAAGAATTGAAATCAAATCTGAAATTGAAAACAAAAATAAAATATGAAATAAAAAGGTATATAGAAATCTGAAATGAAATAGCATATACAAATCCGAAATGGAAAACCAAAAGAAAATCTGAAATAAAAAACCAATACAAATTTGAAATAAAATAAACGTGTTTCTATGTTATACATTTTGTATATAGTTTTACATTTCAAATTTCAAATAAACGTGTTTCTATGTTTCTATGATTTCATTTCTTAACTTCAAATTTGTATATGATTTTACATTTTGGTGTTTCTATGATATAAACGTGTTATTTTGTTGAACTGATGTGCTGAAAATATCATGAATTTAGTTTTTTTTGTCTAGAAAATTTATTTATGTAGTTATATTATTGATTTATTATTAACAATATTGGTTTGTGTTTAACATTTTGATTTGCACCAAGTATTCTTCAAAATATATGGTTTTTATTAACAATGGTTTGCGAATAGCCAAATTTGATTTGACTTTAGCAATTCCCTTTGTTTATAGCCATTTGTAGCCAAAAAAGGATGGTTTGCTAATAACAAATGTTTGATTTGACTATAACAATGCCCATTCCTTTTAATCCTAAATTTTAAAATAAGTTTACTTATAACATTGCTCTCTTGAGAATGAGAAATACTTAGGTACGTTATCTCACCTAGTTTTAAGTGGGGGATAAATACAACTGTATGATCTCAAATTCGACGGTAGGATAAATACTGACATTATTTTTTATTTTTAAATATAAGCGTATTTATAGCAATCAAAGGTTTAGATGCACTACTCTCACCATGATCTTAAGTGAGAATAACTCACCTAAAAATTTTTCCTTGAGAATTAGCTCGATAGTGTATGAGAGATACTTAGGTGCGTTCTCTCACCTAATTCTAGCCGTATGATCTTAGATCCGACGGTATGGAAAATACTGACATTGTTATTTAGAGCCATTTAGAGCCATCAATGGCTGAGATGTGCTTCTCTCACCATGATCTAGGTGCGAAATACTCAGCTACAAATTTTTCATAGTGTATGCCGCGATTGCTGCAGGAACCGCAACGACTCCAATCATGTATCATGTTTATATTTAGCAGCGGCTGTCAGTTTCCCCGCGAAAAGTGTAGCAGGCAGGATCTAAGCAAAGGGCCAAAAACCGAACAGGGAGAAGAGACAGGCCGAAGTCCGCTAAATCCAACCCGCCGTTAATCCGCCCGCCCTCGTCGCTCCTCGATCCCCTCCTCTTCGCCGGAGGAAATTAGTGCCGGGAGAAGGGGAGAGAGAGAGAGATTGACAAATTCTCTCCCTGATTTCGTTCTCTTCCCATCTTTTCCTGCCAAGAAACAGAGACAAAAAAATGGCGCCGAGCAAGATAAGAAAAGCGTTGGGCGCGGTGAAGGATCAAACAAGCATCGGGCTTGCAAAAGTGAGCAGCAGCACCGTACTATCAGAGCTGGAGGTCGCCATCGTGAAGGCGACGCGGCACGAAGAATACCCGCCGGAGGAGAAGCACGTGCGGGATATAATCTCCCTCACATCCTTCTCCCGCGGCAACATCTCTATCTGCGTCGCGCTCCTCTCGCGGCGTCTTGGGAAGACGCGGAGCTGGGCGGTGGGGCTTAAAGCTCTGATACTCGTCCACCGCCTGCTCGCCGACGGGGACCCTGCGTACGAGCAGGAGGTGTTTTTCGCGACACGGAGAGGCACGCGGATGCTGAACATGGCCGACTTCCGGGACGCAGGATCGAGGTTAGGGGGATGGGATTTCTCTTCCTTTGTGAGGACATACGCGCGGTATCTTGACGAGAGGTTGGAATATAAGATGCTGGGGAGGAGATGCAGGGGAGGGGCGGGGTCCTATCTGGTTGCGGCGGCGGGGGGTTCCCCTACAACAAGGAAGCTTGATAGATGGGAGGAGGGAGACGAATGGGGCGCCGAGACGCCGGCGAGATTGACGCCGGTGAGGGAGATGCTAACGGATCAATTGTTTACCAAGGCGCAACACCTCCAGGTTCTTCTGGACCGCCTCCTCGCCTGCCGTCCGACAGGTAATATTTAATAATAATACCTTTTTACTTTTTTTAAGCTACGTGGAAAAAGCTGCGCTTCTAAAGAAAAAAAGGAATATTATCTCACTGTTCAAAATACCATTTATTAGCAGTCCAATTCTCGCACCCTAAAAATTGTAAAAATTCTAATTATATTCGCAGTCCAATTCTCGCTAATCGCACCCCATTGAATAACCTTCTCTTCATCTCTCTCCCGTTGTCTAAACCCTAACCGTAGTTCTATCGGTCGCGTCGTCTTTCCCCATCTTAGATTCACCTTCAAAAAAGTAGGAAATTATCCGGCGAAAATCCCAAAAAAGTAGCCAGTTTTCTGGTTAGAGGAAGGTTTGCATGCCATTTAACTTGTTTAGAGTTAGTTCCTCTATGCATGCCATTTAACTTGTTTTCCTGCTAGTTTTTTAAATTGTTTGAGTCTTTAAGATATTTTTTTAGACTTCTAGTACTTAATAAATCAGCAAAGTGTTTCGCTTATTTGGGATGAAAGTGAGGTGCAAATATAATTTTGGACTACAAATAAAATTTATTGACTACAAATAGTGTGGACTGCGAATAGCGAGTTCCGTACTGCTAATATCATCTCTCTTTATTTATAACTATTAATTTGATGTTTACATTTTATTACATGGAAAAGAAAATATTGGCTTTATTTGTATCGTCTAAATCAAATTTTTTGTCAAGATTTTGAGAATCGGATCGGAGAACAAATCGATGAGATCAAAGGTTCAAGGTCGGACCGATTGGACCGATCGGAGCGAGGTTGAACCGTGATTGTTAGAGTACATATTACAACTCACATTTAATCGAAAATAAAACCACTCAACTTCAAAGAAAATAAAACTACTTGTAGTGGTAGCCCACTTTTCCATAATTATGGGAAATCCTCTTCAAATACGCTTACAATTCTATGTTTTGACTCAAATTTCTACAAAAAATTCTAGAGCTGAAACTCAAACGATGAATGTATGTAAAGCATTTTGGATGAAGGCCTTAGAAAGTGATATGATTGAGATTCTTTTCAAGGTCTATAAAGCTCTGATGTTGAGTGATATTCTTTAGACATATCAAACTGAATTTTATTCTACCTTGTTTCAGTCGAAGGAAGAACTGTGATCTTGAAAGTCATGAGCTCTTTTTACATTCCCTGATAGCTCCTCTACTTTCTTTATTGGTTCCTGTTCTATTGGGAAAAAATGATTCTTTTATTTGATCAAAGTTGTGGAGAGGAATATTTAAAACTTTTTCCCGTGCAACTTAGGCTTCGTTTGTCACGGCGGTGGCTGTTGTGAACGCGGTGGTTATGAACTGTCGTTCGTGAACGTCCGACCTAACCTAAGGAACTTCATCCAATTTTATGTTCAAAACTAGCCTTCTTTTGGTGGTGGTGGTCATAACCGTTGTCATGCCAAACATGCATTCTATGACGGTGATGTTTTTGTCCAAATTTATCGGAGCAAAAACACAGCGCGATAAGGAGCCTTTATTTAAAGGGAAAAGAGCTAAGATGAAGAAGTGCATGAGCAAAAAAGTAGAAGGCGTGCCAGTGTGAAGAAGATGAATGAGCGTGAAGATTAAATGCTCGACCAAAAGAGAGACCTCGCGAACATGGTGATCACCGAAAAGGAGTACGCGAGCACTCCCGAAGTGGAGACCGCGCGGACATGGTGATCACCGAAAAGGAGTACGCGAGCACTCCCTAAAAAAGGGGAGACCGCGCGGACAGGGCGATAACCGAAAAGGTGTCCGCGAGCACTCCCAAAGAGAGACCTCGCGAACAGGGCGATCACCGAAAAGGAAAATCGCTAGGCAAAGGATAGCACATGGATCAATCACTTTGGAGGAGTTGATGGCTGACTTTGGGGTAAACATGTAGCTATTTTATTATCAATGGTATCGGAGCAGTATCATCACTTACCACATGTTACCGACGCCCAACCAGAGGAGCCGGAATGGCACGTATATTCGAGGAGGACGCGAGGAGGCGGGGAATCAAGGGGCGGACTGAACAACGCCGGACCAAGCACCGAACCGGGCGGTTCGGTGGAAGCACGCTAAGGGCCGGTCACCCCTTATGTTAATTGCTGTCCTGTTTTATTTTATATGCATTGTAATATTTTAATGTCACTTTTGGTGTGTGGTGGATCCCTCCTATATAAGGGATCACCTTAGGGTTATTTGCATCTTTGGATCAATTATCAAAATTGGGGCTGCTCCCCTTAGTCTTCTCCCTATTCCTCTCTCTCTCTCTCTCTAACCCTCTCTCTCTCTATTTCCCGACCTCCCCTCTCTCTCGTTCCCGCTCACTATCGCCCGGCGTCAGCCGTCCGCCTCCCATGCCGCAATCGCCCGGCGTCAGCAATCCGCTTCCTTCGCCGCTATCGCTGCTACTATCGGCTGCATGTTACCGCGTGGGTAACATTTGGTCCGACCTGCCCTTTCGCCCGCTTAGGTCAAGCCGCCGAACTCCGCCATGGCGCCGAACACCCGTCTGCATCCGAACGATCCCTCCGACGACGCCGCTCCCGTCGCCGACATCCTCGCCCAGCACAGCAACCAGTTGGCCACCCAGACCGGCCAAATCGCGTCCCTCCAGTCCTCCTTCGACGCGCTAGTCACTCGCCTGGACAAGCTTCTACCCTCGCCAAGCACGCCGCCGCCACCGCTCACGGCTGCGTCTCCGCCGGACACCTCTTCGGTGCTCGGGATGCCCCCATCCCCGCTAGCGCCGGCCCCATACCCGCAACCTACAGCGCTACCGCTGCCAGCCGCATTCTGACCACCGCTCGCGCAAGACGTCCCCTCCTTCTCCGGGACAGACCCGATGGGGTGGATTGTCGCGCGGAACAATACTTCGACCTCAACAGTACTCCCCCGGCGGATCGCGTCGGCACCGCCATGGTCGGCTTGGACGGCTCGGCCCTCCATTGGGCACGCTGGCTACGTCAGATCCAACCTCTCATCCCGTGGAACGAATTCAAGCAAGAAATGATTACTCGCTACGATTCCCGCTACACCGGCTCCGCCATCGAGCGGCTCTGCTCTGCCCATCAGTCGACGACCGTGGATGCGTACATCGACGACTTCGTCGCGCTCGTCACGCAAGTGCCGGGCCTCCCACCCGACCATTATTTGGGCTTCTTTCTGCAAGGTCTCCACCCGAACATCCGTTCTCGCCTCCGCACGCACCACCCCCACACAGTCTCCGAGGCGCTCGAGCTTGCGCGGGCCGTTGAGGCGGATTTGGGCAGGGGGCCGACCCCCGCCCCCGCCTATCGGCCAGTTCCGTCGCATACCACCGGCCCTAGGGCGGACCCTCCGGGACACGGCCGGCCGCCCCGCACGGATGCCCCGCCACGCGTCGACTACAACGAACTCTGCGCCGCGGTCTAGGCTTCCGTTGCCGCCAACCCTACTCCCCCCAACACATATGCGCGGTGAAGGAATTTCATGCCATTTTTGTGGATAGTGATGGCGACGACGCGCCCGAGGACCCATCTCTGTTCGAACCCCCATCCGATTCTCCGTTGGCAGACGCGGAGCCGGCACCACTCACGGTCTTGGAGTTACCCTTCTATTCGGTGGGCGGCCTTACGGGCCCCCGCACAATGAAGCTGGCCGGGACACTCCACGGTCGACCCGTGGTAGTGATGATTGACAGTGGTGCTAGCCACAACTTCATGTCGGCCCACCTGGCGCAGGACCTCGCCTTGTCTTACGATCCCTCCCCTGACTTCTCCGTTTGCCTGGGGGATGGCCGCCGCCGACCGACGTTGGGACAGTGCGCAGGCGTCACCTTGTCCTTGGGGCCTTGCAAGGTTACGGCCGACTTTTATCTGTTCGAGTTGGGCGGTCTCGACGCCATTTTGGGGGTAGCTTGGCTACAGACGCTGGGCGACGTTCGCGTCAACTGGGCCTCCATGACCATGTCCTTCCTGCATGTGGGCCAGCCTTGCCGTTTAGTGGGGGATTCAGCGCTCCTTCGCTCGCCGGTCTCGTTCCGGGCAATGACCCGCGTCACCGACATTGATTTCTCCGCGTGGTTATGGACGGTCCAGCTATCTCCTCCATCGGCCGTCTGTACCGCCATGGATATGGACGCCGTTCTCGCTGATTTCCCGGAGCTGTTTACTCCTCCGCCCGGCCTCCCGCCATCGCGACCGACCGATCACGTCATCGTCCTCAAACCAGGGGCAGCGGCGGTGTCAGTCCGCCCCTTCCGCTACGGGCATGCGCAGAAGGACGAGATCGAGCGACTCGTGCGGGAGATGCTGTTGGGGGGCCTCATCCGGCCCAGTGCTAGTCCCTTCTCCAGCCCGGTGTTTTTGGTACGCAAAATGGACGACAGTTGGCGTTTTTGTGTGGACTACCGAGAGCTCAACAAGTCTACGGTACCCGACAAGTACCCCATCCCCGTCATCCAGGAACTTTTGGACGAGCTTCATGGCGCCGCCTTCTTCACCAAACTCGACCTACGCGCCGGCTATCACAAAATTCGAGTCCGGCGGAAGACGTGCCGAAGACGGCCTTCCGGACACATGATGTAAGACCCCCCCCCCCCCCCCCCCCCTCCGGAACACAAAACACGGCCGAGGGAAGTCTTATGCCCAGGACAGCCGCCTTGCCGAAGCGCCAGCTCACGGGCTAGCCTCCTCCACAAGACGCCTATCCTGCCGGCTAACAAATATCATCAATGTCAACCCATCATATAAAGTACAACAAGAAGCCACCAGATATATATCCGCATAAGTACAGTCCAAATACACACCAAACGAGTGTATAATATCAGAGTAACAAAAGGAAAGGCCCCAAGGGCTACAACAAAACTCGCTCACATCTGTCACTGACGGCTGCGATGGTATCGTAGTATCCTGCCCTGTCGTCCCTGCCGGACTATCCGTCTCCAGCGCCGTGCGCTGCTGCTCCAGGTTGCGCTGCCGCGCCAGGATGCGCTCCTAAAAAGGGGACGTAGCAACCGTTAGTCATAAAGACTAAGTGGCTTCACATCCGCTCCCCCGGCGACTCCAAGGCACCGGGCGGAAAGGAAGAAGAGGAGCTGCAATATTAGCAATAATAAACAAGCAGGTGACAGGTAGTAGTTGTTCATATGTGTCGGTTGTTTAAGTGCCCACGCACTTTCCATAGCACTATCTAATATGTTCGTAAGCATAAAAGTAGCAGTGGTTATATATATTTGCAAGTATAAGTAGCACACACATAAGCAGAGTATTAGAGAACTGAATTGAACTTAACTTATAAGGATGCCCATACAAGCTTATAAGTCAAGGGTCTGCGTATAAAGGTAACTCATCATATAAGGATGCCCATACAAGTTTATATGATGAGGTTCCAATGCGGTGCAATGCAATGATTATGATATGAATGCGGTGCAATGCAATGATTATGATATGAGGACTGACTCATGCACGATTGCTATGTCGACATAGACATTTAGTTCCCACTTTTCGAGGGTAGCTAACCACTCAGGCGCCCCCCGTCGTGGCCAGACGGTGGCAGTGGCACGGGCTTCGCCACTACTAGGAGGGTATGAACACTACCGGTCCTAGGCCTATGTACGCCTCGACGCTCTTGCTCATAGCGGAGTCCCTACGTACTACCCGCATTCATGCGGGGTCTCCAAGACGCGGAGGGGATCTATTGGGTAGATGGACACCAAGACATTCCAACCCAACCGGTCTGAGTCTAACTGCCGGCTTCTGTCGGTGTCACGACTAGCGAGCCCGTAGACCCGCCACAACTTATCCTCCCACGAGGATCTATACACCATGCGCAATTATGTTTACCTACGTAGTTTGAACACACCATGCGTGCCATCGAGCACCAAGGACTCGCTCAATGAGCCTTACCACCTTCCGCCTCGCGCGGCAACAATCGATGCTAATTAGCATCCAAGGCTCCCAACAACTGAGTCCTTTCCTTTTTACCACCGGCTATAACTATAACTTGTGACCCGCACTAAGTTAACCATGCCGCCCGTTCCGAGTAGATTACTCGTGTGCAGTGGTGTGCGTATAACATGGACATTATTAAACCAACTCATAGGACTGTGGACTACTTGCACACATGAGGGCATAACATATTATTTAACTATGAAATCTATTCGAGCCAAGCTACCGGACTTCCACCATTGGTCATAATTAATTAACAATCCTATCACCGAGGATTCTTCATCCTTGTTGAACATATATATAAATATATATAATTGAAATCCTATTGACAGGGAACATATACATATATATATATATAGCAAAGCAAATGCCACCTTCTTCATCCTTGTTGAACATATATATAAATATATATAATTGAAATCCTATTGACAGGGAACATATACATATATATATATATATAGCAAAGCAGAGGCCACCTTCTTCATCCTTGTTGAACATATATATAAATATATATATTTGAAATCCTATTGACAGGGAACATATACATATATATATATATATAGCAAAGCAGAGGCCACCTTCTTCATCCTTGTTGAACACACACCCATATATATATATATATATAAATGAAATCCCAATTACAGGGAATTATTCATCGTCTTCCCAAATGGAATTTAGGGCGAACACCTTCTCTCCTCCCATGCTCCCTCACAAGGCCACCACGTCTCACGAAACCAACGACCCACGTTCGTATTGAAGCGGGGAGTCGATTGGGGGCATTTTCGCGGCGAACGACGCCCTACGGCGAAAACCCTAACGCGGCCTCAACCTACAGAACTTCATTTCGCTCCCAAATCGACTCAATTGAGTTCGATATCTCGCCTAGGGGGTCTAAGATACTAGCACCAAGGGAGAGGGGTCGGAAGTCACCTGAATCCGGGCCGACGATCGCAGCGGCATGACGGCGCTTGGACGAACTCAACTCTTTCCAAGCTAGCTCTTCTTCCAACGGACGCACGAGCTTCTCCACGAATTTTCTTGGCCAAAACCCTAAGCGGGGTGGGGGAGAGGTGGAGACAGAGAATGAGAAGGAGAGGGAGGAAGATGGAGTTCTGGAAGAAGACGATGAAGAAGAAGAAGAGAAAATGAGATGGCTCGGCCCCTTTCTTTTTGGTTTGCATTAATAGGTCTTGGGACTCCAAACATAAGTGTCATCTCCTTATTGGACTCTATTCCACTGGCTCCCCAAAGATAAAATAAACAAAGAGCAGCCAGGCTCTTTTTTTTTCTTTTTCTCTCGGGAATGATAAGCCCTCCCGTTCGACGTTCGTCGAACGGGAGCAGCTCCCCGTTCGTCGAACGACGAACAGGAGCTGCTCCTTAGCTGAGCGCTCCCCGTTCGACGTTCGTCGAACGGGAGCAGCTTCCCGTTCGTCGAACGACGAACGGGAGCTTCTCCTTAGCTGAGCGCTCCCCGTTCGACGTTCGTCGAACGGGAGCAGCTCCCCGTTCGTCGAACGATGAACGGGAGCAGCTTGCGTTCGACGAATTCGACGAATTCGTCGAATGGGAGCTGCTAGCCGAGAACTCTCCAAAAATCCATAGGATCCAGATTTGCTCCTCCAGGAATGGGATGTTACAAATCCTATAAACGAAAAAAAAACAATTTCGCCACCGAAATTTAGGTTGGGGTCACAAGGGTCGCATAAACCATAGCAGCAGGTCTATTCTGAACACAAACAGAAGTTGTCAATGGTGAGAACTATAACAGCTCCATCATTGAAGTTAATAAGAAAGAAAAGAAAAAAAACCAAATCCTTTCCTGGGATCTAACAACAACACACAATTTTTCATTTTGAAAATCAATAAAAGAGAGAGAGAGAGAGCCCAGGTAACAAAATTTCACATATATATGTGTACATGTACACATGTACATGCCCCAAACCAAATGCCCTAACAGCAGAAACAGTAGCTGCTACAACTAATAACTTTTACCTGTATGTATATATATATGTTTAATCCCAAACCTGAAGGGTCATAGCAAAACCAGGGAGGAGCATAGCACCTTCCCTCAATTCCAAAGGAAGAACCCCCAATATAAGAACAGCAGAAAACATATTATAACATATCCGACACACAGTTGTAACATATTTGTGCCTATCAAAGAAATTCTCCGCGACTCAGTTCAAAGCATTTCGAACCTCTCGCCGTTCGTCGTCGCGGGTTTTGTTCACCTAGGAGGGAACCCGAACCTAACAATAATAAGGGATCCTATGATTCGAGCTAGTACTAAGTAACGAGGTTGTCGCTCTCGAGGGAAAAGAAGAAGATTTCTGAATTGACCCTCCTACAACCACCATAAATTTGTATACGCCGTCCGATGCATCGACACATGTGTCTCCCAGACCACGCGTCGGACGAGATGAATAGCCAACAAGGCTTCTACATGGGTTTAGTGCATATTAGTATGATACTAAGTTTAGGCTATGGTATTAAATCAAGGTATGACAAACAAGTTTAGGCCATACCTGGGGAAAACAATCCCGGGTAATGCTGCCCATAAGGTCCATCGACTCCCAAGTGTATTCCTCCCGTCCATGGTTGGACCACAACACTTTCACCAACGGAACCCTCTTTCTCCGCAGCACTCTGGTCTCGGTGTCTACTATCCGCAAAGGCTCCAGCCGGACAGACCTGTCGGTCTCCACAGGACCAGACGTAGCTACCACATGCTGATCAGGGCGAAGCAAGGCCCTCCGAAGGGAGGACACATGGAATACGTCGTGTAAATTCTCCAATTCTGGCGGTAACATCAATCGATAAGCTAAGGGGCCAATCCGCTCCAGGATGGTATAAGGCCCCATATAACGAGGGCTGAGCTTTTTCCTTCCCCGAACCCGAGACACACCATGCATCGGCCTGATCTTCAAGAACACTTTGTCCCCAACATGGAACTCCACGGCTCTGTGCTTTTTGTCATAATATTTTGCCTGCCGGCTCTGCGCTTCAAGCATGCGGTCTCGTATCAGCCTGACCATCTCATCGGTATCATCGATGAATTTCACCCCTAACGCCTTCGGGTCCTCATCTTGGACCCAAGACAAAGGTGTCCTACACCTTCTTCCATACAATGCCGCATAAGGAGCCATGCCAATGCTCGCCTGGTGACTGTTATTATACGAGAACTCCACCAAGGGCAGGAGTCTCTCCCATGGCTCTCCTCGATCTAAAACACAAAGGCGCAACAAATCTTCCAGGGTCCTGATCGTCCGCTCTGATTGACCATCCGTCTGAGGGTGGAAGGCCGTGCTAAAGGTCAGACGGGAACCCAAATAAGCTTGCACCGCTTTCCACTCCCTGGAGGTAAAGAGACCGTCACGGTCCGAAACGATCGTTTTGGGCACCCCATGATAGCGAACAAACTGCTCGACGAAGAGTCTTACCAACACATCGACATGCGAATCCTTCCTCATCGGTATAAATCTTGCGACCTTCGTCAGACGGTCCACGATCACCCAAACAGAGTCACTCCCGGAGCGGGAACGAGGCAGCCCGTGAACGAAATCCATGGATATGTCTTCAAACTTCCACTCGGGAATGGACAACGGCTGCAGCAACCCCGCCGGACTCCTACACTCTGCCTTTACCTTCTAGCACGCCTCGCAGTGAGTGACGAAATAAGTGACATCCTTCTTCATCCCAGGCCAAAACATCGTCCTTCGCAGATCAGTGTACATCTTGACAATCCCGGGGTGCACCGAGTATTTTGTGCAATGAGCTTCCTTCATAATGTCCTCTCGAATTCCTCCACCTGCGGGTATGTATAACCTGCCACGGAAGTGAACCAGATCCTCCTGCATGGTGTATTCCTCCGCAGAACCAGCCTCCACTGCTCGAAGAATAGGTTCCAGGGCAACATCTTTCCTCTGCTCTGCTCGAATGCGATCTCGGATATCACAAACTATGCTCATCGCGGACAGGTACTCGGCGAAAACCTCTGGATCGGCTTTAGACACGAGCGTGATCTGCATTTCCTCGAGCATCCTTACCAACTCCATGGCCATCAGCCGTGACTCCGGACTGGATGTCCTCCTGCTCAAAGCATCGGCCACCGAATTTGCCTTCCCTGGGTGATAGTTTAGCGTGTAATCATAGTCACACAGGAACTCGATCCACCGCCGCTGCCTCAAATTCAGATCCTTCTGGGTGTGTATGTACTTCAAATTCTTGTGGTCGGTGAATATCTCGCAGTGGACCCCATATAGATAGTGTCTCCAAATCTTCAAAGCAAATATCACTGCACCCAGCTCCAGATCATGCACCGGATAGTTTGCCTCGTGCTTTTTAAGCTGCCTCGACGCATAAGCAATCACGTGGTCGTACTGCATCAGTACGGCACCCATCCCCTGCAAGGACGCATCCGTGTAAATTTGAAATCCTTCTCTACCAGACGGAAGAGTAAGGACCGGGGCTGAGGTGAGGCGATCCTTCAGCTCCTGAAATGCGGCCTCACACTCAGGCGACCACACAAACGACACCTCCTTTCTGGTCAGCTTAGTGAGTGGGAGAGCGATCTTCGAGAACCCCTCGACAAATTTGCGGTAGTACCCGGCAAGACCCAAAAAGCTGCGCACATCTGCGGCTGACTTCAACGGCTGCCATTCCTTCACAGCACGAACCTTAGCAGGATCTACGGCCAATCCCGCACCGCTGATAACATGACCCAAGAAAGCCACCTTGCGGAGCCAGAACTCGCACTTGCCAAATTTTGCGAACAACTGATGCTCCCTCAGTTTTGCCAACACCAGCTCTAGATGCTTCCAATGGTCCAGTAATGACTTCGAATAAACCAAGATGTCGTCGATGAATACGATCACGAAGTCGTCCAAATAAGGCGCAAACACCCTGTTCATCAGGCTCATGAACGCAGAGGGCGCATTGGTGAGCCCGAAGGGCATAACCGTAAATTCATACAACCCGTACCTCGAGCTGAAAGCAGTCTTCTGGATATCCTCCTCCTGAATCCTCAACTGATAATAGCCAGAGCGCAAGTCGAGCTTGGAGAACCATTGCGCTCCTTCCAACTGATCAAATAGTTCGTCGATTCGCGGCAGAGGATAAGTGTTCCGGACCGTCAGTCGGTTGAGCTCCCGATAATCTATGCACAAGCGGAGCGAACCGTCCTTCTTCTTCACGAACAGAACCGGGGCTCCCCAGGGTGACAAGCTAGGACGAACGAACCCTGAGTCCACCAATTCTTGCAGTTGTACACGGAACTCTGCTAGCTCCTTGGGCGCCATTCTGTACGGGGCCCGTGAAACAGGCTTAGCTCCCGGTACCAGCTTAATTTGGAAGTCTACCTCCCTAGGTGGGGGTAATCCGGGTAGTTTTTCGGGGAAAACATCAGGAAAATCCCGGATTACCGGTACATCCTTCAATTCAGGCCCTATCTCCTTCATCTCAAAACAGATCACGAACACCTCATCGCCTTGCTCGTGAGCCTTCACAACCTGTATAGAAGACAACAAGTTTCCTGATACGGGTCTTATACCTTGAATTACCACCTCTGAGTCATCCTGCCTCAGCGTAATCCGCTTCGCCACACAGTCGATCATCGCGTGATTCCAGTGCAACCACGCCATGCCCAATATTAGATCAAGGTCGGGCATCCGCAACACTGTTGCCGGTGTCTCAAATTGCTTCCCACCGATGGATATTACCAAGTTGCACCTGGAGGTAGATCGTATCTCCGAGCCATCCGGAAGGCGCACCCTCCTGAGGGCTCCCCTGAAGCACTGTACTGCATCCAGTTCATTCACAAATTCTTCTGATACGAACGAATGAGTGGCACCCGTGTCAAAAAGAGTAAGAGCGGGTTTACCGCAAACGAGCACGGTACCTGGGGTTAAAATCATGCGAACTTAAGCACCTTAGTTATGAAACGAGGAAAATACAAACATAAATACCTGTGATGACCTCCTGCGGGTCTCGCTCCTGAGCTAGATCCAAAGCGTATACCTGCTCCCGAGCAGGTCTGGGGTTCCTACCCTGCTGACCCTGGCCTCGACCTCGGCCTCTTCCTCGCTGCGCTACCGGAGGAGCCATGGGGCGATTCGGAGCGTTTCCTTGCAGCTGCGGGCAGTATCTCCGAATGTGGCCGGGCTGGTTGCAATGATAACACACCACTCGAAATTGCTCTCTCGGCGGCTGAAGCGCCTGACCCTGGTGTGGTGGGGGCAATGGTAGCGGCCGCGCTGGCTGCTCCAACCTGAAGTTTGGGCGAGGACGCCCGCCATCTCTCCGCTGGCCTCTGTCTCTGCCCCTGGTGTTCTGCCTCCTCCTGAAGTTGGGCCCCGCCTCCATCACTTCCTCTGCGAGCCTCTTATTCCTGGCCTGGACCCCCAAGTGATCCGCCTCCAACTTCTGTGCCATCTCTATAATCTGCGCGAGGCTCGAATCAGCGACGAAGAGGAGAGCCTGCCTCAGAGGATCTCGCAGGCCCTTGTAGAACCGCTTCGCGTACCCGCGATCATCTAAATCATAAGAGTCTGCGAATCTGGCTAAGTGCTGAAATTCCCGCTGGTACTCGACCACCGATCTCGACCCCTGCTTCAGCTGCAGAAATCTCTCCTCAAGCTCGTCCCTGGCCGTAGAAGAGACAAAGTGCTCCAGGAACGCGTCCGCAAACTCGTCCCAGCTTATGTCCAGGTGGTTGCGTCCTTCGAAGGTGGAGCCCATCAAGGACTTCCACCACCTCTTCGCATGTAGATCCAAGGCCGTGACTGCCAATGTGACTGCCATGTTGCTCGGGCAACGGATCCCTGCCAGTAACTCCTGCACTGTATCCAGCCACTCCTCCGTCTGAACTGCGGACTCCGTCCCATGGTAGGTGGGAGGGGAGAGAGCACGGAAGGTGCTCAACCAATTTGAGCTTGGGGCCTGCGGCTGCACCGGCATCTGCTGAGACCTGAAGGCATCCAGGATTGCTGTCAGAGTCTGGCCTAGCTCTGATTGTTGAAAAGGAGTAGGTACTGGAGGCACGGGAGTGGCCGTCGCCGGTTCTGAATGTACCGGAATCTACGTGCAAGATAGATGCTGGGTTTAGGTTGGCTATTCGAAAGAAGGTAATAGACATACTTAATGCGAATCACACATGGGCACACCACTGCTTCCGCTCATTCAGTTTGTCCTCAAACTGAAGAGGTGAGAGGGGTGCACCATGCGGAAGTGGACTTCTTGACCTCAGGATCGTTGCAAGCTGATACCATTTGTAAGACCCCCCCCCTCTCCGGAACACAAAACACGGCCGAGGGAAGTCTTATGCCCAGGACAGCCGCCTTGCCGAAGCGCCAGCTCACGGGCTAGCCTCCTCCACAAGACGCCTATCCTGCCGGCTAACAAATATCATCAATGCCAACCCATCATATAAAATACAACAAGAAGCCACCAGATATATATATCCGCATAAGTACAGTCCAAATGCACACCAAACGAGTGTATAATATCAGAGTAACAAAAGGAAAGGCCCCAAGGGCTACAACAAAACTTGCTCACATCTGTCACTGACGGCTGCGATGGTATCGTAGTATCCTGCCCTGTCGTCCCGGCCGGACTATCCGTCTCCAGCGCCGTGCGCTGCTGCTCCAGGTTGCGCTGCCGCGCCAGGATGCGCTCCTAAAAAGGGGACGTAGCAAACGTTAGTCATAAAGACTAAGTGGCTTCACATCCGCTCCCCCGGCGACTCCAAGGCACCGGGCGGAAAGGAAGAAGAGGAGCTGCAATATTAGCAATAATAAACAAGCAGGTGACAGGTAGTAGTTGTTCATATGTGTCGGTTGTTTAAGTGCCCACGCACTTTCCATAGCACTATCTAATATGTTCGTAAGCATAAAAGTAGCAGTGGTTATATATATTTGCAAGTATAAGTAGCACAGACATAAGCAGAGTATTAGAGAACTGAATTGAACTTAACTTATAAGGATGCCCATACAAGCTTATAAGTCAAGGGTCTGCGTATAAAGGTAACTCATCATATAAGGATGCCCATACAAGTTTATATGATGAGGTTCCAATGCGGTGCAATGCAATGATTATGATATGAATGCAGTGCAATGCAATGATTATGATATGAGGACTGACTCATGCACGATTGCTATGTCGACATAGACATTTAGTTCCCACTTTTCGAGGGTAGCTAACCACTCAGGCGCCCCCCGTCGTGGCCAGACGGTGGCAGTGGCACGGGCTTCGCCACTACTAGGAGGGTATGAACACTACCGGTCCTAGGCCTATGTACGCCTCGACGCTCTTGCTCATAGCGGAGTCCCTGCGTACTACCCGCATTCATGCGGGGTCTCCAAGACGCGGAGGGGATCTATTGGGTAGATGGACACCAAGACATTCCAACCCAACCGGTCTGAATCTAACTGTCGGCTTCTGTCGGTGTCACGACTAGCGAGCCCGTAGACCCGCCACAACTTATCCTCCCACGAGGATCTATACACCATGCGCAATTATGTTTACCTACGTAGTTTGAACACACCATGCGTGCCATCGAGCACCAAGGACTCGCTCAATGAGCCTTACCACCTTCCGCCTCGCGCGGCAACAATCGATGCTAATTAGCATCCAAGGCTCCCAACAACTGAGTCCTTTCCTTTTTACCACCGGCTATAACTATAACTTGTGACCCGCACTAAGTTAACCGTGCCGCCCGTTCCGAGTAGATTACTCGTGTGCAGTGGTGTGCGTATAACATGGACATTATTAAACCATCTCATAGGACTGTGGACTACTTGCACACATGAGGGCATAACATATTATTTAACTATGGAATCTATTCGAGCCAAGCTACCGGACTTCCACCATTGGTCATAATTAATTAACAATCCTATCACCGAGGATTCTTCATCCTTGTTGAACATATATATAAATATATATAATTGAAATCCTATTGACAGGGAACATATACATATATATATATATCAAAGCAAAGGCCACCTTCTTCATCCTTGTTGAACATATATATAAATATATATAATTGAAATCCTATTGACAGGGAACATATACATATATATATAGCAAAGCAGAGGCCACCTTCTTCATCCTTGTTGAACATATATATAAATATATATATTTGAAATCCTATTGACAGGGAACATATACATATATATATA
This sequence comes from Dactylorhiza incarnata, assembly GCA_033032865.1. Lineage (NCBI taxonomy): Eukaryota > Viridiplantae > Streptophyta > Magnoliopsida > Asparagales > Orchidaceae > Dactylorhiza > Dactylorhiza incarnata. The sequence goes on from JAWHQI010000299.1 coordinate 2,504,279, forward strand.
TAGCAAAGCAGAGGCCACCTTCTTCATCCTTGTTGAACACACACCCATATATATATATATAAATGAAATCCCAATTACAGGGAGTTATTCATCGTCTTCCCAAATGGAATTTAGGGCGAACACCTTCTCTCCTCCCATGCTCCCTCACAAGGCCACCACGTCTCACGAAACCAACGACCCACGTTCGTATTGAAGCGGGGAGTCGATTGGGGGCATTTTCGCGGCGAACGACGCCCTACGGCGAAAACCCTAACGCGGCCTCAACCTACAGAACTTCATTTCGCTCCCAAATCGACTCAATTGAGTTCGATATCTCTCCTAGGGGGTCTAAGATACTAGCACCAAGGGAGAGGGGTCGGAAGTCACCTGAATCCGGGCCGACGATCGCGGCGGCATGACGGCGCTTGGACGAACTCAACTCTTTCCAAGCTAGCTCTTCTTCCAACGGACGCACGAGCTTCTCCACGAATTTTCTTGGCCAAAACCCTAAGCGGGGTGGGGGAGAGGTGGAGACAGAGAATGAGAAGGAGAGGGAGGAAGATGGAGTTCTGGAAGAAGACGATGAAGAAGAAGAAGAGAAAATGAGATGGCTCGGCCCCTTTCTTTTTGGTTTGCATTAATAGGTCTTGGGACTCCAAACATAAGTGTCATCTTCTTATTGGACTCTATTCCACTGGCTCCCCAAAGATAAAATAAACAAAGAGCAGCCAGGCTCTTTTTTTTCTTTTTCTCTCGGGAATGATAAGCCCTCCCGTTCGACGTTCGTCGAACGGGAGCAGCTCCCCGTTCGTCGAACGACGAACGGGAGCTGCTCCTTAGCTGAGCGCTCCCCGTTCGACGTTCGTCGAACGGGAGCAGCTCCCCGTTCGTCGAACGACGAACGGGAGCTTCTCCTTAGCTGAGCGCTCCCCGTTCGACGTTCGTCGAACGGGAGCAGCTCCCCGTTCGTCGAACGATGAACGGGAGCAGCTTGCGTTCGACGAATTCGACGAATTCGTCGAACGGGAGCTGCTAGCCGAGAACTCTCCAAAAATCCATAGGATCCAGATTTGCTCCTCCAGGAATGGGATGTTACACATGACGGCCATTTCGAGTTCTTGGTCATGCCGTTTGGGCTCACCAACGCCCCGGCCACCTTCCAAGCCACCATGAACGACATATTCCGCCCGGTCCTGCGTAAGCACGTGCTCGTTTTCTTTGATGACATCCTTGTGTTTAGTACTTCTTGGCAGGACCATCTACGTCATGTGCGGGAGACATTTTCCACTCTTCGCCGCCACCACCTTAACGTCAACAGGAAGAAGTGCACCTTCAGCGCCACGACGGTCAGCTATTTGGGGCATACCATCTCCGCCCTTGGCGTCGCCATGGATGCGGATAAGATCGACGCAGTGACTCGGTGGCCAACCCCAACGTCCATCCGTGACGTCCGGGCTTTCCTTGGACTCACCGGATATTACCGACGCTTCATTCAGGATTACGACGGGTTGGCCCGCACTCTCACCCAGCTGCTCAAATCCGCCGACGACGAGCCGTTCTCGTGGCCTCCGGCCGCCATGGCGGCCTTCGCCGCGTTACAGTCAGCTCTGATCCAAGGGCCGGTCTTAGCCATGCCGGACTTCCGCCAGCAGTTCATAGTGGAATGCGACGCCTCCGGCTCGGGCGTCGGCGCCGTTCTGATGCAGGCCGGCCGACCGGTGGCTTACTTTAGCCGCGCTTTCTCGGCGGTGGTGCGTAGCAAATCAGCTTATGAGAATGAGCTTATGGCCTTGGTTTTGGCCGTGCAACATTGGCGGCCGTATCTGCTGGGTCGGCACTTCATCGTTCGCACCGATCATCACAGTCTCCGGTATTTACTTGAGCAGAAAATTGCTACCCCGACGCAGCAGCTTTGGGTAGCCAAACTTCTCGGTTATGACTTTGTCATCGAGTTCCGGTCGGGCAAGACCAACAGGGCGGCCGACGCGCTCTCCCGCCACCCCCACGCTCCGGAGTTAGCCGCCATCTCGCGGCCTGTTTGGGAGGACGCGGCCATTCTTCAGCAGGAGGCGGCTAACGACCCCCACTTGATAGCGATCCGTGCGGCCCTACTCGCCGACCAGCGGCCCGGCCGCCCTATACACTCTTCGGGGGCCGACTGTTCCATCGGGGCCGCCTTGTGCTGTCCGCCTCGTCTTCCCGCATTCCGCTCCTTCTCGCTGAGTTTCATTCCACCCCCTCGGGGGGCCATGCTGGGGCCTTTCGGACGTATCGGCGGATAGCAGCTTCCTTGTATTGGCCCCATATGCTCCGCCAGGTGAAGGCGTACGTGGCGGCCTGTTTGCCGTGCCAGAAGGCGAAGTACGAGACTTTGTTCCCAAGCGGCCTCCTGCAGCCCCTTCCGATTCCCGAGCGTGTCTGGGAAGACATCGCGATGGACTTCATCACCCGTCTACCTCGGTCTAACGGGTTTGATTGCATCTTGGTGGTGGTCGACCGCCTGACGAAGTACGCCCACTTCGTCCCACTCCGACATCCTTATACCGCTGCGACGGTGGCTGACTGTTTCATTTCCGAGATAGTCCGCCTGCATGGGTTTCCGCGTTCCATAGTGAGTGATAGAGATCCTCTCTTTCTCAGCAGTTTTTGGACCTCGCTTTTTCGTCTGCAGGGCACTCGACTCCGGATGAGTACAGCATATCACCCCCAGTCGGATGGGCAGTCCGAAGTGTTGAACCGCTGTTTAGAGACATACTTACGGTGCTTCATCGGTGAGCGACCCGGATCGTGGGCAAAGTGGCTCTGTTGGGCGGAGTACTCGTACAACACCGCCTACCATCACTCCGCCAACACCTCGCCATTTGAGACGGTCTATGGCCGACCCCCTCCGTCGATTCTCCGACATCTGCCGGGCGAATGCCCCGTGTCCAGCCTGGCTGATCATCTGTACGATCGGGACGTGATTCTGGAGAGCCTGAAACACTACCTGCGCCGCGCCCAGGCGAAAATGCTCTCATTTGCTAACCGGAAGCGCCGCGACCTTTCCTTTCAGGTGGGCGAGCATGTTTTCATTAAACTTCATCCTTACCGCCAGCTGACAGTGGCCCGCCACACTTGCCCCAAGTTGGCCCCTCGCTTCTACGGCCCCTTCGAGATCATCAGCCGCATTGGAGCCGTCGCATACCGTCTTCGCCTACCAGACCATAGCCGCATCCATCCAGTATTCCATGTTTCCCAGCTTCGCCGTGTGATCGGCGACCACCCAGTCACCGATCATATTCCGGCTGATATTGAGCACTCCGACTCCCCGCCATTGTACCCGGCTTCCATCGTGGACCGGCGCCACCTTCAACCGGGAGATGCTCTGCCGGAGGAGATACGTGTCGCATGGCGTGACCGCCCCATCACCGCCGCGACATGGCTACTGCGGGATGACTTCCGTCGTCAGTTTCCAGACTATTGCCTTAGGACAAGGCTAATTTTCCAGACGGGGGTATTGTTACCGACGCCCAACCAGAGGAGCCGGAATGACACGTATATTCGAGGAGGACGCGAGGAGGCGGGGAATCAAGGGGCGGACCGAACAACGCCGGACCAAGCACCGAACCGGGCGGTTCGGTGGAAGCACGCTAAGGGCTGGTTGCCCCCTTATGTTAATTGCTGTCCTGTTTTATTTTATATGCATTGTAATATTTTAATGTCACTTTTGGTGTGTGGTGGATCCCTCCTATATAAGGGATCACCTTGGGGTTATTTGCATCTTTGGATCAATTATCAAAATTGGGGTTGCTCCCCTTAGTCTTCTCCCTATTCCTCTCTCTCTCTAACCCTCTCTCTCTATTTCCCGACCTCCCCTCTCTCTCGTTCCCGCTCGTTATCGCCCGGCGTCAGCCGTCCGCCTCCCTTGCCGCTATCGCCCGGCGTCAGCAATCCGCTTCCTTCGCCGCTATCGCTGCTACTATCGGCTGCCTGTTACCGCGTGGGTAACACCACATCATGTTCGACACCAACTTGTTTACCAATTTAACCTCATGAGTGTTTGTATTCACAGGAGATCTCTATGAGTATTGGGCTATGCAAATGAAGACCCTTTTTCAATATCAGGGCTTGTGACAATATGTTGAAGACAACTACCCAGCCCCTGCAGCGGGAACAACAACATCAACAACTGAACAGAAAAAAATCTAGCAGATAATCAGATGAAAGATGTTAAAGCATTATACTATATACTACAAGGAGTAAGTAAGTTTATATTTCTATGAATTATGACCTGCACAACATCAAAGGAGTCCTCGGACCTTCTCAGAACAGAGTATAAATGTTTCAATCAGATAATTAATATAATATTACAAACATTTTGGAAAGATTTTGGCACTCTCCTCATGAAAGAAGATGAGAGTATGCAAGATTTTCTAGCAAGGGCAACTAACATAATAAATTAGATAAGAAATCTTGATGATATCATTGAAGATAGGAAAATAGTGCCCAAGCTACTCTGAATCCTACCTCCAGTTTTAATTTTATTGTTGTTGCAACAGAGGAGTCCCAAAATATCAACACTCTAAAATTCCAGAACTCATGGGATCATTGTAATCACATGAAGATAAAATTAAAAAATAGGTAATTCCTAGAGATTAGACATTACAGACTCAAGTAAATTATGCAAGCAACAACAAGACAAGACAAAATCAGAAGTGGACAATTTAGTTCAAAGCAGAAATTTCAGGCAAATTTCAAAGGAAATGGTCAAATAAGAGAAAATATGCCAAGAAACAATTTCACATGTGTCTTGTGTAAACGCACAAACCAGGAAGCCTAGAACAATCATTTCTGGTGTAAAAGGTGCAAGAGGCCAACTCATTTTGAAAAGGACTATTGGTTTACGCCAAAACCTGAAGCAAATTTCAGTGAGAGAAAAACATGACAGTTATTCTTTGCTGATGAGATTGTTTCTTTGCTAAGATAGTCACCATAACAACATATGGTTTGTAGATAGTGGGTGTTCATGTCACGTGATAGGAAAAATGAATTACTTTGTATTTCTGGATCAATCCATACCATGGCAGAAGTTGCTTTATAAATTGGAAGATTAGAAAGAATAGAAGGAATATGCAGAATACAAGTAATCACACAACATAATGAGAAAAATATATTGATGGTGTGCAGTATGTCTCCTCCTTAGCACAAAATCTACTGAGTGTGGGGTAATTGGTCCAGAAAAATTACAATATAATATTCTCCAAAAATCAATGTGATATATTTTATGGCATTGCTACAGTTGTATTATCAATTGAAATGTCAGTCAATATAGTGTTTACTGTGAAATTGGGAATAACTTATAACACGTAATTATTGTGTAATGCAGAACAAAAAGCACTTGCAAGACTTTGGCATGACAATTTTGATCATTTAAATCTCTATGACTTTGAAGCAATTGAGGCATCATAAACTTCCAGAAATAAAGAGTATGAATATACACTCTGAAGGATGTGTGGTAGGAAAACAAAACAGATTGTCATTTCCAAAATCAATTGAATGGAGAAGTCGACATCTCGACCTATGATGCCAAACTCCATAAGCATCATTCAACAATTCAAAGTATTACATGTTATTAGTTGATGATGCTACAAGACATATGGATTTATTTTCTTAAAAATAAATCTGAAGCTTTCTCTAAGTTACAATAATTTAAACTTCTACCTGAAAAATAATTAGGATGTTTCATTAAGGCACTGAGAACTGATAGAGGGAGGAGTTCATATCTAATGATTTCTCAGAATTTTGTACTAAAATTGGAACTAATCGACAACTCACTATAAGTCACTCATATCTTCTACAACACACATCCATAGAAAATTTGCAATCAACAAGATAAGCACAATAGAAATAAGAAGTAATAAACACAACAAACCAACACAACCATAGAAAATTTGCAATCCTGAAGACAAAAGAATTTATAGAGGTTCCCCAAATTTTGGTATGTCCTCTCTTCTACCCCTTGGTAGGAATTCCACTAAACATGTTTGAGTCTTTTGATAAGTGTTGGATCTGTAGGCGCTCTTAGGGGGGGGGGGGTGATAAGTGATTTAAAAACTTTTTAAGTTAATTGAGTTTATTCAAATAGGTTGACGGTATTTATAAAAATATCTCAGATTAAACACTGTATTAAGCTTCTTATGAAAGTGAGTTGTATTTGACACGACAGATGTGAACACTGTTACTACCGCCAATGGTAGTGTTACCGCTCAGCGTTAGTGACAGAAAATGCCTTTTCATTTTGATTTCAAAGACCAGAGATTGCATGACAATATTAGAGAAAAACAGACAGTAATATTGCTTTTAGAAATCATTACAAAATCTTATTTCAATGACGCTTCAGATTGAGGCGAATGCGTAAAATCCTTTTTGGTTTTCTATACCGACCCTTCCCCCAAATACCGGTTGGCTTTGACCTATCTCTCCCCAGATGAGACCTCGAGCCGCCCCCTAGATCTAACCCTAGACTTAGTCTCCACACTCACGTGGCGAATTCTCTTTAGTCCTCGTAAGGCCCTAGTCGCCAACCACATGGCGAATTCTCTATTCACGATAAAAAGAGTTACAAGCAATAAAAACTAAAACATCAAAGAAACTCCCTCAAGGGATGAACTTGAAGATGAAGTCGGTGGGATTGATTTTTCTTCAAGTCTTTAGCGTTCACGAACGTTGACGGAGTTCTCTTGGCTTGCAAAGAGGAGGCTCTCGTGAATACAAGAGTTGTGGCTTCGATATGTCGTCAAATCAGCTGAACAAAATGGAGGCGGGCTGCTATTTAAATAGACTTGGATCCTAGCGCCAGCGGTAGTGCTACCGCCGGGCGGTAGCCTCTGTTGGATCTTACGGCGCCCTTAGAGGGGGGGTGAATAAGGGAATAAAATTCTTTCTATAATTTTCAAGATAATTACTAAATTGTTTTATAATGAAGGAGATTGAAATAAACAATTTAGATTTAGAATTGAAAACTTAGAACACAATATAATAGAGATTACGCCAAATGATAGAAATCGAGTAAACACAAAAGTGACATGATTATATTATATGAAAAAGTGTTTACATAAATTTGATTTCTATATCGCTAGAAATCGGAGGCGTACAAATGTAAATTTCTTTTTGTTTACCAATCCTTCTCCCAAGGATCGGAAGGCTATCACTTGTCTCTCCCTAGACCAAGCCCAAGCCTATCCTCTAGATCTTCCCAAGATCTAGACGTAGAACACAAGACCACGATTTCTCACCAAGCCACGCAAGGACTTGGACGCTCCGCACAAGGAAGCGATTTTCCCCTAAGCCACGCAAGGACTTAGACGCTCCGCACAAGGAAGCGATTTTCCCTACCAATACAAAGTAAAATGTATATAAATGAAAATACAAGATAAAATAAGAACTCCCTAGAAATTCAGATCTCTGAAAGGAAGGTTGAAGCCTCGAGATGATCCTTGATGTAGAAGCGCGTCCGATCTTGTCTTCAATTTCAAACCTTCTTAGCATAAATGGGAGTTCATGAGGTTCTGGAGCTCTCTGGATGGAATGCACTCAGGAAGGGACTTAGAATCTTTAGTGGTTGAAATGCACGAACACAAGGTGTCAATTTATAGAAAATCGCTGTCGGAATTCCGACAGTGACTGTCGGAATTTTCCGACAGCGCAAAACTGCCGGTCGTGGTGCTGTCGTGGGCAGTTGTTGTAACCTCCGAGCTGTCGCCTGGGCGACATCGATGTCGGATTTCCGACATCTCAAAACTGCTTTTCGTCGTGCTGCCGTGGGGGAAAGTAGTTGTAACTTCTCTGCTGTCGCCTGGGCGACATTGACTGTCGCCTGGGCGACAGTGACTGTCGCCTGGGCGACAGTGACTGTCGCCTGGGCGACATTGACTGTCGCCTGGGCGACAGTGACTGTCGCCTGGGCGACAGTGACTGTCGCCTGGGCGACAGTGACTGTCGCCTGGGCGACAGTGACTGTCGCCTGGGCGACAGTGACTGTCGCCTGGGCGACAGTGACTGTCGCCTGGGCGACAGTGACTGTCGCCTGGGCGACAGTGACTGTCGCCTGGGCGACAGTGACTGTCGCCTGGGCGACAGTGACTGTCGCCTGGGCGACAGTGACTGTCGCCTGGGCGACAGTGACTATCGCCTGGGCGACATCTCCTCTTCATTTTTGCCATCCGAAACTTCTCCAGACTGTAGATTGAATCGTTCTCATCTCCGAAATGGGGTGGCACATTCCGTAACTCTTCCTGGATTGAAAGTTTTGGCCATTTTAAGATCAGCACACAAAACTCATCCAACCTGAGACTTGTCGTTCTCGGATCATGCCCATGAACGAGGACTTGTCTCCTCATTGAACCTATACAACCTGACCACTATAAACACACAAAAGACTAGATCAAATACAACACGGTATTTGTTATTCTCAAACCAAGAGATGCGGAAAGCAAGCTCCAACAATCTCCCCCTTTTGATAATAACAAATACCCATATGAGAAATTAGTGAGTTTATAGATAAGTGCGATAAAAGATATGCATGAATAAAAGGTTTACTGCGTGACAGATTTTACTCCCCCTAAATATATATGTCACTAGATTTCTCATTTTATTCTCCCCCTTTTGTTATTACCAAAAGTGGGTTGTCATGATCGAGCAATAGACGCTTTCCATGAAAACTTTTTAATATACTCCCCCTAAATTGTATTCTCCCCCTAAATGTATGCTCCCCCTAAATGTTATAATTAATTGCAATGGTGCATTATTTAATTATTCTCCCCTTAATCTTCTAGATTTCTTGAATTAATCTCCCCCTTTTGGTATTATCAAAAGAAGGTGGGGTGAGGGTAGTAAGGAGGCATTTAAATAACAAAGCATGATCGAGCTTTTAAATATATGAAATGATAAAGAGTTGAAGCATAGTATATAAAAGAGATTTCAAATAAAAAGATAAGAGTTGTAAGCAAGCGGAAGATTATAAGAAACATCATTTTTGTAAGCATGAAAAGCATAAGTAAAAATATGAGTTTTAGTTCAAAATTGAAAGATGTTTTAACCTTTTTGAAATCTCAAAGTTTTTCATAAAGATACCGAGCATGAAATGAACATATTAAAGAGAGATTATACTACAATGTTACTTAATTTTAAGTTCAAGAGATACCAAAACATTGTAGAGATCATGATAGGTTATCTAGTGCATTTTTATATAAAGAGTAGTATAGATAAAGCATTAGAATCCAATACTTATGAGAAGAAGTGTTATGAAAGATAATGATGTGCACATAAGTGTATTTTGGGCAATGTTAACAATTGATTTAAATCATCAAAATACAAGACATATGTAAAGTAAAGTGCACAATAAAACATAAGTAAATTACTTTCACACACTTTTAATGCACATAATTTAATTTTTTTTTAACAAAGTGGTGTAATAACTAAGGTTTGCACAAGCCACTTTACTATTCTTTCCAAGGTGCTCAACCTCACAATGCTTATGAAGACTTATCAGGAGGTTCAAGTAGTGCTTGGTGGAGTTATATTTGTCTACATATATATATTTTTTTGTTCACATTTGTGAGACAACATTCTCCGAATACACTTGTTTTGCAAACCCAATTTTTTTTTAACTTTTAACCACTTTTCTAAATTTCATAAGTGCAATTCAAATGTAGTGTAGGTAAAAAACTTATGCAAGTTTTAATTCATTGTACAAATACAATACACAAGCAAGCATTTTAGATTTAGACACACATGTTGATTACCAAAATAAGTGAGTGAAATATATCATTATCAATCATAAAACATTTACTCATACTTAGAGGCGTGCTAAGCTTGGTTCTACACATTTTTCAATACAATTGATGCACTTAAATAGATATATTAAAGCATGATAATCAAAACAATGTTCATAGAAATTTCAAGAAATAAATTTTAACATTGTAAATAATTCTAAATAATAGAATTCATACATGCTTGATATTGACAATAAAGATCATACAGTTTTTTTTTAAGTTTAATCATTTTTTTTAAATCAAATAAAAACAGAAAATCACAAAAACATATTTTTGTAATTTTTGAATTTTGAATTTTTGTAGTAGATTTTTCATAATAAAAAAAAATAACAAAAACATATTTTTGTATATTTTTTTAATTTTGAACTTTTGTAGTTGATTTTTCATAATATGATTAAAAACACAAATAGCAAAAAAAAATTTTGTATTTTTGAATTTTGATCTTTTGTAGTTGATTTTTCATAATATAAATAAAACAAAAATAACAAAAGTCAGAAACACAACAAATAAGTAGAAAATATGAACCAACATATTTTTATGGATTTTCAGAAATTTTAAAAATCAGAAAATTTCAACACCCACGCTAGCGCCGGCGCTAGCGCTAGCGCTGGAAACAGTACTCGATTTTTTGAGAATTTTAAAAATCTGATTTTTTATTTTGATTAAGTGTCCTTAGAGTAGTTTCATGCGGAAATTTCAGAATTTTCAGAGATGTCTTGATTGCTCAAATTTGCATAAAACTTTAGCTTTTTCAAATACATGTGTTTTACAAAAACATTTAAGCTCAAAAAGATAAATTATGCAAACACATGAGGACATTTTTATTAAACAACCCAAAATATGCATGATTTAAGTGATAAGTAAATAAAATGTTCATGCAGTACGTAATATAGGTATGTCCTAAGATTAGAAACTACCCCGACTAAATATCTACACCCTAGCCCCGTACTAAGTGACGGATGTGCATGAGGAGCTGCACGCATGCCGTAGGTTGGGGTGTTAGTCTCATATGCACACACTAGAGAACACTCAACCTAGCACTCTTTCCCCCCAGTGCCTCGCAAGGCCCCACTGGAACCCTCCCTGGTTAAGGACAAGACATGACTTAGAGGTTAGGTCTCTAATGCATACAACCCTACGCCCCCGCTATTGTGAGATATAAAGTCATAGGTGAAATAATCTTTTGGACAACCTATGCTTTTAAATCTAAGGGTTGATATAAAAACTATGGGTTTTGTTTAATGTGATGAGTTATATAAATCCGCATTGCTTTTCTACTTTTTATGAGATGACGAAATGAGATAACTAGCACAATTACTAATATTCAATAAGTGACAATGCTAGTATGATGAGTTTTGGGTTTCATGTCATGTTATAAGATTAATATTAATATTGCATGTATTTCAAAATAGAATTTCAAATTATAGATCTAGAATGGAGTGATGATTTAGTTTGATTTATACTTTCATTACAAAGTTGATTCTAGAGTCTACAAATATGAGAGATACATGCAATCACTAGCAAAGCAAATCAATACATCAAATAATGTAAAGAAAACATTATTCATAATTTTTATCATAAGATTCATAATTCCTATTATCGATTTGAGATATGTCTTGATAGAACATGAATTATGATTTATGATTATAGACAAATTGGCATAGAATATATCTCAGATCATCATGATGTATGTAAATTCTAATTATTCTAGACTTGTGATATAGTGATATAGTGATCTTCTTTGAATAAGCATGTTTGATTTTTAAGCCTAGAAATGATGATCATGTAAACATATTAAAGACAAAGATCACATATAGAATGTTTTGAAATTTATAATAAAATTTGCATTCAATAATTGAATCTATTGATCTTTGGTTTTGCATGATAATATATGATTTATGATATAATATTCATATATATATTCTAATGATTAATCCATAAACTATGTGTTTGTTGGAATTTTAATATTCTATATAATTTCAAATCACATAGTTATCATGAAAGTTGAATAACATTGTAAGTGTTCTACCCAACATAAATATATAAGCATAGACCAAGAAGCAATTCTAGGATGATGAGTTTGAATGCAATGTTATTACATAGGATTAATGGAGATTATGTTGCATGAAATATGAGAAGTTTTCAAATTAATTTTCTTTAGACCTAGAATGAAATGATTAAACTTTTGATTTGATCTTAATGATACAAGATGATTCTAAGGTCTAAGTTACATGCAAACATAGGTGACACACATCACAGACATAATATAAAATATGAAACAATTATTCTAAGGATAGCGTGTGATGAAAAAATTCATAAACACAGAAATTTCCAAATCAAGCAAACTAAGATAGCTTTTAAAAACGGAGTTGTAATTGGGAAAGTTGACAGCACCAAGAGAACTCAAATGAACAAGCCTAGATTGCCATTGGATGGAGATTTTTGTGCTCTTTCCAAAATATATTAAACGCAAAAATCAGGCGAGCGGATCAAACGATATGGATGTTTGAAGTTTTGATCGTAAACTCGCATTTTTGAATAATTTAAACATGCGTTTAGATGAATTTTTGTTTTCAATTTTTCTAGATAATATTCTTCATTATAAGGGCTATCATATGCAGCAAATAAAATAGAAGATTATCATAACATTGCGCATTTTAATTTTTAGCTTAAGCCCTTTAATAAACCATTTAAATCCATTTTAAAAAAAAATTTCATTAGTCTTAAAAAAAAATTTCAATATTCAAATGATAATGTTAATTCAAGACATAGATGGCTAAAGGATTTAAAAAGGATAAAGAACAATCAAAGATGAGATATAGATCACTTTGAAAAATATATGACTTAATGTTATATGTTAAGCTTAAAATGTAAAAGTCATATTTCATAATATATCTAAGTGACCTTAGCGTGTTGGCTCAACAATAAGAAAAACAAATAAAAGAAAAAGCAATTAAGCATATCATGAAGTAGAGTAATGATATTTCATATTTAATTTATTTCTACTTCATGCAATAATTCTAATGAATAAGAGATTTAGGTATCCAAAGGGGACCAAGTGGGATGGTTCCTTTGGGTACCCAAATACATCGAGTAGGCTTTTGGAGAGAAAGTGATGAATGGGCCTTTACAAGTGGAGTTAGTGTTTCGTTTTTAATTTTGGGCCTCCATTCATACTTTGGTTGTTTTTCTTTTAAATTCATATTATGATTATATGACATCTTTACATGATTATATTTGTTTGAAAAATAATTCATTTGTGATTTATGTTTATGCAAATTATTTTTCAAAATAGATTGATGATGATAATCATAATGAATTTTATTATATGGATTCTTTGAAAGTTTATAAGAGTGATTGTCTTTCTTTAGAAGTGATTGTTGAAAGAGTGGGTTACAATATGTTTTAAAAGATTGATTCTTATTTTGATGATTTTCATTTCCACTCTTTCTTATAGACATACTCTTATAATATGAAGGATTATATTTTATAGTTTGATTTTCATGAAAAAGAGTTTTTAAATTTGAGTCATGATTGAAAATATATTGAGACTTATAATAATGACTCTTAAGAATTTTGTGAGGATCATAATTCTTTTTGAAACTAAACTCCTTTTGATTTAAAGTATGAAAATGATCCTTTTTAGAAATGATTTTGTAAGTTAATTTATCCTTGTTATTCAAAATCTTATGATGAAATTCCTTACATGACATTTGAAATTTTTCAACAAAAGATTTTAATTGTACTAACTTGCAAGATAAAACATCATTTTCAATTATCAATTTTTCATTATGCCTTTTAGAAATTAAGAGCCCTTTTTCAATTTCCTTGAATTTTTCTTTTAATAAATTGCAATTAAGACAATGAATATGAATTTTAACTAAAGAGCGCGAAAGAGAATTTAACACATCAATATTTGATTCTATGTTATCGTTTGCTTTTAAAGATTTATTTTCTAAACGTAATTTTGAATTAGCAATTTTTAACTTTAAAATTTTGCGTTTAGCAATTTTAAGCATACGAGATGTAGAAATAGAATTTTTTACAAAAAGAGAAGATTTAGATTTTCTTACCTTGCAATAGTTTCCGTCTTCTCTTTTGCTTGATGTGTTGCCATCAACTGAGTCCAATATTGTGACGTTGTCTTCTTCATCTTCCTCTTCCAAACAAGAGTGTCCATCATCCTTTCCGCTTGATGAGCATTCTATGGATCCATCATTTGTGTAGCTTTCTTGAATATTTGCATAGGCTTGCATATTTTCCGATTCTTGTGAATGTTTCGTACCTGTAGAAGGAGAATCATAAGTTCTTTCAAGAAAACTCCAAATTTCATATGCGGTAGGTAAAGTATAAATAAGTTTGAAAATATTTTGGTCTAACGCACAAAATATACTATTCATAGATTTTGCATTTAAAATAATTTCGTTTCTAGTTAGTACGCTAGATGGCTTTTTAATAGTAATATTCTAAACTTTTTCATCTAAGGCCTTAAGAAAATTTTTCATTAATATTTTCCACCCATTATAATTTTCACCCATAAATAATGGTGGTGATAATACTTTTTCATTTATATTAAAATTTTCCCCACTAGTAGAAGCGAGATCATGATCAAGAGACGCCATTATTCCCGGTTGTTAAGCCGATTTGGAATAACCTTCCTCTGATACCAATTGTTGGATCTTACGGCGCCCTTAGAGGGGGGGTGAATAAGGGAATAAAATTTTTTCTATAATTTTCAAGATAATTACTAAATTGTTTTATAATGAAGGAGATTGAAATAAACAATTTAGATTTAGAATTGAAAACTTAGAACACAATATAATAGAGATTACGCCAAATGATAGAAATCGAGTAAACACAAAAGTGACATGATTATATTATATGAAAAAGTGTTTACATAAATTTGATTTCTATATCGCTAGAAATCGGAGGCGTACAAATATAAATTTCTTTTTGTTTACCAATCCTTCTCCCAAGGATCGGAAGGCTATCACTTGTCTCTCCCTAGACCAAGCCCAAGCCTATCCTCTAGATCTTCCCAAGATCTAGACGTAGCACACAAGGCCACGATTTCTCACCAAGCCACGCAAGGACTTGGACGCTCCGCACAAGGAAGCGATTTTCCCCTAAGCCACGCAAGGACTTAGACGCTCCGCACAAGGAAGCGATTTTCCCTACCAATACAAAGTAAAATGTATATAAATGAAAATACAAGATAAAATAAGAACTCCCTAGAAATTCAGATCTCTGAAAGGAAGGTTGAAGCCTCGAGATGATCCTTGATGTAGAAGCGCGTCCGATCTCGTCTTCAATTTCAAACCTTCTCAGCATAAATGGGAGTTCATGAGGTTCTGGAGCTCTCTGGATGGAATGCACTCAGGAAGGGACTTAGAATCTTTAGTGGTTGAAATGCACGAACACAAGGTGTCAATTTATAGAAAATCGCTGTCGGAATTCCGACAGTGACTGTCGGAATTTTCCGACAGCGCAAAACTGCCGGTCGTGGTGCTGTCGTGGGCAGTTGTTGTAACCTCCGAGCTGTCGCCTGGGCGACATCGATGTCGGATTTTCGACATCTCAAAACTGCTTTTCGTCGTGCTGTCGTGGGGGAAAGTAGTTGTAACTTCTCTGCTGTCGCCTGAGCGATATTGACTGTCGCCTGGGCGACATTGACTGTCGCTTGGGCGACAGTGACTGTCGCCTGGGCGACATCTCCTCTTCATTTTTGCCATCCGAAACTTCTCCAGACTGTAGATTGAGTCGTTCTCATCTCCGAAATGGGGTGGCACATTCCGTAACTCTTCCTGGATTGAAAGTTATGGCCATTTTAAGATCAGCACACAAAACGCATCCAACCTGAGACTTGTCGTTCTCGGATCATGCCCATGAACGAGGACTTGTCTCCTCATTGAACCTATACAACCTGGCCACTATAAACACACAAAAGACTAGATCAAATACAACACGGTATTTGTTATTCTCAAACCAAGAGATGCGGAAAGCAAGCTCCAACAGCCTCTTTAGGCAACCAGCTGGCACACAGATTGAGTCATTTTTGGCAACATTCTGGCTCCAAATTTGGCATCCCCTCCTATCGCGTCGCGGTAAGGTTAGCACGCCGCATTACTGTTATCTCTTTCCTAGCCGTCAGATCTCCTTCATTTTCTGCTCCTCAATCAGCATCATGATCGCGTGACTTCCAAAAGTTACCGTCAGGCGTTAGCCTTAACGCGGAAGCGGTAAGAGTTGCTATATTTATTCCCGACGACATTCCTTTTTTGACGAATGCTTCCAACTCGACGATATTTCCAAAACTGCAGAAACTACCGCCAGCGGTAGCGTTAGCGCGCCGCGCAAGCAGCAAAGTACTGAACTGATAGGAAATCATCGCCTTTCTTTTTTGAACTTATAGGGGCTTGAAAACAGAAGTTCCTGCACACTATAAACACATGGCAAGTATGATCAAATACAATGAGATTTGTTATTCTCAAACCAAGAGATGTGGAAATCATGTTCCAACAAACTCTCTCTTTTGATAATAACAAATCCTCTTAGAAAGAAATCATTCAAATATAAGAAATATAAGACTTGTGTTTATAGTCAAGGATAGACGTGATAGTACGTATATACTCCCCCTATATATATGCTCCCCCTATATGAGTGCCCCCTACATCAAAGTATCCTATGTATTTTACTTTTTACTCTCCTTAAATGTGAATTTCTTTCGAAGTTATTCTCCCCCTTTTGGTATTATCAAAAGAGGGTGGAGAGAAGGGAAAGAGCATGCCAAAGATTTATGACTTAGTGATACTACATGGTGAGTGAGTAATGGATGTGGTTTGAATTATTTAGTTAATCTCCCCCTTTTGTAGGAAGTGTGGAGTAAGAATGAAGTATCATTATATAAGTAACCAATACCATTTGTTGGGTAAGAAAATATTCATGATCGAGCCTACAAGTAGTAATGATAGTGGAAAACATGATTCGAGATAAATAAACATCTTTATAGAAGTTTGAAACATAGTAAATGAGGAAGAGTATTGTTTTAGTGGAAAATAGATGTTTAGCAATTTAATGGTCAAGTGCACAATATCATTTGTTATAAAAATATATTAGCACTTGTTTAGAAAGTAAGCAAGAGTGACTATTCAAGGCGTAGCGAAGATAAGTGCAAATATAATAAGCATTCTTAAAAGAAACATCGTTCTTGAAATTTGTAATCATAAAAAATAAATAAGAGTGGTAGTTTTTGAAATATGATATTTGTGATTTTGAAATACAAGATATGATTTTGGTAGCCAAAAATTAATTCAAGCATGATTTTAATTTATCAAGATAAGATTGGAAACTACAATGTTCTAAATTCGCAATTCAAGTATACTTATACATTGTAGAGATTATGCAAAGTTATCTAGTGCATTTACTAAAAATTATAGAAAAGACATGTAAATATGCATTAAAGTCCAATACTCATGAGTAGAAGGTTTATAAGAGATAATGATGTGTACAAGTAGTATTTTTGATAAGAGTATACACATGATTTAATCAAAACACATGACATGTATAATGGAATAAACACAACATTATTGAAATGCGTTTTTAAAATTACTTCCACCCACAAAGCTATATTTGATTTCAATGCACATAAAATAGTACAACTCGCAAGGTGCTCTACACACAATGCTCATTAAGACTTATCAGGGTGCAAAGTAGTGCTTGGGGGATCACATATATTATTTTATCATTTATTTAATTGTGATCCGGTGTACACGAAGAAGTAGTGTATAAAAATAATTTTCACACGACACTTTACAATTCTCTCAAAGGTGCTCAACTTCAAAATACTAATTAAGACTTATCAGGAGGGTGAGTAGTTTTTGGTGGAGTTATCTTTGTCATGTATTCATTGAATTTTGGTTTGGGACAAAGTTCTCTGAATCCACTTGTTTTTGCAAACATAAGAGTTTTTGATTTTAAAAACACATTTCTTCAAATATGAGTGCATGAAAAGAAAAAGATTTTTATGAGGTGCAGGTAAACTAAGCACACATCTAATAATGTTAAGTGTTATACTACACAATCATGCAAGAGTAAGATAAAAAACGTATGCAGATTATCAAAGAGGTGAGTGAGTAAATCATTATCAAATATAAAATATTACTCATACTTAGAGATATGTTAAGCACTTCTACACATGATTTTTATAATCAATTTTAGTGCACATTACTAGATAATGTTCAAGGCATGACACAAAAACAATATTTTAAAATATTTGAAATAGAGAATTAACATTGTATTTTGTTCTTGAAAGGTTAACCCAAATCACCCTTGAAACATTTCAATGGATAGTAAACATTGTTTTTATAATTTTTGATGTTTTAATAAAGAAAAATACAAAATAGTAAACATACATAAGGAAACAATAAGAAAAACATATTTTGTTCTTTGAAATTTGTTTTGAAATATTGTATTTGATTAGTTTTACATATTTTCTTTTGCTTTTAGTATTTAAGGAGTAACATGAATTAAACAGAAATGCATAACTTTAAAAATAGTTAATAAACACAGAATTTTATACTAACGCCAGCTGTAATAACCTAACGCCAGCGGTAATAAGAGTTTTTGAAAATTTTCACCTGATTGTGTTTGTCTTGTGTAAGGGCTATGTTGTGGAGCCAAGAATTCAGACAAGCAAACAAACAGCATGCAGGTTTATCATTTTTAAGTTAAGACATCCAAAACCCCTAATTCTAGTCTAAGTAGAGGCGTAGAGCAAATCGTGCATCAGGTAGAGGCTTGGTAAAAATGTTCGCAAGTTGATACTCAATTCCTATAAAGTTTACATGAACATGTTCCTTTTTTATGTCATCCCTAATGAAATGATGTCTTACGTCAATATGTTTGGATCTAGAGTGATGCACGGGGTTGTTTGTTAGGTCAATAACACTCTTGTTGTCTCATTTTAATTCAATATTGGTTAAATGAACTCCAAAGTCTTCTAAGGTTTGAGTCATCGATAATGCTTGTGCACAAAAACTTCCTAGTGCAATATATTCGGCCTCAGTGGTGGATATGACAACCAAATTTTGTTTTCTACTTAACAATGCAACTAGTGAAGGGCCTAAGAAATGATATGTGTCACTAGTGCTTTTCTTATCTAATGAACATCCCGCATAATCAGAATCAGAAAAGCCATGTAAAATAAAAGAATCACTATTTGGATACCATAGACCTTAGCTAGATGTTCTGATTAAATATCTAAAAAATTGTTTCACCGCTTTTAAATGTGATTCTTTTGGATTAGCTTGAAATCTAGCGCATAAACATACGACAAAAGTAATGTCGGGTCTAGAAGCACTTAAGTACAATAAAGATCCAATCATTCCTCTATACAAGGTTTGATCAATTGATATTCCGACTTCATCTTTTCCTAATTTTAGTGATGCGCTCATTGGTGTACTAGCTAATTTTAAGTTTTCAAATCCAAAACGTTTTAGCATATTATGCACATACTTGGTTTGACAAATAAAGATTTCATCATTTCTTTGTGTGACTTGAAAACCTATGAAATATGTGAGTTCTCCAACTAAGCTCATCTCAAATTCATTTTGCATCACTTGTACTACTTTATTACAAAACTCGTCATTTGTGGCTCCAAAGATAATGTCATCAACATAAATTTGTAAAATGATTAAATCATTATTTATATGCTTAATGATGAGCGTATTATCGACACTATCAATTTATAACCGTTCTTTAATAAAAAAAGATGTTAAGCATTCATACCAAGCACTAGGTACTTTCTTTAAACCATAAAACGTCTTTTCTAATCTATATACATGATTTGAAAATGTTTCATCAATAAAACCTGGGGGTTGTTCAACATAAACTTTTTCTTTAAATATCCCGTTTAAGAAATCACTTTTTACATTCATTTGAAATAATTTAAACTTCTTATAACTCGCAAAAGCAAGAAATTTTTTAATAGATTCAAGGCGAGCAACGGGTGAAAATGTTTCATCAAAATCTACCCCCTCGATTTGTAAGTATCATTGTGCTACTAATCTAGCCTTGTTCCTAGTGATTTCAGAGTCTCCATCTAATTTATTTTTAAATATCCATTTTACACCAATTACCGGGTGATTAGATGGTCTCTCTACTAACTTCCAAACCTTGTTTCGTTCAAATTGATTTAATTCATCATTCATAGCAATAAATCAAAACTCATCATTTAAGGCGGTAGAAACGTTTTTGGGTTCAATTTCAGAAACAAAGCATAAATTTGAAAAGGATTCATGAATGGAAGAACGTGTCGTACCCCTCTTGACGGTTCTCCAATGATAAGCTCCCTTGGATGATCTTTTGTAAATTTAAGCACACTTGGAGGTATAAAATTTTCTTGCACCGCTTCTATTTCTTTATCAACTCCAAGTGGATCATTTTTCTCATCCCCCAAGGGTGAAAGAGGTTCCTCTTTTTTTTCCTACAATAGTAGAATCTACACATGGAACAAGTTCATCAAATCTAACATGAATAGACTCTTCCACCTTTTTAGACTTTTTATTATATATCCTATAAGCTTTACTAGTGGAAGAGTATCCAAGAAAAATTTCTTCATCATATTTTTCATTAAATTTTGCTAATGCATCTTTGGTGTTTAAGATAAAACATTTACACCCAAAAATATGAAAGTAAGATACAATAGGTTTCTTTTGATAATATAGTTCATATGGTGTCAATTTCAGAATTGGGCGAAGCATGACTCGATTTATTACATAACAAGAAGTATTTACCACTTCGACCCAAAAGGATTTGGGCAACCCATACTCGGATAGCATAGTTGGTGCAAGTTCTTGAAGGGTTCTATTTTTCCTCTCCACTACACCATTTTGTTGGGGGGTGCGTGGAGCGGAAAATTCGTGTTTGATACCTAGATTATTACAAAAAATAGTGAAGTTTTTATTTTCAAATTCCCCTCTATGATCCGAGCGAATGCATTTTATTTTTAAATCTAACTCATTTTGAATGTGATTACATAATCGTATAAATTCAGAAAATGCATCGGATTTGGAGGTAAGAAATAATGTCCATGTAAATCTAGAATAATCATCAATCAACACAAAAATATACTTTTTACCTACTAGACTACAAGTGCTAATTGGTTCAAATAGGTCCATGTGAATTAGTTGAAGAGGTCTAGTGGTAGACATTTCATTTTTATTTTTTAATGAAGTTTTAGAGAATTCCTTTTTGGCATGACAGACATAATGGAGATAAGTTTCCATTAAGCATTGGTAAACCTCTTATTATTTTATTTTTTTTGATAATTTTAAAATCAATTTAGTGCTAGAGTGACCAAGACGTCTATACCATAATTCAAGTTCTTCATTTTTTGAGATTAGACATTTTAATGATGCACGTGAAAGATCATGAAAAGCAATCAAATAGACATTGTGAGTTCTTGGTGCAGTGAGTACAATATCATTAGTTTTAAGATCTATAATTTTACACAAGTTTGTGGAAGACTCAAATAAAACATTAAGACCTTTATCACATAGTTGAATAATATAGATTAAGTTACGTTTTAAGCCTTCAACATATAAGACATTTGTAATAGAGAAAGAGTCGTTACCCACTGTACCGATGCCTAAGATTCTTCTCTTTCCATTGTCACCAAATATCACCATTCCACCTTTCTTCTTTGTGAGGCTAATGAACTTTGCTTTATCGCCCATCATGTGTTTGGAGCATCCCGAGTCCAAGTACCACATGTCCTCATTTTCCTTAGCTTGCCAACATACCTAAAAAGAAGATGAGAGTAGAGATCCGGATACCCAAGAAGTTCCTCCCATAGAGTAGGTGGAAACCTTAGGCACCCAGATTTGCTTGAACGCACATCGTCCCTTCATCCTACAAGAGTCCATGGTGTGTCCAAAGTGAAAGCACTTAGCACAAGACACAAAAGAGGTTAAGATCTTTTTCAAAATTTTCTATGGACTCTTGCTGGAGGATGGGAAACCAGAAGAATACAGTATGGGTTTTTTATTATACGATTTATTAAACCTGTCACTACCGCCAACAGTAAGAGGTACCGTCGTGCGGTAGCTTCCAGATCCATACCTAAGCCCATAATTAGCACTTTCATGCCTTTGGTTTGCCAAAATCATATCAAGAGTCTTTTGGCCAACCCCAAATTTTTCTATGGCTATGTTTAAATCATGGATCCGGGCTTTTAAGAAGGTGTTTTCATTTATTAGGTTTCCGCACCTATTTGCAAAAATTTTATTTCCATCTTCAATTTGAGAAAGAGAGGTTTTTAAACTTCTTTCTAAGTCTCCCTTTTGTTTTGTAAGAGATTCATTATTTGAGAGAGCCTTAGAAAGTCATTTTTTAGTTCTTTTACCCTTGCCAAGTAATGATCATTTTCTTGGCAAGACCCAATCTCTTTTTCCAACGCTTTCACGTCCTTATTTAACTTTTGATTTTATTTTAAAAGAATTTTATTTTCAACTTTTAGAAGATGAAGATCTTTTAGACTCTTATTAAAATATTTGCATGTTTTCATATATTCAATATAAAGATCATCATAAGTAGTAGTAAGTACCTCAGTGTCGCTTTGGACACTACAATCGTCATCCAATGATTCATGGCTTCTACCCATGAGGCACAAATTTGCCTCCTCACCTTCGCTTGAAGTAAACCAGCTTGAGCTTTCAGATGAAGAGTCATCCCATGTTGCAGCCTTCAGAACCTTCTTCTTCTCTTTACCGTTGTGCCGCTTTTTTTTTGCTCTTTTAGATATTTTGGGCACTGGCTTCGTATATGCTCAGTCTTCCTGCAGTAGAAGCACTCGGGTGGAGGCCGCTTGTCGTCGTCGCTTGATTTCTCCTTTTTCTCTCTTCTGTATGATGAGCATTTTCGGAAAAACATACGAAAAGTGTTCCTCCTTTCCGATTTCTTCAAGAACTTTGTGAATTTTTTTACAAAAAGGCTCTCCTCGTCCTCCTCATCGTTGTCGTCCTCATTCCTTGACTTCAATGTCAATGCTTTCTTGTTTGACTCTTTGTTATATTCTTCTTCTTGTATTTTAAGTTCAACCTCATGAGTTTTGAGATTCCCAATGAGGCTCTCAATTTGGAGCCGTCTTAGATCATGTGATTCGGAAATAGCGGTCACCTTTGGATTGAACTTCGGAGGGAGAGACCGAAGGATTTTCCTCACCAAATCACCGTTGAAATTTTTTTTCCAAGTATCTTTGAGGCGTTGACGATCTTGGTGAGACGAGTGTACATCGAGTCTACGTCCTCGTTTGTATCCATTCTGAACCTTTCAAACTCTGACTCCAGTTGGAATAGCTTTGAGTCTTTGACCTGCGAAATACCCTCATGCGTTATTTCCAATAGATTCCAAATATCATTGGTGGTTTCGCAAGTACTAACTCGATTAAATTCAGTTCTATTTAAAGCGCAAAATAAGGCGTTCATTGCTTTAGCATTGTTTTTGCATTTATTTGTATCTCCATCATCCTACCTATCTTTAGGTTTTTCCATGGTTACTTCTCCAACAACATATGTAGGAGTAGTATACGGTTGTTCAAAACAAGCCCAGAAGTCTAGATCTAAATTAATTAGAAAACAACGCATTCGCGTTCTCCAGTAGTTTTTCGCCCGGGCAGGCGTTTTTCTTCCGGGCGGGCATTTTTTCGCCCGGGAGGGCGTTTTGTCGCCCTGGGCGCGCGTTTTTCTTCCGGGCAGGCATTTTTCGCCCGGGCACGCATTTTTCGCCCGGGCACACTTTTTTCGTCCGAGCGCGCGTTTTGTCGCCCGGCCGAACGTTTTTCACCCGGACAAGTGTATTTCGCCCGTGCGCGCATTTTTTTTAAGCAGAGTTATTTTTTATTATATATGTAAAAAAATATTAGTTTCTTTATAATATTTTTCAATTCTTAAATTGAATCTTATTTAACAAACAAACAAAAAAATTGATTAATTTCACAATATTCATCAATATTGTTTATTAGGCGAATGCTGAAATTGGAATTAGACCAATTCCAATTCTGAATATCGAATCGCAATATCGAATTCCAATATCAAATTCGAATATCAAATTCCAATTCTGTCCAAACGAATGGACCCTTAATGAATTTTGAAGCTTCAAGGCTATTACCTTTGAGTCCCCTTTGCATTCCGCTCGTAAAGTGTCTCGGGCTGCCTTAGCAGTTCCGGCACCCATAATACATGGGAAAATACTCTATGAGACTCCTTGATAGATCATACAAATGGCACGAGCATCTTTCGGTTTTTCATTCTCATTAAGTATTACTTCTTTGGCTGATTCAGGAGCTTTACTCATTGGTGGATAAGAGGGCCCATTAGTGACTACTTCCCACAATCTTTGCGAGAGAAAAATTGTTTTCATGTGAATGCTCCAAAAGTCATATTTTTCTCCGTTAAATACTGGAATATAGGTCTATGAGTGGGAAAAAGTACTGGTTGATACCATAATTAATCTCCGATGATGACCCTTATAATAAACCTTAGACTGCTCTGATACTTAGCACGCACAAGAGCACACAAAGCATTACTAAGGTTTTATTTCATATTACCAGATTTCTGATTTTACAAGCACAGAGCAGCATATAGCAGGTTTTAGGCGGTGCATTATATGATTTACTCTGCATGTCTACTATAGGTGTTAATAACGAATCAAGATCCTCTCCATTTCTGACGAAATGGATAGATACTATCATTTCACGGTGTAGCTGTATTTCATAAGAAATGGAGAGGCTCCGGTTCCTTAACTTAGACCCCGTTTGGTTCGGCGGATTGACACCGGTGCGGCCGGTGGAAACCTCCGTTTATGCTAAAAGTAGAGTTTGGTTCGGCGGCTCCTGTAAACCGAGTTTAATAATAAACATGATTTTCTTCTATCCTCGGATCCGCGCCCGCCAGCAACCTATACTTTTATATTACTGTAGGACTTTATTTTTCTTATTATTATAATTATTATTTGTTTTTTAATTATTATTATTATTATTATTATTAATAATTTTTTTAATATTAATATTCAAATTATTATTTGTTATCATATTATGAAAAAAATATGTTATTACCCAAAACTTCATTTTGTTTCCAAATAACTTTTTCGAAACCCTGTTTTGCAAACTCCATTTTATCCAAACAGATTTTTAAAAAATTTTGTTTTTCAGAATCAACATTTATTGAAAACTCCATTTCAAATCAGCAGATTTTCATCAGCAACAGCTCAACCAAACGCATCCTTAAGCAGCAGCTTTGTTGACTTCATTTTGTCTGAAATTTTCTTTTCTCTGCCTGCATGATATATGAAAAATATGATTGAAATTTGTTTTTTTTTTTTTACATATATGTGCATGATATATAACTGTACATGAGCAAGGTCGGTTAACTTCATCGAGCATATATAAGAAAAAAAACTGCTGTTAAAAAATAAAATCATACGAATGCAAATATATACAGGTGCTGCCCAGGAGAACAGGATCGTAGCAATGGCTTTGTACCAAATCGTGAAGGAGAGCTTCCAGATATATTCCGATCTGACGGAGATCACCGGCGCCTTTGTCAGCCGCTTCACGGAACTGCCCGTCCCGGAATGCGTCCGCGTTCACGATCTCTTCTCCAGGCTCTCCAAGCAGTTCGAGGAGCTCGAGTCCTTCTACTCCTGGTGCCGCTCCGCCGGCGTCGCCCGTTCCTCCGACTACCCTGACATCGAACACATTACCCACAAGAATCTCCAGGTCATGGAAGACTTCATCGCCGCCGCCGGCAGCTCGTCCCTCCCCACCCCCCAGGTTCTTCATGAACCAGCTGCCGCAGAACCTGCCGCCGTCCACACTGAGGGAGTCAAGGCCTTGCCGGCGCCGCCATTGGAGGAGCCGGTGGCTGAAGAGCACGCGTCGGAGTCGGAGGGAATCGGAAAAGAGTTGGTGCAGGCTGTGGTTATCGAGGCAGCTGCTTCTGAGGAGGAGTTGGCGGACTTCGTCGACCTACGACGGGTAAGTGTAGCGGATACGAAATTCGTGGCATTTCAATATTACTTAATGAATAAGCCTAAGAATATTACAGCGCGATGTTATTAGCAGTGACGGCTATTTTCAGTCTTAGGCTTCGTTTGGAGGGACTTATTTTCACCGGTCAAGCGGTTACGACCGCATGAATCAGACCTTAATTTAAGGTCTGATTCATGCGGTCGTAACCGCTTGACAGGTGAAAATAAGACCCCCCAAACGGAGCCTTATAAACATCTAAAAATAGCTATTCACAGTCCTAAATGCACTTAAATTCTTTAGACTACGGATATCAATAAACTACGTTTAGCGGTTATAAAACTGCTTATAACATTGCTCATATTATATGTGGTAAAGTTTCAAACCTATAAGAAAGATTTTTAGGATATTTATCTTTATTTAAATTGGTTGATAATTCAATTATTTTTAGAGTTTATTAAAATAATAATTTAATATAATTTTTTGTAAATAAATTCATTTAAAAAAACATAATATTTTTTATTTCTCTTTTTGCCATTTCCAAGTGTTTCCTCCACTTGATGCTTAGAATCCCAATGATAGAGTGTGACAATTGGATGAGCATGAAAAAACTGGCGAAATTGGGCCGTCAGTTCGACCATGGATGCATTCCTCCATGCAACAATCATCTCATGTGGGCTTTGCAAAAGCCGAGTCTCTGAACTCCAAAGACACCTCATGTATTTGTCTTCTTTTCTCTAGACTTTTGGGCACTCCCAAAAATTCAAAGTACGGATTCATGTGCACCCGTAGATTTATAGGCACTTTCGGGGTGTGTTTAGAGGAAGCTCCACTAAGGAGATGTGAAGTTAGTGAGGTCAAAGTCCAACCCATGATCATGAGAGTTGGGAAATCCGTCGCGCGCAATTCACGCCTTATCCGCGCCAGCCGAGATCAAAATCGCACCCCGCTATTGGGGTGCGGGTAGCCTGCACCCCACTAGTGGGGTGCAGATAGCCCACACCCCCCATAATGGGGGGTGCGACCAAACCACACCCGCAAGGGGGTGCGGCCAAAACGCAACACCATGGTGGTGCGGGCAAGCCGCATCCCCATAAGGGTGCGGCCGAACCGAACCCCCAAGGGGGTGCGGCCGAGCCGATCCCCCAAATGGTGCGGCCAAGCCGCACCCCTCTTGCCGTGGTGCGTCCAAGCCCCCCCGCCTTGCGGGGGAGGCGGCCGAAACCGCACCCCCTCGTCGGGTGCGGTCGGAGCCCATTTTTCCCTTTGGGGGCACGACTTCTCATCTTTCGAGTTTGTTGCGCACTCAGAGCGCTCCCATTTTCGTTGCACGCTCAGAACACTCTTGTGTTCGTTGTGTGAGGCCCCTATTTAGACCCCACATACATCTGTATCTAAGCTATGTTCATACATTTGTCCCAGGTTGAAGTGCGGCTAGTGAATATGAAATAAACAACACATAATATAAATTTACTTTGCATACCTTAAATTATTTTCTGAATCTTTTCTGTTTATCCATAATCAGTTCTGTTGTTTTGCGTATCCATAGTCACGTCCATTACCTACAAAATTTGACGACGGGCTTAGTCATACGAATATGACTAAGTGAGGATAAACCTCTTTCATTGCTGTATTTAAGTAAAGTAAAACTCACGCATTTTAAAACATGTTTTTGTTTTCATACTAACCATTTGTCTGTCTCAGTAGTAAACTTAGCATGTAACTGTAGAGACATGTTAGTACCAATAAAACAATATGAGCAGTATAGGATCATAATCATATCATGTAACATTAAAACAGTGTATCAGTATATCATGGTAGCCGTATATCAGTGTATGCAATAATTTCATGTATCAGTATATCAGTGTAGCAATAATAAATCATATATCCGTATGTCTATATCAGTATATCAATTTATCATATCAGTATATCATATAAGAGTATCCGTATATCCGTATTTCTGTATATCAGTATTATTTTCATTTCTTAGGAAATATTAGGGGCGATTGAATCCTTTTTTCTTTACCCCGAAGGGTCATCATTTTACCCCGAAGGGTCATCATTTTACCCCGAAGGGTCATCATTTTACCAAAACCAGTACGGACAACCCGCGTTTATGCCTTTCGGCTCGACTGGTTTGGCATTTCATTTCATTCATGTGCATGCACTTCAATTCGCCCGTAATATAACCTCGTGTCGACACGTTTACATAATAGTGAGTTATTCATTTTCATATCCCCTCAGAATTCATTCGCCTGTTTGCCTTTAAGGGGCCATACATTAAAGCGACAATCATTATCAGTGATATCAACTATGCATGTAACATTTAGTATAAAAAGAGCGCGCATGTAAAAAGAAAGTAAAGCCATAAAGCATAAATGAAACAGGTAGCTCTCACCATCAGTATCAGTATTCATAGTATTGTCATGTCTATTTTGAGGTGCCATCCTCCGTGGTATCTGTATAAACATCATATCATTTAGGGTCATTTGTATCGGGGTTGCACCTCGCTATAGCTACAATATTGACTATTATTACATCATTTGGGAGCATTTTAATTAGCCCTCGAGTTCGTATAATTATAAAAGAGATAGATTCGACTCTATGATAGAACAAAGCATGAACAAACAAATCCAAAGCTAGTTTCTTTTCTGCTCTCAATAAACCGTGAAATGGAACTGTATAAGAGAAATAAAACAGCAAAACTGAACTGCAAGAGGGTCATAAAACAGTAGCCGAAATTGAAATAGCCCTCCCAGAAACAGTAACCATCATTGGAAAGAGGAATAGCAACAGTTGGCCATACTAACTAACACCAACAACTCCCCATCTCATATATAAGTATTAAGGTAAAGCCCCATAACATAAATGCATACACAGTCAAAGAAATGACCTCAAACATGCAAATAAAATAGGTAACCAGCAGAGGTGATAGAGCTTAAATCAACAGGGAAGGAGATTAGGAGCTGAAGGTCAACCCACTATTTTAACTCAGTGAAAAGAGGAGCCAACACCCTACTTATACATATGAATTCACAGACGATCAGAATGCGACATAAAGCCAAATTCATATGCAGAATTAAGTTCAAAAACCCCCTTTTGAAACTATTATAAAACAGTAGCAACCATATAGGAATTTTCCTCATATCTAAACTAGCCAGTAGTTAACTGTAAGGAGCAGCATGAAGAAGAATCGAAACCCCCATCAAAACCAACTATAAAATCAGCAAGAATCAGTATGAATCCGATTTAAACTCAGAAAATCCCCAGGAAGAAACCCCCAGGAACTCCATACAGACGATCTAACTTCAACCAAAACCAAACCAGATCCCACAGCTAAACTCTTTGTTTGATCTTATGAAGAAATCCAATATCACATCATAGGAAATATAAGAGGGGGAGAAGATGAAAGAAAGCTCACAGTGATGCTAGAAATACCCCAAAACAGCTGCAGCCCTTTTGAAACCAGTCTCAGTGCACCAAGATCAACACCATAACCTTGCCACAACTGATCCCATCAGTATATGAGAAATCCCAGTAGCACAAGCGAACTTTAGCGAGGGAGAGGAGCAAAGGAGGGAGAGGAAGAACGCTCCAATTCTGCTAGCCCTAGGTGCGACACCGTCGAGGGAGGTATAAAACGCAGAGGTCGGTCGGTTTAGATAAGAAGAACGAAAACTAAAATGTCGTATCTCTTCTTTCTCCACCGCCTAAAACAAGGTTTAGCTTCTCTTACTCGCAGCCCAACTCAAGCCAAGCCCACATGTCCACAATCTTACTTATTAAAATCCACCAGAAGCCCATATAAATCCTCTAATAGCACCCCAATACCAGCTCCCAAAAGGTGCTATTAGCACACCCATTTCAGCTATTCGCAAACCAAATCAACTTCAAGCTCCTCTATCGGCACACCAAGGTGCACCCCTTTTCAATTAACATTAACAGTTACTATATGGACTCCAGCTCCAACAAGCCGGTCCAGCACAACCATCCCAAATCTTTACGAATATACCATATATATACACCAAAAATCGCAAATGCTCCAAAGCGTCAAGAAAAACACTTCAAAGAAACCCGAGTTAACACTGATTTACTTTTTCATCATAGGGGATATATAAATATAATAGTTTAAATTGAATTTTATTATCCATTTACTTCAATTCACATTTTGAGCCGTTACAAATTCCTTCCCTCTTATAAAAATTTTCGTCCTCGAAAATAGGACATAGTAATCCCCAAATTAATGTTAGATTACTAACTTTTCCATTCATTCAGACCTTCACTTACTTTCCCTTGTTTCAAATTCCTAAAATGTAGTGATCGATAAACCGTTACAATTAACCAGAAAAGAAAATTAGTATGTCATGATACATTTATCACTTTTCCATACATTATTCATTAACATTGTCAAAAGCACCTTCGTCTGGCTTTCTCGTTTTTCGCATTCCTACATTTATAGCGATTAACAAACCGCCACATTTAACTATATAAAAAAAATTTTGTGTTCCATGAAGCATGTAGCACCTTTCAGTGTAAAACATTTGCGTGAAACACTTTTACTTTCTTCATTCCATCTGTGGACTTGTATCGTTATACAAATATCAGAATATATTTCACTTTTCACATTAAAAGAATTCTTATCATTTGTAATCACTAAGAATGATAACATCATGATATGCACATTGCGAACGCTCACGTTACCATTTTGCCTACTATGTCAATTCATTTACTTACTATGTCAATTCCTTCCTATGTCATTTCCCTCCTATGTATTCTTAAGACATTCAATATTCATAGTTGTATCCCGCAGTCAAATTTCTCACTTGTTGCTTTCTTTTCGTATTTATTATACTATCGTTCTTTCTTTATAACAAAGAAAGAACTACTTACTTGGTGACCTTATTTCTTAGCTTAGTATTTTCTTTTCACGTTGTACCTCAAATAAGTTAGAATGTACTACTTACGTTCTCATTCCTCAAATCAACGTCAGTACATAATAATGAAACGACGTACTTGGTGACCTTATTTCATTTTTATGTCATCTCAAACGAAGACAAACTTCAATCCACCCTTATTTCCTTAACGTTTTTACGGACGGTTAATTGTGTCTTTATGACAACAAAGTATGATGTGTCACTCGAAGTGAAAATTTCAACCCCTTAAACTTTTTGTGAATTAAGGGTTAGATTTTTGCCATATTGAAATTCTTTAGCTTGTTTCTTTTCCTTCATCTTTCTAACATTATTTTTGTAACACCTCTTTCAAATTCATATAACGTATCAAAGATTCGGCCGAAATCCAAGATATATTATATAGAGTGAAAGTGAAATTACAATTCATTATAATCTTTACTTTGCATGTTCATGTCCTTCAATGTTACATACCCATCATAACATTAACTATTTCATGATCCTTAGTTAAAAGTCATATGGTCTTCATCACTTGTACATTGAATGTCGTTAGTTAAACTTACTATGGATATTTAAGAGGTCGTACGTTGAAAACAATTGTATCTTGTAGGATGTTAGAAACTTGTTATTTGAGCACTCTTTACTACCTATTCCACTTTCACATATTTTTCTTCCTCTACTATATTACATCATATATATAAGTCTATGTTACGTGTTATCAATTAATTTGCAATTGTTGGTCATCTCATGATTTTTCGTCTCTGCTTCCCTTCATTTACCTTTGTTACTGCAGTTATATGTTCATCTGGATGAAAATATATTTTATACTCATTTAAAGTTTCACGTTAGACATCACATCTATGTTCTTTTTGTCGCAACCACTATTTTAGTATTTCCACATTAAGGGATGGATAATTCTTCTCTACCATACATACATCTTAGATGAGACCATAAGAACCTCAACTATTCGTACAACATTGTCATTTAGTTCTTCATTCTATATTGATCTTTGTCATTTCATCTTAACATAACATCTATTCGATCTCATATTAAATGAAACCCAACAAGTTCTTGTTTCATTCACCATATTATTTTCTAAACTGTTTGACACATTTCTCTCTTCACATCTCAATGTTACCGTTTTAGCCTATCTAGTAGGTGTAGAAGGCAATACTTATTCAAAATTTTGTGTCGTCTTTGTCAGTACTAGTCAATATATATTTAACGTCTACTGACCATCGTCTTCATTGGTCAGTCGTCACATACCCATTGTATGCACAGTCTTACAAGTTACATTTACTCTAAGGTACAAATAAATGCACAATCATATCTCTTATTGTTTATGGTTCAATCGTATTAGACAAGTCAACAAGTTCTTCGCATATTCTTTTAAGGCGACTCTATACATCTAGTGTCAGTAGACTGTCTTTTTCGTAACAACATATTTTCATACTTACGTTGTTATCATTGACAACTTCCTTTTATCGGTCATCACATCAATCTCATTTTCGTTTCTGGCTTTTTGTTCTCACTATATTCCGTTTTCTGTTTTACATATTTGTATGAAACAGGTAGACGTATAATGCATATTCATTTCATTTACGATTGTTTCTTCTCGCTATTGCAAACATCTCAAATCTTTACAAGTGAAGATTGTTAAGTAACTTTTCTACGGATGTTTAGCAATGCTTCATGGAAAGAAAAATATTAACATTTATCTCTTTGAGCTCGGTATATGTACACCCTTCGTTACGTATTCAACCATTTACATG
This sequence comes from Dactylorhiza incarnata, assembly GCA_033032865.1. Lineage (NCBI taxonomy): Eukaryota > Viridiplantae > Streptophyta > Magnoliopsida > Asparagales > Orchidaceae > Dactylorhiza > Dactylorhiza incarnata. The sequence goes on from JAWHQI010000299.1 coordinate 2,536,776, forward strand.
TCTCCATTTTCACATTATATACAACGATGTACATTGATCTTTCTTTCCTGTCTAAGCTCAGTCATCTTTCAACTATTCTATGTATTCGTCTATCTATCGCAAACAGTATGAAGACATTTCTCTTTGGAAACATTTGGGTTAACTCATGCAGTAAAAACAATGTCAAATATTATTTGGTTTCGTGTGGCTTAAGGTTCGTGTACATTTCATTTCATTTCTATCTTTTCATAAATGCTTTCAACCCTTTCGACTTAATTCCATTTAGACATATTCCAAAATACGAAATTTCGATAATCGATCTTCTTATCATCATATCATGTGTGCCTATTTAGTATTCACTACAACCGAACTTCTTGAAAACCTGGCTCTGATACCAAATTGTGAGGCCCCTATTTAGACCCCACATACATCTGTATCTAAGCTATGTTCATACATTTGTCCCAGGTTGAAGTGCGGCTAGTGAATATGAAATAAACAACACATAATATAAATTTACTTTGCATACCTTAAATTATTTTCTGAATCTTTTCTTTTTATCCATAATCAGTTCTGTTGTTTTGCGTATCCATAGTCACGTCCATTACCTACAAAATTTGACGACGGGCTTAGTCATACGAATATGACTAAGTGAGGATAAACCTCTTTCATTGCTGTATTTAAGTAAAGTAAAACTCACGCATTTTAAAACATGTTTTTGTTTTCATACTAACCATTTGTCTATCTCAGTAGTAAACTTACCATGTAACTGTAGAGACATGTTAGTACCAATAAAACAGTATGAGCAGTATAGGATCATAATCATATCATATAACATTAAAACAGTGTATCAGTATATCATGGTAGCCGTATATCAGTATATCAGTATATCAGTGTATGCAATAATTTCATGTATCAGTATATCAGTGTAGCAATAATAAATCATATATCCGTATGTCTATATCAGTATATCAATTTATCATATCAGTATATCATATCAGAGTATCCGTATATTCGTATTTCTGTATATCAGTATTATTTTCATTTCTTAGGAAATATTAGGGGCGATTGAATCCTTTTTCCTTTACCCCGAAGGGTCATCATTTTACCCCGAAGGGTCATCATTTTACCCCGAAGGGTCATCATTTTACCCTGAAGGGTCATCATTTTACCCAAACCAGTACGGACAACCCGCGTTTATGCCTTTCGGCTCGACTGGTTTGGCATTTCATTTCATTCATGTGCATGCACTTCAATTCGCCCGTAATATAACCTCGTGTCGACACGTTTACATAATAGTGAGTTATTCATTTTCATATCCCCTCAGAATTCATTCGCCTGTTTGCCTTTAAGGGGCCATACATTAAAGCGACAATCATTATCAGTGATATCAACTATGCATGCAACATTTAGTATAAAAAGAGCGCGCATGTAAAAAGAAAGTAAAGCCGTAAAGCATAAATGAAATAGGTAGCTCTCACCATCAGTATCAGTGTTCATAGTATTGTCATGTCTATTTTGAGGTGCCATCCTTCGTGGTATCTGTATAAGCATCATATCATTTAGGGTCATTTGTATCGGGGTTGCACCTCGCTATAGCTACAATATTGACTATTATTACATCATTTGGGAGCATTTTAATTAGCCCTCGAGTTCATATAATTATAAAAGAGATAGATTCGACTCTATGATAGAACAAAGCATGAACAAACAAATCCAAAGCTAGTTTCTTTTCTGCTCTCAATAAACCGTGAAATGGAACTGTATAAGAGAAATAAAACAGCAAAACTGAACTGCAAGAGGGTCATAAAACAGTAGCCGAAATTGAAATAGCCCTCCCAGAAACAGTAACCATCATTGGAAAGAGGAATAACAACAGTTGGCCATACTAACTAACACCAACAACTCCCCATCTCATATATAAGCATTAAGGTAAAGCCCCATAACATAAATGCATACACAGTCAAAGAAATGACCTCAAACATGCAAATAAAATAGGTAACCAGCAGAGGTGATAGAGCTTAAATCAACAGGGAAGGAGATTAGGAGCTGAAGGTCAACCCACTATTTTAACTCAGTGAAAAGAGGAGCCAACACCCTACTTATACATATGAATTCACAGCCGATCAGAATGCGACATAAAGCCAAATTCATATGCAGAATTAAGTTCAAAAACCCCTTTTTGAAACTATTATAAAACAGTAGCAGCCATATAGGAATTTTCCTCATATCTAAACTAGCCAGTAGTTAACTGTAAGGAGCAGCATGAAGAAGAATCGAAACCCCCATCAAAACCAACTATAAAATCAGCAAGAATCAGTATGAATCCGATTTAAACTCAGAAAATCCCCAGGAAGAAACCCCCAGGAACTCCATACAGACGATCTAACTTCAACCAAAACCAAACCAGATCCCACAACTAAACTCTTTGTTTGATCTTATGAAGAAATCCAATATCACATCATAGGAAATATAAGAGGGGGAGAAGATGAAAGAAAGCTCACAGTGATGCTAGAAATACCCCAAAACAGCTGCAGCCCTTTTGAAACCAGTCTCAGTTTACCAAGATCAACACCATAACCTTGCCACAACTGATCCCATCAGTATATGAGAAATCCCAGTAGCACAGGCGAACTTTAGCGAGGGAGAGGAGCAAAGGAGGTAGAGGAAGAACGCTCCAATTCCACTAGCCCTAGGTGCGACACCGTCGAGGGAGGTATAAAACGCAGAGGTCGGTCGGTTTAGATAAGAAGAACGAAAACTAAAATGTCGTATCTCTTCTTTCTCCACCGCCTAAAACAAGGTTTAGCTTCTCTTACTCGCAGCCCAACTCAAGCCAAGCCCACATGTCCACAATCTTACTTATTAAAATCCACCAGAAGCCCATATAAATCCTCTAATAGCACCCCAATACCAGCTCCCAAAAGGTGCTATTAGCACACCCATTTCAGCTATTCGCAAACCAAATCAACTTCAAGCTCCTCTATCGGTACACCAAGGTGCACCCTTTTTCAATTAACACTAACAGTTACTATATGGACTCCAACTCCAACAAGCCGGTCCAGCACAACCATCCCAAATCTTTACGAATATACCATATATATACACCAAAAATCGCAAATGCTCCAAAGCGTCAAGAAAAACACTTCAAAGAAACCCGAGTTAACACTGATTTACTTTTTCATCATAGGGGATATATAAATATAATAGTTTAAATTGAATTTTATTATCCATTTACTTCAATTCACATTTTGAGCCCTTACACGTTGCGCACTCAGAACACTTCTGTGCACACTCAGAACGCTTCCACGTTCCCGACACGCACGCAGTTAACCTTTCTTAATTTCTCAGATTACAGGTCTCGTTCATCGCCTTCATCACCATCAACGAAGCTGCCCAATCTGCCTAAACTGCCCGAAGGTCGAGACAGTCATTTATGAAAAATGGCGATCCGTGTGCTCTAAATCGACCAGCATGATTCGTCCGTCAGGTGGTTATGGTGGTTATAATGGCAAAATTATCGGGCTACCCATGCCCAAAGCTATAAAAGGAGCTCAAAGTCTTCATTTCAAGTCACCTTGCCTTCTACGCCCAAGAGAGCTCCGTTGAAGATTTCCTCCGAGACCTCCTTCGGCGCTCGAAGATCTCCTTCAGGCTTCAAAGATCTCCTTTGTGGACTTGAAGATTTCCTTCACTTCGGAAGACAATCTTCCTATGCAATTTGGAATCCTTCGGGTCCAAAAAGGTGACTCAGTCATCTCACTTTCGTTCTCAATAGAAGAAGCGTTCAGCTTTCCGAGAGATGGCCTGTCACCCTCGTAGTTCTCTCTCTACCATTGTAATGAGCAGCGGTCTATCGTGCTCGAGTTCTTAATTTCAAATTGTAACACCCCAGAAGATAGTGGAGTTTGGTCGGCATAGCCCCGACCACATGGTTTTTCACCCTTTCCGGGTTTTCCACGTTAAAAGTCCTCTTGTCATTTACTAACTTCTTTCATTGACTGTTTGCGCGCTTGGTTTGCTTCAGATCTAAAGTGGTTCAATTGGACCGGTCAACCAGAGCACCCGAGCAACCCACAACACGGATATAATTTGAAGTTCAACGAGTCACCCGCTCAAATAGATGATCATATCTGAAGAAGACAAAGAAATGCAAAGAATCAGAGTTTGTTTCGACTGGTACGGCTCAATCCAAGTCATTTCTACCCAAATTGGTGGACAATCCTCCACCACCCCTACGACTGTTGGAGAAAAGTTAATCCTAGCCTTGGAAATCAATGGCGGTCCTCCAGATCGATGACCTAAGCCGATGGAAGAAGTCAAATAGCTGCTGCAACTTGAAAATATCATTGTAGGAGAATTCAAACAATATTAGTAAATATATTAAAATATATTATATGTTATCTTACCTGATATGTGAAGCATCGCTTAAAACCAACTATATCGTGCTTTTGTATCTATAAAACCTGTTATGGTTACGTAGGGTTCCATTTTTGAACAGACATGTAGCTCATTTGGTGATGTAGGCCGGCGCTAAGTCCCTATATTTAGGAGGTCGCGGGTTTAAGATCCCACCTCAACAACCCGCCGCACATGGACGGCCACACTCCGTGTGCTGAAATGGGTTGGGGTGTACGGTCTGCAGGCCTGTTCAAAAATGGAACCCTGCATAGACCGAAACACAACCCATATATCGTCGAGGGTGGAACTCATTCAGGCCACGTAGGCAGAAGTCAAAGTCAAAGGTCAAGGCAAAGTCAACCAACATGAGCATCTGAAGGCCATAGGCGAGTATGCATGTATCTTCTTCCATACTCGCCAGGTAAGCAACGTCGGCTACATCTCGCCAAATGTGCGAGCGATAGTTTATAGGTTAGTAGTGTAATTCACCTAGCGGGGGGGGGGGGGGGGGGGGGGGGGGGGGGGGAGGGGGGGGGGGGGGGGGGGGTGAATAGGTCTATTTGGTTTTTAATTAATTGTTGTTAGTAGTAAACAAGATAACAAGCAAACATAGAAAGCACACGATTGTTTATAGTGGTTCCCCAAGACAGTGTGACTATGGATAGTCCACTTTCGCTGTACACCTTTCTAACAGTGTGTTAGATAAGGCATAGTCCTCCAATCTCAGCTCCAAGAGCTTACAACACAGATCCCTTAGGATCTCTCAGGCCTGCTCCAAGCCCTACCTCAGGCCAACCAGCCCTACCACTCAGAGTGCTCCCACTCCTACAACTCAGAGATCCCCTTGACCTCCTACCTCAGGCCTATTAAGAAGCCCTGCTTCTCAGGCAAGATGCTCTACTGCTCAGGCTCAACAACCCAACAATCCTCATGCTCAACAACCCTACAATCCTCAGGCTCAACAACCCTACTATCTCAGGCACAATACCCTACAAGCTCAGAACAATACAGTTCCTACAAAAGGTTATAAGTATAGCTTACAACAGTTGATATCAGTGTTTGTCTTCTGTTGTTTATGCACAACAGGTGCAACCTTGAAGCAGAGATGAATGAAATCTTCAGACCTTGCTGTTGGGAATATTGCCATCAATGTTCCCTTGATTTGGAGAGGCATCAATCACAATACTAAGTACATATTGTATTTGATAAACCCTATTTTGCATCTGGAATGTGCAAGGTTAAGATATTCCAAACAATGGAGTAAGTTTAGAGGTTAGCTGTCAAAACCGCTGAGAAGGAGTCTTTGTCTCAGCTGAACCGCTGAGACAGGACTAGGAGCCACTGAGAAGTGATCTGCCTCTGCTGAGCTGCATATAGACAGAATATGCGGATCTGCTGGGACAGATGCAGTTCAACTACTGAGACAGAAGGCTGTCTCAGCCCAACCGCTGAGACAGATTCAAATATGAATAAAACAATGGTGCGATCTATTTTTGGCGCAAGTAGGGGAAAAACAAGATACACTTTGGTCAGATGTCCATGTTGTGTCAGGGGCTTCTAATAGCCATTGAAAGTAAGGAGGAAGTATAAAAGAAGATGTTAGGTCTAAAGTAAGGTCATTGTTCCATTGCAAGAGCTGTATTGTGTGCTGCAAGGCCGATCTTCTTCAAGCCTTCTGAAAGGGCAATCTCTCAAGCTAAAGCTCAACTCTGCTGGGAGATAAGTTTGTTCTTCCTGAATCAATCAAGAAGAACAAGTAGATCTTCAACTTTTTTGAAGGAGAAGATCAAGGAGAAACAAGACTTGTAGCTGCTGCTTCACAGTCCTGTTTCAGCACAACAGAAGACAAGATCTGAAGGTTAACTTTATACAGTCTTCTGTTGTAATATTCACTCTATATTTATCTGTAAGGCCCTTGTGCCTGAGCTGTAGGGCTGATTAGCCCGAGTGTAGAATTGTACTCCCAGCTTGAGTGTAAGATCTTTGTGAAGATCTGAGGTAGGACTTCTTGATAGGTCTGGGGTAGGAAATCAGGAGTTTTCTGAGTTGTAGGAGATGAAGAACTCTGAGCTTGTAGGGCTTTTGAGCCTGAGGTAAGGTTTGGAGGAAACCTGAGAGATTCTGAGGAATCTGAGTTGTAAGCTCTTGAAGCTGAGTTGGAGGTGTTGGCCCTGTCTAACTCATTGTTAGAAGGGTGAAGGGGGAAAGAGGACTACTCAAGACACCCAGTCTTGAGGAACCTCTATATATGCTTGTGTTCTTTCTAGTTATTTGCTTATAATCTTTAAACTCACTAAAAACAGCAAGGCTGAAAAAGAAAGGAAATAAAGTGACCTATTCACCCCCCCCTCTAGGTGATCTAGATTACTACCTTTAAACTATCACTTGCTCTTATCCGATCCTTCACGTCAGTGGATAAGAAAGGATCACCTTGCTCTTCTAAGTAGAAGAGCTATCTTCTCTCATTGTATCTTCTCGCTAGGTTTGGAAGCAGAAGGAGAGAACTCTTGGAAGCCGTCAATGGAACAGTAGATTGCTTTCTTCTTTTTAGCACTTAGCACAAAAAGACTCCTTTCTGAAATGCCCTATCATGTTCTTTTATACTCCTTTCATCTTCAACGGCTCTAAGGAGGCCCCTGACACAGCAAGGAGAAGGATAACATACTTTATCTAGCTTTATAGTTGTTTGCGCCAAAAGCAAATCCCGTCAGTGTCTTGTTCAGATTTGAATATGTCTCAGCAGTTGGGCTGCGACAGTCTTCTGTCTCAGCAGTTGAGATGTCTTCGTATCAACGGATCCGCTGAGACAGATAGTCCTCTCAACGGATTTTGTCTATCTGCAACTCAACTGAGGCAGACCTCTTCTCAGCGGCTCTCGACCTCGTCTCAGCGGTTCCGCTGATACAATGAGTACTTCTCAGCTATTTCGTCAACAAACCACTGATCTTATTCCAATGCTTGGAATATCTTAACCCTGCATAATTCTGATGCAAAATAGGGTTTATCAAATACATTATGTACTTAACATTGTGAGTGATGCCTCTTCAAATTAAGGGAACTTGAGGGCAATGTTTCGAACAATTTCCCCCTATTTGAATAAGGCAAAACATACTCCCAATGCTAAGATACATAGCCAATAAAAACTTATCATGAGAATGTATTACATAACATTCATGATATCATAATAATTAATGTTAACAGTAGTTTGGCATCACAGAAAATGTCATGATATATTGTTTTCATGACAACATAACACCATTGTTTGATTAAAAACAATAACATTGGTAACTATTTATGTCTAGGTATCACAGAATATATAAAGCATAAACAATATTAAGCTTTGACTAAGATTAGCCTATAACACAAACTATTAATTTCAACATAATTTTTATTTTCATTGCTGCCAGAATGTTGATCCATTGTTCAAATTACAAGTTGATTTGATGAAAAACTAAATACATTCATCTAAATTTTTCTTCTCTTTGAGCATTCAGCCTTGTCAGCAGCAATCTCCTTCCCTTTAGCAGCAACATCAATCTCAGCTAGCTTCTTCTTGTTTTCTTGCCTCTTGAAATAAAGATATGGCTTTGGAATGTACTTAGAAGGCATTCTCCTTGGATTGTTATTTCTTACTAGATTTTCCTTGAAGATTCTGTCTCTTTGTGTGTATCTGTCTAGATGCTTGATCCATTCTCCAGCTGGATATATCATGTAAATGCTCTTGCATACTTGACCATGGCTCAGCCAAGCATTAAGGATAATGCTCTTGGATTCCTCACTCCAATAATCATAGTTTGGGTCATTGCCTTGCTCTTCCCTTTGCTTAGCCATAAATTCTTCTGCTAGCAATACTCCTTCTCTTTTTCTCCTTTTAGCCAGCTGAGAATCTTGAGCTATCTTCGCTTGCCCTTTAAAATCAAAGTCCTCTTTCCTGAAGTTATCCAGCAAGGGAATATTTAGGGCAATTCTGGTTCCTTGCAGCACTTTGAGAGCCAATTCAGAATTGGTCTCAGCATTGGCCACCTCCCTCTTTCTGGCTTCTTCAATTATTTTAGCTTCTAGGGACTGGGAGGTAGCTGCTACAGAACCTGAGATGGTCTGGAAGGCATTTTCGAAGTCAGACTTCATCTCATCCTTCATTTTCTCAGCCTCACTGATCATAGTAGTGGCTGTATTCCAGACATATTCTTGTATATGGTTGGTGGCTTTTTCTATAACCTCATCTGTCTTGCTGACATAGTTCTTTACATATGACATATCTTGCTCAAACAGTTGGAGGTGTTTGTCCATTGATCTCAGGATTGTGTTCTGAGAAACCACTGACTTCTCTGCAAGGTCAAACCATTTTGTCATTTGTTTGTTAAGGAAGGCAGTTTCTTCCTTAATCTCTTGTACTTATGCCATCACTTCTTTCTGTACAGATAAGATGGAGCTATCAATATGATTCTTAATGGAAGCCATGTGGCCTTCAATTAATAGATTGATTGAGCTGATGAGCTTGTCATATGATATTGCAGATGTTTGGGCTTCAGGTGCCACTGGCTCCATTGCCTGTTGATGATGATCCCCCTCAGCTTTATCGCTTATCTGGGCTTGAGCATCCAGCTTTGCTTGCTTCCCCACAATTAAAGCATCTTCCTTTTTCTTAACAGGATATTTGTCCTGCTTCTCCCCCTCACTTGGAGCAACATCATTGTCCTTAGCAGGAGATTTCTTCTGCTTCTCCCCCTCAGATGAGGGATCATCATTGTCTTGATCATCTCCCCAGAAGTCTACTGGTTCAGGAGGGATTAGATTAATTCTTTATAAGTGAGTCAATCTTACCATGAAGATCAGTAGCAGCAATGCCTTCATCATCCTTATTATCTTCTGAGGAGGAGTGTATCATATGTACACCTTTATCAGCGATGGTAGCATCTTCATCCTTTTGATGCTCTTTCTCAGCAGCATCATCCTTCTCTTTGGCATGCCCTTTCTCAAGAGCATTATCTTCATGACCTTTAGTGTCATGATCTCCTCCTTGATCATCCTTTGGAGGACTGCTGGCTGGACCTTGATTATCCACAGCTGGGACATTCTCTTCTGCCTCTAACCCAGAATCAGAGCAGACTATTCTGGTTTTTCTCAGCCCCTTGACTAAGCTTTTCTTCTTCTCCTTGGGCTCAGAGGGTTGGCTCATGGTGAGGACCCTTGAGAACCTGTCCAAGGTTTTGATATCCATCCTTTTGAGATAATGGAGGTTTGTTCCTTTGGACTTATTAAATTCCTCTGGGTAGGTGTTTATAAGGTAGAGTGAGAGAATTCTGCCTAGGTTGGGGGCCTGCAGACATTCTCTTATTCTTTGAAATAGCACAGTTGCCCAGGATATCTTCTTCTTCAAAATCACCCTTGACATTAATTCAAACATATGTTTGGAAATTGTATCATGTGATCCAGGCTTACATAATAGTGTCTTGCCTGTTGGATCGATTGGCGTCCTTAGAGGAGGGGGGGGGGGGGGGGATGAATAAGGGAATAAAATTCTTTATAAATTTTTAGACAATTTACTTAATTGTTTAGAGAAAATTAGAACGAAATAACAATTTAACTTAAAGGAGGAAATAATTGTAATTTGCAATTTTATAAATTATGCTAAATGATATAAATCAAGTAAACACAAAAAGAGACATGATTATATTATATAAAAAAGTGTTTACATAAATTTGATTTCAATATCGCTAAAAATCGGAGGCGTATAAAGAAAAACAATTTTTTCTTTTCTATACCGACTTGTATCAGCACAAACCGGTTGGCTTTAGCCTATCCTTCCCTGGATATGGCCTCAAGCCTCTCTAGCCAATCCTTCCCCGGAAATGGCCTCGAGCACCCCCTAGATCTAATCATCTAGACCTAGTCGCCAACACAAGGCGAATTTCCCCTTAAGTCCTACCCAGACCTAGTCGCCAACACAAGGCGAATTCTCTAAACGGTTACAGAAAGTATATGGAATGAAAGTAAAGATAATAATAAAAACTCCCTATGAGATCTTCTGAAGTTGGAGATGAAGGATCGCTGTAATATGAGCGAGGCCGAAGCGATCGTCCTTCGGATGTAGCGTGACGTAGTCCTCCTCCAGAATTCTCCTTAAGCTTTTTGTGGGACTTCTTTGGCAGTATAACAACAATGGAGTTTTGGCACAAGTATATCTCTGGAAGCTCTCTCAGATTTCTGGAATAAAGCCTTCAATAATCCTCCCAGCTACCAGCAAAAACGAAATCAGGTCTTTATATAACCACTGGAGCTAACGTGTGGCGTTAAGGTTACCGCCCGGCGTTAGTGAATCGTGTACGGCAGTTGCTGACATCGTGCATAGCGTCGGGAGCGTGACAGAACCAAATTTCGTCGAACGAACTATTTTCGCCGAACGCTCCTTCGTCGAACGGAAACCCACTTCGCAACCGTCAGGATCGTGGCAGAAACCAAGTTCGTCGAACGGAATCAATTTCGTCGAACGGAACTCATAGTTCGTCGAACCCAGTTTGTCAAGAGCAATTTCGTCGAGCGCGGGCTCAGTTCGTCGAACGGAACTCCAAGTTCGTCGAACGTAGCTTGTCGAGCGCAATTTTGTCGAGCGCAGGCAATTTCGTCGAACGGAACTCCAAGTTCGTCGAACGCAGTTTCCTTCAGAGTTCGTCGAATGCAGGTTTCTTCAGGTTTCGTCGAACGCCATCTCAGCGGTTTCCTTCTCAGCGGTTGTTAACGCTGGGCGTTAATACCTAACGCGAGCATGAGCACACTTTCCAGAGAGTCATCTCCAATTTGTTTTCTACCTGTGGAGTATTGCACCTATAGTTCCTGCACACTCTAAATACACGACAAGCAAGATCAAATACAATTTGGGATTTGTTATTCTCAAACAAAAGGATGTGACACACATGTCTAACAATCTCCCCCTTTTGATAATAACAAATCTTCTTATCAAGAAATCATTAAAGGTGATTATAGAATATGATAAGCGAGATAATAGTGCAACTATAGTATTTGATATGCATGATAATGTGCATACTCCCCCTATCTTAATGCTTCCCCTACATAAATGCAATTTATGTTTTACTCCCCCTAAATGATAGATTACATGAATTAGTCTCCCCATATTCTTCTATATTTCTCCTATATAGATTTCTTCAATTAATCTCCCCCTTTTGGTATTATCAAAAGAAGGTAGGGTGAGGGTAGTAAGGAGGCATTTCTTATAAAAGATAAAGCATGATCGAGTTTTTGTAATATAAATAATGATAAAGATTTTAAGCATAGTATATTTAAGAGATTTCAAATAAATAGATAAGAGTTGTAAGCAAGCGGAAGATTATAAGAAACATCTTTTTGTAAGCATGAAAAGCATAAGAAAAAAATGAGTTTTAAGTTCAAAATGTAAAGATGTTTTAACCTTTTCGAATTCTCATAGTTTTATATAAAGATACCAAGCATGAAAATGAACATATCAAAAAGAATATACTACAATGTTACTTAATTTTAAGTTCAAGAGATACCAAAACATTGTAAAGATCATGCTAGGTTATCTAGTGCATTTTTTTATATAAAGAGTAGTATAGATAAAGCATTAGAATCCAATACTCATGAGAATAAGTGTTACGAAAGATAATGATGTGCACATAAGTGTATTTTGGGCAATATTAACAATTGATTTAAATCACAAAATACAAGACATATGTAAAGTAAAGTGCATAATAAAACACAAGTAAATTAACTTTCACACACTTTAATGCACACTAGTTTATAAAAAGTGGTGTATTAGTCAAGGGTTGCACAAGACACTTTACTATTCTTTCCAAGGTGCTCAACCTCACAATGCTTATGAAGACTTATCAGGAGATTCAAGTAGTGCTTGGTGGAGTTATAGTTGTCTACATATATAATTTTTTGTTCACATTTGTGCGACAACATTCTCCGAATACACTTGTTTTGCAAACCCACAATTTTTGAAACTTAACCACTTTTCAAAATTTCATAAGTACAATTCAAATGTAGTGTAGGTAATAAACTTATGCAAGTTTTAATTTATTGTACAAATATAATACACAATCAAGCATTTTTAGATTTAAACACACATGTTGATTACTAAAATAAGTGAGTGAAAGGTATCATTATCAATCATAATACATTTACTCATTCTTAGAGGCATGCTAAGCTTGGTTCTACACATATTTTTCAATACAATTGATGCACTTTAAATAGATATATCAAAACATGATAAACAAAACAATATTCATAGTAATTTGAAGGAATAAATTTTAACATTGTAAATAATTCTAAATAATAGAATTCATTCATGCTTGATGTTAACAATAAAGATCATACAGTTTTTTTGCTGTTTTATCATTTTTTAATGAGATAAAAATAGAAAATCACAAAAACATATATTTGTATTTTTGAATTTTGAACTTTTGTAGTTGATTTTTCATAATATGAATAAAACACAAATCTCAAAAACATATTTTTGAATTTTGAACTTTTGTAGTTGATTTTTCAAAATATGAATAAAACACAAACTCACAAAAAAATATTTTTGTTTTTTGAATTTTTGTAGTTGATTTTCTTAAATATAAATTAAAACAAAGATAATAAATGTCAGAAATTCAAAAACAAATTAGTAAAAATAAACTAACATATTTTTAAGGATTTTTAGAAATTTTAAAAATCAGAAAATTCCAACACCAACGCTAACGCTGGCGTTAAGAGTTAACGCTGAAACAGTACACGATTTTTTGAGAATTTGAAAAATCTGATTTTTGATATTTATTAAGTGTCCTTAGAAGTAGTCTTATGCAGAAATTTTGTAATTTTTGGAGATGTCTTGATTGCTCAAATTGCATAAAACATTAACAGTTTACATGTTATTCATCCTAAGATGTTTAAGACTCCTAATTCCAACCTTAACATTTGAAACCTTGCATCGGGAAGAGGTTTAGTAAATATATCAGCAAGTTAAGAGTCCGTGCCAATGAAACTTATCCTAACATTTTCCTTTTTAATGTGATCCCTTATGAAATGATGACGCACATCTATATGTTTGGATCTAGAATGGTGTACCAGATTATTTATGAGATCAATGACACTTTTGTTGTCACATTTTAATTCTATAAGTTTTAGATGAAAACCAAAGTCCTCTAAAGTTTGGCTCATCCATAGTGCTTGTGCACAACAACTCCCTAATGCAATGTATTCGGCCTCCGTGGTGGAGAGTGCAACCGAATTTTGTTTCCTACTAGACCATGCAACTAATGAAGGTCCTAGAAAATGACAAGTACCACTAGTGCTTTTTCTATCAAGTGAACAACCAGCATAGTCTGAATCGGAGTAGCCGTGAAGTGTAAATGAATTATTGTGCGGGTACCATTATCCTAATCTAGATGACCCAATAAGATATCTAAAAATTCATTTTTTAAATGAGATTCTTTTGGATTGGCTTGAAATCGAGCACATAAACATACGACAAACATAATATCGGGTCTAGTTGCACTAAGATAAAGTAGGGATCCTATCATACTTCTATATAAGGTTTGATCAATTGAAATTCTCGATTCATCTTTTCCTAATTTAAGTGATGCACTCATTGGTGTAGAAGCATGTTTAAGGTTTTCAAATCCAAAGCGCTTAAGCATATCATTGACATATTTGGTTTGACATATAAAAATACCATCATTTCTTTATGATATTTGAAAACCAAGAAAATAAGAAAGTTCTCCTACTAGACTCATTTCAAATTCATTTTTCATCACTTCAATAACTTCATTACACAACTCTTCATTAGTAGATCCAAAGATTATATCATCAACATATATTTGCAAAATAATTAAATCACCATTATTATGTTTAATGAAGAGAGTATTATCGGCACTTCCCATAATATAACCGTGCTTTAATAAAAATGATGTAAGTCTTTCATACCATGCACGTGGCGCTTGTTTTAAACCATAAAGCGCTTTTTCTAGTTTATAAATATGATTGAGAAATTTTTCATTAATAAAACCGGGGGGTTGTTCAACATAAACTTCTTCTTTTACAAACCCGTTGAGAAAACCACTTTTTACATCCATTTGAAATAATTTTATTCTTTTAAAGCTTGCAAATGCTAGAAAAATTCTAATGGATTCCAATCTAGCAATGAGTGCAAAAGTTTCATCAAAATCTATCCCCTCGATTTGTGAATATCCTTGTGCTACTAAGCGTGTCTTATTCCTAGTGATTCTAGACTCACCATCTAATTTATTTTTAAAATCCATTTTACACCTACAACTAGAACCAGGTAATTAGATGGTCTTTCTACTAATTTCTAAACATTATGTCGCTCAAATTGTTCTAACTCATCATTCATAGCCAAAAACCAAAATTCATCATTTAAAGCGGTAGAAACGGTTTTTGGTTCAATTTCGAAAACAAAACAGATATTTGAATATGATTCATGAAGAGAAGAGCGAGTTCTTACCCCGATGGATGGTTCACCAATTATTAATTCTCGTGGATGATCCTTTGTGAATTTCAAGACACTTGGAGGTACATATTCATCTTCCTTGGCCTCCTCTTCTTCTTCTTTGGAAGATTCCTCATCACCATGCTCCAAAGGTTGTAAGAGATCATCCTCGTTGCCTGCGGAAAGTGTTTCTACACAAGGAACAAACTTATCAAATTTTACATTTATTGACTCTTCAACTCTACTAGTTCTTTTATTAAAAATTCTATAAGCTTTACTAGTTGAAGAATACCCAAGAAAAAGTTCCTTCATCACATTTTTCATCAAACTTTCCCAAGCTATCTTTTGTATTCAAAATAAAACATTTACAACCAAAAACTTTGAAATAAGATACATTAGACTTCTTTCGAAAATAGAGTTCATATGATGTGAGATTAAGAGATGGGCGAAGCATGATTCTATTCATAACATAACATGATATATTTACGGCTTCGACCCAAAAGGACTTAGGTAATTTATATTCACATAACATAGTGCATGCTAGTTCTTGAAGTGTCCTATTCTTTCTTTCTACAACACCATTTTGTTGTGGTGTGCGTGGTGCAGAGAACTCATGTTTAATGCCTAACATATCACAAAAGGATGTAAATTTTTCATTTTCAAATTCTTCTCCATGATCCGAGTGAATGCATTTAATTTTTAAATCACTTTCATTTTGAATACGAGTACATAATTTTGCAAATTCACAAAACGCATCGGATTTGGAAGAGAGAAATAAACTCCAACAATATCTTGAAAAATCATCTATTAAAACATATGTATATAATCTACCACCAAGACTTGCAGTGCTAACGGGACCAAAAAGATCCATATGAATTATTTGTAAGGGTCTTGTAGTAGAAATGAAATTTTTTACTTTTGAAAGAGGATCTAGAAAATTTACCTTTTTGACATGGTGAACAAAGTGAAGGTAAAGTTCAATTTAAACTAGGCAATCCTCTAATTAAATTACTTTTGGCAAGTTTTACAATGAGCTTTGTGCTAGCATGCCCTAGTCTTCTATGACAAAGTTCTAACTCATCATTTTTAGTGATAAAACATTTTATAGATGATTTAGAAAGATCATGAAAAGAAACTATATAAACATTATGTATTCTTGGTGCAGTCAGTAAAATATCTTTTGTAGTAGGATTAGATATTTTGCATAGATTAGTCGAAGATTCAAATAACACATCTAATCCTTTATCACATAATTGGCTAATAGAAATTAAATTGTGTTTTAATCCTTTCACATAAAGAACATTAGATATAGTAAAGGATTTGTTACCAACTGTACCAATTCCCATGATCCTTCCTTTTCCGTTATCACCAAACGTCACGATCCCTCCCTTCTTCTTTTCTAGGCTAAGGAACTTTGCTTTATTGCCCGTCATGTGCTTGGAGCATCCTGAATCCAAGTACCACGCGTCTTCATTGTCCTTAACCTGCCTGCACATCTAGAAAGAAGATGAGAGTAAAAATTCGGATACCCAAGTGGTACCACCCATAGAATAAGTGGAAGCCTTTGGTACCCAGATTTGTTTTAAAGTATTTTGTTTTATTTTCCTGCAAGAACTATATGTGTGACCTAACCTATAACAGTTTGCACACAAAATAAGGGGGGTTGAGACCCTTTTCTGGAATATTTTCTTGCTGGAACAAATTGGATTTACAGAAGAAAAACCTTTTGATGAAGACCCGCTTGATTCTTCGGAGGAGGAGGAGGAGTCATCCCATGTTCTAGCTTTTAGCACCTTCCTCTTCTCCTTCCCTTTGTGCCAATTTTCCATCTTCTCCTTCAAGAACTTTGGGCACTGGCTTTGAATGTGCCCGGTCTTCCTACAATGAAAGCATTCTGGCAGAGGTCTCTCTTCTTCATCGTCGCTCTCCTTTTCCTTCTTTGAGGAGGACCCTTTCCATTTTGCATCCTTTTGGATAAATTTTCGGAAAGTGTTTCTCCTTTCCGGATTTCGCATGAACTTTCGGAAGTTCTTCACCAAAAGGCTTTCTTCATCTTCATCCTCATCCTCTTGACACTCCTTCTTTGATTTTAGTGCCAACGCCTTCTTCTTTGGCTTCTTGTTGTATTCATCATATTGGATTTTGAGTTCTGCCTCATGGGTTTTGAGATTCCCAATGAGGCTCTCAACTTGGAGCGTTCTTAGATTGTGCGATTCTGAAATGGCCGTCACCTTCGGGTTGAATTTTGGTGGAAGAGAACGAAGAATCTTTCAGAACAAGTCGCCGTTGGAGAAGGTCTTTCCAAGAGCTTTGGAGGCATTGGCGATCTTGGTGAAGCGCGTGTACATGGCATCAACATCTTCACTTTCATCTATCTGGAATTTTTAATATTCCGACTCAAGTTGGAAAAGCTTTGAATCTTTAACCTGCGATGTACCTTCATGAGTAACTTCCAAATGATTCCAAATTTCATATGCAGTATTACATGCAGAAATTCTATTAAATTCATTTCTATCTAATGCATAGAATAAAGCATTCATGGCCTTGACGTTATTTTTGCATTTTAGCTTATCCCTATCATCCCATTTATCTTTTGATTTATCTAAAGTTATCTTTCCAACTACAAATGTAGGAGGAGAGTATTCTTCTTCTACCATATTCCATACCTCAATATCTAGGGTCATAAGAAAACATCTCATCATATTTTTCCAGTAATTATAATCTGACCCGGTAAATAGTGGAGGTCTACTAATTCTTTGACCCTCGGAAAAAGCGAGATCATATGACGCCATTATTCCTGGTTTTTAAACCGTTTGGAATAACCTTCCTTTATACAACTTGTTGGATCGATTGGCGCCCTTAGAGGGGGGGGGGGGGGGGGGAGGTGAATATGGGAATAAAATTCTTTATAAATTTTTAGACAATTTACTTAATTGTTTAGAGAAAATTAGAACGAAATAACAATTTAACTTAAATGAGGAAACAATTGTAATTTGCAATTTTATAAATTATGCCAAATGATAGAAATCAAGTAAACACAAAAAGAGACATGATTATATTATATAAAAAGTGTTTACATAAATTTGATTTCAATATCGCTAGAAATCGGAGGCGTACAAAGAAAAATATTTTTTTCCTTTTCTATACCGACTTGTATCCCCACAAACCGGTTGGCTTTAGCCTATCCTTCCCCGGATATGGCCTCAAGCCGCTCTAGCCAATCCTTCCCCGGATATGGCCTCGAGCACCCCCTAGATCTAGTCGCCAACATAAGGCAAATTCCCCCTAAGTCCTGCCCAGACCTAGTCGCCAACACAATGCGAATTCTCTAAACGGATATAGAAAGTATATGGAATGCAAGTAAAGATAATAATAAAAACTCCCTATGAGATCTTCTGAAGTTGGAGATGAAGGATCACTGTAATATCAGCGAGGTCGAAGCGATCGTACTTCAGATGTAGCGTGGCGTAGTCCTCCTCCAGAATTCTCCTTAAGCTTTTTGTGAGAGATCCTTCTTTGGCAGCATAACAACAATGGAGTTTTGGCACAAGTATATCTATGGAAGCTCTCTCAAATTTCTGGAATAAATCCTTCAATAATCCTCCCAGCTACCAGCAAAAACAAAATCAGGTCTTTATATAACCACTGGAGCTAACGTGTGGCGTTAAGGCTACCGCCCGACGTTAGTGAATCATGTACGGCAGTTGCTGACATCGTGCATAGCGTCGGGAGCGTGACAGAACCAAATTTTGTTGAACGAACTATTTTCGTCGAACGCTCCTTCGTCGAACGGAAAACCACTTCGCAACCGTCAGGATCGTGGCAGAAACCAAGTTCGTCGGACGGAATCAATTTCGTCGAACGGAACTCATAGTTCGTCGAACCCAGTTTGTCAAGCGCAATTTTGTCGAGCGCAGGCTCAGTTCGTCGAACGAAACTCCAAGTTCATTGAATGCAGCTTGTCGAGCGCAATTTCGTCGAGCGCAGGCAATTTCGTCGAACGGAACTCCAAGTTCGTCGAACGCAGTTTCCTTCAGAGTTCGTCGAACGCAGGTTCCTTCAGGTTTCGTCGAGCGCCATCTCAGCGGTTTCCTTATCAGCGGTTGTTAACGTTGTGCGTTAATACCTAACGCGAGCGTTAGCACATTTTCCAGAGAGTCATCTCCAATCTGTTTTCTATCTGTGGAGTATTGTACCTATAGTTCCTGCACACTCTAAATACACGACAAGCAAGATCAAATACAACTTGGGATTTGTTATGCTCACACAAAAGGATGTGACACACATGTCCATCATTGCCTACTAAATCAGAGAGCAGTTTGCCCCTCTGATTGAAGAACTTCCTCTTTAGAGAGCTAGTCTTAGCTTCACTATAGTCACACCACTGTAGTGTTTGGTCCTTATCTTTTTCAGATACTTCTTCTTCTTCTTCTTCTTCACTGCAAGAGGTTAGCTGAAGGGCCTTCTCCATCTTTCTTAGAGAGATTTTCATATTTATGCTTCCTATTTTGACCTTGATTCAAGACTTAGAGGATGACATCTTGGCAGTGTTGAAAAATTCCAGAACTTCAGTTCTGAGAATTGAGGTTGGTTCAGACAGTACATATTCCAGTCCTTGGTCTGTTAGAAGTTGAATCACTTCTCTTATCTCTATAAGGGCATGCTGGAATCCATTTCTAACTATTTCATAGACTTCATGGAGTTATTTTGCCATTTTTGGCGCCATTCTTACTGAAGGACAAGTCGTTGAGACGGGAGGTAGGAGGGTTCGTCTCGTCGGCTAGGTCAATGGAAAGTGTAATACTTTAATCAACATTATGATATTTATAGGGGCTTGATTTAGGTTAGGTTAGATTTGCCCAAAGTGTATATGTTGATTAGACTTAATCAATTTGATTGACTTTATATTGCTGAGTTGTCAATTTAAGCATTATTTAATTGAGCCAGCCCATCACAACGGAACCACTGAGACGGAGGTGTTATCCCCTGGGACAAAGTATTGCCAACTGCTAAGACAGTTCTAGTTGTCTCAGCGGATTAGCTGAGATTTTTTCAGCTATCTCAGCGGTTCAGCTGAAACCTTCTCAGTTGTTTCTGCTGATTTCACTATCATTGTTCCTAAACTTGCTAGATTCAGATAGCAGTAATCTTTAGGCATGTGTTAAGACCTAAACATGCTACCAATTATTTAGATAGCAACTTTTCCTATCTTAGCTTGATAAACATATTTCAGTTTATATATTTCAGTAGATAAAGCTAATGAACACCACAATGAGCAAGTTTTATAAGTTGATAAGCTTTATTCTATTTTTAACATGCCAAGTTCAATTTTAAAAGCATTAAACTTTGCCTCGTCCAATGGCTTTGTGAATATATCGGCAACTTGTTTGTCTGTGGGGACAAATTCAAGGCATAAATCTTCAATTTCAACATGCTCTCTAATAAAATGATATCTTATCTCTATATGCTTAGTCCTGCTATGTGAGACATGATTCTTAACTATAGAGATATCACTGGATGAGTCACAATATTGGTGAGAATTACTGACCTTGAGGTTATATTCCTCTAACTGATGTTGTATCCACAATAGTTGTGCACAATAACTTCCTGTAGCAATGTACTCATATTCAGTTGTGGATATTGCCACATTGGTCTTCTTCTTGCTGCTCCATGAGATCAACCTTCTTCCTTGGAATTAACAAGTTTCACTTGTGCTTTTCCTATCTTCTTTGCAACCTGCAAAATCTGCATCTGAATAGCCAATTAGTTCAAAATCATTGTTCCTAGGGTACCAAAGGCCAAGATGTTGGCTGCCCTTAAGGTATCTCAAAATTCTCTTTGCAGCTGAGTAATGAGATTCCATAGGGCATGCTTGGTACATAGCATAAACACATGTAGAATACATAATGTCAGGCCTACTGGCAGTTATATACAACAGGGACCCAATTCTACACTTGTGCATGGATTCATCAAAGGGCTTACACTTTTCATCCTTGTCTAGGGAAATGTTGGACCCCATGGGAATTTTCATGGTGGAAGCTGATTCCATCCCAAACTTCTTAATAAGCTCCCTAGTGTACTTGGTTTTAGAGATGAAAATCCCCTCATCAGACTATTTCACTTGGAGGCCTAAAAGGTACTTGAGCTCTCTCATACTGCTCATCTCAAACTCCCCCTGCATAAGGTTGGCAAACCTTTTCCAAAGGTTGTCATCTGTAGACCCAAAGATTATGTCATCAACATAAATTTGGACTAGAAGACAATTGCCCTTTGTTTCCCTAAGAAACAATGTGATATCTATCTTTCCCCTCAAGAACTTGTTCTTGATGAGAAAGCTAGACAAGGTCTCATACCAGGCCCTAGGGGATTGCTTTAGACCATATAGAGCTTTCCTAAGTAAATATACATGAGAGGAGAGGGTAGGGTGAACAAAACCTGAGGGTTGCTCCACATATACCTCTTCCTTTAAATTTCCATTCAAGAATATTGATTTGACATCCATCTGGTACACTTTGAACCCCTTGTGGGCAGCATATGCTAGGAATAGCCTTATTAATTCTAACCTTGCAACTGGGACAAAGGTTTGATCAAAGTTATTACCTTCTTCTTGTCTGTACCCTTTGGCCACTAGTCTGGCTTTATTCTTGATAATGGTGCCATTCTCATCAAGCTTGTTCCTGTAGATCCATTTGGTGCCAATGATATTGTGTCCTTGAGGTGTTGACACCAATTTCCACACCTTGCACCTCTTGAACTGAAGCAACTCTTATTGCATTGCTTGAATCCAGAAGGTGTCTTCATTGGCTTCTTCAAATTTCTTGGGCTCCATTTGTAATAGAAAGCTCAAGAATAGGGCTTCATTGTGAGCCTTGCTAGCAGTTAAAGATTAAACCCAAGCAAACACAGAAAGCACACAATGGTATATAGTGTTTCCCCAAGACAGTGTGTCTATGTGTAGTCCACTTTTCCTCTACACCTTTCTAACAATGTGTTAGACAAGGCAAACTCCTCCAATCTCAGCTCCTAGAGCTTACAACACAAATTCCTCAGGATCTCTCAGACTTGCTCCAAGCCCTACCTCAGGCCAACTAGCCCTACCACTAAGAGTGCTCCCACTCCTACAACTCGGAGATCCCCTTGACCTCCTACCTCATGCCTATCAAGAAGCCCTACTTCTCGGGCAAGATGCCCTACTGCTCAGCCTCAACAGCCTTACAAACCTCAGGCTCAACAGCCCTACAATCCTCAGGCTCAACAGCTGTACTATCTCAGGCACAGTGCCCTACAAGGTCAGAACAATACAGTTCCTACAAAAGGTTATAAGTATAGCTTACAATAGTTGACAGCAGTGTTTGTCTTCTGTTGTTTATGCACAATAGGTGCAACCTTTAAGCATGGCTGAATGAAATCTTCAGACCTTGCTCTATCTAATCCTTCACGTCAGTGGATGAGAAATGATCACTTTGCTCTTCTGAATATAAGAGCTATCTTCTCTCCTTGTATCTTCTTGCTAGGTCTGGAAGCAGAAGGAGAGAACTCTTGGAAGCCGTCAATGGAACAATAGATTGCTTTCTTCTTTTTAGCACTTAGCACAAAAAGACTCCTTTCTGAAATGCACTATCATGTTCTTTTATACTCCTTTCATCTTCAACGACTCTAAGGAGGCCCCTGACACAGCAAGGAGAAGGATAACATACTTTATTTAGCTTTACAGTTGTTTGCGCCAAAATAAAATCCCGCCAGTGTCTTATTCAGATTTGAATCTGTCTCAGTGGTTGGGCTGAGACTGCCTTCTGTCTCAGCGGTTGAGCTGCCTTCGTCTCAGCGGATCCGCTGAGACAGATAGTCCTCTCAATGGATTTTGTCTATCTGCAGCTCAACTGAGGCAGACCTCTTCTCAACGGCTCCTGGCCTCGTCTCAGCGATTCCGCTGATACGATGAGTTCTTCTCAGCAGTTTTGTCATCAAACCACTGATCTTATTCCAATGCTTGGAATATCTTAACCATGTTTAATCCTGATGCAAAATAGGGTTTATCAAATACAATATATACTTAACATTGTGAGTGATGCCTCTTCTAATCAAGGGAGCATTGAAGGCAATGTTCCCAACAGCGAGATCCCTCCATGCTCGCCAATGTGCGAGATCTTTTTATTGTCTCAATAATCGCCAGGTCGGCATAGGCAACCTCGCAGGGGCCGGGTATAGTTGCGTACGTACCCCCTATTAAGAATATTGCCCTCAATGTTCTCTTGATTTGAAGAGGCATCACTTCCAATACTAAGTACATATTGTATTTGATAAAGCTTTGTTTGTGTAAGTTAAACAGGCTTAAGTGACTCAAGAGAAAGCGTTAATCAAGACCTAAGGTTAGGAGAAATCTTCTCCTAAGTAGATAGAAGAAATTGTCTCAGCTGATAGATTCGTCGAACCCAAAGACAAGGCAGATCATTGAACGCAGAGCTTGGCGTGTTCGTCGAACGCAGAGTGTCGTTCGTCGAACGCAGAGACAAGGCAGATCGTCGAACGCAGAGACAAGGCAGTTCGTCGAACGCATAGACAAGGCAGATCGTCGAACGCAGAGTTTGGCAAGTTTGTCGAGCGCAGGATGCAGCGGGTTCGTCGAACGCAGAGTGTAGCGCATTCATCGAACACAGACCTTCTCTACAGATAAGTAGGGCGGCGGGACCTGCGGCTAGGGCAAGTTGCAGAAAAGCTACAAGGGACCACCAATCTCTCCCATACTTCTCGGGAGATCAAATTAGAGTCGTTGAAGATAAAAGAAGTATAAAAGAAAGAGTTAGGGTATTTTCTAAACCCCCGACCAGTTGCGTGAAAAATCTTGATTCGCCATTGACGGCTGCTGCTCTCATTTTTTCTCCTGCTCGCTGAAAGAGAAGAAGAAACAGAGAGAAGAAGATAGCTCCTCTACCAGAAGGGGCAAGGTGATCTTCCATCATTCTATTGAAGAGGAAGATCAAGTGGTAGCTGTTATCAACATCTTTAGCTACAGGAAAGCACAAACTGTGCAGGATCTACAGGAGAGTATTTCTGCTGTAGAATATTTCTAAAAACATCTTTTTCTGTAAGGCTTTTTGCCTGAGTTTGTAGGGCTGGTTTGCCTGAGCTTGTAGGGCTGGTTTGCCTGAGTTTGTAGGAGCTGGTGATAGCTCTGAGTTGTAAGGCTTGTTGCCTGAGGTAGGACTAGGAGGTGGTCTGAGCTGTAGGAGGTGTTTTCCTCTGATTTTGTAGGGCATCAGTGCCTGAGGTAGGAGCTGGTGTTAGCTCTGAGTTGTAGGGCCTTTTGTCCTGAGGTAGGAGCTGGTGATAGCTCTGAGTTTTAGGGACTTTTGTCCTTAGGTAGGATCATCTTTGATCTGAGAAGTTCTGAGGAACTTGTGTTGTAAGCTCTTGGAGCCGAGATTGGAGGAGTTGGCCCTGTCTAACACACTATTAGAAGGGTGAAGGGGGAAAGTGGACTACCCATAAACACGCAGTCTTGGGGAACCACTATAAACACTTGTGTGTGTTTCTGTGTTGCTTGATTCTCTGATTAGAATAATTTGAACATGCCATAATTATCAAGTAAAACTCAAAAGACCTATTCACCCCCCCTCTAGGTGAATTAGTTAGCATACCTATATTCTTTCACCCCCCCCAGGATTTGTCTATAAATAGACCCTCAGGGGTGCCAGGAAAAACACCTTTTCATGATCTCTTTGACACCACTCTTTGGACCTCCTCTCGGAAATAGTCTGTACCACCCGTAATTCGTCGAGATCAGAAAGGACTAAGGAGACGCCTATTTGCAGACCTCGCTGGGCGAGCAGAGGCGAGCATGGGGCGAGCAGGGGCGAGCATGGGCGAGCAGAGGCGAGCAGATGCGAGTTTGGGTGAGTACCTCACGAGTATGGGTGAGTAGCCCTTGTAACTCGCGAGCATAGGCAGTATACTCGCCTGGATCCCCCCAGGATTTCTCTATAAATAGACCCCCAGGGGTACTTGAAATGACACTTTTGGAAGTGGCCGAGGTCCCCCCAAGCTGGATACTCGCCAAGTCCATGCCCGTCTAGTACCTCGCCCAACTTTTGGTTGCGGAGGGGAAGTTTCTCCCAAACTTCCGAGTATGTGGTGGGACCTCCCTGCTGGAGCACTTGGGGTGTGCTTATAGTTATTTTCTCTCTCCTATTTTAGCTATGCGAGCCGTGGAGTTTGATCGCAGGATTAGTAACCTCAGACTGCATTGATCTGAATTTTGGAGCTGGGATTTTCCTAGCTTCAACATAGTTAGTGTTCTCTCGAATCTTGACCCTCCATCCCCTGCTAGTGATATACTCATCAATAGGTATTTTTCTCGTACCAAGCTCAGCCATTTGTGGTTGTGGAGGATAAGTTTCTCCCAAAATTTCCGGTAAATGGTGCGACCACCCTGCTGAAGCGCTCCGGGGTCTGTTTCTAGTCTTTCTTTCTCTTCTTAGTTTTAGCCTTCATATCCGAGTAACAATACCGCGGGATAAGTAGCCTTAGGATGCTCTATAGCCTGACCATTAGGAGTAAAGATTTTCCTTGCTTCAACACGTTGGTGCGGTGAGCGTGAACTGCAGCTAGAGGAGGAAAGTCCAGTGAGAATGTGAGATGGTGGAAGTAGGAGAGAAAGAAGGAGTTGACAACTCGCTAGTAGAGGGCGAGTATGTGACCTGAGTAGATTTCTGCGACTTCGCGCGGCGAATGGAGGACACCTTGCGAGCAGCGCTGCTTCCTCGTGCTGATCGCTCCATACTCGCCAGTAGAAGGATGTTTTTTCGATCTGAAACATGACAGATGCCTTCAAGTGATGGTTCTTCGCCATCACCTTCGAGGGGAACGCAAGAGATTAGTTCCGCAAGCTGTCAGGAAGTTTGGTCTATTGTTTCGAGGACCTGCGTCGAGGGGTGGCGACGCGGTTCACCACCTTGAAGAAAAGGAAGAAGGATGTGACGGCAGTGGACCTTTACCCGAAGCGTAAGAAAAGACCCTTTTCCATTGGATGCAAAGGGTGCATGAGACCCTAGTGCGTTACATTGATCGTTTCCAGGAGGAGGTTCTTAGCATACAGGAGGTGGATGGTTATACTCTCCAGTTAGCGCTGACGTTCGGTCTTAGGGAGGGCCTCTTCAAGTTAGAAATCAGCATGGATCCTCCGATGTCCTATGAAGAACTAATCGACAGGGCGAACAAGTTTGTCCAAGGTGAATCCACAAATCGTGGCTTCCTGTCTAAGCTACCGAATCTGACCAGGGAGGAAAAAGAAGAGGAGGAGGAGACTCCTGAACGGAGGAAGAATTGTAAAGAAACAGGGCGTGCCGAGATGAGAAATTCGACAGAAAATACGAAACAAGAAAGCACAGAACAAACACAGAAGACACAGATATACAGAGGTTCACCCAAGGTGGGCTACGTCCCCTCTCCCCCTTCCTCTTCTCCTGTTCTTTAATCAAGAAGGATTACAGCTTACAAGTTTACAAGGATCTTGACCGATCCTACCTCACACAACCTTTCTACAAGAAAGAGGAACAGCCGCCGCCAAGGAAAACCGCACAAAACTATTGCACTCACTTGGACTTAATGACCTCTTTCTTAACCCTAAACCAGGGTTATGCACCCTTTAAGTAGAGCGCCAAACCGGACTCAGACCAAGCCTTGGCTGATACGGAACCAGCTGAGACAGCATGTACACAGGGCGTCGAGCACAAGCGTCGGGCGTCAGACGCAGGCGTCGAGTGTAGGCGTCGAGCGTCGAACGTAGGCGTCGAGCGCAGGCGTTGAGTGTCGAACACAGGCGTCGAGTGCAGGCGTCATCGAGCGCAGGCGTCGAGCGTCGAACGTAGGCGTCGAGCGCAGGCCTCTCCCGTTCGACGCGCCGCTGAGACTGGAGCAATCAAGGACCCGTTTGTCGAACGATGTTCGACGAACCCTTCTCCGTTTGCTGAACGCCGTTCGACAAACTCTGACCTGAAGTGTTCCCCAACTCTAACAAGAATGAAGAGCAGAGGAAGCGAGAGGTGAACAAGCCGAAAGAAAGGAGGAGAGAAGAGCTAAGGAGTAAAGAATAACAAATGATACAGGAGGAGCATAGGAAGCATGAAGCAAGGAGGCTCTTTGTGGCCTCAGCAAGCAGGTCCCGAAAGAAGGTTCTCTCCGGAGAGGAGGAACAATTACACCAACTAGCAAGGAAGGCACTAGGAAGGCAGTGACATTCCTCTATACTATAAGTCACATCAGGTGGAAGGGAGTGGTATCATGACTTTCCCAGAGTTTCTGTAAGCCAGGTGGAGAGTCGGAGAAGGAGCGGGAGGAGGAGAGCAGAGTAAGATGGATCCTGTCGAGCCAGGGGTATTTCAGGCCACGTTTCGAAGGATGAATATCTGGTTGACCAGGGAGGTTAAGGAGGAATAGCCGAAGGAAAAGGTGGAGGAGTGGGAGTGATCCACATGGGAGCGGGGCTTGGAGCTCCCCGCAAGGAAAGTATTCATATAATCTACAGGCAAAGTGTCTCTTCGACCTCTCAAGTGTCGCCCTCGTCGGACGAGATCACCTTCTCAGAGGAGGACATGTTAGGGAATGAGAATCCCTCTACCTTCAGAGTGTCTCTTCGACCTCTCAAGTGTCTCCCCCGTCAGAGGAGATCACCTTCTCAGAGGAGGACATGTTAGGGAATGAGAATCCCTTCTATGATGCCCTCGTAATCCAGGCAGCCATAGAAGACTTCACTGTCAACAGTATCCTCGTGGACAATGAGAGCTCGACAAACGTCATTTTTAAGAAAACATTTGACGGACTGGAACTGGATGCGAGCAGGGTGGTAGCTTCGGATGGTCCCCTCTTTGGCTTCTCGGGAGAGAGGAAGGAGGTGGAAGGAGGAGCAGAGCAGCTGGTGACCCTTGGTAGAAATTCCATCAAGTGTCGGTTCGTCATCGTCGACGCGTCAAACTATTACAACGCGATCTTCGGGAGGCCACTCATCAACACCTTCAAGGCTGTCTCATCCTCCTACCATCAGTGTTTGAAGTACTGCTATGGAGATATCCAGGTGAGAATCATGAGCAATCCAAGAGCTGCTCTGGAGTGCTATCTCAATGCGGTGAGCACGATCAGCTGGATGTAGGATGCAGAAGAGATGGGCAAGACGATGGAGTGAGAAGCTAGGCTGGAGGTAGCCGAGGAGGTGGAGGAAGCGGAAGTGTTGTCGGAGTGCGGGGAGCCCGAGCTGCTGAAGATTGGTGGAGCTTTGTGAACCAAGGAGAAGATGAAGAAGGTGACGTGCCTGCAAGAGAATGTAGACATCTTTGCCTGGAGCGCAATAGAGATGTCATGGATTGATGTTGATGTTGCATGCCATCGACTCAACCAGGACCCTGAGATCAGGCCCATCATGCAGAAGAAGAGGGCAATCGCCACTGCATTGGCCGAACCCATTAGGGAGGAAGTAAGGAAGCTGCTAGAGGCATGCTTTGTGTCGGAGATTCAGTATTCAGGCTGAGTCTCCAATGTTGTAATGGATGGCCGGAGGGGGATGGAGGATGTGTGTAGACTTTTCTTTACTGAATAAAGCTTTCCCAAAGGATTGTTATCCCTTGCCTCAAATTGTCGTGTTGGTTGATTCCGCCGTCGGTTTTTCCATGTTGAGTTTCCTTGATGCCTGTTCAGGATACCACCAAATTCAGATGCACCCCCTGATCGTCGTGACGTGTCCTTCATCACAAGTGATGGTTACTACAGCTACAAGATGATTTCGTTCGGATTGAATAATGCGGGAACTACCTATCAACGGATGATGGATCATGTTTTCAAAGGGCAGAGGGGGCAGAACCTGGAAGTATATGTGGATGACCTCTTGATCAGGAGCAAAAACGTTCAGGAGCATGTCAATGATCTAGTGGAGACCTTTGCAACCCTTAAAAGTTTCAAAATGAGGCTCAATCTGGCGAAGTGTGTATTCGGGGCAGGAAGAGAAAAGTTTTTGGGGCATTTTCTTACCCCGAAGGGAGTAGAGCCAAATCCTGACAAGGTCAAAGTGATCCTAGAGATGGCATCGTAAAATCCCTCTTATGTCGTTGGTCATTTCTAGCAAGTAAGACTAGCAAATTTCGAGGATATATTTGACAGATTGAGCAACGAAATCCCAGCGGTGCATCTGAACTCGATATTGTAAGTAGTTATTTATATTTTAAATGTTATATCCATTACTTTATATGTTATTATAATTTACTATTATTTTGTAGCTCAATTAAGCCAAAATTTTATCTGGAGAAGATTCGAACGAGAAGAAAGGATTCTTGTTTGATCATGTTTGGTCTATCTTGAAAAATACAGAAAAGTGGATAGATACGTCCGAGTCTACAATAGATATGAACTCTCGGAATATTAGCATGTCGCAAATTTTGATTATAACTCTCTCAGTCATAGGGGAAGTATAGACTTAAATACATATAGCATTGAAACAAACCCTGCCAGTATTGGTGATGAAGAATCTCCGATCTCAAATTCAAATAATCGACCTGCGGGAAGAAAGAAAGAAAAAGAGAGGAGAAGACAAATTAGTGGTAAGAGTTGTGATATTGAGACTTAAACTAAAGAAAGTAAAGAAATCTTAGAGATTTTAAAGAGAGGGCAAGAACAATAAGCAAATGATAGGTCTTCTATGCATCAACCTTTAAATTAAAATTCGAAAATGATTGGAGAAAACTAGAGCTTTAGAGTGCCTAACATGATCATGATATCATGATGATAGATTTGGATAGCATAAAAGGAAATCCATAGAGACAATATTTTCAGCAGAAAAAATAAGCAATTAGAATAAAAATATTAAAAAACCAATATTTGGAGGATCTTCATCACTCGAAGAAACTAAATATGGAGGAGTCATGCATGGAGGTAGTGGTTACAGAGGAATGCATTATGGAGGAGACCAACTGTAAAACCCTCTTTTTTTTGCATTTAAAATCGGGTCTTACCGCCCAGAACCGCCATCTTGCGGTGAGACCATTACACCCAATGGTCCCCGCCACAATACGCCGATCCTGCCGGCTAATCAACATCATCCAGGCCAACCATAATTCATAGTAATAGAAGCAACAAGAAGAAACTAGTCCACAAATCACATTAATTATGTAAATCACATGCTTACAATGTCCATGATGAGAATTAAAGTAAAAGAGAGAAAGGGCTTATGCCCGGTACAAATCCAAGAAAAGTACATAAACTCTCTCTCACTCTACATCTATGCGGAAACTAATCAACTCTCAACTCTCGAACACCTGTCTTGTAGTAGAAGTAATGCGCGGCATAAGCTCCTCGTGTCCTGTCTCCTCTTCTAGCTGGGGCTCCATCACCTTGTGTACCTACGGTCACAACCGACCGTTAGTCATAAAGACTAAGCCGATTTTGTCCCCGCCTCCCCTCGCGACTCCTAGGCACCGTGCGGGAGGAGGAAGCGGAGGACATCAAAGGGTAAATCAAAAGCAGGTGACAGTGGCGAGACTAGCAAGTATATAGATACTAAACAAGTAATGAAAACATCTCTACCATAGCAGGAGTATGTATATAAGCAATAAGTAAAGAGCAGTATAAGTAAAAGAGCAGTATAAGTAGAAGAGCAGCTGCGAAAGTAACCTAAACTTATATGCACACACAAAAGCACATAAGCTAAGAGATCTGGCAAGAAGTAAACTCATCGTATAAAAGAGCCCATACAGATTTATACGGTGAGGTCTCTGTTCGCAGAAATGCTATGCTATGATGTGTAATGCAATGATGCAATGTTTGTATTATTATTTCATACACATGCAACTCACGCACACGACTCTGTACGTACAGACCTTTAGTTCCCACTTTTCGGAGGTAGCTAACCTCTCGGGCACCTCCCGTCGTGGTCAAACGGTGGCAGAGGAGCGGGCGTCTCCTCACCTAGGTGGGTAAGTCACACTACCAGACCTAGGCCCAAACGTACGCTGTGATACCGGTACCCGGTACTCACGAGCTCCTGCGTACTAAACTGAATTGGCCAGGCAGGGTTTAGGGAATTCGTCCCGTCGGACGCGCAGTAAAACAACCTGGCCCCAATAAAACCACTAGCACTGCCGAGTCAACAAACTGCTGTCGGTGTGACGACTAAGACAGAACCGAAGACCCACCACATCTTATACACCAGCAATATGTATTAGCCATTTACTACCGAGCCTCCAGCTCGCAATTCTATATCCACATTTATAAAGTAGAGCCTACCGCTCGCCAGGCTATACCAGCCTAATATTTAAAAATACGAGCCTACCGCTCGCTAGACTACACTAGTCTTATCTTTAAGCTACGAGCCTACCGCTCGCTAGACTACACTAGTCTTAAATTTAAACTACGAGCCTACCGCTCGCTGGACTACACTAGTCTTATATTTAAACTACGAGCCTACCGCTCGCTAGACTACACTAGTCTTATATTTAAACTACGAGCCTACCGCTCGCTAGGCTATACCAGCCTTATATTTAAAAAAAACGAGTCTACCGCTCGCTAGACTACACTAGTCTTATCTTTAAGCTACGAGCCTACCGCTCGCTAGACTACACTAGTCTTATATTTAAACTACGAGCCTACCGCTCGTTAGGCTATACCAGCCTTATATTTAAAAATACGAGCCTACCGCTCGCTAGACTACACTAGTCTTATCTTTAAGCTACGAGCCTACCGCTCGCTAGCCTACACTAGTCTTAAATTTAAACTACGAGCCTACCGCTCGCTAGGCTATACCAGCCTTATATTTAAAACTACGAGCCCACCGCTCGCAGGACTATCCCAGTCCTTCCTTATAACCCGAGCCCACCGCTCGCAGGACTATCCCAGTCCTTCCTTATAACCCGAGCCTACCGCTCGCAGGACTATCCCAGTCCTTCCTTATAACCCGAGCCTACCGCTCGCAGGACTATCCCAGTCCTTCCGTATAACCCGAGCCTACCGCTCACAGGACTATCCCAGTCCTTCCTTATAACCCGAGCCTACCGCTCGCATGACTATCCCAGTCCTTCCTTATAAAATGTTCCGGTTTGGGATGGAAGTTAACTTGTCATGTTCTCCTATTTAACTAGTCTTGTCTATAATTTAGTTGATCTTAGAAGCTTTAGGGTTAGCCTTGGACTTCCGGAGGGTTACCCGGTGAGGGGCTCGCTGCGGTACTGGGAAATGTGACGGGCTGACACCCCGAACTTCCTCTTCCCAAGGCACTTAATCTTGTTGGTATCTACCCCTTTCTACTTGATCCCCATTTTCCTCTCCACTTTCATTAAATCTCTAAGATGAGTTAATTTGGCACTTAGGAGTGTGGGAGTTCATTTGAACTCCAACACCACCAACTGTGACGGGGTGCTGACTCTCCTGTCATCACATTCTAGCTCGAGTTCCCTTCTTCACCGAGGAACAACACCCATACACTTAGCATTCTCAACCTTACTTGGACTCATACTCCTATTCTTCGTCATCCTTAATCCAGGGTTTGCCTTAGATATTTCCCGACTTCTCCCTTAAGTTTTACCCTAAGATGGCTCACCCGGCTAAGGGCAGTCCTACTTTCATATGATCACTTAATACCGATGAGTTGTGTGTGGGGCCCTTGACAAGGTCTAACTTCCTTTTCTTATCATTGTAAATGCCCGCACTTATAGCTTTGCTAAACGCACCCCGTTCCTTATTTCCCAAGATGGCCTTAGAGATGCTCTCCCTAATAATCTAAGTCTTTATTCAAGGAGTTAATAACTCTATGTGTGAAGGTCAGTGGTGGTCTAAATCATATAAATCAGTTTTACTATTCGCAGTCCAAAATGAGATTGAGCTAGATTTGGCTCCTATGGTGCAATCTTGATCATATCATATCCAAATGAATTCCAATTATTACCATGGGTTTTCAATGAGTAGTGATCTAACAACCTCAAATCCTAATTTCACATTTTTAACAGGAATATTTGACCATAATTTCTATTTAACATAAATGGGGTGCAAATAGGGATTTACACATCAAGTAGTAGATTAGGACCTCAATAAATTCTGGGAAAATTACCATGGCATAATACTGGTCTAAAAACACCAAATCCTGAATTTCACATTTTAATAGGAATATTTGACCATAATTTCTATTTAACATAAATGGGGTGCAAATAAGGATTTACACATCAAGTAGTAGATTATGACCTCAATAAATTCTGGGAAAATTAACATGGCATCATATTGGTCTAAAAACACCAAATCCTGAATTTCACATTTTTAATAGGAATATTTGACCATAATTTCTATTTAACATAAATGGGGTGCAAATAGGGATTTACACATCAAGTAGTAGATTATGACCTCAATAAGTTCTGGGAAAATTAACATGGCATACTACTGGTCTAAAAACACCAAATCCTGAATTTCACATTTTTAACAGGAATATTTGACCATAATTTCTATTTAACATAAATGGGGTGCAAACAGGGATTTACACATCAAGTAGTAGATTATGACCTCAATAAATTCTGGGAAAATTACCATGGCATGATACTGGTCTAAAAACACCAAATCCTAAGTTTCACATTTTTAACATGAATATTTGACCATAATTTCTATTTAACATAAATGGGGTGCAAATAGGGATTTACACATCAAGTAGTAGATTATGACCTCAATAAATTCTGGGAAAATTACCATGGCATAATACTGGTCTAAAAACACCAAATCCTAAATTTCACATTTTTAACAGGAATATTTGACCATAATTTCTATTTAAAATAAATGGGGTGCAAATAGGGATTCACACATCAAGTAGTAGATTATTACCTCAATAAATTCTGGGAAAATTACCATGGCATAATACTAGTCTAAAAACACCAAATCCTAAGTTTCACATTTTTAACAGGAATATTTGACCATAATTTCTATTTAACATAAATGGGGTGCAAATAGGGATTTACACATCAAGTAGTAGATTATGACCTCAATAAATTCTGGGAAAATTACCATGGCATAATTCTGGTCTAAAACACCAAATCCTAAATTTCACATTTTTAACAGGAATATTTGACCATAATTTCTATTTAACATAAATGGGGTGCAAATAGGGATTTACACATCAAGTAGTAGATTATGACCTCAATAAATTCTGGCAAACTTAGCATGGCATAATACTGGTCTAAACACACAAAATCCTAAGTTTCACATTTTTAACAGGAATATTTGACAATAATTTCTATTTAACATAAATGGGGTGCAAATAGGGATTTACACATCAAGTAGTAGATTATGACCTCAATAAATTCTGGGAAAATTACCATGGCATAATACTAGTCTAAAAACACCAAATCCTAAGTTTCACATTTTTAACAGGAATATTTGACCATAATTTCTATTTAACATAAAGTGGGGTGCAAATAGGGATTTACACATCAAGTAGTAGATTATGACCTCAATAAATTCTGGGAAAATTACCATGGCATAATACTGGTCTAAAAACACTAAATCCTAAGTTTCACTTCATTCTAAAATCACATGAACCCTTTTTAATTTCATAACTCAATTTAGGGGTAATATAATAATTCTATATCTTGGGATTTTTGTACCCAAAAATCCCCAAATACCTTTTGGGAAGGCATATTACTGCCATGGACCCATGTCCAACATCTCAAGCCATTGGGTCAACCCCCAAGGCTTGGGGCTCACTCCACCCCAAATTTGTTAAAGGCACACCATTATGGTCTTTAGCCTAGCTCTTGCATGTCTCTTAACTCCACATGCACAAGGCCAAATGGTCTCCAATTTCTACCAGTGGTCTATATATATATAAAGAGCTCACTACCCAAATTTGGGGGTGTTTGGAGTTATACAACTCCATAAATACCAATTATTCACTTTTGCTAATAAATGAAATATCTAAATGGATATACATCCAAAAATTCCCAAATTTAATCCCTAGGTGTGTCATCATACCATGCATGCATGGTCGAAATTTCAAAGGATTTGGTTAAGCCATTTAAAAGTTATAGCATTTTTAATTTCTGCCCTACACAAGGAGCAGTCCTAGGAAAAAGAGTGCCCTGGTGTCCATATTGCACCAAATCATTTGATTCAAGTGGCAGATGAAAGTAGACTCATAGGGCTACAAAAGTGGTCTCTGCCACTTTTTGCAAATATTGCCTCTAAGGCCTTCAATTTTTGCATGCAAAACCCTGCATGTTTGAAGGCAGATTTGCCTTGGTCTGCCAAAAGAGATCAAGGAGATGAAATCAACGGCTGTGATTTCGTCTCCTTCCTCTAGCCGATGGCCCAGAGGAAACGGCCCCTGATCCCGGCCAACCACCACCCTTCCCGGTCATCTGCCGCCGCCACCACCTCTGTTGAGGGGTTGGCCGTCGATTGGCGGTGGAATGGTGTCCGGAGGTGGTGGTTCCCGGCGATCCCTGGAGGAAGCCCAAACGGAAAAATGGAAGGGAAAATCCCATGGCTGACGTCTCAATTGAGCTCGGCTGCCCTTGCTAAGACCTTAGATAACTAGCACAAAGGGAGAGGGGGAGAAATCGTGCATTGATTTGGCTTGAGGTTGAAGAAAACTCGTGATTGTCATGGCCGACCACCTCTCGTGAGCTCCACCTCCCATTCTCATTTCTGCATCAAATCCTCCTCTGTAAAGCTCCAGTCCGACTCCTCTCAGGCTTCTAAAGCTGATGGTGAGCTCAGTTGAGAGGGATGGGGAGTATTAAGTGGGTTGCCATAAAGGCATTTTCGGCCAGCTCCTTGGCCGCCCCTTCCCACCAATGGAACTCCATCCCCACTGCCCCAAGTCGAGAGAAATTACTCCCCCAACCCAGAGGAGAGCTTAGGGAATGCAAAGGGGGTGCCATTTGGCACCCATCCCCTAAATTCCTCCTCCTTGTTTCCTTGTCTTCTTCCTCCAATTTTGACACTTGGACAAAGCCTCCTTTTTCTCCAATTTCGAATTTCCAGCATGCTAATGGTCTGGTCACCATGTGGGCTGGCCAATTGAGTCATGGGATTGGGCTAAGTCTACTTGATTTAAGCTTTGGGCTCCTTTGACTCAAATATGCCAATTTGGGAATTTTTGGGTTTTGGGCTTAACTCAAGCTCACACCACTTGATATGACTGACCCACATTATTGTCTTGGACCCTATGGACCCATTCCAAGAGGAATTGAGTCATGGTGGGGTCATATGGGGCTTGGTTGCACTTATTTACCTCATAGGGGCAAATTGGGTATTTTAGTGATTTAGCCCTAATCCTCCAAGATTGAATGTGCACTTTGGCTCATATAGGTCTCATTTAATCCCCTTAGTGTTTAGGGGTGATCAATTTGATCACACTAGGTCAATTGGAGATCAATTTGGGCTTTTAGCACATTTAGGTCAATTTGGGGCTTTTTAGAAATTGGCCCACTTTCCCCAAATTAATGGCCCTAGGATGGGGCCTTTGGGTCCATTAGGTCCCCTATGATGTTATAAGGCTAGGGGTGAGGTCAATTTCATGTTTTGTTGGTCAATTGGACCTATTGGTGAAGGTTTGACCTTTAGGGCACTTTGGTCAATTTGGGCCAATTGGTGACCCCATGATTGGACTTTTGAGTCCTTTGTAATCCAACTAAGTTTGTAATACATTGGTGGGGTTACTTTGATCATTTGAAGTTCAAAAATCAAGTCATAAGCCATGGAGTCAAATTTGGCTATTTGCACACTAAGGTGATTTTCACTTATTCACCTTGGTTCTTAGGGCCATTTTGGTCTCTTAGAGGAATGTCATGACCTTGACATGACAAAAATGCACTTCAGGGGTCTAGTTGTTCTGGGGATGTTACAAATCCCAATAAACGAAGAAACAATTTCGTCCCCGAAATTTAGGTTGGGTCTACGGGAGTCTGAGTTCAGAATATACCCAAAAGATTTGATAGTTCATGTGCAACATGACTCCCGATTAATATTGGGAACGGTTAGGTCTAGTTCACATCGCCTCATCCTCAGTTTTCTCCAAAGTGCACTTTTCATTAAATCTTACTACGTCCGTAGTCACGATCTTCTTCCTGATGGTGTCCCTAAATATTTATCAGTTTGATGACGATACATATATAGTGGAGGGAAGATCTAGATTGAAGTGAATTTACCCATTCACAAGGCGTGTGAGTAACTCAAATGAGCCTTATAATCTATAGTATGATGCCTTTGTAAGTATACAATTCCCGATCCGGAGAGTATATCGTCATGTTCACCGCCAACATTTTCAATATCAACCTCAATAACACTTGGATCTAAACTCTCCTGTGGTTCACAATCATTGTACATGTGATGTCAGTACTCTTATTTATTAGTTGTTTGTAATTAGAATTTAGGCTTGTCTTCCAAGATCAGGATATGCTTAGGGTTTGATCAGTACTGATTTTCCTAATTTTTTTTGGCATCGTCATTCCTTTAATATTTTATGTCAATGCTTAGTCATGCTCCTAGATTCTGAAGTGACAGTTAATAATTGTAAATACGTCCACGGTCATTTACTAAACCAAAGGATGCTCCAGTAATAGTCAATACTTAGTTCTGGTACTTGATTTCGTGTGGGTCATCATTTCCAAGGCTCACAATTTCATATTATTGTCCTGAAACCTCATTCCTGATTTTTATCCCAAATCATGTGTTATTAACTGTCAGATCTATAGTCCTCATTTTTGTTAAACGCAAAACAAGCTCAAATTTTGCACGAGACCTATCACCTATGAATCAACTATCGTAAATGTGTCGTGAATCGATCTCTAAATTATTTCCCAAGTCCTGTTTGTGATAATTTACAGATTTCAACTCTTCATAATGTCATATTTGTTTTGGCCTCATTCTTATTTCTTTCATAATGATAGGGTCCCTAATTTGTACACCAAGTATCAGTTATCATGGGCCAATAAGCTTAACCGAATTTTCAGAGACTAATCATGATCCAAGACAGTGTTCAGTAGAAATTCATTATTTTTCTCCTTATAATAATTCGAGAAGATTACTTATTTGTGGCTAAGGGTGTAAAACCCACTTCGTGAAAGAAGTATGATAACTAATCAATAGTTAAGTATATTAAAAAAAATTATAGGTTCAATGGAGACTACAAGTCTATCTACTCATTTCTATAAAATTCCAGGTTTTTATGATGAGCTTAGGGAAACTTGACCCTGGAGTTCTCAATAATGCTTAATGTAACAAAAGTCATCAAGCCCTAATTTCCTACAGAACTCAATCTTCAGAGTCTCTGATTCCTTTAGAGATGAAAGATCTCTTCACCGTAAGTGCATGTTTCGAAATTCAAGAGAATTGATCAAGGAGATGATTATTATTCATAAAACGCTATGTGAGTAACAACATGGGTATTACCCTAAGCTACCTTGGTCTTATCAATCCTTAGGTCTACCACAATCGTATGCAAAGTAATTATTTCTAAAACCATAGGACTTTATCTCCAAAATTACAATTCTTGGACAACATGTGTATCGTACTAAATGTACATGTACGGTGTAAAATTCAGATCATCAGGATAAGTCAGATGATGGGGCTCACAGATTTAGGTATAGGATTCACTTTATATACCTTGCACCAAAGCAGGTGCCCAGGGAGTTTTATTGCAGAGACTTTTATGATTCTAAAATAGCTCAGGTTAAAATTATAGCGATCCAATAAACGAAGAAACAAGATTAGCCTCCAGTAAATCTTGTGCTGAGTTTCCTATATCCGAAAATTTGGACATTTCAAGTGTGTACTTAATCCTTATAGGTATAAAGTCCTTGAGATTTGTGTATATGGTAAGGTTCTCTATCCTCAAAAATCCCAAGGATCGAGTGCCTATTAAGTGGTCTTCTCTAGGCTGGAATTCTCATTCTACATTCGACATCCTTTCTTTGTGATGGTTTTCCGAGGGTGGGAGTGTGCAGTATTAGCTTCTAAGCACACAAGTAAGGCCTTACGAACCTCATACTAATCCAATAGTATAATCACAAACACCAAAACCACTTAAGATTGTCCCATTTGTTTGTTGTGGGTATATCGGAGAGTAAGCCCTGAACACTCACACACGCTTTCAACTCCTTCTTTTAGTCACTTTGGGGTATCCTACTACTTGGTCAAAATATACTTGAGGTTGATGTCGGACTAGGATACCTTATGAGAAGTCTTGCTAAGTCAAACCAAAACGGTGTACTAGTCGGGTTGGCCTAATCTCATCGTTAAGTGGACAAAATTATGTGATTTCTCGTATGGGCACACCACTGCTTCCGCTGCTAGTTTGTCCTCAAACTAACTCGAGCGGGGGTTGCCCTAGGGTTTGTGGACTTCTTTTACTTGGATCGAAAGTCGGCTTCTTTGATACCAGTTTGTAAGACCATCTTTTTTTTTGCTTTTAAAACCGGGTCTTACCGCCCAGAACCGCCGTCTTGCGGCGAGACCATTACACCCAATGGTCCCCGCCACAATACGCCGATCCTGCCGGCTAATCAACATCATCCAGGTCAACCACAATTCATAGTAATAGAAGCAACAAGAAGAAACTAGTCCACAAATCACATTAATTATGTAAATCACATGCTTACAATGTCCATGATGAGAATTAAAGTAAAAGAGAGAAAAGGCTTATGCCCGGTACAAATCCAAGCAAAGTACATAAACTCTCTCTCACTCTACATCTATGCGGAAACTAATCAACTCTCGAACACCTGTCTTGTAGTAGAAGTAATGCGCGACATAAGCTCCTCGTGTCCTGTCTCCTCTTCTAGCTGGGGCTCCATCACCTCGTGTACCTACGGTCACAACTGACCGTTAGTCATAAAGACTAAGCCGATTTTGTCCCCGCCTCCCCCCGCGACTCCTAGGAACCGTGCGGGAGGAGGAAGCGGAGGACATCGAAGGGTAAATCAAAAGCAGGTGACAGTGGCGAGACTAGCAAGTATATAGATACTAAACAAGTAATGAAAACATCTCTACCCTAGCAGGAGTATGTATATAAGCAATAAATAAAGAGCAGTTTAAGTAAAAGAGCAGTATAAGTAGAAGAGCAGCTACGAAAGTAACCTTAACTTATATGCACACACAAAAGCACATAAGCTAAGGGATCTGGCAAGAAGTAAACTCATCGTATAAAAGAGCCCATACAGATTTATACAATGAGGTCTCTGTTCGCAGAAATGCTATGCTATGATGTGTAATGCAATGATGCAATGTTTGTATTATTATTTCATACACATGCAACTCACCCACACAACTTTGTACGTACAGACCTTTAGTTCCCACTTTTCGGAGGTAGCTAACCTCTCGGGCACCTCCCGTCGTGGTCAAACGGTGGCAGAGGAGCGGGCGTCTCCTCACCTAGGTGGGTAAGTCACACTACCAGACCTAGGCCCAAACGTACGCTATGATACCGGTACCCGGTACTCACGAGCTCCTGCGTACTAAACTGAATTGGCCAGGCAGGGTTTAGGGAATTCGTCCCGTCGGACGCGCAGTAAAACAACCTGGCCCCAATAAAACCACTAGCACTTCTGAGTCAACGAACTGCTGTCGGTGTGACGACTAAGACAGAACCGAAGACCCACCACATCTTATACACCAGCAATATGTATTAGCCATTTACTACCGAGCCTCCAGCTCGCAATTCTATATCCACATTTATAAAGTAGTGTTGAAATTTTGAAGTGAAGTGGAGGAGACCGGGCGGCCTGTGTTGAGAGACCGCCGAAACTGCGCGGGTTGTTTCTATATCTTGCCGGTATGTTCTTGGTAGCTGCGGTTTGTTCCAGAGTAGGTCTGCTGTTTTGCCTGGCTTCCTTGTTGGAAGACCGAGCGGGTTGTTTCTATTTGACCGTCTATCCGGGCGGTCTATCCTGGCGATTTGGCGACTTGTCCTAAGTCGGCCAGATGGTTCCTGGTTTGCTCCTGGTGATCTAAGGAAGGAGTACCTTTGTGATCGCGCGGGTTGTGCACGGTCTCGTGTCCGCACGGCTTGTGCGCGGGCTGCTGCTGACTTCGGTCTTGGACTGAATCTTGTCCAAGTGTTGTGTTCGCGCGGTCTGACTTGTGAGACTGTTCGCGATCTGATGGGCTGTTATTGTATCCCAATTTGTGTGGTGACGACATCCGTCTCTCCGCCTATAAATAGGGGTGCAGGGCCCGTCATTCCTAACAAGAATTGTAAGAACAAAAGCCCGGATTGTTTCTTGCGGACTCAAGTTTTGAGGTTGCTCGACTTGGATGCGAGTTAACCGTTGTTGTGTTCGCAGGTTTGCGGTCAGCAGGGTGCGGTCTCCTTCCTTGGTGATTTCCGGTGGCTTGAATAAACAGTTCGTCTGCGGTCTGTCAGTGAACTGGTTTATTGTGTTCTTGTGCTGTTCGCAGTGAGCTCAGCGATCAGGCGATCTTCAGCGGTTAGGCGATCAGAGTTGCGGTCTGGCAACAGCTTCAGTTCTTTGTTCAGTTCAATAAAGCTCCTGTTCGCGCGGTCTCAAGGTGTTTCTGCGGTCTGACTGTGCAAGCGGTCTGGGAGTACAGCAGAGCAAGCCAGACGACCTGAGCCTTTTTGCGGTCTGTGCGGTCTCTGTTTTGGCAGACCGCCAGTTTCAGTTTTGGTGTGTTTGTTCTTCTAATCTTCGTGATTCTTATGAATCATGTCTCGCCATGTATACCTCGAAGTGTAAAGCAGTTCTGTTTCAATAAAGATTTTTTGTGTTGCTGTTTTTGGCATTGTGGTTGTTTGGCTATAACTCTTGTTGATACAACTCCTGCTTACTCCTAAACGGTCTTTCAAAAATTTTAACATGGTATCAGAGGTAGGTTCCTGGAGTGGATAAGCAGTGATCAACTAGAGTTGCCATCGTCTTTGTGAAGAAGAGACCACATAGATTGCCATAGAAGGTGGATACGCAAGAGGTCTTGGTATTGAACTTCTCACATCGACTAACTTTAAAAAATGGAAGTCATGTATGGAGAGTTACTTGCTTGGCGAGGACCTATGGGAGGTAGTTGGCGGAGAAGACACACAAGAGGTGTTTCTAGCAGGAGATAATATGGCAGAGGTGAGACTTTGG
This sequence comes from Dactylorhiza incarnata, assembly GCA_033032865.1. Classification (NCBI taxonomy): domain Eukaryota; kingdom Viridiplantae; phylum Streptophyta; class Magnoliopsida; order Asparagales; family Orchidaceae; genus Dactylorhiza; species Dactylorhiza incarnata. The sequence continues at coordinate 2,578,722 of JAWHQI010000299.1, forward strand.
AGGAGGACGAATGCTAAGGCAGAGTTCACTCTCAAGAGGGCTATCTCACCGGAGCTATTTGACCACATCATTGGATGTAAGTCTGCTGCTGAGATTTGGACATCCTTGGATGGATTGTTCAATAAGAAGAATGTAGCGAGGCTACAGTATCTTGAAAATGAGTTGGCGAAAGCCTCTCAAGGTGATCTTTCTATTTCTACCTTTTCCTCAAGATGAAGAACCTCACGACAGAGATTTCTGCGTTGGACCCTGATGAGCCTATCTCTGAGGCAAAACTGAAGAGACATATCATCCGCGGGTTGCGGAAGGAGTATCTTGCCTTTGTGACTTCAGTTCAGGGTTGGGCAAATCAACCGTCGTTGTTGGAGTTGGAGAACCTTCTTGCTTCGCAAGAAAGTTTAGCAAGACAGATGGCGGGGGTTTCTATCTCCGGGGGAGAAAGTGATGTGATGTTCTCTGGGAAGAAGAAGAAGAAATGGGAGAAGAAGAAGCCGGGTCATGATGGACCCTCCACTTCAGGTCAGCAAGATAGAGGCTATGCCTCTAAGTCTGATGGGAAGAAGAAAGGAGAGGGACCGAGGTGTTTTAGATGCAATAAGACCGGGCACTTCAAGAAAGATTGCCGAGTGAATCTTCAGCCGAGACATGCAGTGGAGAAGGAGATGCCAAAGTCTGATGAAGTTGGATGGGGAGGAGCCTTTGTGTCTAATATAACGGCGATGCCCGTTAAGGCCTTGGCTTCCATCAACTATGATGAGGACTGGATTGTTGATTCAGGGTGTGGGCATCATCTCACCGGGGATGGATCAAAGTTCTCTTCTTTGGCACCTTACTCAGGTAACAATGCTATCATTACGGCTGATAATTCTATTCATCCAGTAGAACACGAAGGTGTTGTCTCTCTGAGCAGTGATAAGGGTCCACTCACGTTGAGGAGTGTTTATCACGTGCCTGGTATGAAGAAAAATCTCTTCTCTGTGACCAATGCGGTCGACGCCGGTTATCACGTTCTGTTTGGCCCAACAGAAGTGAAGTTTTTCAAAACTCAACCGGAGATAAAGGAGATGTTATTCATGTCGGCAAGCGGGTGAAGGACTTGTTCGTTTTGTCGACAAGTACCTATGTTGATAAGATGAGGACCAATGATGGCGCTGCCATCTGGCATGAAAGGTTGGGGGCATGTAGGCATGGACAAATTGAAGTCTATGGCGGTAAGGGGCCTTGTCAATGGCTTGCCTAGCTTGTCCTCCTATGGAGATGGTCATGTCTGCGAAGGATGTCAGTTTGGTAAGTCTCATCGACTTCCTTTTGACAAATCGCAAACAAGGTGCAAAGTGTCGTTGGAGTGCATCCACGGTGATTTGATGGGACCGACTGCCACCCCAAGCCTTGGAGGCAACAGATTCATGTTGGTGTTGATTGACGATTACACCAGATATGTCTGGGTGTATTTTTTGAAGGAGAAGTCGGATGCATTTGCAAAATTTGTGGAGTTCAAGGAGCTGGTTGAAGGCCGGCTGGGCCTGCGGGTTAAAAAACTTAGAACTGACAATGGTGGGGAGTTCACCTCTGGTGAGTTCTCAAGTTTTTGCAGGAAGCATGGCATCAGGAGAGAGCTTACTTGTGCCCATACTCCACAACAGAATGGCGTTGCCGAGAGGAAGATCCGTCATCTGACGGAAACTTGCAAATGTTGGCTTCATGCTAAGAGTATCCCAAAGTCCTTCTGGGCGGAGGGAATGTCTTGTGCAGCTTATGTCATCAACAGATTGCCTCTGAGTCCTATCAACATGAAGACCCCTCACGAACTAATGTTCAAGGAGAAGCCGAGTGTTGCACACCTTCGGGTGTTTGGATCAACCTATTATGTGCACATTCCTGATGCTCTTTGGACAAAGCTAGATGCGAAAGCAAGGAAGCTAGTCTTTGTTGGGTATGATGAGCGGAAGAAGGGATGGAGATGCATGGATCCTGAGACACGGAGGTCAATTGTTTCTCGGGATGTGGTGTTCGATGAAGTGAATTCCTACAAGGGGAGTTCAGGAGTTGAGCTACCGAAAAGCAGGGTTGATATAAGAGGGAAGGCTGCTGAAGATCTTCAAGTGGAGTTGCCTGTTTCACCAGGAGCTCCAGCTGTGTCTAGCTCAGAGACGGAAGCTTCAGATTCTGGAAGCAGGGGGGAGCGATGCTCCAAGTTCGTCTGAAAGAGGAGCTTGCACAGAAGAAGCAGCTGAGGAAGTGGTTAGTCAGGAGCAACCTCTTAGGAGGTCGAAGAGGACTATTCAACCACCAGATCGATACACAGGAGGGAACATGGTGAACTTTGTTTCATGTTTCTTTGCTGGCCCCTTTGATGAAAGGGAGCCGTCGAGCTTTGAGAAGGCCAGAGGCGTGAAGGAGTGGGACATTGCTATGCAAGAAGAGATGGCAGCTCTCGAGAAGAATGAGACCTGGTCTCTTATGCCCAAGCCCAAGGGCACCACTCCTGTGACATGCAAATGGGTCTACAAGCTCAAGAAGAAAGCTGACGGCAGTATCGAGTGGTATAAGGCTCGCCTTGTAGCTCGCGGGTTCTCACAACAGTACGGAGAAGATTATGATGAGACGTTCAGTCCAGTGGCAAAGATGACTTCGGTTCGGTTTGTTATTGCCTTGGCGGTTTCATGTGGTTTGGAGATTTGGCAACTCGACGTGAAGAATGCCTTCTTATACGGCGAGATTGACAAGGATATCTTCATGATCCAACCGCAAGGCTTCATCTCGAAGGAGTTTCCAGACTACGTCTGTAAGTTGAAGAAGGCCCTGTATGGGTTGAAGCAAGTGCCTCGAGCATGGTACGGGAAGATTGCAGAGTATCTCTTATTCTGCGGATTCTTTGCTTCAGACTCTGATTCTTGCTTGTTCATCAAGAAGGAGGGGGTGCTTCGGGTGATTGTGCTGCTGTATGTGGATGACATGATTGTCACCGGGAACTCGAAGGAAGCTGTTGCAAGACTCAGGGCTGAGCTTGCTATCAGATTCGAGATGAAGGATCTGGGGGAGCTCCACCATTTCCTTGGACTCGAGGTGCAGAGGCGGGAGAGCGGAATGCTCATTTCTCAGGCTGGCTATGCGGAGCGGATTGTTCAGCGATTCGGCATGGAGGAAGGGAAGAGCAGCTCTATACATCTGGAGCAACATCATAAGCTTCGGAAGGATGAGGGGAGAGTTTTATCTGAACCGTTGGTTTTCCGAGCTCTGGTTGTGAGCTTGATCTACTTGACGATCACAAGGCCAGATATTGCTTATGCAGTAGGCAAGGTGAGTTGGTACATGGCGGAACCACGGAAGCCTCATCTTCTGGCGGCAAAAGGCATCTTGAAGTATGTGAAGTCGACCTCTGATTTGGGTCTCCTATATAGGAGAGGGTCAAGCTTGGAGTTGCATGGTTTCATGGATGCTGATTATGGGGGAGACGTGGATGATCGGAGATCAACGTCTGGTTATGTCTTTATGACGGGCCCCATAGCTATCTCTTGGTGCAGCAAGAAGCAAGACTCGGTGTCCGTATCTACCACAGAAGCGGAGTACAAGGCTTCGGCCTTGGCAGCTCAGGAAGCCGTTTGGCTCAGGAGGTTGGTGGAGGACGTTCATGAGGAGGTTCGAGGTCCCACCTTGCTACGCGGGGACAATGAGAGTGCTCTCAAGCTGGTTAACAATCCAGTCTGTCATGCGAGGACCAAACATATATAGATTGAGCACCATTTCATTCGTGAAAAGGTGTTGGGAGGATCTCTTATGGTCGAGCATGTTCGGAGTGCGGACAATGTCGCAGACATCTTCACAAAGCCGCTGGCAAAGGGACCGTATACACGGTTGCGGAGCTTACTCGGGTTGGTCTCCACTTCCCACTTTAAGGGGGAGTGTTGAAATTTTGAAGTGAAGTGGAGGAGACCGGGCGGCCTGTGTTGAGAGACCGCCGAAACCGCGCGGGTTGTTTCTATATCTTGTCGGTCTGTTCTTGGTAGCTGCGGTTTGTTCCCGAGTAGGTCTGCTGTTTTGCCTGGCTTCCTTGTTGGAAGACCGGGAGGGTTGTTTCTATTTGACCGTCTATCCGGGCGGTCTATCCTGGCGATCTGGCGACTTGTCCTAAGTTGGCCAGATGGTTCCTGGTTTGCTCCTGGTGATCTAAGGAAGGAGTACCTTTGTGATCGCGCGGGTTGTGCGCAGTCTCGTGTCCGCACGGCTTATGCGCGGGCTGCTGCTGACTTCGGTCTTGGACTGAATCTTGTCCAAGTGTTGTGTTCGCGCGGTCTGACTTGTGAGACCGTTCGCGATCTGATGGGCGGTTATTGTATCCCGGTTTGTGCGGTGACGACATCCGTCTCTCCACCTATAAATAGGGGTGCAGGGCCCGTCATTCCTAACAAGAATTGTAAGAACAAAAGCCCGGATTGTTTCTTGCGGACTCAAGTTTTGAGGTCGCTCGACTTGGATGCGAGTTAACCGTTGTTGTGTTCGCAGGTTTGCGGTCAGCAGGGTGCGGTCTCCTTCCTTGGTGATTTCCGGTGGCTTGAATAAACAGTTCGTCTGCGGTCTGTCAGCGAACTGGTTTATTGTGTTCTTGTGCTGTTCGCAGCGAGCTCAGCGATCAGGCGACCTTTAGCGGTTAGACGATCAGAGTTGCGGTCTGGCGACAGCTTCAGTTCTTTGTTCAGTTCAATAAAGCTTCTGTTCGTGCGGTCTCAAGGTGTTTCTGCGGTCTGACTGTGCAGGCGGTCTGGGAGTACAGCAGAGCAAGCCGGACGACCTGAGCCTTTTTGTGGTCTATGCGATCTCTGTTTTGGCAGACTGCCAGTTTCAGTTTTGGTGTGTTTGTTCTTCTCATCTCCGTGATTCTTATGAATCATGTCTCGCCATGTATACCTCGAAGTGTAAAGCAGTTCTGTTTCAATAAAGATTTTTTGTGTTGCTGTTTTTGGCATTGTGGTTGTTTGGCTATAACTCTTGTTGATACAACTCCTGCTTTCTCCTAAACGGTCTTTCAAAAATTTTAACAAGTAGAGCCTACCGCTCGCCAGGCTATACCAGCCTTATATTTAAAAAATGAGCCTACCGCTCGCTAGACTACACTAGTCTTATCTTTAAGCTACGAGCCTACCGCTCGCTAGACTACACTAGTCTTAAATTTAAACTACGAGCCTACCGCTCGCTGGACTACACTAGTCTTATATTTAAACTACGAGCCTACCGCTCGCTAGACTACACTAGTTTTATATTTAAACTACGAGCCTACCGCTCGCTAGGCTATACCAGCCTTATATTTAAAAAAAACGAGCATACCGCTCGCTAGACTACACTAGTCTTATCTTTAAGCTACGAGCCTACCGCTCGCTAGACTACACTAGTCTTATATTTAAACTACGAGCCTACCGCTCGCTAGGCTATACCAGTCTTATATTTAAAAATACGAGTCTACCGCTCGCTAGACTACACTAGTCTTATCTTTAAGCTACGAGCCTACCGCTTGCTAGACTACACTAGTCTTAAATTTAAACTACGAGCCTACCGCTCGCTAGGCTATACCAGCCTTATATTTAAAACTACGAGCCCATCGCTCGCAGGACTATCCCAGTCCTTCCTTATAACCCGAGCCCACCGCTCGCAGGACTATCCCAGTCCTTCCTTATAACCCGAGCCTACCGCTCGCAGGACTATCCCAGTCCTTCCTTATAACCCGAGCCTACCGCTCGCAGGACTATCCCAGTCCTTCCTTATAACCCGAGCCTACCGCTCGCAGGACTATCCCAGTCATTCCTTATAATCCGAGCCTACCGCTCGCATGACTATCCCAGTCCTTCCTTATAAAATGTTCTGGTTTGGGATGGAAGTTAACTTGTCATGTTCTCCTATTTAACTAGTCTTGTCTATAATTTAGTTGATCTTAGAAGCTTTAGGGTTAGCCTTGGGCTTCCGGAGGGTTACCCGGTGAGGGGCTCGCAGCGGTACTGGGAAGTGTGACGGGCTGACACCCCGAACTTCCTCTTCCCAAGGCACTTAATCTTGTTGGTATCTACCCCTTTCTACTTGATCCCCATTTTCCTCTCCACTTTCATTAAATCTCTAAGATGAGTTAATTTGGCACTTAGGAGTGGGGGAGTTCATTTGAACTCCAACACCACCAACTGTGACCGGGTGTTGACTATCCTGTCATCACATTCTAGCTCGAGTTCCCTTCTTCACCGAGGAACAGCACCCATACACTTAGCATTCTCAACCTTACTTGGACTCATACTCATATTCTTCGTCATCCTTAATCCAGGGTTTGCCTTAGATATTTCCCGACTTCTCCCTTGAGTTTTACCCTAAGATGGCTCACCCGGCTAAGGGCAGTCCTACTTTCATATGATCACTTAATACCGATGAGTTGTGTGTGGGGCCCTTGACAAGGTCTAACTTCCTTTTCTTATCATTGTAAATGCCTGCACTTATAGCTTTGCTAAACGCACCCCGTTCCTTATTTCCCAAGATGGCCTTAGAGATGCTCTCCCTAATAATCTGAGTCTTTATTCAAGGAGTTAATAACTCTATGTGTGAAGGTCAGTGGTGGTCTAAATCATATAAATCAGTTTTACTATTCGCAGTCCAAAATGAGATTGAGCTAGATTTGGCTCCTATGGTGCAATCTTGATCATATCATATCAAAATGAATTCCAATTATTACCATGGGTTTTCAATGAGTAGTGATCTAACAACCTCAAATCCTAATTTCACATTTTTAACATGAATATTTGACCATAATTTCTATTTAACATAAATGGGGTGCAAATAGGGATTTACACATCAAGTAGTAGATTAAGACCTCAATAAATTCTGGTAAAATTACCATGGCATAATACTGGTCTAAAAACACGAAATCCTGAATTTCACATTTTAACAGGAATATTTGACCATAATTTTTATTTAACATAAATGGGGTGCAAATAGGGATTTACACATCAAGTAGTAGATTATGACCTCAATAAATTTTGGGAAAATTAACATGGCATAATACTGGTCTACAAACACCAAATCCTGAATTTCACATTTTTAACAGGAATATTTGACCATAATTTCTATTTAACATAAATGGGGTGCAAATAGGGATTTACACATCAAGCAGTAGATTATGACCTCAATAAGTTCTGGGAAATTTAACATGGCATAATACTGGTCTAAAAACATCAAATATTGAATTTCACATTTTTAACAGGAATATTTGACCATAATTTCTATTTAACATAAATGGGGTGCAAATAGCGGTTTACACATCAAGTAGTAGATTATGACCTCAATAAATTCTGGGAAAATTACCATGGCATAATACTGGTCTAAAAACACCAAATCCTAAGTTTCACATTTTTAACAGGAATATTTGACCATAATTTCTATTTAACATAAATGGGGTGCAAATAGGGATTCACACATCAAGTAGTAGATTATGACCTCAATAAATTCTGGGAAAATTACCATGGCATAATATTGGTCTACAAACACCAAATCCTAAATTTCACATTTTTAACAGGAATATTTGACCATAATTTCTATTTAACATAAATAGGGTGCAAATAGGGATTCACACATCAAGTAGTAGATTATGACCTCAATAAATTCTGGGAAAATTACCATGGCATAATACTAGTCTACAAACACCAAATCCTAAGTTTCACATTTTTAGCAGGAATATTTGACCATAATTTCTATTTAACATAAATGGGGTGCAAATAGGGATTTACACATCAAGTAGTAGATTATGATCTCAATAAATTCTGGGAAAATTACCATGGCATAATTATCGTCTAAAAACACCAAATCCTAAATTTCACATTTTTAACAGGAATATTTGACCATAATTTCTATTTAACATAAATGGGGTGCAAATAGGGATTTACACATCAAGTAGTAGATTATGACCTCAATAAATTCTGGGAAAATTACCATGGCATAATACTGATCTAAAAACACCAAATCCTAAGTTTCACATTTTTAACAGGAATATTTGACCATAATTTCTATTTAACATAAATGGGGTGCAAATAGGGATTTACACATCAAGTAGTAGATTATGACCTCAATAAATTCTGGGAAAATTACCATGGCATAATACTAGTCTAAAAAACCAAATCCTAAGTTTCACATTTTTAACAGGAATATTTGACCATAATTTCTATTTAACATAAATGGGGTGCAAATAGGGATTTACACATCAAGTAGTAGATTATGACCTCAATAAATTCTGGGAAAATTACCATGGCATAATACTGGTCTAAAAACACCAAATCCTAAGTTTCACTTCATTCTAAAATCACATGACCCCTTTTTAATTTCATAACTCAATTTAGGGGTAATATAGTAAATTCTATATCTTGGGATTTTTGTACCCAAAATCCCCAAATACCTTTTGGGAAGGCATATTACTGCCATGGACCCATGTCCAACATATCAAGCCATTGGGTCAACCCCCAAGGCTTGGGGCTCACTCCACCCCAAATTTGTTAAAGGCACACCATTATGGTCTTTAGCCTAGCTCTTGCATGGCTCTTAACTCCACATGCACAAGGCCAAATGGTCTCAAATTTCTACCAGTGGTCTATATATATATAAAGAGCTCACCACCCAAATTTGGGGGTGTTAGGAGTTATACAACTCCATAAATACCAATTATTCACTTTTGCTAATAAATGAAATATCTAAATGGATATACATCCAAAAATTCCCATATTTAAACCCTAGGTGTGTCATCATACCATGCATGCATGGTAGAAATTTCAAAGGATTTGGTTAAGCCATTTAAAAGTTATAGCATTTTTAATTTCTGCCCTACACAAGGAGCAGTCCTAGGAAAAAGAGTGCCCTGGTGTCCACAGTGCACCAAATCATTTGATTTAAGTGGCAAATGAAAGTACACTCATAGGGATACAAAAGTTGTCTCTGCCACTGTTTGCAAATATGGCCTCTAAGGCCTTCAATATTTGCATGTAAAACCCTGCATGTTTGAAGGCAGATTTGCCTTGGTCTGCCAATAGAGATCAAGGAGACGAAATCAACGGCTGTGATTTCGTCTCCTTCCTCTAGCCGACGACCCAGAGGAAACGGCCCCTGATCCCGGCCAACCACCACCCTTCCCGGCCATCTACCGCCGCCACCACCTCTGTTGAGGTGTTGGCCGTCGATTGGCGGTGGAATGGTGCCCGGAGGTGGTGGTTCCCGGCGATCCCTGGAGGAAGCCCAAACGGAAAAACGGAAGGGAAAATCCCATGGCTGACGGCTCAATTGAGCTCGGCTTCCCTTGCTAAGACCTTAGATAACTAGCACAGAGGGAGAGGGGGAGAAATCGTGCCTTGATTTGGCTTGAGGTTGAAGAAAACTCGTGATTGCCATGGCCGACCACCTCTCGTGAGCTCCACCTCCCATTCTCATTTCTGCATCAAATCCTCCTCTGTAAAGCTCCAGTCCGACTCCTCTCAGGCTTCTAAATCTGATGGTGAGCTCAGTTGAGAGCGATGGGGAGTATTAAGTGGGTTGCCATTAAGGCATTTTCGGCCAGCTCCTTGGCCGCCCCTTCCAGCCAATGGAACTCCATCCCCACTACACCAAACTGAGGGAAATTACTCCCCCATCCCAGAGGAGAGCTTAGGGAATGCAAAGGGGGTGCCATTTAGCACCCATCCCCTAAATTCCTCCTCCTTGTTTCCTTGTCTTCTTCCTCCAATTTTGACACTTGGACAAAGCCTCCTTTTTCTCCAATTTCGAATTTCCAGCATGCTAATGGTCTGGTCACCATGTGGGCTGGCCAATTGAGTCATGGGATTGGGCTAAGTCTACTTGATTTAAGCTTTGGGCTCCTTTGACTCAAATATGCCAATTTGGGAATTTTTGGGTTTTGGGCTTGACTCAAGCTCACACCACTTGATATGACTGACCCACATTATTGTCTTCGACCCTATGGACCCATTCCAAGAGGAATTGAGTCATGGTGGGGTCATATGGGGCTTGGTTGCACTTATTTACCTCATAGGGGCAAATTGGGTATTTTAGTGATTTAGCCCTAATCCTCCAAGATTGAATGTGCACTTTGGCTCATATCGGTCTCATTTAATCCCCTTAGTGTTTAGGAGTGATCAATTTGATCACACTAGGTCAATTGGAGATCAATTTGGGCTTTTAGCACATTTAGGTCAATTTGTGGCTTTTTAGAAATTGGCCCAATTTCCCCAAATTAATGGCCCTAGGATGGGGCCTTTGGGTCCATTGGGTCCCCTATGATGTTATAAGGCTAGGGGTGAGGTCAATTTCATGTTTTGTTGGTCAATTGGACCTATTGGTGAAGGTTTGACCTTTAAGGCACTTTGGTCAATTTGGGCCAATTAGTGACCCCATGATTGGACTTTTGAGTCCTTTGTACTCCAACTAAGTTTGTAATATATTGGTGGGGTTACTTTGATCATTTGAAGTTCAAAAATCAAGTCATAAGCCATGGAGTCAAATTTGGCTATTTACACACCAAGGTGATTTTCACTTATTCACCTTGGTTCTTAGGGCCATTTTGGTCTCTTAGAGGAATGTCATGACCTTGACATGACAAAAATGCACTTCAGGGGTCTAGTTGTTCTGGGAATGTTACACCAACATGGAGGACCTCGGTTTGGAGGAGGTCAATATTGAGGAAGCCAATATGGAGGAAGCCAGTATAGAGGAGACCCACATGGAAGACCTCAATTTGGAGGGCCTCAATTTGGAGGATCTCAATTTGGAGGAATTCAGTACCGAGAAAGCCAGTACGGAGGAAGTCAGTATGGAGGAGACCAATATGGAGGACCTCAGTTCGGAGGAGGCCAGCACGGAGGAAGCCTTAACTATGAAGTAGCCAGATATGGAGGAAAACAAAACGGGGGAAGCGCACGCGGAAGTCGTAGCGAAGCGGGTGATGACCTCCCAAAATTTTAGTATTAATTCCAAATGTAATAGGTTTATTTTGAATTATGTAATGTGTATTGTATTTTAGTTATGTAATCAAATTTGAAAATAAACATAAAAATTTATTAATTTTATAAAATAATATAATTCAAAAAATAATTTAATTAAACTATTAATTTATAATAATTATTATTATATATACATTTATATATACATATCCATATATAAATATTATATATATATAGACATATATATATACATACATATATATATATATACATATATATACATATATATAACTGATAAATGGATATACACTTAATGCGTACATAAGAATATACGCGCCTTTTTGAAATACGGTTTATACGTGCATTTTCAGGAAAAGTGTTCAACATGAAAGTTGTAGATCTCGTCGAGATCTACAATTTTTCATGTAGAACACTTTTCCTGAAAATGCAAGCACAATGCGTATTTTGGGCCCGATTGAAACCTGGGCGGAACTTTTTGCGAATACTCATTGTTCCGCCCAGGTTTCAATCGAGCCCAAAATACACATTGTGTGTGAATTTTCAGGAAAAGTGTTCTACATGAAAATTGTAGATCTCGACGAGATCTACAACTTTTATGTTGAACACTTTTCCTGAAAAGCACGTATAAGTCGTATTTCAAAAAGACGCTTATATAGAGGATATACCCCTCATGCGTATTTACATCAAACCCTATATATATAATGTTCTTCAAATATAGAGAATATGATTGAAATTGAGCAGCCAAAATTTCTCAGAACCTTGTATTTTCTTCGGTGTTTATTTATGTTATTTGTCAAGCAGTAATAAAGATCTCTTTCGAAATCCGATGGGAAAATTCTACAGAACTCGTGTCGGGATTACAGTATATTGGCTTTAAATGATGGACCCAATTCGTGATCTACATAATTGACATAATTTCTATCCCTTCGTGCAGGCAGAAATCGCCAGTACCACCACGGAGCATCAAGAAGACAACCTCGCCCTTGCGCTGTTCGACGGCGGCTTGGCGGCGACGGCGCAGCCGTGGGAGGCGTACAGGGAGACGGCAGATTGGGAGAAGGCCCTCGTCGAGTCGGCAAGCAATCTCTCAGGGCAGAAGCCTGTGCTTGCTGGCGGATTCGACATGCTGATGCTGGATGGTATGTACACCCATAGTAAGATGCCCGAGGCAGCAGTTGCAGGAAGCGCGAGCAGTGTAGCGGCGGTAGGTCGAACGGAGGCACATAAAATGCTGGCGTTGCCGGCGCCGGTTGAAAGCAGCTGCAGTGGGTCGAACTTGTCTAGCGACCCGTTTTCTGCGTCGGCGGCGGTGCCTCCGCCTGCTTGGGTGCAGATGTCGGAGATGGAGAGGAAACAGAGGTTACTCGCGGAGGAGCAGCTGATGTGGCAGCAGTATTCGAGGGATGGGATGCAAGGGAAGTTGCCGGTTATGGGAGGTGGCGCATACTCATACTCATACAACTGATGGGAGATGGAGGGGATCCATTTCACAGCTGAAATTGATTGCTTGTTGATCTTACGTCGGGTTCATCATTTCTCAATTCTTTATAAATTTGTTTTTATCAAAAAAAACTCCACCACTAGATAGCTCTTACAGTTTATCTTGTCCATTAGACGGTGAAATGGATCCCTTTGATTGAGAAGTAAGCCGCTGGATGGGATGTAGATTTCTTCACATGCAAATAATTAATCTATGCGAGCAGTAAACCTATGCGAGCAACTCCTAAAAACTTTTTCGAATAAATTTATAATTATTTTAATATTTAATTTTGATTGCTGAAATCATTGGTTTGTAATTGTAACTATACATTTTTTAGTGGAGTTCGCCTCACTCAAAATGTAATGCAAGATTTTATAAAAATTGGAGTGTTAATGTTTGCATGATTTTCTTCTCTGTATAAGCCGGTGGTGGCAAGAGTTATGACGTAGGGCCCTTCGTTTGGAAATTTTTTCCTCCATTTAAAAACGCAATCGTTAGTTTATAAATGCTTAGGTAAAAAGGCAATTGTTAATCGCACCCCAGTTTTGGCTATCCGCAACCCTTTTATATGAAGTATTACGCGTATTTTTCAAAATACGTCTTCTACAAGCATTTTTAGGAAAAGTGTTCAACACGAAAGTTGTAGATATCGTCTAGATCTACAACTTTCGTGTTGAACACCTTTGTTAAAAATGCACGCACAAGGCGTATTGCCGCTCGAATTGAAACATGGGCGTAACAATAACGAATTTTTGGAAATACGCATTGTGCATGCAGTTTTAGGAAAAATATTCAACACGAAAGTTGTAGATCTCGACGATATCTATAACTTTCGTGTTGAACAATTTTCCTAAAAATGCTTGTAGAAGGCGTATTTCCAAAAAAAAACGTAATATTTCATATAAAAGGGTTGCAGATAGCCAAAACTGGGGTGCGGTTAACAATTGCCAGGTAAAAAACATATCCATTCATTATATTAAAAAGAGGATTTATATTGGCAGCCCAAAGAAATAGAAAAAAACACCTAACCTAACATTTACTCCTCTCTAATAGCAGCCTCACTTAAACACCCCCCTTTATTCCCCCCGAAACCCTCACCCGCTCCCGTATCCCTCGCCCGGTCCTGAAATCGATGCCGAATCCTTCGCCTGCTCTACGATTTCTCGTCGCCGGCCGCCACCAACTGTCGGAGAAGAACCCTTCGACGCCGGCCATCTCCCCTGGAAGGTCGGAGCTTCACCCTTTATTGGAATATTTTTCATATATTCCTATAATAATATATATTTTTTTGGTTTTGAAAAACTCTTATATTAACAACAAATGATAATAAACTATCATAAACAGTGATGTAAGAAATAAAAGAAATTCAGAATAATATATATAGTTTAGAATCGAGTCTGGGTAAGGCGTGTGGTCACTGCCCTAAAGAAGTTGCACCACCCTCTGATAGGGCTTTCAACTGTTGCTCACTCCACCCGGCTAAATCCTGAAAGCTCCGATGTGCGCGGACACCAAAGAAGCACAGAGCACCCAAACTACCACTTGATGATTCAAATGTAAAAAAAAAGGAATCACAGAAATGGTCGTAAGAACAAGAGAGCGAGAGAGAGATTTCCAAAAACGCAAAGCGTAAGTAAAGAAACGATTCAGAAAATCTCCTATGTAGGAGTCTCGGAAAAATAACACGTAATTAATTTCAACGGTTATAGTTGGTAAGAGATAATCGTGCAGAGAAACGTGGAAGGTTTCCAACGTAAAAGAGTAATGGTGAGAAAACCACGTAGAAGGAACGGTTAGAAAATCACGCGTAATAACTGCGTCACGTCGAATTCATATCGACGTTGCGTCGAAATCATATCGACGCAACTCGACGGTAAGTCGAGTACTTATCGACGCAGGTCAAGCCGACAGACTAAAGTTGACGCTTGCGTCGAGAACTTATCGACGCAAGGTGGTTGCTTCGAATTACATTCGACGCAACTTCAGTCGACGCAAGTCGGGCACGTCGAGTTCCATTCGACGCAACTCCAACTTCAGGGAGCTTGTCGACGACACTTCGAGTTCTACTCGACGCAGCTCTGACTTCTATTCGAAGCAACTCCGAATAAAAAAATACTGGAACTATTTTGTACAAAAAATACAATTCAATTATTCCCCAAAACCTAAATCCGAAATCTGGATCCGGTCCGGTGCGATGCGTGCGCGCGCGCACGTGTGGTTCATAGATCATCCTTATGTTCCTTTGAACAAATAAGAAAGTGTGAAGACATGTATATATATATTTACTAACAAGAAAGGAGAATGACAAGGCGGGGCTAATAAGTTCATCCTTTTCCTTCATGAAACGTTCTCTCCAAATATTTGGATTCCCTCCATTTGGTTTTAGAGTTTTTCATCTATTATGAGGAGTCAAACATAAAACACCATACAATGCTCCAATAAAATATTATACATTAAATGTTTTAAAACAAAAAATTTCTAACAATCCCCCACAAAAGCGAAAAATCAAAAGCGAACTTCATAAGTTATGATATTAATAATGATAAATAAAATCAAATACAAATTTGGTTCATCAAGTTGTATGTAATGCAATGGGTATAGGTGGATTGGTTACCTTGAACCTATACATAGTACTTATTTCCTCTACCGAAGAGTATAATGTGTCAGAGACTTTGAACTATAAACTTTTGATCGATAAATTAGATAAGCACATAAAAGATTGGTTGTTCATTGGGT
The DNA here is from genome assembly GCA_033032865.1 of Dactylorhiza incarnata. NCBI lineage: Eukaryota > Viridiplantae > Streptophyta > Magnoliopsida > Asparagales > Orchidaceae > Dactylorhiza > Dactylorhiza incarnata. The sequence goes on from JAWHQI010000299.1 coordinate 2,593,902, forward strand.
TATGGCGGTGGACGCGTTAATGGCCATGCATATTCCTTGATTTTTCATGAGGGTTATTAGGGTTCAGCCCGGATCCCAAAGTCACGGCCTCATGACTACCCCCACATAGGTGGTGCCTCAAGAGATATTTTGTAATTATTATCTCGCAAAGATATATGACTTTGGCAATCATTAAGAACTTAAACGTTCATCCTAAACTGTTACGTAGAGCACAACATCATAGGATTGGGGAGAAGGTTTTCTCAACCTTTAAATTTGTGCTCTCAACTACGCTACATCAACGACTTCGTTTATACCACATCGAACTCAATTCATGGGATCTCCAATCACATGGGTTGGATATCCACCGTTGGCAGCAAATTATGTGGGCTTTATCAGTGACAACAAAATCTTCCTTCGGGACAATCCCTTGGTAAGATTATCAGTCAGATTCAATTCGGACTTTACATAATTGAGTGCTATCACTTCTTTTCTTCTTTGCTTCACGGACTTGTACCTAATTCTTATGAACTTGTTCATTTTAGCATTAGTATTATTTGAAGCAGTCAAATCAATCACAGATTTATCATCACAATGTAAGGAAATAACAGGTAATGATTTTCCGACTAAAGGAATTTCTGTGAAAATTTCTTGTTTTGATAATTAGCGAAAAAATGGAAACTAGGTCGCAGGAACACTCTCAACCCAACTGAGCACAATAAACCAGAAGCAAAGAAGGAACACGAGGACTGGTATTCAAAACTCTTCTTTACAATTTGAGGTACACATGACGAGACATGCTTCACCAATACAATCGAAGAAGAATAACAGCAAGACAAAAAGAAACCGCCCAAGCCGCCCGACTAGCAAGCCGCCCGACTAAACAAGGTTGTCCGCGCAAACCGCCAAGTCGCCAAACCGCAACTCAACACGCGGAATACCCGTTATTCCAATGCTGAAACTGTCCGCCCGAGCAAGGTAGCCTGACCGCTGTCACTTAGCTACTCCTAACTGCGAACACTGCTGCTGACAAGCTGAATTGAAAACAGACCGGCAAGGAAATCCGCCTAACCGCACGGTCTGATCTTATTGAAAGCAAGAACACAAGCCGAAGAGAAAAGCTGTCGCAAACCGCGACCACCTGCTGCTACCCGCCGCTGACTACCACCGGCTTAACTGCTGCAGTCTTCTCTGAAAAAATCACAACCACACACAAGTCGCGCAACCTGCGAACACAACAGAGTCAGATCTCAACCCGAGCGACTAGAAAAGTCTAACCGCACGAAAGACTTGCGAGCTCCTGCTTACTGTTCACTGTGTTTAATCTGAGGGAGAGGTCCTATTTATAGGCGCGAGGTGGAGTGTGGTAACCACCCATAGAGATAGGATAACCGCCCCAACTCGGCAGCGGGTAGAAAACAAACCATGCGGCTTAAAAACAAACCGCACCAGTTCTACCAGAACACCAAGACTTGAAGTAGACCAAGTCCAAGAACAAGCCGGACTGACAGACCGCCAGTCCGCTGCGGGTAAACAACCCGCGCGTTCTCAAGACAGGCCGCACAATCTTCTGCGGGAAGACAACCCGCGCGGTCTGGAGACAGACCGTCCGACCTGCTGCGGGTAGACAACCCGCGCGGTCTCCAAAACAGACCGCTAGACCTCCACTTCACTTCAATATTTTCAACACTCCCCCTTGAAGTGAGAAGTGGAAGTCAACCCGAGTAAACCTCGTAACCGAGTGAATGGTCCCTTTGCTAGCGGCTTCGTGAAGATGTCAGTGACATTGTCCTCGCTCCGCACCTGCTCAACCATCAGAGATCCCTCCAACACCTTTTCCCGAATAAAGTGATGCTCGATCTCGATGTGCTTAGTCCGTGCATGACAAACTAGATTATTAACTAGTTTGAGGGCACTCTCGTTGTCACCGCATAGTAGAGTAGGACGTCGCACCTCCTCATGGATGTCTTCTACCAACCTCCTCAGCCAGATGGCTTCCTGAGCTGCCAAGGCCGAAGCCTTGTACTCCGCTTCAGTGGTAGAAACAGATACAGAATCATGCTTCTTGCTGCACCATGATATAGCTGCAGGGCCTGCCAAAAAGACGTATCCAGATGTTGACTTTCGATCATCCGAATCTCCCCCATAATCAGCATCCATGTAACCATGCAGGTTAAAGCACGTATCTCTCCTATAACAGAGACCCAAATCAGAGGTTGACTTCACGTACTTCAGGATACTCCTGGACGCCACCAGATGAGGTTTCCGTGGCTCCGCCATATATCGACTCACCCTGCCAACTGCATATGCAATATCCGGCCTGGTAATCGTCAAATATATCAGACTCCTAATAAGATCCCGGAATACCAATGGATCAGAAAGAATCCGCCCCTCATCCCGCCAAAGCTTTAGACCAACCTCAAGAGGAGTTGAACTACTCTTCTCTTCCTGCATGCCGAATCTCTTAACGATTTGCTCTGCATAGCCCTTCTAGGAAATGAGCACTCCATTCTTCTTCCTCTCAACCTCGAGTCCAAGGAAGTGGTGGAGCTCACCTAGATCCTTCATCTCAAACCTGATAGCAAGCTCAGCCCTTACCCTTGCTACCTCCTCTTTTGAGTTCCCGGTGACAATCATGTCATCCACATACAACAATACGAGGACCTGAAGCCTTCCCTTCTTCTTGATAAACAAGCTAGAATCTGAGTCTGAAGCAAAGTATCCGCAGAAATGGAGATATTCTGCGATCTTCCCATACCACGCCCTAGGCGCTTGCTTCAACCCATAGAGGGCCTTCTTCAACTTGCAGACGTGTCCCAGATGAACTTTCGATACATACCCAGGTGGCTGAACCATGAAGATGTCTCTGTCAATCTCTCCGTACAAGAAAGCATTATTTACGTCAATTTGCCAAATCTTCCATCCTTGGCAAGCTGCCAACACAATCACCACCCGCACCGAAGTCATCTTGGCCACTGGACTGAATGTCTCCTCATAATCCTCCCCATACTGTTGTGAGAACCCTCGAGGAACAAGGCGAGCCTTGTACTGTTGGGTCCAACGTCTCCTCACTTGACCCGTAGCACCCTTCCATTGATATAAAGATCAAGTTGCGCCTTCACCAACAGTCCGGGCTTTTGGTGTAGTTGGTTGCGCTGGGTCCTCTCAATTGGTATCAAAGCAGGTTGCGGGTTCGAGACCGGGGGGGGGGGGGGGGGGGGGGGGGGGCGCTGATAATTCCTGAAATTCTCTCTACCTGTGTAGGTCCCGGTGGGTCAGGCGGCCGCAACCATGTGTCAAGCCACCTCTGAGCCTGTGGGGCATGTGGAGCACCTCTGAATTGCGGGTCGTGCTGGACGCTGGGGGGGGGATTGTTGGGTCCAGCGTCTCCTCACTTGACCCGTAGTGCCCTTCCATTGATATAAAGATCAAGTTGTGCCTTCACCAACAGTCTGGGCTTTTGGTGTAGTTGGTTGCGCTGGGTCCTCTCATGTACCGCTCGATACTTCCATCCGCCTTCTTCTTCAATTTGAATACCCACTTGCAAGTTACAAGAGTTATGCCATCAACCTTAGGAACAAGATCCCAGGTTTCATTCTTCCTGAGGGCAGCCATCTCCTCATCCATGGCATCTTCCCACTCCTTGACTCCAGTGGCTTTCTCAAATCTTGAAGGCTCTCACTCGTCCAGAGGGCCAGCAAAGAAACATGAAACAAAGCTCACCATGTTTCCTCCTGTATAACGAGCTGGTGGAATTATAGTCCTCTTTGACCTTCTCAAGGTCGGAACTGGACTAACCACTTCCGCTGCTTCTTTAGAATCAACTCTGTTCTCAGGCGTACTTGGAGCATTGCTACCCCTACTTCCAGAACCTGAAGAATCTGCCCTAGAGCTTGACACAACTGGAGCCCCTGGTGAAACATGCAACTCCTTCTGAAGACCTTTTGCAACTTCCTTTTGCCTTTCAACCTTGCTATCTGATAGTTCTATACCAGAACTCCCCTAGTATGACGTTAGTTCGTCAAATACCACATCGCGAGACACTACAAATCTCCGCGTCTGGGGATCCATGCACTTCCAGCTCTTCTTCCGGTCATCATAACCAACAAACACTAGTTTCCTCGCCTTCGTGTCTAGTTTTGTTCTAAGGGCATCAGGAATGTGCACATATCAAGTTGAACCAAACACTCGTAAGTGTCCCACACCGGGCTTCTCCTTATAGATCAGTTCATGTGGAGTCTTCATGTTGATCGGACTAAGAGGCATCTGATTGATGACAGAAGCAGCGCAAAACATACCCTCCGCCCAGAAGGACTTTGGAATATTCTTGGCATGAAGCCAGCACTTTGCGGTCTCCGTCAAATGATGGATTTTCCGCTCAGCAACTCCGTTCTGTTGTGGAGTATGCACATAAGAGAGCTCTCTCCGGATGTCGGGCTTCCTGCAAAAACTAAAGAACTCTCCTGAGGTAAACTCACCTCCATTGTCAGTTCTCAATTTTTTTAATCCGCAATCCAAGACGACCCTCCACAAGCTCCTTGAACTCCACAAACTTCCCGAACGCTTCAGACTTCTCCTTCATAAAATACACCAAAGTATATCTGGTGTAATCATCAATCAAAAACAGCATATACCGGTTGCCTCCAGGACTAGCAGTGTTAGTCGGGCCAAAAAGATCACCGTGAATCAACTCCAACGGCTTCTTGCACCTTCTCTGTGACTTGTCAAATGGAAGTCGATGAGACTTTCCATACTGACACCCTGCACAGACATGACCCTCTCCCATGGATGATAAACTAGGCAAGCCTTTCACAAGGCCTTTTTCCGCCATAGCCTTCAGCATCGCCATGCCAACATGCCCTAGCCTTTCATGCCAGATAGCCACGCTATCATTTGTACGCATCTTATTAACATAGGAACTTGTTGATAAAACAAACAATTCCTTTACCCTTCTCCCAACATGAAAAACTGTGTCAGCTTGCACCGATGACACATTCTTAAGGAACCTCACTTCTGTTGGACCAAACAGAATGTGATATCCGGCGTCTACAGCGTTAGTCACAGAAAAGAGATTTTTCTTTATACCCGCCACATGATAAACACTCCGTAATTTGAGTGGACCCTTATCACTACCTAAAGAAACCACTCCCTCTTGTTTGACTGCATGAATAGAATCATCAGCGGTAATAATAGCATCATTACCTGAATAGGGCTGCGCATAAGAAAGCTTTGACCCATCTCCGGTGAGGTGATGAGCACACCCCGAGTCAACAATCCAGTCCTCCTTGTAGTTGATAGAAGAAGGAACATCAACAGACGCAGCCGTCAGATTTGCCGTAAAGGCACCATCTCCTCACCATTCAACTTCCTCATTCCTGGATCCAACTTCCTTCTTGCTAGCAGCATGCCCTGCCTGAAGATTCAATTGGCAATCCTTCTTAAAGTGACCAAGCTAATTACACTTGAAGCACCGAAGTCCTTCCTTCTTCTTTCCATCAGACTTAGGAGCATGGCTCCTCTCCTGCTGACCTGAAGTAGAAGGACCATCACTTCCAGATGACTTTTTCTTCTTGTCCCACTTCTTCTTCTTCCCAGAGAAGAGCACCTATGAAAGTGCACAGTTAACCTCACTAGAATTCTCTAGAGGGGGGTGAATAGAGATTAAAAATATTTTTGTGCAAAGTTAATAATTATATATATATTTATATGTGGTGATCACAGATTAAGGCTTCCCACACACCAACAAGAATTAACCAAGTAAGAAAATAAATGCAAGAAAAGAAATCGCAGCACAACACAAGGAAATATAGTGGTTCCCCAAACTTTGGGTAGTCCACTCTTCTACCCCCTTGGTAGGAAATTCACTATCTTGCACTGAGTCTTTTGATAAGGAGACTCTTAGAACCACCCTGAGTCTTTTGACAAGGAGACTCTTAGAACCAACTGAGTCTTTTTGAAAAGGAGACTCTTAGAACCAGTACAACTGAATTTTTTGAAGAGAGATTCTAAAAACTCTTTTACAATATTTGAAAGTGAAAATAAGGTAAAGAAGAAAGAGAGATAATAAAAAGACAAGAAAGAATCTTCTTCCTAGCAAGAAGATTGGAAGCACAAGAAGTAGTGAATAAAATCTCTCTTCTATAGTGAGAAGGAGATTGTAGCTCTTTTTCTCTCTTTTGTGAGAGCTATCAGAGTATGCAGCAGAGTGGCTTCAGAAGCAGGAGAAGATGGAAGCTTGATCTTTGCTGCAGCACTATCTCTCAATTTTCTCTTTTCACTTGGGAGCTCTTCCTCTTTTTCAAATGTAAAATGGTGGATCACTTCTTATTGCTCTCTGCCGATCACCTTGTTATTTATAGCTCTGTTCATTAAAATAACACTATAGGAGAGTAATCAATTAGCAGGCAGAGTATTAGAAAGAAAGAGAAATTTCCATAACAGTTATATCCATAGAAGGAAAGTATTCAATCTGATTTCAAATAATGTCCATAAAGGATTTAATCAATTTAGCCAAGAATCTTATTAGAGGAAAGAATGATTCAGAACGGCTATAAAGAATAAATTGATTCCATATAAATCAGATCTATGAAAGAAGGAAAGAGATCTGGCGATTTTTGAATTAATCATAGAAATCGATGTGCGTCGATTACTATTCGACGTAGGCGTCGAATTCGTCCTGGCAGAGCGTCGAGAGGAGAATAAGGAAGGTGCGTCGACTAGGGTGCGTCGACTTCTCAAGATACGTCGACTAGAAGTCAGAGCTACGTCGACATAGGATACGCCAAATTCTGCTTGGAGCTACTTCGACTCATTTTGAAAGAAACGTCGACACAACTTCGACGTTGCGTCGAATACTATTCGACGCATATTTACTTACCTTGATTTTCCTTTCTTGGAATTCATATTTAACTCATTTTCAGGGGTTAAGAGAAATCATTTTCCCAACAATCTCCCCTTATTTGTCTTAACCCTATAGGAGAGAAAGCATATAATTAATTCTTCACAGCATTTGTAAAGATAAGAAATATATTAAACAATTAGAATAAGAAAGCATATGACAAGCATTTGTCTTTCACAAGAATTAAACCAGAAACTTCTTTCTGTACATGAAGTTGACAAAAGCAGAATAAAGTTTCCTAGATAAGTTTTCAATAACATCAAAAATGTAGCCCCTGGCTCTATCAGGTCGTTCCTGGACATTCCTGATGATTGTATGCAGTTTTTCCAAGAGTTTATCACCATCATGGATATTGTCATTTATGGAGTAGCCTTTGCTGATGATGATTGCTGCCTTTTCATCAATCATCTCAATTGTAATGTTTTGAATTTTCTTTTCAGTAGGCTTGATCTCAGGTGGTCCCTTGCTATCAACCTTGGGCCTATATTTTGTTTTCTTTTCTGATTGCTGCTTCTCAGGAATCTCAGCCATTTTTTCCTTTCCCTTTCCAGGGTGAGGCATGCCACTTGTCTAAATTTACAGGTCTGTTGGGCTTCTTGTAGGGAATGTAAGTATCTTCTGTACACCCTACACCCCTCTTATGCTTTTGGCCTTTCTCTAGGATGACCCCTGCCTGAGGGTTTTTCTTTTGATAAGCTTCAATATCAAACAACTTCTTTGGAATTTTGATAGAAGGTTCAGCAAGAATTTGTTCCTTGGTCATTCCCCTGTTGATCTTTTCTATCCAGGCATTCCTTTTATCTTCCACTTCTTTCCTAGCTGCTTCATATTCATACAGTTCTCTTTCTCTTATCTCTTCATGCCTCTTTTCCATGTCAGGGTCATGGTACTCCTTCATAGGGCTGTTAGGAGTGATAATAGGCATCTTTTCAAATCTTTTTATTTACTCACATGCTTTTCTATACTTCTTTTCTTTTGCATACTCTTTCCTTTCTTCTTTGGAGAAGTTTTGCCAGTAGGGAATGACTTCTCTTTTCCTTTTCATTTGTCCTTCTGGACTTTTCCTAGGTAGAATTTGCTTAGTGAGTTTTGCTATTGGAGGAGGTAAAGGTAGCAGTGGAGGTAGATAAGAAGGTTGAGGTGCAGGTAGAGGTAGAGGTGGAGATGAAGGTAGAGAAGGAAGTTGAGGTGGAGGTAGAGGTAGAGAAGGAGAGGGAGATGGAGTTTTCTCTTTAGGTGGAGAAGGAACTTTCTCAAGAAAAAGAGTTTGTTCTGCAATCGAAGGCAGAATGACCTCTGGTAGAGTAATCTCTACTGAGGGAGTTTTGTCTCTTCCAGGCTCTTCTGAAGGGATGTCCTCAAGTAGAGGTGTCTTCAGTTTGATGTAACTGGCAGAGAAGCCAGGAGAGTGATGCTGAAATTCTTCTTCACATAGGGGTGCATCAGTCCACATCTGTCCCTTCCAGTCATCAGAGGTGGCTGCTTCTTCCTCCCCCTGAACTCCTGAGTTCTTTACCACAGGAAGCTCCCCCTGAGTATATGGGGCATCAATTCTAAATGCTGAATCCACAACATGATCTCCTTCAGTGTGATAAGAGGAAGTCTCTCCAAAGTATTTGTTGAATGTGTAGTCAGAGTGATTGGAGAGGATTGGAGCCTATTATAAGAGAAGAGGTTGGTGTAATTCTTTAGAGATAATGTTTAGAGTTGAAAAGGAAATTAATCCTGAGCTTTTAAGAGAGATAGAGAACCTGACAAGGTGGGTTTCTGGAGCCATTCTCCCCCTGGTTTATATCCTGCATAAAGGATTTAAACCTTTCTGGCGACAGAGGCCGTTATTGAATGAGAGCATTAAGCTCAGGAAGAGAAGAAGAGAGGGTTGCCAATTTGGCTGCACAGGTGTTGATCATGGCAGCACATTCGTCGGCGAAGTGATTCAGGCGATTCTGGAAATCACTTACTAGGTGTTCGAGAGCATCGTTCATCGTTTTGATGAGGGCCGATTGATCAGGGGTTGGTGCCATTGTTGCAGAGAGAGAGAGAGAGAGAGAGAGAGAGAGAGAGAGAGAGAGAGAGAGAGAGAGAGAGAGGTAGAAGACGAAGTTTTGGCGGGTTTTAGGAGAGTATATGTTATGAAATAAGTGGTATTATTTAAAGGAGGTGAAACGTCGAGAAAGGAAACAGAAATCAAGGTATATCAGGTAATCCAATCGTCAAAAGAGGAAGTAAGGATTTGATTCTAATTGTAGCCAGATGTCGACGTTACGTCGAATTGATGTCGACAGATGCGTCGATATAAAGTCGACGCTCCGTGGAGATTTGTCCACTTAGTGTTCTGTCGACGTCTTCATAGCCCTGCGTCGATATCAATTCGACGGAGCGTCGATAAGTTATCGATGTATCTTTGCCGGGAAGAAATCAACGCCAGCGTCGAGTTCTTCTCAAGAGTGCGTCGATATGTATTCGACGCATCTTCAAATACTTTCTTAGATTTCCTGATTTCTTTTAGATTTCCCAACAATGGTGGTTATAGACTACCATCAAGCATTCCTAAGGTGTTGATGAAATAATTATGCTTAGTTTCATCTAAGGGTTTTGTGAAGATGTCTGCTCTTTGATTGTCTGTGGGAATATATTCTAAGGTTATCTTACCCTTCTCAACATTGTCTCAAAGGAAGTGATGTCTGATCTCTATATGTTTGGTCCTACTATGAAGGACTGGGTTGGATGCAATGGATATAGCACTAGAGCTATCACAATAGATCTTAGAGTTATGTATTTCCAATTTGTAGTCAAGAAGCTGATTTTGCATCCACAGGATTTGTGAACAATAGCTCCCAGCAGCTATGTATTCAGCTTCAGCTGTTGAGGTTGAGACTGAGGTTTGTTTCTTACTAAACCATGATATCAATCTATCACCTAGGAATTGGCAAGTGCCAGATGTGCTTTTTCTATCAACCCTACATCCAGCATAATCTGCATCTGAGAAACCTATTAATTCAAAGTTGGTTTCTGCTGAGTACCATAGTCCTAGTTCAGGGGTTCCCTTTAGGTATCTAAGAATCCTTTTTACAGAGGTGAGATGGGATTCCTTTGGATCAACCTGAAATCTAGCACATATGCAAGTGGCAAACATGATGTCAGGTCTGCTAGCTGTTAGATATAGAAGGGACCCTATGATGGCCCTATAAGTCTTTTGATCTACTGATTTTCCTTTATCATCTTTTTCTATAGTGGCATTGGTTGCCATGGGTGTTTTCATGGTAGATGCTGATTCCATACCAAACTTTTTAATTATCTCTTTAGTATATTTGGATTGTGAGATGATGGTTCCCTCACTACTTTGTTTTACTTGTAATCCTAAGAAATATGAGAGTTCTCCCATACTACTCATTTCAAATTTAGATTGCATTAGATTAGCAAATCTGTTACACAGTTTAGGATGCGTTGAGCTAAAGATGATGTCATCTACATATATTTGAACAAGGAGGAGTTGGTTTTTATGGGTTCTAGTAAAGAGTGTCTTGTCCACTTTTCCTCTTTCAAAGGAATTTTCTAGGAGGAAATTGGAGAGAGTTTCATACCAAGCACTAGGTGCTTGCTTAAGACCATATAGTGCTTTGTTAAGTCTATAAACAAAGTTAGGAGAAGAGGGATTAACAAAACCTGGTGGTTGCTCCACATATACCTCTTCTTGAAGGTCACCATTCAGAAAAGCACTCTTGACATCCATTTGGTAGACTTTCATCTTCATGAAGGCTGCATAGGCAAGAAAGAGCCTGATTGCCTCCAATCTGGCTACTGGAGCAAAGGTCTGGTTGTAGTCTATCCCTTCTTCTTGTCTATATCCTTGTGCTACAAGTCTTGCCTTGTTCCCGACAATTACTCCAGTGGAATCTAGTTTGTTCCTGTATACCCATTTTGTACCAATCACAGGGTAGTTTCTTGGTCTTTCAACTAGGTTCCACACTTTGTTTCTCTCAAATTGGCCTAGCTCTTCTTGCATGGCCATAATCCAGTGAGGATCACAATTTGCTTCCTCAAACTTCTTTGGTTCAACTTGTGATAGGAAGCATTGGAGCATCATCCCATTGGAGACCTGGTGTCTTGTTCTTACTCCTGTATTGGGGTCTCCAATTACTTGAGTTTATGGATGATCTTTAAACTTGACCCTTGTCCTGCCTGAACTTGTCAGATGATCTTCTTCCTCATTGGTGATAGGATCATTGTCCACCTGACCTTCCTGAACCATGTTCTCTTGTGGGAGTTGGTTTTGAATGCTCTTTTCTGAATCTTCTTCATGTTCTTGTTCAGATTCCTCACTTGATTCCTCTATCTGGTTTTCTTTTCCATTATTTGTGTTCTCTAGAACCAGTTCTTCAAGCTGTGTTTCTATGCTGCTGCTTTCCTGTGGAAAAGAGCTGGTGGGAGTTCCCTCCCCCTTAAACAGCATGTTAGTTTCATCAAATATAATGTGCATAGACTCTTCAATTTTAAGAGTTCTCTTATTATAGCACCTATAGGCTTTACTAGATGCTGAGTATCCCAGAAATATTCCATCATCAGATTTCTTGTCAAACTTGGCAAGATGATCTTTTCCATTATTTAGCATAAAACAAGCACATTCAAAGATCTTAAAATATTTAACTATGGGTGTTTTTCCTTTCAGGAGCTCATATGGAGTTTTTGATTTAGTTTTGTGTATTAGGCTTCTATTTAGAACATAGTTGGCGGTGTTGACTGCTTCAGCCCAGAAAGTTTTTGGTAAACCTGATTCTACAAGTAAGGTCCTTCCTGATTCTATTAAAGTTCTATTCTTTCTTTCAGCAATTCCATTTTGCTGAGGGGTTCTAGGGGCTGAAAAATTTTGTTTGATACCTATATCTTCACAGAAACTACTCATAAACTGATTTTCAAATTCAGTCCCATGATCACTTCTGATTATGGAAACCTGACTATTGAGTTCAGATTGAATTTTTTTAATGAATCTTGAGAGAGTCTTGTGGGTTTCAGACTTAGCCCGTAGAAAGAATACCCAGCTGAATCTAGAATAGTCATCCACAATGACTAGGGTATAGGATTTTCCACCTAAGCTCTGAGTGGATATGGGACCAAAGAGATCCATGTGTAGTAAGTAAAGGACCCTGGGAGAGTCATCCTTACCAATTGGTTTGAAGGATGATTTGGTTTGTTTTCCTAGTTGGCAAGGTCTGCATGGAGAATCCTTAGAGTACCTACCCTTTGGTAAGCCTCTAACTAGGTTATTCTTTGCTAGTTTACTAATGGTTTTGTAGTTTAGATGACCTAGTCTCCTATGCCATAAGTCACTTTTATCAATAATATTGTTGAATAAATAGACTTCTGTGGGTGAGGAGCTAAAGTCCACTACATATACTTTTCCTTTTCTAATTCCATTGAGTACTGTGGCACCAGTCTTGATATCAATGATATGGCAGAGTAGTGTGGTGAATTTTACCTCATACTTACCATTTTCACATATCTGACTTATACTTATCAGATTGTGCTCCAGTCCTTTAACTACTGCCACATTCTTGAAGGTGACTTTCCCTTCTTTGAAGTCTCCAAAGCCCTTGGTTTGGCCACAACTAGAGTCTCCAAAGGTCACTGATGGTCCAAGTCTATCCTCAAAGTTGATCAATAAATTTTTGCATCCCATCATGTGCATGGAGCATCCATTGTCCAAGTACCACACCAGCCTGGAGATGTGATACATCTGCACATAAAGTTTTACACATTAGTTTGGACCCTGCTGAGCTGGGGTCCCTTCCTCCCATAAGTGAAAGAATTAATGAAAGAATAAGTAGGTTTTTCTGAATATCCTTCCTCCTTTAGGGGTATTGGTTTATCATACCAATTTTCTTTGGTGATGTTACAAAAATAGTGGTTATAGTAAAAGGAAATGGATTGAGAGACCTGTTTGGAAGAGGAGAAATTTCTGTCTGATTGGTTGCGTCGATATGGATTCGACGTAGGTTTATGGTTGCGTCGATGTGAAATCGACGCTTCCTTCTCCATTCTGCGTTTATTTTTAGTCGAAGCATGAGAGAGGTAGCGTCGAGTAGGAGTCGACGCACTTTGGTGCAAGCGTCGATTAGAAATCGACGTGCGTTGATAAGAATTCAACGCCTGTTTGACTCTTTTCTGAGGATATTTTCCTAGGATTCCTTTATATGTAATGGGATTAGTTTTATTAAAGACAGTGGTTGTTTCTGGATTTTCCTTTGATCTTTCTCCTGTCAAATGACCTTCCCTAGTGAAGTGAATGGGATGTCTCCAAACAAATTTTCTAGGTGATTGAGTTTTTGGTTCTAAGTTAGTATTATCTCCTAGTTGTCTAAGTCTTTCAGTAAGATTTCTAGAGATGTTTTTGAGCTTCTGACTTCTCCCATTTAGAGAGTCTTCAAAGACCTTTGCCTTTGCTAGCTCATTTTTCAGTGTTAGATTTTCTGTATAGATTTTGTTTAATTCCTTTAGGCTAAGCTCATAGTTATTATACTGTGTATTTACTTGTTTGAGATTGTTTAATTCATTTCTTAGTTCTTTAATTTCTTTTTCAGATTTGATTAGATTTAAACAGAGTTCTTTGAAATTGTTTTTGAAATCAGTGGAAGAGAAATCTATATCATCAAGTATATTTACCATAGATGTATCATTGGGCTTCTCAGTGGCCATCAAACAGGTTTCCTCCAGCTTGGCCTCTTCTTGATCATTGTCAGATGAGGTGCTTTCTTCAGATTCTGAATCACTCCATGATTGAGCAATGAGACCTTTCTCTTTCTTTGTTTTCTTCTGTAGATCTGTTCTTTTCAGATCTTTCTTTTTGCTGATCTCCTTAGGACATTCAGGTGCAATATGTCCAGGTTTCCTGCAAGAGTAACATATAATCTCTTTAGTAGGTGTTTTGTTATACCTGGTTTTTGAGTCTCTTCCTCTGGATCCTTCTGTTTTGATCCACTTCTTGAACCTTCTGGCCAGTAGGCTGATCAGCTCCTCATCACTTGTAGAGGGTTCACCTTCAACAGCCTTCAATGCAATATTCTTTTCTTTTGAGAGTGAAGGAGCCTTTTCTTTCTCTTCTTTCTCAGCTCTTGTCTTCAACAGATGTTCATAAGATTTTAATTTGCCCAACAGGACATCTGTTGAAATTTATCTTTGACTTCTGGAGTCTCTAATTGGCCAGATTCTTGAATCCCAAGAGCTAGGGAAGCAAGTTAGCAGTTTGTCATTTATCTCAGTGAGAGATATGTCCTTTTCAAGTGTTCTCGACTCATTCACTATGAGGCTGAATCTGGCATACATGTCAGCAACACTTTCACCTTCTTTCTTCTGAAAGTTTTCATATTGAGAGATGAGTAGTGTCTTTCTATCCTTTTTCTCATCAGCACTTCCCTCTACCATTTTGGTGAGAGCTTCCCATACTTCCTTAGCTGACTCACAATCAGCAATCTTTTGGAAGATTTCATCTGAGAGGGTTGAGACTAGGATATTCATAGCCTTGACATCATATCCTTGGGCTTTCTTTTTTTCCTCTGTCCACTCAGCTTTTGGAGCAAGTGTTTCAGTCACTTTTCCACTTGAGTCTTTTCTGAATGGCTTGGGGGGACCTGTCAAGATAACATTAAATAATTCATCATCAATAGAGTTTAAATAAATTCTAATTCTTGTTTTCCAAAGTGCAAACTTTTCAAGGTTGCAAATTGGTGGTCTAGTGGAAGCATAATCTTTGATTTGTGCCATGTGAAAAATAATTGTTAGAAAAATATATATATATAAATAAGAGGTAGGACCTTTTGATCAAGGAGTTATCCTTTTTAGATCAACCTAGCTCTGATACCAATTGAAAGTGCACAGTTAACCTCACTAGAATTCTCTAGGGGGGGGGGGGTGAATAGAGATTAAAAATATTTTTGTGCAAAGTTAATAATTATATATATATTTATATGTGGTGATCACAGATTAAGGCTTCCCACACACCAACAAGAAATAACCAAGTAAAGAAAATAAATGCAAGAAAAGAAATCACAGCACAACACAAGGAAATATAGTGGTTCCCCAAACTTTGGGTAGTCCACTCTTCTACCCCCTGGTAGGAAATTCACTATCTTGCACTGAGTCTTTTGATAAGGAGACTCTTAGAACCACCCTGAGTCTTTTGACAAGGAGACTCTTACAACCAACTGAGTCTTTTGAAAAGGAGACTCTTAGAACTAGTACAACTGAATTTTTTGAAGAGAGATTCTAAAAAACTCTTTTACAATATTTGAAAGTAAAAATAAGGTAAAGAAGAAAGAGAGATAATAAAAAGACAAGAAAGAATCTTCTTCCTAGCAAGAAGATTGGAAGCACAAGAAGTAGTGAATAAAATCTCTCTTCTATAGTGAGAAGGAGATTGTAGCCCTTTTTCTCTCTTTTGTGAGAGCTATCAGAGTATGCAGCAGAGTGGCTTCAGAAGCAAGAGAAGATGGAAGCTTGATCTTTGCTGCATCACTATCTCTCAATTTTCTCTTTTCACTTGGGAGCTCTTCCTCGTTTTCAAATGTAAAATGGTGGATCACTTCTTATTGCTCTCTGCCGACCACCTTGTTATTTATAGCTCTGTTCATTAAAATAACAATATAGGAGAGTAATCAATTAGCAGGCAGAGTATTAGAAAGAAAGAGAAATTTCCATAACAGTTATATCCATAGAAGGAAAGTATTCAATCTGATTTCAAATAATGTCCATAAAGGATTTAATCAATTTAGCCAAGAATCTTATTAGAGGAAAGAATGACTCAGAACGGCTATAAAGAATAAATTGATTCCATATAAATCAGATCTATGAAAGAAGAAAAGAGATCTGGCGATTTTTGAATTAATCATAGAAATCGATGTGCGTCGATTACTATTCGACATAGGCGTCAAATTCATCCTGGCAGAGCGTCGAGAGGAGAATAAGGAAGGTGCGTCGACTAGGGTGCGTCGACTTCTCAAGATACGTCGACTAGAAGTCAGAGCTACGTCGACATAGGATACGTCGAATTCTGCTTGGAGCTACTTCACCTCATTCTGAAAGAAACGTCGACACAACTTCGACGTTGCGTCGAATACTATTCGACGCATATTTACTTACCTTGATTTTCCTTTCTTGGAATTCATATTTAACTCATTTTCAGGGGTTAAGAGAAATCATTTTCCCAACAACCTAATTATCTCCCCCAGAGACAGACATCCCAGCCATCTGCTTTGCCAAACTTTCCTGCGAGGCAAACAAGTTCTCCAGCTCAATCAACGACGGATGATTGGCCCAGCCTTGGACAGAAGTGACAAAGGCCACATATTCTCTCCGTAATCCACGGATAATGTGCCTCTTCAACTTTGCCTTAGAAATGGGCTCATCCGGATCCAATGCAGAAATCTCTGCACAGAGGTTCTTCATCTTTAAAAAGAAAGTAGAGACAGAAAGATCACTTTGAGTGGCTTTCACCGACTCATTTTCTAAGAACTATAGTCGCGCTACATTCTTTTTATTGAACAACCCGTCAAGAGGAGTCCAAATCTCAGCAGCAGATCGACATCCTATGATGTGATCAAATAGCTCTGATGAAATTGCCCGCTTGAGAGTAAACTCGGCTTTCGCATTTGTTTTCTTCCAAGCTTTCACCAGTTCAACATTCCCTTCAACAGGGGCAACTTCTTGTCTCGCATCTCCTCCGACAACCTCCCAGAGATCCTCACCAAGAAGATAGCTTTCCATATAAGACTTCCACTTCTTACAGTTAGTCTGTGTAAGAAGCTCTGATACCAATTGAAAGTGCAATTGAATATCAGTTGAAGGTGATTAATATAATCAGCCTTGCTTTGATACCAATTGAAGGAGAGTTTAGATCTTAATATTACTCTAGAGGGGGGGGGGGGGGTGAATAGATTATTAAAACATTTTCCCTTAATTTTGTAGCGGAATTAAATTAGTGATATATATATGTGTATATTAAGTGATTTATAAAAATAAACAAAGAAATCAGTACAGCGACAAAACACAAAAATTCACAGGCATACAGACACAAGGAATTTTATAGTAATTCCCCAATGAATCTGGGTACGTCTACTCTTCTACCACACTTGGTAGGATCCACTAGGTTTTTGATCAGGTGCCCTATCACCAAGGGGTTTTTGATCAGGTGCCCACACACCAAGAAGCTTTTGATCAGGTGCTCTAACCAAATCACAGGTTTTTGTTCAGGTGCCATGTCACCAAAAGGTTTACTTTTGAAGGGAGTTATAACCCTTTACAGAATGGGATAAAGAAGGGGAAAAGATATATTGTTCTTCTCTTTGCTGAGAAGACTCTTGATGATCCTGATGGGTTGTTGAGATTGGATCTTTGATGATGTTGAAGAGGTCCCCCCGTCTGATTGAGATTAGATGACAGTTTGAGTAAACTTCTTCTTTTGAATATGGTAACTCTTTTTCTTCTTCTTCTGCAGTAAAGATCCTGAGCAAATGATCTTGTTTAAGTGTCTCAGGATGAAGATAATCTACAGAGAAGAGTTAGCAAAACAAACAAGATAGAATAATATGTTGTTCTCTGTTTATGCTTGTGTGTCCTCATTTTTTTCTTTTTCTTTTCTCTGTCTTTTTATAATCTGAAGAGCTTCTCTCTTTATTTTGAATTCCTCTTTTTGGTAAAGGTAAAGAGATAAAGTCTCTTTAATTATCTTGACTCCTCGAGAAGATAAACTGCTGTCTTTTTAAGCTTTTCTGCAACGACTATAACATTTAGTGCTGCAATGACTATAATGTTAAGGCAACAATATATAGCAGTTTATAAATAGAAATGATAAAATATCGCTTTAATAAATTTGACAACATATATAATTTTAGTCAAGCTGAGAAAGGAGAATTATAATTGTTGATAATAAATTCATCGAGCTCAGCTTCAGGTTCATTGATTTGAACATTTGATTCGTCGTTCTGAGCTTCTGTTGAAGATTCGTCGAACGCAGACTTGAGATCGTCGAACGCAACTTTTTGTCGACCGCTAAGACGGGATCTGTTCTGTTCGTTGACCGCTGAGACAATCTGTTCGTCGAACGCTGAACCGCTGAGACGGGATCGTCGACCGCTGAGATGCCTGGATTACTTCGAGCGCAGAATGAACATCTTTCGTCGAGCGCAGAGCGCCGTTCGTCGAACGCAGATAGCCGTTCGTCGAACGCAGAGAACATATATAATTTTTATCTTTCTCTTATTTTCTCAGCCTATTAATTATATATATTTTCAGCCTACTATCTTAATGAGATTTGATCTAAGTTATAAGATGTGTTATGATAGAAACTTAGACATTGAAGATGGATCCTAACTCAAATCAAAACTAAGGTTCCAACAATCTCCCCCTATTTGAGTTGGGATCCTAATCCAAATCAAGACTAGGTTCTAACAATCTCCCCATATTTGGTTTAGGATACCTAAGCATAAAAAAGATATTGAATAACTTAAGGCATTAGGGTCAGAGATTATTTATGAGAATAATATAAAGTTTGTTTAGAAATAGAAGTATTTATTTGTTCTTTTTTAAAACATTTAATCATGAATTATATTTTTTTCTTCTTCTTTTAAATTCTAAATTTCTTTTTTTAAAACCAAGATATTTCTGATTTCCTAGATTTTGATTTAAATGGGATTTTAATGATATGAATTGCTAGTTGTTATTGGATTTTAAGGAATTTTTAAAATCAGAAAAACATTGCCTGATACCTTCTTTCTATAGAATCCCCTTATCAGAAGAGACTCACACTCAGTGCTCTGATCATTTCTGATCTATGCAATCTGAGTAGAATGCTCAACATGATTTTGGAGAAGGTCTGTTAGAATGTGATGTTATCTGACTTTGTTTTTAAGATAGAAAAATTTAAATGAATCTTATAGTTGCTGTTTAATTATAAAAGTTTTAAAATAGATAAAAACAAATGCCTTATAATTAGATATATTGGCCTTTTTATCTCATTAAAATATAAATTTGAAAAATTATTTTGATTTTGCTGAACATAAAATATTTCTTTTTCTTTAGCCTTATTTGACTTATTTTTCAAAGAAGTAATTTGTTCTTCTGTGTTTTTCAAATTTTCTTTAAGTTTATCATTTTTAGGAATTAAAATATTTATTTCTATTAACTCTTTTATAATTTTCTTCTCAGATATTATTATATATGTATATGGAATTTTAAAATCTGATTTGCAATTTTCAGAGGTAGAGTTGGGATTTGAAGTTACCTCATTTACCTTTTCTGCATCTGAGATGTGATTTGAGCCATATATGGCCAATATGTAGAAAGATCTAGCTTTTTCTTCTTCTTCTTCTTCACTTAGACTTGAAAATTGTTCTGCATCAAAAATACAGTTAGTGGAAGAAGATTCATTTACTATCCTTGAGAGGGAGTTCCAGATGCCCCTTGCTGAAGTGCAATCAGCCACTCTTTGAAGAATGTCTTTTGACATTGATTGAGCCAATATGTCTATGGCCTTTGCATCAGCACTTATCAACTTCTCTTGATCATCTGTTGAAGAAGTTGAAGATGGAGGTCCTGTCAAAATAGAATTGTAAATATCTTCATCTATGTCATTCATATATAATTTAATTCTAACTTGCCATAAAGAAAATCTATCCAAATTACAGATTGGTGGATTTGAAAATTCTACTTGTGTCATTAGATTTAAAAAAAAAATATTAAGAACTAATTGATCTTTATGATTCAGGTGTTAGACTGTATAAATAATCAACTACCCTCTGATACCAATTGAAAGGAGGTTTAGTTCTTAATTTCCTTTTAGGTTGTTTCAAAATAATGATATATATATATATGTGTGTGTAGTGCTGAGTGTGTAATAACAACAAATACTAAGAAGGCACAGCAATACAACACAACAAAAATTGAACAAAAAACAAGCAAACCAGAAGACATAAGAAATATAGTAGTTCCCCAATCAACCTGGGTACATCTACTCTTCTACCCACTGGTAGGTATCCACTACAGGTTTTTGATCAGGTGCCCTGCCACTATATGAGCTTTTGATCAGGTAACTCAAAAACCAAATCACAGGTTTTTGCTAAGGTGCCCTGTCACCGAGAGTTAACTTTTGAAGGGAGTTATAACCCTTTATAGAATGGGATAAAGAAGGGGAAAAGATATATTGTTCTTTGTTGGGACCATTTCCCACAATGTCCTAGATTTGGAGAAGTCCATTCCTAAGTCAAAGATATACCTCAGAATGTATTTGATATACTTTCTAGAATTACTGTGCAGGAGATCAGGTCAAGCTAGGTGCTCAAGAAATTCATTTAAGTTCACAAGCGTCGAGACACTAAACATCGCTCGACGCTTGTGACCCAGAAGCGTCGACCCATGTCTGCTGTCTCAAAGGGCAAGGTCACAGACTGAAAAGCTGAGACCAAGTAAAGAAGCGTCGAGCCAAGGAACATCGCTCGACGCCGTGGAATAAGAAGTGTCGACCAACTTCAGTTAGCTCAACGACAGCAAGAAGAGTCTAGATAGGAAGGCAAAGTCTGTAACAACCCTTATTATTAATAATAATAATGATAGACATTTAAGTCCTCTCCCCCTCTTTATTTCCATGTCTAACCGCAGTCCATCCTTCCTCCCCCCAATTAAACCCCCCGGTCTAAGACCCACAAAAACCGCAAGACACACTGCTAGGGCTCCCATCTCCCGCTCCCGATCTCGCTCCTGCACGCGTCTCCCACTCGCTGGATCACAAGTCGCAGCGCAAGCGCCGTCCCATTCTCCTGCCGGCGCCGCCGTCGCCTGCTCCTCCTGCTCGGCTCGTCGACGCCGCCTGCGCCTCCTGCTCCCCTTCTCGTCGGCGCCGCCTCCTTCTTCCCCTCTTCTGGACGTCGGCAGCAGCAAGGGCCCCTTCTCCCGCCTTTTTCTTCCCCTCTTCTGGACGCCGGCAGCAGCCAGGAGTTTCTTCCTCACCTCTAGGTGCAGGCAGCCCCTCCATCCCTCTCCCGCTGCTTTTTGGCTGGTGGATTGCAAGAGGATCGTCTAGGGTTTTGCTTGAAACCTCCTCTACTCGAATTCTTGAGCCCAGATCTGGTCTCTTTTGGTAAGATTCCTCCTCCGCTACCCATTTTCAGGTTTTTGATAAACCCTAATGAATTATTCGTGCCCCGATCTACGAACAATTTGTGATTTCAGATTTTGTGCACGTCCTTTTCACCCAAATCCTTAGGTATTCGTGCTCCCCGACGCCGTTCGTCACTCCAGTTGGCGGGATCTCTTGAGGACCCTTCCGATTTAGGGTTTCCCTAACCTAAGGCGCCACCAAATCTCCGGTTCCCGCATTGCGATTTCTTCTCCCCTCACCTTGAGGGAGGTAAATTGCTAATCCGCTCCTGATTGTGTTTTCGCGAAATAAACTGCCTGTGTGAGTATATGGTTTTCTGCTTATCAAGTATTAAATATCGTCTGCCATTATCCCTGAACAGGTTCAATAGAGCCTTTGTCTTTGCTTGCGCCGCATAGCCATTGCTGGTAGTTTCGGCTTCACCTTAAGGCAAGTGGAGAAATTCCCTCTCGCTTGCAAACAAGAATTTAAGTTCTTCTTACATGTATCTAAATTATTAACAGTGTCTGATAACATAAGAATTATCGCTCGTGAGTATGTCGCGTTGTGATAGAAATCTCCCGGAAAAACATGAATCACTTATGTCTTGAGTGTCATAAGCAAATCTTGGAAACTAGGGTTTAAGTGGTGCAACGTCTTGATTGCATGGTCACAGTAAGCAGGAAATACTCGTATTCTAGTAAGCCTTACACTTGGACTTGAGTGTGAACCATGTGAGCCCACTATAAACACATACGCATTTCATAGATTACAGCTTATGTCGTTGCAAAATACATGTTTAGGCTATACTCCGGAGTAGGCTAATATTTCTAGATAGTTTATGCTTGTTTCAGTACTTGCCTGTTTCACTAGCCTGTTTCAAGAGTTAATTGGTACTTTAGAATTATTTCTGCACGTACTTAAATTTATAGCCTGTTTTTTGTTATTTTTCTTGTTCTGAGGCATTTTCCTTCTATTTGGATTTGCCTTAAGGTTCGTGACCGCGCCGTCTGCTCTCTGAGTTTTCTTCATTCAGCTGTAGTTTTGCTTGGAGGTTTTTTTATTGCTGTGTCAGCAGGTTCTATGTATTTTGTTTCAATTACTGTTGGATTTACTTTCCATGTATTAGTTATTGTCAGCCATTTTCTCTTGTATTGTGGACAACTCCTAGGGTGTTTTGTTGCATCAGATTATTTTTCTTATGACGTTTTACTATTGTGGCTTATTGCATGATCACCGTTTCAGCATTTTGTGTAACATTAGATTTTATTATAAATGCATGAGCATTAACCTTTCATTTCAGCTTCCACATATTTATAAAATGCACTAAATTCTTTTCAAAGTAATAAATTCATATATATTATAGTATTTCTATTTTCGCCGTAGCAGGCATGGTTTCCTGTTCGCTCATGCCTGTGGCATCACGGCCCGCCCGAAGTGCGCTCTGACCCTTGTCGAGACGGGTCGTGACAGTTGGTATCAGAGCCAGGTTGAGCATCTAAAGATATAATATTTTAAAATTCTCATATATTTTGAAATCTATTATGTAAATATACGTGCATGCATCATTTCGGTGCATCGCACTCTTTTATCGCCCGCCGCATCGTGGACCTTTATAGTTGGCATACTTCGCCACTTGAGGTTCCTTTTGAGATTTCTGTACCCGGTCATCTGCATCTCTCAACCAGAGGCGTTCTCAATTGCCCGATCCTGCTTGGAGAATTGCAAGTCGTCGCTGACCTCATAGTTCTGGATATGACAGAGTTCGATGTAATCCTGGGAATGAATTGGTTGGTCGCGTATCGAGCAAAGCTGGACTGTGTGGCGAAGAGGGTCAATCTCAACATTAATGGCAAGGAATGCAGCGTTCATGTTCAGACCCGCAGCCACCTGAAGGTAATCTCTGCTGTGCACGCCACTCGCCTTCTTAGCCAAGGATGTTCTGTCTGCTTCGTTTATGCTTCGCACTCGGATGCTATATCTCCTCAACTCGAGTCTATTCCTGTTGCTTCGGAGTTTCCTGACGTGTTCCCCGCCGAATTGCCTGGGATGCCTCCTGATCGAGATATGGAGTTCTGTATTGATGTAGAGCCTGGAACGCGCCCCATATCTAAAGCTCCTTACCGTATGGAACCCCATGAGCTAGAAGAGCTCAGATCGCAGTTAGATGAACTGCTGGAGCGTGGGTACATTCGCCCTAGCTCATCACCTTGGGGAGCCCCTGTACTCTTCGTGAAAAAGAAGGATGGATCCATGAGATTGTGCATCGACTACCGAGATCTTAATAAGGTGACCATCAAGAATAAGTACCCCCTTCCGCGTGTGGATGATCTATTCGATCAGCTTAAAGGTAGTACAATCTTTTCTAAGATAGATCTCAGGTCGGGTTACCATCAACTGAAGATCAAGGACTCCGACATCCCCAGGACGGCCTTCCGGACTCGGTATGGTCCTTTCAAATTTTTGGTGATGTCTTTCGGGTTGACTAACGCCC
Source organism: Dactylorhiza incarnata (assembly GCA_033032865.1). Lineage (NCBI taxonomy): Eukaryota > Viridiplantae > Streptophyta > Magnoliopsida > Asparagales > Orchidaceae > Dactylorhiza > Dactylorhiza incarnata. The sequence goes on from JAWHQI010000299.1 coordinate 2,617,395, forward strand.
CTTCTGCATTCATGGACATGATGAACCGTGTCTTTCGTGAGTACCTGGACAAGTTCATCATCGTCTTCATTGATGATATCTTGGTCTACTCCAAAACCCGCGAGGAGCATGCAACACATCTTAGACTCACTCTCTCCACCCTTTGTCAGCATCAGCTTTATGCAAAGTTGGCAAAATGTGAGTTCTGGCTGGATCGTGTTGCCTTCTTAGGCCACGTCATTTCAGGAGATGGACTTTCTGTTGATCCTGCCAAGATTTCCGCAGTTATGGACTGGAAGCGACCTTCTACCCCTACCGAGATCCGCAGTTTCCTTGGTTTGGCTGGCTATTACCGACGCTTCGTCAAGGGTTTTTCCTCTCTTGCTGCTCCCCTTACTCGACTAACACAAAAGCATGCTAAGTTCGAGTGGTCAGATCAGTGCGAGCAGTCCTTTTCTGAGTTGAAGCAACGTCTGTGTTCAGCGCCTATTTTAGCTCTTCCGTCAGAAGGGTTGGACTTTTCGGTTTACACCGATGCTTCCGGAGTTGGTTTGGGTTGTGTCCTGATGCAGGATGATCGTGTTATTGCTTATGGGTCGAGGCAGTTGAAGGTTCACGAGCGCAACTACCCCACTCATGATCTGGAGTTCGCTGCGGTTGTGTTTGCTTTGAAGTTTTGGCGTCATTATCTCTATGGTGTGAAGTGTCTTTTTTTCACCGACCACCAGAGTTTAAAGTACATCTTTGTTCAGAAGGACCTCAATCTTCGTCAGAGGCGTTGGCTCGATTTTGTGGCAGATTACGACTTGTAGCTCACGTATGTTCCTGGTAAGGCCAAGTCAGTGGCAAATGCGTTGAGCCGGCATGACTTCGTAGCCGCTTGTGCACCCATGTCAGCTATTCTAGCAGCCTTGATTGATGACCTCGATCGGATGGATATATCCATCACACCCGAGGGTCATGAAGGGGTTTCTGTTCCGTTGTGGGTAGAGCAGGTGAAGGATTTGCAGCCATCTGATCCCGCACTCCAGCGCATCCGCCGACAGGTTGAACTTGGGACTCTTCTGGATTTCTCTATCTCTGACGATGTTCTGTGTTTCTGAGGTCGCCTCTGCATTCCTGATGTTCCTGAATTGCTCGATGGTATTTGCCGAGAAGCTCATGAGTCTCGCACATCCGGTCATCCATGCAATAATAAAATGTATCATGACTTGAAGCAAATCGTTTGGTGGCCTGGTATGAAGAATTATATAGCTCGCTTCATCTCTTAATGTCTGACGTGCCAGAAGGTGAAAGCTCAGCGTCAACGTCCTGGTGCCTTTTGCAGCCTTTGCCTATCCCCGAATGGAAGTGGGAAGATGTCTCTATGGACTTCATCACGGGTTTGCCCCGTACTCCGAGAGGGCATGATGCGATTTGGGTCATAGTGGATCGCATGACGAAGGTGGCTCATTTCATCCCGTACAAGGAAGGTCACTCCACTGAGAGGATGGCCCGGATTTATGTTTCTGAGATAGTTAGACTTCATGGGATTCCTCTACGGATTGTTTCCGATCGTGACTCGATGTTCGTTTCGCACTTTTGGAAGGGTTTTCAGCAAGCTTTAGGTACCGAGCTCAACCTGAGCACCGCATATCATCCAACTACCGATGGGCAGACCGAAAGGGTTAATCAGATTCTTGAAGACATGCTTCGGTGTTATATTCTGGACTTCAAGGGAGCTTGGGATGAGCACCTACCGTTGGTCGAGTTCGCCTACAACAATAGCTATCAGGAGAGCCTCAAGATGGCCCCCTTCGAAGCATTGTATGGGCTTTGTTGTAGAACTCCTCTCTATTGGTCAGAAGTTGGTGAGAAGGTGGTATTGGGCCCTGAGTTACTTCAGGAAATGGAAGAAGCCACCAAGAAGAGTCGTCTTCAGCTCAGTCGTGCCATTGAAAGACAGAGGAAGTATGCTAATCAGCGCCGCCGTCCGTTGGAGTTTGCAGTAGGTGATCAGGTATTCTTGAAGGTTTCTCCTACTCCTGGGGTGAAACGGTTTGGTCGCCATCATAAGCTCAGCCCGAGATTTGTGGGGCTGTACACCATCTCAGAGCGTGTTGGAGGATCTGCTTATCGTTTAGAGTTGCCAGATTCGTTGTCCGGTGTTCATGATGTTTTCCATGTCAGTCAGCTCCGGAAATACATCCATGATCCTAATCGTGTTCTCGAGGAAATCCCGGTGGTTCCTGAAGCTAACTTGTCTTATCAGATTGAGCCCGCCAAGATTGTGGAATATCAAGAGCGCAAGCTTCGAAAGAGAACTATTACTATGGTGAAGGTACTTTGGATGCATGGCAAGTCTGAGGAGTTCACTTGGGAGCTCGAAGCTGACATGCGTAGCAAGTATCCGCACCTTTTCTCCTGACCCTGGTATGCCTCCGCTCTTGTTCTCTTCTCTTTCCGCTATATTCATAGTTAGTTTCCATGCCTTAATTTGCAAACCTTGTCGGTATAAAGGACATCTGAATCTTCGTCATATTAGCCCCATCTAGGAAATCATCAGAAGTTTCGGGACGAAACTTTCTAAGTAGGGGAGAATGTAACAACCCTTATTATTTAAGTCATCTCCCCCTCTTTATTTCCATGTCTAACCGCAGCCCATCCTTCCTTCCCCCCCAATTAAGCCCCCCGGTCTAAGACCCACGCAAACCGCAAGCCGCACTGCTAGGGCTCCCGTCTCCCGCTCCCGATCTCGCTCCCGCACGCGTTTCCCACTCGCTGGATCGCAAGTCGCAGCGCAAGCGCCGTCCCCTTCTCCTCCTCCTGCCGGCACCGCCGCCGCCTGCTCCTCTTGCTCGGCTCGTCGATGCCGCCTGCGCCTCCCGCTCCCCTTCTCGTCGGCGCCGCCTCCTTCTTCCCCTCTTCTGGACGTCGGCAGCAGCAAGGGCCCCTTCTCCCGCTTTCTTCTTCCCCTCTTCTGGACGCCGGCAGCAGCCAGGAGTTTCTTCCTCTCCTCCAGGTGCAGGCAGCCCCTCCATCCCTCTCCCGCTGCGTTTTGGCCGGTGGATTGCAAGAGGATCGTCTAGGGTTTTGCTTGGAACCTCCTCTACTCGAATTCTTGAGCCCAGATTTGGTCTCTTTTGGTAAGATTCCTCCTCCGCTACCCATTTTCAGGTTTTTGATAAACCCTAATGAATTATACGTGCCCCGATCTATGAACAATTTGTGATTTCAGATTTTGTGCACGTCCTTTTCACCCAAATCCTTAGGTATTCGTGCTCCCCGACGCCGTTCGTCGCTCCAGTCGGCGGGATCTCTTGAGGACCCTTCCGATTTAGGGTTTCCCTAACCTAAGGCGCCACCAAATCTCTGGTTCCCGCATTGCGATTTCTTCTCCCCCCACCTTGAGGGAGGTAAATTGCTAATCCGCTCCTGATTGTGTTTTCGCGAAATAAACTGCCTGTGTTAGTATATGGTTTTCTGCTTATCAAGTATCAAATATTGTCTGCCATTATCCCTGAACAGGTTCAATAGAGCCTTTGTCATTGCTTGCGCCGCATAGCCGTTGCTGGTAGTTTTGGCTTCACCTTAAGGCAAGTGGAGAAATTCCCTCTCGCTTGCAAACAAGAGTTTAAGTTCTTCTTACATGTATCTAAATTATTAACAGTATCTGATAACATAAGAATTATCGCTCGTGAGTATGTCGCGTTGTGATAGAAATCTCCTCAGAAAAACATGAATCACTTATGTCTTGAGTGTCATAAGCAAATCTTGGAAACTAGGGTTTAAGTGGTGCAATGTCTTGATTGCATGGTCACAGTAAGCAGGAAATACTCATATTCTAGTAAGTCTTACACTTGGACTTGAGTGTGAACCATGTGCACCCACTATAAACACATACGCATTTCATAGATTACAGCTTATGTCGTTGCAAAATACATGTTTAGGCTATACTCCGGAGTACGCTAATATTTCTAGATAGTTTCTGCTTATTTCAGTACTTGCCTGTTTCACGAGCCTGTTTCAAGAGTTAATTGATATTTTAGAATTATTTCTGCACGTACTTAAATTTATAGCCTATTTTCTGTTATTTTTCTTGTTCTGAGACATTTTCCTTCTGTTTGGATTTGCTTTAGGGTTCGTGACCGCGCCGTCTGCTCCCTGAGTTTTCTTCGTTCAGCTGTAGTTTTGCTTGGAGGTTTTTTTTATTGCTGTGTCAGCAGGTTCTATGTATTTTGTTTCAATTACTGTTGGATTTACTTTTCATGTATTTGTTATTGTCAGCCATTTTCTCTTGTATTGTGGACAACTCCTAGGGTGTTTTGTTGTATCAGATCATTTTGCTTATGACAATTTACTATTGTGGCTTATTGCATGATCACCGTTTCAGCATTTTGTGTAACATTAGATTTTATTATAAATGCATGAGCATTAACCTTTCATTTCAGCTTCCACATATTTATAAAATGCAGTAAATTCTTTTCAAAGTAATAAATTCATATATATTGCAGTATTTCTGTTTTCACATTAGTAGGCATGGTTTCCTGTTCGCTCATGCCTGTGGCATCTTGGCCCGCCCGAAGTGCGCTCTGACCCTTGTCGAGACGGGTCGTGACAAAGTCAGAAAGCATCGAGCTCCTGTACATTGCTCGACGTCTACAGATAAAAAGCGTTGAATGACTTAAGAATGCTCGTCGCCTAAGAAGGTAGCTTTGAGAGTTACAGTCTAAGAAGAAAATGTCAAGCTTCTACACACCGCTCGACACCTTATCGTAAAAGCGTCGACAGAGATACACAGTGCTCAACGCTCTTTTCCTGAAAAGCTCTGAGTTAAGAAATGTGTAACAGCACATCTACAGCAAGTTGAGCCATGTCGAGATGATGACTATGTCTAACCTCCTCGTCAATTCTGAAGCCACTAAAGACCGTTGAAGATCTGATGTTATGCTGACGTGGAGGAGCGTCTCAGATGTCGCGGATGGCGGGTTATAAATAGAAGGCATGACCTATGAGTTGAGTATTCATTATTCCTAATAGAAGCAATCATCTTCTCCGTTGTTCAAGGCGTAATCTGAGGAAGAATCTGAAGAAGCCATCTCCTCTTTTAGAACTGTTCTAACTTGAAGAATTCTTTCAGCAATCTGGTGCTGATACTATTTTCTGAAAAAAGAAGGTTAAGAAGGAAGAATCTGCCTTCCTAAAGAAAAACAGTCATCACAGTCTGACAGTTCAAGAAGATCAAATTACTGCTGCTGATCTGTTGAAGATTACCGTCTGATCATTTAGATAGTTCAAGAAGACTCAATACTTTGAAGAATCTGAGTCTAAGTGTTATTACTATCTCTATCAATACTTGTTGGGTCTGAGTTGTCAGATCTGAGTGTAGGATTTTTCAAGGATCTGAGTTGTAGGATCAGTTGGGATCTGAGTTGTAAGATTCATGGGTGAATCTGAGTGTAAGCCTATTGTTATAAAGGCTGAGGTAGGATCTATTGAGATCTGAGTTTGTAGGATCTGTTGAGATCTGAGAGTGTAAGATCTATTGAGATCTGAGTTTGTAGGATCTGTTGAGATCTGAGAGTGTAGGATCTGTTGAGATCAGAGACTGTAAGATCTGTTGAGATCTGAGCTGTAAGACCTTTTTGGTGGTCTGAGTTCTGGAGGAGATATAAACCCTATCTAGCATACTGCTAGAGGGGAGAAGGGGGAAAGTGGATTACCCATGATCGGGGAACCACTATAAACTTCTGTGTGTTTGTGATTGTGTTTGTTTCTTGAAAGCTCTGATCTTCATTCACATTCATTTAAGATTTAATCAAGAATTGCAAATAGATTTTAAAATAACCTATTCACCCCCCCTCTAGGTGATTCGCTACCCTTAAATAAAGTCTTTCAAGTGGAATCAGAGGGAGGTTGTTCAAGAAAAGGTTTAACAGCCTGAACAAGACCTCCTAAGGGTAGATTTGTTAAGTCGTGATGGCTAACAGTGAAGGGAACAAGGAATTCACATCAATGAAGTTACCAATCTGTAGAAAATAAAACTTTGGGATTTGGAAGGAAAGGGTCAGCTTATTCATGGAAGCCTCCGACCCTAGGATATACATTACAGTACTAGAAGGACCTTTTGTTCCAATGAAGGTCTCATTCACAGATGGAAATATCAAGAGTCCCAAAACATATTCTGAAATGACTAAAGATGAAGTGATTCTGGCCACCATGGATAAGAGAGCTCAGAACATCATTGTGAGTGCTATTGAGGATTCAACCTTACAGAATTTAGTGCATTGTAAAACTGCCAAAGAAATGTGGGATTCTCTCATTGTCTATATGGAAGGGACTGAAGAAGTTAGAGATGACAGGAAGTCTCTTCTGAATCAGCAATATGAGGCTTTCAGACAAGACAAGAAAGATTCAATAGCAATCTGCTATGAGTAATTCTTTAAAATTGTAAGTGGTTTGAAAACCTATGGAAGAACATTTACAGATTATGAGCTGAATGATAAATTCTTAAGATCCCTGAACAAAGAATGGGATATCAAGATCTATGCTATCAGGGAAATGGGAAATCTGGGAAAAATCCAGCCACAGAATCTATATAGGAAACTTCTATCCCATGAACTTTACCTGAACACCAGAAAAGCTGAAGAAGGACACAGCAAAGAAAACCCCATTGCCATAAAAGCAGAAAGTTCCAAGAGAAGCAAAGAAAGGATATCATCATCTCCCAGGATACCATCTGAATCTGAAGAATCAGAGACAAGTAATTCTGACTCTGAAATATCAGATACTGAACTGGCACTCTTCACCAAACAGCTGAAAAGAATGCTCAGAAGAAAACAACATTGGAAAACTAGGTCTTCTCAGCCATCCAGATCCAAGAAGCACTCCAACTACTCAGAAGGATCCAGACCAGATTCCAAGAAGGACAGGTATAATTCTAAACAAAATAAATCTAATTCAGAAGAAATTGTGTGCTTTGGATGCAGGAAATCTGGGCACATGATTGCTGATTGTCCATCAAAAAGAAAGAACAACAAGAAGTCTGATGAAAGGAGGCACAAGCCTGACAAGAAACATGAGAGGAGCCTAATAGCCAAGAAAGGCAAAGTCACTCTCAGTGACACTGAGTCTCAATCATCTGATTTAGACAGTGAAGAGGCACTTATAGCACTGATGGCTGTCCGTGAAAGTGAAGACATTCTGAACCAGAGATCTATGATAAGAGCCCCACTATCAAAGTCTGAAAGTGAGGAGGATAAAGAAGAAAAAATAGGACTCATGGCCCTCAGTGATGAAGAGGATCAGGAGACAATCTCCAATGTAAAGGTACTTGATAAAACTCCTTTATCTGATTCTGAATCTGAACATAAAACTATTTCACTAGATGAAATGTTTGAGAAATATGAGTCAATTCTTAAAGCTCTCATAAAGAGTAAAAAGATTAACAAAAAATTACATAATAAAATAGTTGAACTAAAAGAGACTAACTCCCAATGCTCTGAGACAGCTGAGAGGCTAAATCAGGTAAGCAAGGAGCTTAGCAAATTGAAAGTTATGTCTATCATTCACATTCAGACAATATGCACTAAGGAGAAATTAATAAAAGAACTTGAAGCTAAACTCCTAGCTGAAAGGAAGCTTGTGGCAAAATTCTCAAAACCACAAACTATCCTTCCCATAATAGACACATTCTCTGCACAATACAGATGTGGCATAAGATGCAATGGGAAGGCAGAAAATAAATCTAAAAATAATGATAAGGCACCCATGCAACCTATAAAATTCAACAAAGCCATGCTTATCACAAATGAGCATGATTTAGAGGGTGTGCATGAGCATTGGAAGGGTGAGTGTTCCACTAGCAAAGCTCACTCAATTCAACCAAGCATTAGTGATGCCAAATCTCTATATAAAGAAAAAGGATTAATTCATCATGACTCCTTTGTATTTGGAGCAAACACCAAATTCAAAAGAGAGGAACTGAGACCAGTAGTGAAAACTACTGCTGTCAAGAAAACTAAATCAACAAATTTTATTGAAACACTTTACAAAACTCCATTGTTTAAGGTAATTAAACAAAATATGAGTCAACCCAAAGAGGTGAGAAGACCTCAAAGGAGATATAACAAATATGAATGTTGGTGCTGTGGAAAGGTTGGCCATTTTGCTCTTGACTGCTGGTTCAACCCAACTGTTCCAAGAATAAATTCTCGGAAACCAGTACTCAGACCAGTGGCAACACACACAACACAAAGGTTCAAACAACAAGTAAAGATACCAGCTAATACTAACAAGGTTCTAGGACCCAACTCTGTGTGGGTTCCTAAGAAAAAGTAATTTTCTTACTGCAGGCTTGTCCAAAGACCAATCAAATTCCTATCTGGTATTTGGACAGTGGGTGCTCTATGCACATGACAGGAACAAGAAGTCTGCTGAATGACTACACTTCTGTGAAGAATGAACCAAAGGTTATATTTGGAGGGTCTGACAAAGGTAAAACTAAAGGTTATGATAAAATCACAAATGGAATTGTCACCATCACCAAAGTTGCTCATGTTGATGGATTGCAACACAATCTCATCATCATAAGTCAATTATGTGATCTTGGGTATGACATTTCATTCCACAAGGATGAGTGCCTGATTAAGAAGGAGAATGAGATAATTCTCTCAGGCACTAGGAGTGGTAACATTTACTGCTTAAATTTTATATGTTCTGAATAGATAAATCCCATATGCTTAGTAGCTGAAAATAAAGTCTCTAGTAGTGTCCAATAGCACAAAAGGTTAGCCCACATAAACTATAAAACTATAAATAAGCTCATTTCAGGAGATCTAGTGAGAGCTGGGCCTAAGTGGAAGTGTGTGCAGGAGGGTCCCTGCCATGCTTGTCAAATGGGTAAGCAAACCAAGTCATCCTTCAAACCAATTGGTGAGAAGGATTCCATTAGATGTATGTACCTACTTCACATGGACCTATTTGGACGAATGCCAATTCATAGCCTAGGAGGAAGAAAGATTTACACCCTTGTAATTGTTGATGATTATTCTAGATTCACATGGGTATTCTTCCTAAGACACAAGTCAGATACTCTAGAAGTATTCACTAGATTTGTAATGCAAATAAAAAATGAAATAGGAAATACAGTAGTCAAGATTAGAAGTGACCGTGGGACTGAATTTCAGTCAGGTGTAATGACCAAATTTTGTGAAAATCATGGCATCTCACAAGAATTCTCATCCCCTAGAACTCCCCAACAAAATGGGGTTGCTAAGAGAAGAAATAGAACTCTCATTGATGCTAGTAGGAGTATGCTGAGTGATTCCTCTCTTCCTGAGTATTTCTGGGCTGAAGCTGTAAACACAACATGCCATGTGCAGAATAGGGCACTTATCAACAAAAGACTGAATAAGATCCCTTATGAGTTAATGAAAGGTAGAAAACCCACTTTAGCCTACTTCAAAATATTTGGAAGTAAGTGCTTTGTATTAAATAATGGAAAACACCATCTCACAAAGTTTGCTGAAAAAGGCCATGAGGGAATCTTTGTTGGCTATAGCTCTCAAAGTAGAGCCTATAGAATCTTCAACAAAAGCTCAAATAAGATAGAAGAATCTACACATGTTGTATTTGATGAAACCAGCCTTATATATAAGGATCTGGGAAGTCTCTCTAGTAATGCAGGTTCAACACAGAAATTGAAGGAGATGAATATCAATGAACAGCACATTGAAAACAATGAAGAAACTAATGAAACTATGATTGTGACTAGAGAGGATGAGTATCAAGAAGAAGAAAAACATGAAGAACCATTTGCTGTTGAAGAACCACAACATCCAGAACCTCTAGAACAACCAACTCAAACAGATGCACCAGAATTACAAAGGGAGAATGAGAGGTGGAGGAATGCAACCAAGCACTTGAAGGATCACCCCAAAGAACAGATTATAGGAAATCCAAATGAAGGTGTGCAAACCAGAAGAGGGAACTCAATACATGAGGCATTGCATCACAGCTTCCTATCCAAAATAGAACCTAAGAAGTTTGATGAAGCCAATAAGGACCCTTCATGGATATTGGCTATGCAAGAAGAGCTAAATCAATTTGAAAGATGCAAGGTCTGGATATTGGTTCCAAGACCAAAGAAACACAAAGTCATAGGGACCAAATGGGTATTTAGGAATAAGCTGGATGAAAATAGTGTGATTATAAAAAACAAAGCAAGGTTGGTTGCCCAAGGATATAGACAGGAGGAAGGCATAAATTTTGATCAAGTGTCCTGTAGCAAGATTGGAGGCAATCAGGCTATTCCTGGCATTTGCAGCACATATTGGATTCATAGTATATCAAATGGATGTGAAGTCAGCATTCCTTAATGGAACAATACTGGAGGAAGTATATGTAGAACAACCCCCAGGTTTTATTGACTCTACTCATCCAAACTATGTCTATCTTTTACTAAAAGCTTTGTATGGTCTAAAATAGGCACCTAGGACCTGGTATGAGACATTATCTAGATTTCTCATTGAGAACAAATTCTCAAGGGGAAGGATAGACAAGACATTGTTTCTTAGGGTAGTTAAAGGTCATATTCTACTAGTACAAATATATGTAGATACATAATTTTTGGATCAACTGATAATAACCTTTGCAAAAGGTTTGCAAGCCTTATGCAAGGGAAATTTGAAATGAGCAGCATGGGTGAGCTCAAATACTTCTTGGGACTCCAAGTGAAACAGTCTGAGAAAGGAATTTTCATTTCTCAGACCAAGTACACCAAAGAGATCATCAAGAAGTTTGGAATGGAAAATTCCACTGTCATGAAAACCCCAATGACAGCCAATATGTCACTGGACAAGGATGACAAAGGGAAACCTATTGATGAAACCTTGTACAGAGGCATCATTGGCTCATTGCTCTACCTAACTGCTAGCAGACTAGATATTATGTTCTCAACATGTGTGTGTGCTAGGTACCAAGTGAATCCTAAAGAATCTCACTACACTGCTGTCAAAAGAATCCTGAGATATCTGAAGGGTACTCTTAATCTTGGCCTTTGGTATCCTAAAAGCAATGATTTTGATCTAACTGGTTTTTCAGATGCTGACTTTGCAGGATGCAAGGAGGACAGAAAAAGCACATCAGGCACCTGTCAATTCCTTGGCAAAAGGCTAATATCTTGGAGTAGCAGGAAGCGGACCAGTGTAGCTATCTCTACAGTAGAATCTGAGTACATCTCAGCTGGAAACTGCTGTGCTCAGCTACTATGGATTCAACACCAACTCCAAGACTATAAAATCCAGCTAAGTAAATCTCCTTTATATTGTGATTCAACTAGTGCTATTGCTATAGCTAATAACCCTGTATCACATAGCAGAACAAAGCACATAGAAATTAGATATCACTTCATAAGAGAACATGTAGAAAATGGAGACATCACAATTGAATATATCCCCACAGACAAACAAGTGGCTGATATATTTACTAAACCCCTGGATGAAACAAAATTCAATAGCTTCAAAATAGAATTAGGAATGCTAAAAATGGAATGAAATTGTCCTGAAACAAAATAAAATAAAGCTAGAATAAATGACAATTCTCAAATAAGTACAGAAAATGAAATAAATAAATGAAAATAATAATTAAGTCATAAAAGGTGAGTGGAGTTATACCTGACATCGAGCAAGGATACCTGACGTCGAGCAAGGATACATGGCGTCGAGCGAAGATACCTGGCGTCGAGAGAAGATACTTGGTGTCGAGCGAAGATAATTGGCGTCGAGCAAGGATAACTTACGTCAAGCAATCTCAACGCTTGTGCGAAAAGAGCAAGGCCGTCTCGACAGGGTAAATCTGAACCATTTGATCAATTTTGTTAAACAAGTCTGGCACGCGGCTGTTCATCTTCTTGAACTAGAAATTCTCTAAAAAGGGAAGACACTTCGTCAGTACCCATGCCCTAGAATTCCCAGTTTGAAATTATCTGCCCTAGAGAATCTCTCCATCAACACTTTCAATCAAAAATCAACAACTACAATGCCTCCCAAGAGCAGTGATTACCTTTACGAAGGAGGTGAGCTCGTTCGCAATGGATTCCAAACAGCACCAGAGGAAATCAAGACAACCATCGAGCTAATTTACAAATCAGGGCTAGAATTCGTTTTATCTGAATCATCTCTAATCTGGAAACGAGAGGTTTTAGAACTATTCTCCAATGCAGTAATAGACACCGCCAACTCGAAGCTTAAAACTACTGTAAATGGTAAGAAGATTAAGATTTCTCCTACAAGACTCGCTAAGGCACTAGAACTGCCAAGACTCAAAATTAATGAAGAAGAAGAAGAGGTGAGTTCTGAGCAGATAAGATTAGCCCAAGTCAGGTGTGGGATTGAAACATCACACAAAATTTCTGGGAGTGTATTGAGGAAACGGATGAACTCAAGAGGAAAGCTGCTGACAGATGTAATAGGAAAGGGATTATTATGCAAGACAGGGTCCCATGATAAAATCTCCAGGAAAATGTTTGTTCTACTGACCAAAATTATTCATACATTAAGAACTGATTGGGGGAAGGGTAGTGTTTGACAGAGTGATAGAATGTGTCCAAGCACCCAACATGGGTAGGATACTGTCTCTATATCTAGTAAAAGTAATACCAGATTCCTTAAACAAAAGACTTGGATCCAAAATAAATCATATGAAGAAAATGGACATCAGAATGATAGAGAGATGGGAAAGGATTCTGTCAAGCCATCCACCAGCAGAATCTTATCCCAAGCAGAAGAAAGTACAGAAGAAAAAGAAGAAGAAGGTTTCTTCCAGCTCTTCAAGCTCATCATCCTCCAAAAGGAAATCGAAATCCTCTCCAATCCACGATCCTAATCTCACAACATCTGAAGAAGAAGGGAACAAACCTAGGGACAGTATTCCTGATACACCAACAGTTACTGATCCAATACTGGAAGGGGTTGACAAGAACAACAAAGAAAAAAATGGGAAAGAGAAAGAAGAAGAAGAGAGAGGAGGTCAATCTAGATCCCCTGCTAGAAATGAGGGGGAGGCTCAGGATGAGATCCATGCTCCTAAGAATATTGATCCAGATAATGCATCATTTGAGGGGGAGGCTCCAGATGAGATCCCTACTCTAGATAATTCTGTTCTCGATAATGTACCAGGTGAGGGGGAGGCTCAGGATGAGATCCCTGCTCCTAAGGATCTTGATCCAAATATTGCAGCAGTTGAGGGGGAGCCTCAGGATGAGATCTCTGCTCAAGGGAATACTGACCAGTATAATGCAGCATTTGAGGGGGAGTATCAGCCTGAGGTCCCTGCTCAAAAGAATCCTGTTGTTGATGCTATGGATGTGGAAGGAGAGCCTGAAGCCACAGGGAAAGAGACTGAGAAGGTGATAAAGATAGAAAACTCTTGCTCACATATGAGCCATAGAGATGACTCTTTCATCAGAGAGGAAAGTAGTAGAAGTGCTGGAATAGCAAGAGAAATCAATATGGATCTAAATCCAATACTACCTCAGCTGGAGGAGTTGCTCAATAATCAAAGAAGATTACTGGAGCAGTATATTGAAGAAAATAATACAAAAATGAAAAATGAAGTAGATTTTCAGATGAAATTGGTAAGATTTGAAGTAAATCATCAGATGAATGCACTGAGAGAGGAAATGGTAAAATTTTTTAAAAGAGCTGGTGCTTCTGTGGACTATACAACTGAATAGCTAGATTCAATCAAAGAAACTTCAAAGGATATTAAAGCAACGCAATCAGATATTGCAAAGACCGCAGATGATGTTCAAAAGAATCAAGGAATCTTGAGCAACAACATGCATGTGTTATACAAAGAACAAGTTTCTCAAATTCTAACAGGCACTGCCAAAATAGAAGCAAGGTTGCAAACACATGATGCTGATATGCTAGCCAAGGTTGATGTGAGCTCCTATATCCTAAAGGATCAAGTAAAAATGAATACAGATACCATTGATGATCATCTTCTTAAAGTTAAGAAAATTATAGAAGAGGAGTAAATCATCTGGAGGGTCAGATTAGATTTCAGAAAAATGTTCTAAGAGATCATATAGTTGAAGAAGTCACAAAGGGGGAGAGGTCAATGATTAAAGCCAGCTCTGAGCATGCTATTTGGACCTCTAATTCCATAAGAGAAACTTTAGGCCATCCTCCCATCTACTATGATGATCAAGTATCTGAATCTAAGCGAGCATATCCTACATAAATTCAAAAGCAAATTGCAAAGATGTACAGTCCTGAAGACAAGCACAAGAAAAAGAACATCTCTTATGAGCAAGTAGAATCTAGCAAAAGGAAATTCAGAGAAGAAGTTGAATCAAGAGATGATTATGAACATTGGTCTCCCTCATCAAGGGAAATGATTCTGGCAGCATGGGAAGCTGTGAAAGGTAATCCAGGAGAAAGGGGGAAATGGTATTTTGAAGCTGAGTGGTTAAAGTATAGGGATCAGGAGGAGCTGAAGATAAAGTTCAAAGCTGACAAATTGGCTGGGAAAGTTCAGGCAAGTGACAAGGAGCCAATCAGATACTTTCCAAATCCATTTGGCTACTTCAAGAGAAGGAAAGAAGTTGCTGAAGTCCTATCCAAGAGAGCCAAAAGAGGAATAGATATCAAGGAACCTGAACAACTTTAGGATTTGAATCTTTCTTACAAGTTCTCAGAGAATGTATTTGAAATACTTTTGGATAATCTTGATGAGCTCCCAAAGCAAACTATCTGTTATTATCATCATATATATATGCCTGTGATGTGATTCTTTCTTTATATTTACATGATTTATTCTGAACTGCTTGTGATGTAGATCATGTAATTTGTGATTTTGTGCTCATATTATAAATCATTTCTGAGATAGTTTCTTTTGTTAGAATGTTATGGTAATCTGCTTTTATAAAGTGTTATACTCATCATATTATGATTGCTTATGTAGAAAATATTGGTTATCTTTGTAAAAAGGGGTATATCATTGACTAAGTTTATGACTTCTTCAAATAGGGGGAGATTGTTGGGACCATTGCCCATAATGTCCTAGATTTGGAGAAGTCCATTCCTAAGTCAAAGATATACCTCAGAATGTATTTGATATACTTTCTAGAATTACTGTGCAGGAGATCAGGTCAAGCTAGGTGCTCAAGAAATTCATCTAAGTTCACAAGCATCGAGACACTAAACATCGCTCGACGCTTGTGACCCAGAAGCGTCGACCCATGTCTGCTGTCTCAAAGGGCAAGGTCACAGACTGAAAAGCTGAGACCAAGTAAAGAAGCGTCGAGCCAAGGAACATCGCTCGACGCCGTGGAATAAGAAGTGTCGGCCAACTTCAGTTAGCTCAATGACAGCAAGAAGAGTCCAGATAAGAAGACAAAGTCAGAAAGCGTCGAGCTCGTGTACATTGCTCGACGTCTACAGATAAAAAGCGTTGAATGACTTAAGAATGCTCGTCGCCTAAGAAGGTAGCTTTGAGAGTTACAGTTTAAGAAGAAAATGTCAAGCTTCTACACACCGCTCGACACCTTATCGTAAAAGCGTCGACAGAGATACACAGTGCTCAACGCTCTTTTCCTGAAAAGCTCTGAGTTAAGAAATGTGTAACAGCACATTTACAGCAAGTTGAGCCATGTCGAGATGATGACTATGTCTAACCTCCTCATCAATTTTGAAGCCACTAAAGACCGTTGAAGATCTGATGTTATGCTGACGTGGAGGAGCGTCTCAGATGTCGCGAATGGAGGGTTATAAATAGAAGGCATGACCTATGAGTTGAGTATTCATTATTCCTAATAGAAGCAATCATCTTCTCCGTTGTTCAAGACGTAATCTGAGGAAGAATCTGAAGAAGCCATATCCTCTTTCAGAACTGTTCTAACTTGAAGAATTCTTTCAGCAATCTGGTGCTGATACTATTTTCTAAAAAGAGAAGGTTAAGAAGGAAGAATCTGTCTTCCTAAAGAAGAACAGTCATCACAGCCTGACAATTCAAGAAGATCAAATTACTGCTGTTGATCTGTTGAAGATTACTGTCTGATCATTCAGATAGTTCAAGAAGACTCTGAAAGTGCACAGTTAACCTCACTAGAATTCTCTAGAGGGGGGTGAATAGAGATTAAAAATATTTTGTGCAATTATATATATATGTGTAGTGAACACAGATTAAGGCTTCCCACACACCAACAAGAATTAAGCAAGTAAAGAAAGTAAATGCAAGAAAAGAAATCACAGCACAACACAAGGAAATATAGTGGTTCCCCAAACTTTGGGTAGTCCACTCTTCTACCCCCTTTGGTAGGAATTCACTATCTTGCACTGAGTCTTTTGATAAGGAGACTCTTAGAACCACCCTGAGTCTTTTGATAAGGAGACTCTTAGAACCAACTGAGTCTTTTGAAAAGGAGACTCTTAGAACCAGTACAACTGAATTTTTTGAAGAGAGATTCTAAAAACTCTTTTACAGTATTTGAGAGTGAAATGAATGTAAAGAAGAAAGAGAAATAATATAAAGACAAGAAGGAATCTTCTTCCTAGCAAGAAGATTGGAAGCACAAGAAGTAGTGAATGAAATCTCTTCTATAGTGAGAAGGAGATTTGTAGGTTTTCTCTCTTTTAGTGAGAGCTATCAGAGTTTGCAGCAGAATGGTTTCAGAAGCAGGAGAAGGTGGAAGCTTGATGGTTGCTGCAGGATTATTTCTCAATTCTCTCTCTTTTTCACTTGGGAGCTTTTCCTCTTTTCAATATGTATATGGTGGATCACTTGTTGTTGTTCTCTGCCGACCTTCTCCTTATTTATAGCTCCGTGTATTAAGATAACACTATAGGAGAGAAATCAATTAGTGGACAGAGTATTAGAAAGAGAGAAATATTTCCATAACTATTATATCTATAGAAGGAAAGAATTCATTCTGATTTCAAATAATGTCCATAATGGATTTAATCAAATTAGCCAAGAATCTATTAGAGGAAAAGAATGATTCAGAACGGCTATAAAGAATAAATTGATTCCATATAAATTAGATCTATAAAAGAAGGAAAGAGATCTGGCTATTTTTGAATTAAACATAGAAATCGACGTGCTTCGATTACTATTTGACGTAAGCATCGAATTCGTTCTGGCTGGACGTCGAGAGGAGAATAAGGAAGGTGCGTCGACTAAGGTGCGTCGACTTCTCAAGATGCGTCGTCTAGAAGTCAGAGCTACGTCGACATAGGATACGTCGAATTCTTCTTAAAGTTACTTCGACTCATTCTGAAAGGAACGTCGACACCACTTCGACGTTGCGTCGAATACTATTCGACGCATATTTACTTAACCTTAACTTTTCTTTCTTAGAAAACATATTCAACTCATTTTCAGGGGTTAAGAGAAATCATTTTCCCAACAATCTCCCCCTATTTGTCTTAAACCTATTGGAGAGAAATTGTATCAGCATATTGATCAATCACAGCAAAGCATTTAAGCAAGTAGAAGAAAAATTTGAAAAGGAAATCTTATAAACAAACTTCATGTTCAGATCAATCAGTATTCAAGCATAAATATATTAGTCATTGTTTTTAAGGCATTTCAGGAGGGGTAGGAGGAGTCTTCCTTTTTCTAGTGAATACGACTGTTTTAAGAGAGGGGAGTTGCTCCTTCTCAGCACCAGGTAGTTCACTCAGCTCCCCCTGAGTTACATCAGTTTGCTCCCCCTGGGATGGAACTTCCTTGGTCGCTTCTACTTCTGCCTCTTCAGTTTCTTTTTTAGTTCCAGCTTCAGTCATAGCAGCACCTGGCCCCTGAGCTCCTATTTCACCTATCACAGTATCTAGCTCCCCCTGAGTTTCAGCTTCTTTATTTTTCTCACCATCTGCCACATCTTCCTTTTCAACTTCATTTTCTGCTCTGCTTACCTCCCCTTGTAACAGTACCACTTGATTTGCAGCTTCTCTTGCTATATTGAGTACCTCTATTATTTGTTCTTCAGAATGTAGCTCAGGTACTATCTCATTTCCAATTGTCTTGAGCAGTGCAAGACTATCAGTTTTTGAGGTAGGAGGTGACTTGTGGGAGAGAGATTTAGGAGTGGAGGGCTTCTCTTCATCTAGCTTCTCCCCCTTCTTAACCTTCTTGGCCAAGGAGGTCAAGAAAGAACTGGTTACTTTAGAGGAAGAGAGAGAGGTCTTTAGACTTTGCACAAAGGCACTGACCCCATCTATTTGGGTGTGCATGTGTAGGATAGAGGAATGAATCTAGGAGCAGTGCTCATCCAGCATTGCTTGGAATGTTTGAGCTGCTGATGCAATGCATTGAGTGAGGAGAGCTTCAGTGGATACAGATGGTTCATGTTGTGGTTGGTGATGAGGAGAGAGTGGTGGAGGTGGTGATGAAGCTGGAGAGAAGTTAGTTGATACATGAGGTATGGGTGATAAAGGAGGTGGAGAGGATGAGAAAGTATGAGGAGGAAGACATGGAGAAACAGGAGAGTTAGGAGGAGATGGAGTCTTTTCAGGAATGGAACCAGGCTTAGGGATTTGCCTGGTCCATTTGGAGAATAGAGCTATTGACATCCTTTTCCCTGGAGGAATAGGAATTCCTTTTGACCTACATAGGTCAGGGAAGGAGTGGAAAAGTACTTGACTCATAATCCTCATATATGCATTTTCTTTGTGTGAGTATTTAGAGCTTATCATCTTGAGCAAGCATGTGGCCCAGTCCACCTTCTTCTTCAGCACCAGGGCCCCCATGATATTCAGTTGCTGCTTGGGCACTGCATCATGGGCTGAGGTCTTGCATAGCAGGATTTTTCTTACTATATCTGCTAGCAGTCTGTACTCCTCAGAAAAGTCTATTTTCTTTAGATGGATTGGTCTATCTTTTGAAAACTTCATGGTGGTTAGCAGATGCTTGATTTCATCAGGTGTGATGTCTATAGATTCATCACCTAATAAGGGAGTGATGAAGACTTATTTAGTTATTCATTAGAAGCTGATTTTCTTTCCCTATTTGCTTTGAACAAAGATAATATTAGGGTGTACCTGATGGAAGATCAAAGGTTGTCCTAATGTGTTCTGCAGATATTGAGATAGGTGTCTCATGGATTGTTCCTTGGATTTCTCCTTTTTCAGATATCTGAACATGAGTCATCAGCTCTGTGAGCTCTGTTTCCAGGAGCTTGCATCTTGTGGAGATGAGCTTATCTAGTCCAGCTTCAGTGAACAGAGCAATGATGCTCTTGTAGTTTTCTGCGGCGGCTTGGAAAGATTCAAGGTCAATGTCGAAACCAGAGTTGGTCTTGGAAGCCATTTTAGGTCAGTGAGAGAGAGAGAGAGGAAGAAATCGGCTGGACTGAGGAGCAAGAAGGATGAAGGATGCAGAGTAGTGAAGGTTTCTAACTGAAGAGTCTTTTAAGTCAGGTGAAACATCAAAATGCGACACTATTCGAGGCTTATTCGGTACTTCAGTGGATGTGACCGAAAATATTTTAGTATTGCCGCTCGTTTTCATGAAATCGACGTTACGTCGAGTGGAATTCGACGTAAGCGTCGATACAGCCTGCGTTAAGATGCTAGGGTTTCATATCGACGTATGCGTCGATTGTAATCGACGCATGCGTCGATTTCACTTATTGAGTTGAGTCATCGATGGTCCGTCGATTAGAAGTCGACGTGACTTTTAATTTTCCTAAAAAAGTTCCAGGTGTTTATTTCTTTTTATCTCTTCATAATCCTAAAGGTTTCTAAGTTAGTCTTGGACTAATTTTCACAGATAGTTTGATTAATTGTGCCAACATTGTTTGGCAAGGTGGCCAGTTTTGTTACATATGTAGCACTTGATTATCTTAGTATTCTGAGGATTTGAGTTTAGAGAGGGATAAAAGTGTTGATTAGGATAGAAAGTTTGATTTAGATGGGAATTTTGGTTAGGATAGAAAGTTTGGTTAGGATAGAGGTGTTAATTAGGATAGAAATCATGATTAGGATGAATGGGTCCTGAATAGGGGTTAAGATGGAAGGTTTTTGGAGGATAGGCATTTAAGTTGCTCTAAGTTTTTATGCGTCGATATCTATTCGACGTATGCTGATAGTTGCGTTGATTTATATTCAGCGCTTTCTCTAGATAGCGTTGATCTGGTATCGATGCATGAACAAAGTTGCGTCGATTTGATGTCGATGTACTTTTATTCAAGCGTCGAGTTGAGGTCGAGGCATCTGAGAGATTGCGTCGAGTAGAATTCGACGCACTATCATTCATATGTCGATATGAAGTCGATGCAACTGTATCTTCATAAATTTTCTTTTTCCCTTTTTCTGATTTGGCTCTTTTATGTATTGTTTCTTTTGGCTTAGTTGCTTCTTCAGATGAAGTTTGAGAGTCATCAGCTGAATAATATGATGTTTCATCAAATTGTTTTATTTCCTTGAGGGAGTCTTCTTCCTTATTTAGTGAGTCTTTTTCTTGGTTTGATTTGATAGGTTTGGTGAATTTTATAGGGATCATCCAAGCAGGTTTATTGGATGGCTGGTTGAGGGATCAGCCCCTAGACCAAGATTTTTATGTCTCCTTGTTTGTTGTTCAGTGATTTCCTTGAGAGTTTGGCTTCTCATTTTTATTGATTCTTCAAAAGCTTTTGCCTGGGATACCTTATCCTTAAGGAGCTGGTTTTCTATTCTAGCCCTTTCTACCTCCTTTTCTATGATGTTAGCCCTTAATTCATAATTTTTAGAGCATTTAACTTCTCTATTTCTCTGGTTTTTAGCCATATTGATTTGTTCTTTTAGATCCTTAATTTCTTGTTTAGCTTTTAGTTGATCTAAACACATTCCCATAAAATCATTTTTGAAATTATCACTTTGAAAATCTATGTCATCAAAAATGCTTACCTCATCCTTATCCTCAGATTCCTTTATGAGAATAAGGCTATTTTCTCTTTCATCTTCAGAAGATATGTTTTCTTCTGATCCTGTCTCACTCTATGATTTGGCACCATCATCTTTCTTTGAGCCTTCAAGTGCCATTAAGCATAGGTCTTCTTGCTTAAGCTCTTCATTGTCACTCTTAGAAGAGGAGCTGTCCTCAGAGTCTGTTTCACTCCAGGCTTCTGCAATAAAGCCTCTTTCTTTCTTCTTCCCCTTTTTCTTGAGATCTTTCTTTTTCAGATCTTTCTTTGTCTCACCATTTTCTGGACATTCTGGAGCAATATCTCCAGGTTTCCTGCAAGAATAACAAATAATTTCTTTAGTAGGAGTTTTGTCATACCTTGGTTTTGACTCTCTCCTTCTTGATCCATCTGTCCTGACCCATTTCTTGAATTTTCTGGCCAGGAAACTGAATAGTTCTTCTTCAGTGATAGAGCTTCCTTCTTCTGTTGCTTTTAATGCAATGTTCCTGTCTTTTGAAGAAGTTGGGGTGTTTTCTCTTCTCTTCTCTAGTTTTCAGCAGTTGCTCATAGGATCTGAGTTTTCCTAAGAGAGCATCTGTTGAAATTTCCCTTTGTCCTCTTGTGTCTCTTATTGCCCATATCCTTGAGTCCCATGAACTTGGGAGACTCATCAACAATTTTTCATTGATCTCTGTGAGAGAGATTTCTCTATCCAAGTCCCTTAGTTGATTGATGATCAGACTAAATCTGTCATACATCTCAGAGATGCTTCTTCATTCTTCTTTTGGAAGTTCTCATATTGAGAGATCAATAGAGCCTTCCTATCTTTCCTTTCATCAACACTTCCTTCTACCATCTTTATGAGAGCCTCCCAAATTTCTTTGGCTGATTCACAATCAACAACCCTTTGAAAGATTTCATCAGAGAGGGTTGAGACCAGAATATTTACAGCTTTTGCATCACATGTTCCTGCCTTCTTCTCTTCAACTGTCCACTCAGCCTTTGGGACAAGTGTTTGAGTCACTTCACCACTTGAGTCTTTTCTATGAGGCTTGGGAGGACCTGTCAAGATAACATTAAATAATTCTTCATCAATAGAATTCATATAAATCCTAATTCTAGTTTTCCAAACTGCAAACTTTTCAAGATTGCACATTGGTGGTCTGGTGGAAGCATAAGCTTTGATTTGTGCCATGTGAAAAATAATTTTTAGAAATATATATATATATAAAAATAAGAGGTAGGATCTTTTTGATCAAGGAGTTAACCTTTTTAGATCAACCTGCCTCTGATACCAATTGAAAGTGCACAGTTAACCTCACTTGAATTCTCTAGAGGGGGGTGAATAGAGATTAAAAATATTTTGTGCAATTATATATATATATATGTGTAGTGATCACAGATTAAGGCTTCCCACACACCAACAAGAATTAAGAAAGTAAAGAAAGTAAATGCAAGAAAAGAAATCACAGCACAACACAAGGAAATATAGTGGTTCCCCAAACTTTAGGTAGTCCACTCTTCTACCCCCTTTGGTAGGAATTCACTATCTTGTACTGAGTCTTTTGATAAGGAGACTCTTAGAATCACCCTGAGTCTTTTGATAAGGAGACTCTTTGAACCAACTGAGTCTTTTGAAAAGGAGACTCTTAGAACCAGTACAACTAAATTTTTTGAAGAGAGATTCTAAAAACTCTTTTACAGTATTTGAGAGTGAAATGAATGTAAAAAAGAAAGAGAAATAATATAAAGACAAGAAGGAATCTTCTTCCTAGCAAGAAGATTGGAAGCACAAGAAGTGGTGAATGAAATCTCTTCTATAGTGAGAAGGAGATTTGTAGCTTTTCTCTCTTTTAGTGAGAGCTATCAGAGTTTGCAGCAGAATGGTTTCAGAAGCAAGAGAAGATGGAAGCTTGATGGTTGCTGCAGGATTATTTCTCAATTCTCTCTCTTTTTCACTTGGGGGCTTTTCCTCTTTTTCAATATGTATATGGTGGATCACTTGTTGTTGTTCTCTGTCGACCTTCTCCTTATTTATAGCTCTGTGTATTAAGATAACACTATAGGAGAGAAATCAATTAGTGGACAGAGTATTAGAAAGAGAGAAATATTTCCATAACTATTATATCTATAGAAGGAAAGAATTCATTCTGATTTCAAATAATGTGCATAATGGATTTAATCAAATTAGCCAAGAATCTATTAGAGGAAAAGAATGATTCAGAAGGGCTATAAAGAATAAATTGATTCCATATAAATCAGATCTATAAAAGAAGGAAAGAGATCTGGCGATTTTTGAATTAAACATAGAAATCGACGTGCGTCGATCACTATTCGACGTAAGCGTCGAATACTTTCTGGCTGGACATCGAGAGGAGAATAAGGAAGGTGCGTCGACTAAGGTGCGTCGACTTCTCAAGATGCGTCGTCTAGAAGTCAGAGCTACGTCGACATATGATACATCGAATTCTTCTTAAAGTTACTTCGACTCATTCTGAAAGGAACGTCGACACCACTTCGACGTTGCGTCGAATACTATTCGACGCATATTTACTTAACCTTGACTTTTCTTTCTTAGAAAACATATTCAACTCATTTTCAGGGGTTAAGAGAAATCATTTTCCCAACAGACTCAATACTTTGAAGAATCTGAGTCTAAGTGTTATTACTATCTTTATCAATACTTGTAGGGTCTGAGTTGTCAGATCTGAGTGTAGGATCTTTCAAGGATCTGAGTTGTAGGATCAGTTGGGATCTGAGTTGTAAGATTCAGGGGTGAATCTGAGTGTAAGCCCATTTTTATAAAGGCTGAGGTAGGATCTATTGAGATCTAAGTTTGTAGGATCTGTTGAGATCTAAGAGTGTAGGATCTATTGAGATCTGAGTTTGTAGGATCTGTTGAGATCTGAGAGTGTAGGATCTGTTGAGATCTGAGACTGTAAGATCTATTGAGATCTGAGCTGTAAGTCCTTTTTGGTGGTCTGAGTTCTGGAGGAGATATAAACCCTATCTACCACACTGCTAGAGGGGAGAAGGGGGAAAGTGGATTACCCATGATCGGGGAACCACTATAAACTTGTGTGTGTTTGTGATTGTGTTTGTTTATTGAAAGCTCTGATCTTCATTCACATTCATTTAGGATTTAATCGAGAATTGCAAATAGATTTTAAAATAACCTATTCACCCCCCCTCTAGGTGATTCGCTACCCTTAAATAAAGTCTTTCATTCTTCTCTTTGCTGAGAAGACTCTTGATGATCCTGATGGGTTGTTGAGATTGGATCTTTGATGATGTTGAAGAGCTCCCCCTGTCTGATTGAGATTAGATGACAGTTTGAGTAAGCTTCTTCTTTTGAATATGGTAACTCTTTTTCTTCTTTTTCTTATGCAGTAAAGATCCTGAGCAAATGATCTTGTTTAAGTGTCTCAGGATGAAGATAATCTGTAGAGAAGAGTTATCAAAACAAACAAGATAGAATAATATGTTGTTCTCTGTTTATGCTTGTGTGTCCTCGTTTTTTTCTTTTTCTTTTCTCTGTCTTTTTATAATCTGAAGAGCTTCTCTCTTTATTTTGAATTCCTCTTTTCGGGAAAGGTAAAGATATAAAGTCTCTTTAATTATCTTGACTCCTCGAGAAGATAAACTGCTGTCTTTAAGATTTTCTGCAATGGCTATAACATTTAGTGCTGCAACGGATATAATGTTAAGGCAGCAATATATAGCAGTTTATAAATAGAAATGATAAAATATTGCTTTAATAATTCTGACAACATATATAATTTTAGTCAAGCTGAGAAAGGAGAATTATAATTGCCGATAATAAATTCGTCGAGCTCAGCTTCAAGTTCGTCGATCTGAACATTTGATTCATCGTTCTGAGCTTCTGTTGAAGATTCGTCGAACGCAGACATGAGATCGTCGAACGCAACTTTTCGTCGACCGCTGAGACGGGATCTGTTCTGTTCGTTGACCGCTGAGACAATCTGTTCGTCGACCGCTGAACCGCTGAGACGGGATCGTCGACCGCTGAGATGGCTGGATTTCATCGAGCGTAGAATGAACATCTTTCGTCGAGCGCAGAGCGCCGTTCTTCGAACGCAGATAGTCGTTCGTCGAACGCAGAGAACATATATAATTTTTATCTTTCTCTTATTTTCTCAGCCTATTAATTATATATATTTTCAGCCTACTATCTTAATGGGATTTGATCTAAGTTATAAGATGTGTTATGATAGAAACTTAGACATTAAAGATGGATCCTAACTCAAATCAAAACTAAGGTTCCAACACAAGATCTCTTGCAATTCCACCTTCCATCGCAGTACCACTGATTTACTTGTGCTCCAGAAATCCAAGCAAGATAACTGCGGCTGATTCACTGCTCAAACCTCTGTCCCTCTAATACCATGTGAAAATTTCTCGTTTTGATAATTAGCGGAAAAATAGGAACTAGGTCGCAGGAATACTCTCAACCCAACTGAGCACAATAAACCAGAAGCAAAGAAGGAACACGAGGACTGGTATTCAAAACTCTTCTTTACAATTTGAGGTACACATGGCGAGACATGCTTCACCAATACAATCAAAGAAGAATAACAGCAAGACAAAAAGAAATCGCCCAAGCCGCCCGACTAAACAAGGCTGTCCGTGCAAACCGCCAAGTCTCCAAACCGCAACTCAACACGCGGATTACCCGTTATTCCAATGCTAAAACTGTCCGCCCGAGCAAGGCCTCCTGACCGCTGTCACTTAGCCGCTCCTAACCGCGAACACTGCTGCTGATAAGCTGAACAGAAAACAGATCGGCAAGGCAAGCCGCCTAACCGCACTGTCTGATCTTATTGAAAGCAAGAACACAAGCCGAAGAGAAAAGCTGCCGCAACCCGCGATCACCTGCTGCTACCCGCCGCTGACTGCCACCGGCTTAACCGCTGTGGTCTTCTCTGAACAAATCAGAACCACACACAAGCCACGCAACCTGCGAACACAACAGAGTCAGATCTCAACCCGAGCGACTAAAAAACTCTAACCGCATGAAAGACTTGTGAGCTCTCGCTTACTGTTCACTGTGTTTAATCTGAGGGAGAGGTCCTATTTATAGGCGCGAGGTGGAGTGTGGTAACCGCCCATAGAGATAGGATAACCGCCCCAACTCTACAATGGGTAGAAAACAAACCGTGCGGCTTAAAAACAAACCGCACCAGTTCTACCAGAACACCAGGACTTGAAGCAGACCAAGTCCAAGAACAAGCCAGACTGACAGACCGCCAGTCCGCTGCGGGTAAACAACCCGCGCGGTCTTAGGACAGACCGCACAACCTTCTGCGGGAAGATAACCCGCGCGGTCTCGAGACAGATCATCTGGCCTGCTGCGGGTAGACAACCCGCGCGGTCTCCAAAACAGACCGCTCGACCTCCACTTCACTTCAATATTTTCAACAATTTCATAAAGTAAATTTTTAAGTCATTCGGCTTCAGCACATGTAGTGTCTAAGGCTATAAGTTCAGATTCCATGATACTTCTTGAAATCACAGTTTGTTTTGTAGAAGCCCATGAAATGGCTGCTCCTTCAAGGAGAAAAATATAACCGGTTGTTGATTTAACATCTAACGAATCAGTTACCCAATTTGCATTTGAATAACCTTCAAGCACTTCGGGAAAACCCGTATATACTAAACTATAATCAATAGTTCCGCAAAGATATTTAAATGTTCTAGTTAACGTTATCCAATGGTCATCACTTGGATTACTAGTATATCTACTAAGTCTGCCTACATTATAAGAAATATCGGGTCTAGTGCGATTAACAATATAAATCAGTGACCTTATCATTTGCGTATACCTATGTTGGTCAATAGGTTCACCTAAATTTTTACAAAGTTTTATGCTAGTGTTATAAGGAGTAGAAGCAGGTGCGAAATCAAATAAATTAAATTTATGCAATATTTTCTCGATCGAGTGAGAAAGAGATAATGAAGCACTAGAATCAGATTTAGCTAATTTCATTCCCAGAATGACATTGACTTCTCCCAAATCCTTCATATCAAATTTAGATGATAAATTAATTTTGATATTATTAATAATTTTAATTGAACTTCCAAAGATTATAATGTCATCTGCATAAAGACATAATAAAATATATTCATTTCCTTCTTATTTTGCATAAATGTATTTATCATATTCATTAGATATAAATCCAAATGATAAGACTACAGAATCAAATTTTTGATGTCATTGTTTAGGTGCTTGTTTTAATCCATAAAGAGATTTACTCAGTTTGCAAACCTTAGATTCTTGACCTTTGACTACAAAACCTTCAGGTTGAGTCATATATACCTCTTCATCTAAGTCTCCATGTAAAAATGCAGTTTTTACATCCATTTTGTGAATAATTAATTTATGCATCGACGCTAAGGCTAATAGAACGCGAAGGGATGCAATCCTAACTACGAGAGCATAGGTATCTAAATAATTTTTCCCTTGTTTTTGCGCATAGCCTTTAGCAACAAGACGAGTCTTATACTTTTCCATGAAACCATCCAGATTTAATTTCTTCCTAAAGATCCATCTACAACATATGGCTTTGGTACCGAAAGAAAGGTCGGTTAGAATCCAAGTTTTATTTTCTAGAATAGAATTAATTTAAGCATTTATGGCTTCTTTCCAAAATAGAGAATCAGATGAAGTCATAACTTTCTTATATGAATTAGGATCTCCTTCAACTAGGTAGGTAAAGTAGTGCTCTCCAAAAGTTCTTTCGGTTCTAACTCTTTTCCTTCTCCTAGGTTCATCAATTTTTAATGGATCTATATTAGAGGAAGGTTGAATTGAGCTAGAAGATGGTTGAGATGAGTTGTCTAATTTATATGAGAATTTATCTTCAAAATAAACGCTATCTCTAGCTTCTATAATAGTGTTATTTGATATTTCACTAATTTGAGAATTGGTAATAAGAAACCTATTAGCACTACTATCGGAAGCATAACCTATAAAAATCGAGTCCAATATTTAATAAGGTCCTATTTTCTTTCTTGTAGGTTCAGGGATTGCTACCTTAGTCAAACACCCCCACACTCGAAGAATTTGAAGGTTAGGTTTCCATAATTTAAATAATTCAAATGGTGTTTTATCATCATTTTTTAAGGAATTCTATTAAGGATGAAAGAGGAGGTGAGCAACGCTTCTCCCCAAAGATTTTTTGGAGCACCGGACTCGGCTAACATGGCATTGACCATGTTCATCAAAGTCCAATTTTTTCGTTCAGCTAAATCATTCAATTGAGGAGAATAAGGAGCAGTCACTTGATGAATAATCTCATGTTCTTGGCAAAACTGGGTTGGTTCATTCGAAGTGTATTCTCCACCTCAGTCGGATCTAAGAATTTTAATTGACGATCCTAGCTGATTTTCTACTTCCGCTTTGAAAATCTTGAAGTATGAAAATACTTCATCTTTGGTTTTTAGTAAATAAATGTAACAGTATTTAGTGAAATCATCAATAAGTATTACAAAATTTTTATTTCCACCTCTTGTTGGTTGATGGTTCGAGTTACACACATCCGAGTGAATTAAATCTAAAGGTTTTGAAGTTCTTTCAACTGATTTAAAAGGTTTTCTAGAAAATTTAGATTGCACACAAATTTAACATTTAACACTTGGTGCAATATTAAATTTAGAAATTAAATTTAAAGACATCATTCTTTTCATACAATCTGAATTCACAAGTCCTAGTTTAGCATGCCAATAATCTGAATTTGAACTTGAAACAATAGAAGATAAAATTTGATTTACTTCTAAATCAGCAACATTCAATTTAAATAAACCATAACAAATATATCTTTTAACAATAAAAATATAATTAAATGTTATTACAACTTTATTAGACTCTAAGACAATCTTATAACCCTTCTTCACTAATAAGAATCCGCTCACTAGAATCTTCCTAACTCGGCACATAGAGAACATCATGTAAGGCCAGTGTCTTCCCAAATGTCAACCTAAGATCCACTCGCACGCGACCAAGAATTTGTGCCGAAGAAGCATCTCTTAGGATTACGCTTCCTCCACTGATGTCCTGAAAGGTGGCAAAGCAGGAAAGATCAAAACAAGTATGAACATTTGCTCCGGAATCATTCCACCAATCTGTTGAACAAGTGAGAAGAAGACTTGGAGAATAATCTAACCTGAAGATAGGTTGATCCGGTGCTTGTATCATGTTGGCCTGAGGCTTGTCACCACGAGACTTGCCAATCATGGGTTCTGTCTTCTTGTAGAAGCAGTTGGTAGACAGATGATTACTGCGGCCGCAGTTGAAGCACCATTTCTCTTTACCTAAGTTTTGACTTGAAGAACCAGGCTTATGATGATTAGGTTTCTGATGGCGGGAACCTGGACGGAAAGGTTTCTTATGGATCTTGCCCTTGCCTTTGAAGTGATGGTGAGAGGAATGGTTGCCATGAGCTTCAGTGAGATTCACTTTAGGAGCATGCTCTTTTGGGTGCTTAGAATTCTTGGGCTTATGTTCCTCCTCTATACGGATAGTATTTTGGATTTGAAAATAAGTGAGGTTGGATTGGTCATGCCTTAGTCTAGTACTAAAGCAGGACCAGGAATCAGGAAGAGCATCAATAAGACATCTTACTAAATAATTTTCATAGAGAATTGAGCTATCGACTCGGATTTTGGACAACATCTCATCAAGTTGATGGAGTTGGGGATTGATAGGCTTGGATGCATCAATCTTGAATTTGTGGAGGTAAGAAATATTGTAACGTTCTATACCCACATTGTCAAGGTTATAGTGTACTTCAAGAGCATACCACAAATCCTTAGTCGTACGATATTGAAGGAAGACATCATAGAGGTTGTCAGACAAGGCACTAAGGATTCGATTGCGACAATGATATTCTATATCTACCGGATCTCTATAGGGAATAAGTCTAACATAAGTTCTAGTTGTATTTGCACTGGAAGATGAAGACGATGGAAGAGAGGAAGTGACTGCAGTTGCAGCGCTGGGGTTTTCTGTTTCTACAGCAAGAACATCAAAAATAACAGATAAAAGAACTCGGGTATTCAACCAGTATTCAACTTGAGCTTGCCAACGTCGAAAACCGTTTCCATTAAATTTTTCGGGTTTGATCCCGGTAGAATCTTCATGATCAAATCTAGAAGCCATTACAAATTTCTGAAATTTATAAAACATAAAATAAATTCCAGTACATATGAAAATAAAAACAGAGATAAACATTTTGATTATTTGATTTCATTTATCTTGTTGTTCTTGGACTTCCCGAGGAATACCCAATGACGGGCTCTCACTGGTACTAGGCGGTTTGTGGGATGATAACCCAACACGACCCTTTCTCAAGAAAATATATGACGTGATTTACAATTTCTTTAGATTGTTGGAATATTTTTCTTATATTTCTATAATAATATATATATTTTTGGTTTTGAAAAACTCTTATATAAGATTAACAACAAATGATAATAAACTATCATAAATAGTGATGTGAGAAATAAAAGAAATTCAGAATAATATATATATAGTTTAGAATCGAGCCTGGATAAGGCGTGTGGTCACTGCCCTAAAGAAGTTGCAACACCCTCCGACAAGGCTTTCAACTGATCCTCACTCCTCCAAGATACAACACCCGGATAGATCCCGAAAGCTCCGATGTGCGCGGATACCGAAGAAGCATAGAGCACCCGAACTCCCACTTGATGAAGCAAATGTGAAGAAAAGGAATCACAGAAATGGTCGTAAGAACGAGAGAGCGAGAGAGAGATTTTTGAAAACGCAAAGCGTAAGTAAAGAAATGATTCAGAAAATCTCCTATGTAGGAGTCTCAGGAAAATAACACGTAATTAATTTCAACAGTTATAATTGGTAAGAGATAATCATGCAGAGAAATGTGGAAGGTTTCCAACGTAAAAGAGTAATGGAGAGAAAACCGCGTAGAAGGAACAGTTAGAAAATCACGCGTAATAACTGCATCACATCAAATTCATATAGACATTGCGTCGAAATCATATCGACGCAACTCGACGGTACGTCAAGTACTTTTCGACGCAGGTCAAGCCGAAGGACTAAAGTCGACGCTTGCATAGAGAACTTATCGACGCAAGGTGGTTGCTTCGAGTTCCATTCGACGCAACTTCAGTCGACGCAAGTAGGGCGCGTCAAGTTCCATTCGACACAACTCCAACTTCAACGAGCTTATCGACGCCACTTCTAGTTCTACTAGACGCAGCTCCGAATTCTATTCAACGCAACTCCAAATAAAAAATACTGAAACTATTTTGTATAAAAAATAAAAATTCAATTCATCCCCAAAACCAAACCCTAATATGAAATCCGGTCCGGTGCGTGCGCGTGTGGTTCATAGATCCTCCTTATATTCCTTTGAACAAATAAGAAAGTGTGAAGACATATATATATTTACTAACAAGAAAGGAGAATGGCAAGGTGGGAGTAACGAGTTCATCATTTTTCTTCATGAAAGGTTCCCTCCAAATATTTGGATTCCCTCAATTTGATTTTAGATCTTTTCATCTATTATGAGGAGCCAAACAACAAACACCATACAAGGCTCCAATAAAACATTATACATTAAATGCTTTAAAATACAAAATTTCTAACATCTTTTTCTCCAATATTTCTCCCCTTTTTGATTTTTTGTACCTATTAAACAATAATATTCATCTTCTTTACCATTTAGAGGGAGAATGGTAGAATTTTTTTTACTTTTGTGTTTCTCCCAACCTAATGTTTCTAAATAAATTAGGGTTTATAAATATTTTTTTGTTATTTACTTCTCATCAAATGTAGGATTTATAAATAAATTTTTTTCTCCAAATGTAGGATTTCTACATAATTTCAATTGATGTCAGACAACATTTCATTACAAATATGACATTTTGTAGCAAAGAGGAAATGATTGAATGAGCGAGAAATATTGGTAAAGGGCTGGGTTTTGTTGTAATCATCATGAAGGCCGGTAAAGTTGACTAAAGGGCAAAACCTAGTGTTATTCTTCGTTATGATCAATCCAGATTCGTAAGGGAAAGTCAAAATAAGGAGGTATGATTGCAAGTCTTCTATTAGAGGTCGTAGTGAAGTCAGTGAGTCAAAATTAGGAGGTATGACTGCAAAGTTTTTGAGAAAATCATGTTCTAAGCGGTGTGATTGGAAGTTTGCTATTAGAGGTCGTAGAGAAGACATTGATGAATAA
The DNA here is from genome assembly GCA_033032865.1 of Dactylorhiza incarnata. Taxonomy (NCBI): domain Eukaryota; kingdom Viridiplantae; phylum Streptophyta; class Magnoliopsida; order Asparagales; family Orchidaceae; genus Dactylorhiza; species Dactylorhiza incarnata. The sequence goes on from JAWHQI010000299.1 coordinate 2,649,480, forward strand.
CAAGTTGATGTTATGTGTGGTGTGCATAATCATGTATTGGTTCATCTTGAAGCGCATCTATATGCCGGAAGGCTAGATGAAAGTGAGACAACAATAGTTGAAGTTATGTAAAATGCAGGGGTGAAATCGAGAAAGATATTGTCGGCATTGATGAGTAGAAATCCATTGAACACTACATCAATGAGAACAATTTACAATGAAAAGGCTAAGATCTATAGACATGAATTGACGGGTAGTACTCCGATAAAATATTTTTATAAGTGCATTAGTGAAGCCAGTTATACATACTAGTTACAATGAAGTGAATGGTATCACTAATCACTTAAATAATATGTTTTGCTCATCCTACCGCTGTTATATTAAGTAACTTGTTTCCAAATACTTTCTTGATTGGCTGCACATACAAGACCAATCGCTACAGATTATCGCTTCTTTGTATTGTTGGTATCACTTCTACAAATCAGACGTTCTTCTCAGCATTTGCCTTTTTATCGAATGAGACTAAGGCTAGTTATAAGAGGGCTTTGCCAAGAGATATATGGTCATTAGTGCTCCAGTTTACATGAATGACAATTGAAATCAAGTTCGGCAGGATCTTCACCAAGAGATATAATAACATGAGGTGTTGTATAATGATATTTTTGGAAGTGCTAGAAGAGTTGAATTATTGAACTCTCTAGATTGTCAAATGGTTCTGGCGCCAGTAGAGAAGTGAATGTTGATATCGGACATGAGGTTGGTAATTGCATCCTGCTACAAAGCCCAACTTGTGCATATCTCGTCCGAACAAACATTTACTTTCCTTCCACTACATTCAGCTCATAATGAAGCTCGAAAGCTTATTTGCATTGGTTTTATAAATAGAAATCATTACATACAATTGCAATTGAGTGAAGAATGTCCACTACCACGGGTATTCCCTCTTTGGGCAAGGAATCATACAGAGATTGCAGAACAATGAGATATACCGTTCATAACGTATGCGACTACAAGATTAAAATTGTATGCATATTTTTTTATTAAAATCTGTTGACTATTAATATTGTTGTAACAAACATTTATTTTCACATGTACCAATGGCAAGGCATTTTGTGACCTTTCAAGCCACAATGGCGTGAATTTAGACTTCGAAGTGAGCGTAATATAGTAAGTTCTTTGACATTTTATGACTCTCTTTCAAATAGAATATTATTTAAAATAATTTCTTTAATTTGATTGTGCAGGGAGAATTTATTTTGTAACGTGTCAATGTGATCACTACAATGACACGTGAATTTAGACTATTTTGTGTTTGTAAAATGAACATTTACATTGTGGTAGGAAAAAACTATGAACTGTTATTTTTATATATTTTGGATCATTAGTTAAATGTAGTTTGTACAACAAACAAAAAATTTGAATTTTGGGCTGCCAATAGGCGTGCAAATAAGGCATGTCGGGGCCAGGCTCCATGGATCTGGGCTTTTTTTCTACCAGGCCCAGGCCGGGCCCAACTCAAATCGGGCCCAGGCCAGACCTAGGCTTTTACAAAATCAGCAGGCCTGCAGAGCCCACAAAAACGGGCCCAAGCAGGCCCCAATGGTTAATGACAAGCTGCCATTTGGAAGCTAGTTAGCTGCCATTTAAAATGGCAGATAGCTTCTGTTTAAAATGGCGTCTAGGTTCCGTTTAAAATGGCGGCTAGCTGCCGTTTAAAATGGCAGCTAGCTGCCGTGTGGCAGCTCTTGTTGCAAATAGGTATGTTGGGGCCATGCACCAACATAAAATGTTGGGGCCACGCCCCAATATTTAATGTTGAGGCATGGCCCCAGCAAATTAAAAACAGGCATTGGGCCTGGCAGGGCCTGGCCCGTGCTGGGGGCCAGGCTGGGCTCTGCCCAAATAAGGGGGCCTAGTGAGCTCCCTTAGGTCTGGCCTGGGCTTTGCCCGGGCCTAACCGGGCCTGGACCTGGCCCGGGCTAAATTAGAACATCTAGCTGCTAATATCTAATGGGCTGCCAATATAAATTTGCTGGGCTGCTATTATAATTGGGCTGCCAATTGCCATAGACGGGCTGCCAATTTAAAGTCCCATTAAAAACGACATATTAGGCTTACACCAGCTGCTACCCTAGCGCTTCGAGTATTCAACAGTTTGGTTCCGGGCTCCATTATGATTTCCCAGTCCGGGTAAAGCTTGATGTCGACACATGGCGCAGTTGCACGAAAAGACAAAATATGAAGATTTTTTCGCAAAAGTTTTTTCCTAAACCGTGTGCTTCATCTATTTAGGGTATTTTGTTCTTCCATAAACCACTGCTCTCTTTTTCTTACAAACAATAGGACCTCACTGCTCTCTTCTCTACAACTACCGGGTTTCCCTTCTTCTACAAATAGTTAGTGCTCACTTTTTCTCCTAACTGCTCCATTTCTTCCCCAACCAACCATCACTACAATATTTATGTTCTACGACAACGTTTATTATTAGTTTTCGCGGTGCTTTTCAAACGTCACCAACGATATTGCGGTATTTTTTCAAACATCGCAAAATCATTGTGGTTGCTATCGTCGTCGTATTCTTTGGCGGCATTTTTAGAAATAAAAGTCACCTTAGATGGTTAGGCTACAACAATGGTTTCCATAATAAGCACCGCAATAGGTCTTTGCCATATAGCGGCGTTTTTTATGCAGTATTAAAAAAGAGACCCAAAGGGCTACACATTTCTACAAAAACTCAGGGAAATGTTTTGATTTTTTAAACAAAAAAATTTGTTATCAAGAAGCTATTGATACAAATGTTCAACAAAGAAATTTCCCAACCATAAACATTCAGCCTTTGAAATGTAAACCACCAGGATTACACTATTCAACAATGACGTTTTTGCTAAATATCTATTTTAGCACCTTCCCCTTTTCTTTGATTTCAGTCTCAAACCTTTTATTTTGAAGATTTCAGTCTCTAACTTTCTCTTACCTTTAATTTGAAGTCCCAAATACTCATATACGTGAACTTTCTGTTAATGTTCTTGGCTTTCTCCTTGAGCTCGTCGACAATCTCCATGGCCCTCTCCATCTCCGACGTCGCCACCACATCGGCGTTGCTCCTCATCTTTCCTGATTTCCGGTTGCTCCATATCCCCCCTCTTCTCCTTCATTAATATGTCATCGACCAATTCATATAACACCCCTAGCACTCTCCTATACCTTTTCAATGCCTCGATCTCCCCCTCATCGGCATCGCCCAACTGCCCATCGTGTAAGCTTTTTAACAGTAGAGAGATGATATTTCTACTGAATAAGTGGAGGAAAGAAAATAATAAGTTCTTACTTGCTTTCCTAATACACGGTTAATACATATTTATAGCTAGAGCTTTTTGGATTACTGCCTTAAATAAGGTAGTTGGCAGTTCTTACAATAGTGGTTGCATTAAGATAATACCAATTTTACTAATACATTTATAATGTCTGTTGGTTTGCTTCGATCCCAATGTAGATTTACTCCATCACATTCCCTAAATCTGTGTTGGCATGAACTCCAAGCGTCTTTCTGAGTTCTGTGAAGCGATCCCGTGACAACGGTTTTGTTATTATATCGGCAATTTGTTCCTTTGTAGGGCAGAATACGAGATCTATCGCGTTCTTCTCTAGTGCCTCTCTGATGAAGTGAAAATGGATGTCGATGTGTTTGCTTCTTGCGTAAAACACTGAATTCTTTGACAATGATATAACTGAAATGTTGTCGCAGTAAATCTTTGCTCCTTTGCTCCTTTCCCTTATTCCTCTCCATTTAGTTCCTTCTTTATTCTTTGAAGCCAAATAGCTTTGCATAAGGCAGAGTTCAGCGACTTGTATTCTGCTTCTGTGGTTGCGAGCGCGACTGTTGGTTGCTTCCTCGAGCACCATGGGATTGGATTTGCTCCTGCAAAGAAAATGAAACCACTCGTGCTTTTTTCTATCATCCAAATTACCTGCCCAATCTGAGTCAGAATACCCGGTTAGCTCCGAATTTTTCCCTTTCTGGAAATAAAGACCATAGTTCTTTGTTCCCTTTAGGTATCGAAGGATTCTTTGAGCTGCAAGAAAATGTTGCTTGGATGGATTGCTCACAAGTCTAGCACAGATATTGACAGAATTTTCAATATCAAGTCTAGTATTAGTGAGATATAAAAGAGACCCGATGAGGCTCATATAGTTTTCTCTGTCGGTGCCTTCCTCTTCTTCTGTTCTGCTTCTTAATGTTTCAGCTATGGACATAGGGGTAATGGTTGAATTGCAGTTCTCCATTTGAAACTTTGCTAACAGATTTTGAATATACAATTCCTGCGAGAGAAAATATGTGTCGGCAAGGTGCTTGATTTTCATTCCAAGGAAATATGTTAACTGTCTCATATCCGTCATCTCATTTTCTCTCATCATATTTTTTCTATGTTTTATAAGTTTTAGATCAGTGTTGTACAACCCGTATTCGCCGAGTGGACCCCCCCGGCCAACTGGCGAAACCTGGGTCGTACAGATCATTCGCCAGGTCACTCGCCCAGGCCAAGGAAGGTAAAAATGCCCTCGTGTTGGTGGGGGTAGGCCGTAGGAGAGAAGGTGCTAGGCGAGTGGTGCCCTCACAGACCACTCGCCCAGAAGCGTGGGCATTCGCCCAGCCAGGAGGGTGCCCAGCGAATGGTGCCCTCACGGACCACTCGCCCAAAGGGCTGTGAGGGGAAAATGACCATAATACCCCTGGTAGGCTGCAAATAGCCCTTCGGAACAGCGGAGTTAGGCTGTTAGCAGACCAATTTGGGGTGCTGTTAGTAAAATTAAAAGGCGGATTCATGTTATTTGCAGACCAACCAAGGAAAATCTATAAATAGACCCTTAAGGGCACCTTGGAGGAGATCCGATTTTAGAGAATCCACTCCTCTAGGCTAGTTTTGGTTGGCAGCAAGTGCCCTCCAAGGTGCCCGGTTGAGCTTTGGTTTGGGAGGGGAAGCTCTCTAAGATCTTCTGGGTGTGTGGCGGGACCTCCTCGCTTCAGCCTTGGGTCTATTCCGTTTCCAGCATCTACCATCAGGAGAGTCTAGTGAGGGAGAAATAAGCATCGGCTACTCCCCAGTGGGTCCAAACTCAAGAGACCAGTTGCTGGTTTCAACAAGTGCCAGTGACTAACAGATCATCAACATATAGGCTTCTGATGGTCTTGTCTCCTTCTAAAGCCTTAATATAAAGGGTTGGCTCATTTGGGATTTTGATGAATCCTTCCCTTTGGAAATAGCCATCAATATTACTATGTACTGCTCTTGGTGTCTGCTTGAGTCCATATAATGCTTTGTGCAACTTATAAATTTTACCTTATTCTCCAGAGATCTCAAAACCCTTTGGCTGACAAACGTAGCATTCTTCATTCAATTCTCCCTTGAGAAAAGCTGATTTTACATCAAGGTAGAAGATTGGGTATTGAAATTTGGCAGCTGTAGCAAGTATTTGCCTGATGGTGGTCATCCTTGCTACGAGTGAGAATGTCTCTATGTAGTCTTCACTAGGTTTATGTGAGCACCCCTTTGCCACAAGCCGTGCTTTGTGTTTTAGGAGGTGACCTTGCTCATCTTGCTTTAATTTATAGACCCATTTAAGTCCAATTATTTCTCTGTTATCGGTCTGGGTATTAAAGTCCAGGTCTTATTTTTAATGATGGAATTAAGCTCCTCTTGCATTGCTCTCCTCCATTCTTCCTTCTTTTCAACTTCTTCATAGGTAGTGGGAGATGTGGATAAAAGTGCAAATTCATTTTTTTGATAAATCTCCTGCAGTGACTTTGTTTTTCTGGGTTATGATGATTCAGGTTCACTACTGTCAGAATTTGTTGGGGCAGAGCTACTCACATTGCCTTAGATGGAGCTTGGATGTAAATCTAACTCAACCAGCACTGGCTGGGATTATGTATTTTGAATTGAGTCTGATACCCAGTCCCATCCTTCATCTTCATTAAATGTTGTCTCTTGAGACCATGAGTTTTCTTAATGTTGGTTCAAATCATCTATATGCTTTACTTGACTCAATATATCCCACCATCACACACCTGTAGCTAGATTATTCTAGTTTATCCCTTTTTTTAGTTTTATGAGCATAGTCTTTACAACCAAAAGTCCTATGGTGAGAAATTTCAGGCTTATGTTGGAGGAGTGCCTCATATGGTGTGGTATTTGGGTTGGATTTTGTGATACTTCTATTTAGAATGTATACAGTTGTGGTGGTTTCTTCGCCACAAAAGAAATTGGGACAGGACCCGTGGATTAACATGGTCCTTCCCATTTAAACTACAGTTCTATTCCTCCTCGCTATAACTCCATTTTGTTGTAGTGAGGATGGTGTGGTGAGCTATCTGCTTATTCCGGCTTCTTCACAGAATGTGTTAAATTGTGATGATATAAATTCTCCACCTTTGTCACTTCTTACACACTTTATTTTCCTCTCTAGCTGGTTTTCTATATTGGCTTTAAAAATCTTGAATTGCTGGAAGGTTTTAGATTTCTGTTCTAGATAGTAGATCCACATGTATCGGCTATTGTCATCCAAAATAAGAAGGTAGTAGTGTTTCCCACCAACGGTGGGAGTGCTTGCAGGGCCCCATAAATCCATATGAAGGAGATTAAGGGGTCTTGCATCTCTCCTGCTTATGTATTTTGGAAATGACAGTCGATGGGATTTACTACGTGCACAGGTATCACAAATCAAACTTGTGTTGTCTAGTACTGACAAGCCTTTTACTAAGTTTTCCTTCTTCAATTGTTGCAGTGAAGTGATGTTTATGTGGCCAAGACTATAATGCTATAATTTGCTTGTTGTTAGGGGCTTTTGTTGACAGGCTAAGGCTGATGAGCTGCATGGCTTCGGAATCAAGGTGTATATATATTGCTTCTATTCAACCTTGCTATGATAGTGGTAATATTTGAGACTTTATGTATTATATGACAAGCATCATCACCAAAGATAACTCTATATCTCCTTCGTGCAAGTTGTCCAATGCTCAATAGATTTTGTGTGAGTGTTGGGACAAATTGTACATCTTGTATGAGTTTGTGTTCTCCTTGCTTTGTCTTAACTGCTATGGTTTCTTTACCTTCAATTTTCTCCTTCTTACATCACCTAGAATAACTTCTCCCTTATATTCTTCATCTAGCTTTACAAAGAATGACTTGTCATTGACCATATGGCTTGAGCATCCAGTATCAATGAACCAAACTCCTTCTTTGTTAGTTTGGTTTGCGACATGTCGAGTATAGAGATACTCCACTGTTTCAGTTTCTGAAACCTTGGTCTGTTCTTGTGGTTTATATTAGCATTTGCTCTCAGAGTGGTTTTGAATTTTACACCTCTTACAATGGAAATAACAGTCTTTGGTCTAATGCTTTTATTTTTTTACAAATGAGACAAGATCGGTTTTGTTGAGTTGGTTATTGGCCCTTGGTCTCTGTCATCTTGTTTTTAAAATTGTGTTGGACCTTGTTGGTGTAGTTCCTCCCTTCTGATTTCTTCTTGTGCTCTGATTTCATATTCTGTAGTTTATTTTAGTGTGGAAAACTTTATCCAAAGGTTCTATATCCTCAAAAAAAGGTCGTCATGTGATTGTAGTGAGCCTATAAGTTCTGTGACTCTGAGTGAGGGTGTCAAGATCATGTGCCTCTAAAATTGCAGAAACTATATCCCTATGGGTTTTTGGCATAGATCTGATTATCTTTCCTACTATCTGCTGCTCTTCAATGGTTCTACCCAATGTTCTGATTTGATTAACTATACTTGTTACTTTGCCAAAGAAATTTTGAATGGTTTTTCCTTCCTTCATTATTATGACATCAAAATTACATCATAAAGCAGTGAGCTTAATTTTTATTACATTCTTGGTACCTTTGTACTCATTCTCGAGCCAGCTCCAAGCTTCTTTGGCCGATTTTAATCCCATGATCCTGGGGTAGATGTTGGAGGCTACTCCTTGTTGGATGAAGTGGAGTGCCAAAGCATCTCTCATCTCCTCCTCCTCTGTGTATGTAGATTCTGAGTCTCCTGAGCCTTTACCAGATGGTGTAAGGCAATTCTTGATGATTTCCCACAAATCCTGTGAGCGCAAAAATGTTTCCATTTTGTCACTCCAGAATTCGTAGCATTCTCCATTGAACATGTGGATAGAGGCATGGCTGAATGAGGGTGATCAATGATGGGTAGATGATTATGCCATGCGTGTAGATCACTTGATGATTGAACAGATACTTAACGAACGTGGCTCTGATACCAATGTAAGATTTTTAATAGTAGAGAGATGATGTTTTTACTAAATAAGTGGAGGAAAGAAAATGATAAGTTCTTACTTGCTTACTAATACACCACTAATACATATTTATAGCTCTTAATAGAGTTTTCTGAATTACTACCTTAAATAAGGTAGTTGGCAGTTCTTACAACAGTGGTTACATTAAGATAATACTACTGCTAATACATTTATAATGGCTGTTGGGTTGCTTTGATCCCAGTGCAGATTTACTCCATCACACCGCATACTGCCGAGCACTCTGCCATTTTACCGAACTTCTTCTCCAGCACAGTCATCACGTTGTTTAACGCATTTATGGCATCATATATAACAACAGATATAAGTTGGCTTCTTGTTTTTATATTATTTCTCTTCAGTTAGTTATCATTTTGGCATGAGTAATGAGTGTTGATGGAAACATCATCTGTAGCATGAATCGGTATTAGGGTTTAGATTGGCCATGCAGAGAGACAGGGAGAGAGCAGTGGATCATGATCACTCGTCACACCAAAGGCTGTCCTCCGCAACATTGTAGAGATCACCAACACTGTGGGATCCATTGACATAGTCACGGGTCAGATGCTCGATATATTACTGGTTGTCGGAAATGAGAAAACAGACGTGGGATCCACTGACAACGGAAAATCAGGCAAAATGAGAAGCAACGCCAGCATGGCGGCGGCCCAGGGGATGGAGAGGGCCATGGAGATTGTCAACGAGCTCAAGGAGAAAGCAAAGAATGAGAATGTTAATGGAAAGTTAACAATACGATTTTTGGGACTTAAAATTAAAAGTAGGAGAAAGTTAGGGACTGTAATCTTCAAATTTAAAGGTTTGAGACAGAAATTAAAAAGTAGGAAACAATTTGGGATTGAAATAGTTATTTTGCTTTTATATATATGAGAGATAAATATATATAAAGATAAAATACACAGATATTACAAAAAATAGAAAACTAACATTAACGTCATTTCAAATATATTTACATATGTTCCCAAAGTTAAAAAAGATAAATAGAGCGAGCATAAAGTAACAAACTCTCTCCAGACAGATTTAGTGGCTGCAAGGGGAGATTGGGGATCTTATGGATCTACATGGACTTTCCTGTTGGAACATGGTCTTCCGCATCTCCTAGGTTTGAGAATAACAAATCCTATGTGTATTTGATCTTGTGTGTTCAAGTGTGCAGGTCAACATAGTCCATATGACTCAAGAAGTACTCATGATGACTGCCCCCAAAATTGAGGCCAAAATTCGAAGAGGCTCACTAGCACCGGCGGTAGAGATAGCGCCCGACGCTAGCGATGATTAGCGCGATTCCGGCAGTGTTTTTAGAAAGTACTAGCGCTGGCGGTAGCTACTAGCGCTGGCGGTATCATGGCGCACAAGGGGCATAGAGCAAATTGTTGCCACGGATTGAAGATCCTCCCGCGCAAAATGTTACTTAGTCAGGGATACCGCCGGAGGTAGCTACTAGCGCTGGCGGTAGCATGGCGCACAAAAGGCATAGAGCAAAATGTTGCCGCGGATTGAAGATCCTGCCGCGCAAAATATTACTTAATCCGGGCTAGCGCCGGCGGTAGCGCTGAGGCTATAAAATGGACACTTTGGCTCCGTCTTTATGATCCTCTTGAGACCCTAAATTCCAGAGCTTCGTGCCATATCATAGAGAGGAAGATTAAGAGAGATACTCCCACAAATCCATGAAGGCTTAAGGAGATCCGTGGAGAAGATTTCAACACGCTTCATCTTCGTGACGAAAGACCGCATCGACTACGATCATACTCTACGTCTTCGTCTACTTCTCCAAGAGATCCACATAGAGGGAGTTTTTATATTATTGTTGTTTATTTCACATCTTTTCTTATTATCGTTTATTGAACTCGCCTCGTGTTGGAGACTAGGTCTGGGGTAGGACTTAGGGCTGAAATTCGCCTCGTGTTGGCGACTAGATCTAGGTTAGGTCTAGGGGGTGCTCGAGGCTGAATCCGCTGAAGGATTTGCTAGAGCGGCTTGAGGCCGAATCCGGGGAGGAGAAGGCTAAAGCCAACCGGTTCGTGGGGATACGAGTCGGTATAGAAAACGAAAAAGGATTTTTATTAGTCGCCTCCGATTTCTAGCGTCATAGAAATCAGGTTTTGTAAAACATTATTTGATATTAATAAAGCATGTCTCTTCATTATTGTTTTACTTGATTTCTCATTGTATTAATCTTGCAATATTTCAAAATTTTCTAAATATAATCTTTAGTTTTTGAGAACCCTTATTCACCCCCCCTCTAAGGGCGCCGACCGATCCAATAAGTGGTATCAGAGGGAGGTTATTCCAATCGGCTTAACAACCGGGAATAATGGCGTCTCATGATCTCGCTTCTACTAGTGTGGGAAATATTTGTGAAGAAGAAAAATCACCTACACCACCTTTATTTGAAGGGACAAATTATAAAGGATGGAAAATCTTAATTGAAAAATTTATTAAAACTTTAGACATCGAAGTTTGGAATTTAGCAATAGCAAGACCTGCAAATGAATCAAATAAAAAGGAACTTCAATTAAATGCAAAAGCTAAACATTATTTATTTTGCAGTCTATCTAATGAAGTTTTCAAATTAATATATTGTTTTTCAAGTGCATATAAAGTATGGCAATTTCTTGAAGAAATGTATGATTCTCCATCTACAAGTATGGAACAATCGCAAGAACCGGAGAATATGCAAGCGTGCATAAATCTACAAGAATGCCCCTCTCATGACGAATCAATGGAACACACATCAAATGAAATAGAAGAAGAAATCTTACTTTTGGAAGAGGAGTGCCAAGAAGAAGACAAAGGAACAATATGTTCAAATCCTCCCTCATCCAAAAGCAATGTAAGGAAATCAAATTCCATCTTTTGTACTTCTATCTCTTCATTACAATTACTACAAAATACAAAGCACACAATTAAGAAACTAAAAAAGGCTAATAAACTTTTACGCTTAGAAAATAAAAATTTAAAGGCAAAGTTTAATGAAGACTCAAATTCTAAAGACTCCTTTGTTGAAAACATAACACCTTGTAAAGATCTTAATAAGTTAAATGAAAAATTCAAGGAACTTGAAAAGGAACTTATTTTTATAAAAGAACAAAATAAAAGATTATGTGTAGAAAATTCCTTTTTGAAAAATAATTGTGCTAAGTGTAAAGATTATAAAACTAAAATCAAAGAGATGGATGAAACATTTGATGAATATATGAATAGATATCAAAATCACATTGATTTAATTGTCACCACTCTTAAGAATAGCACAATCGCATATAATAAAGCAAGACATAATTTTAAACTAAAAAATGATGAATTAAAATCAAAAATCAATTTGCTTATGGAAATTATGAATAAAAATTCAAAACACATAAGTTCACAATATCAAGCAATATCCAAAAGCAAGTTGAATACGAATATGAATAACTTGACTAAGCCTAATAATGGGAATAGGAAACACAAAGTTTTTGTAGATCAAAATCATCATTATTTACAAAATCATGTTTCTCCCAACATAAAACTAAACGTTCACAAATTTCCTATAAACAATGGTTTACATAATCATCATGGAAATTTGACAAATAAAAACAATATTAAACCTATGTTTGAATGGAGACCCAAAGCTAAAAATGATACACTAACTCCACTCATAAGGGCCAATTCATCCCTATCTCCCCAAAGGCAAACACGATGTATTTGGGTACCCAAAGGAACCCTCACTAGCGGTCCTCTTTGGATACCTAAATCTCTCATTCATTAGTATCCCATCATTTGCATGAAGTAGAAACCAACTAAAATAAAATATCATTTTTCTACTTCATGATTTGCTTAAACTTCTTTTTGTTTTCTTTTGAACCATCATGATATGATCACTTTATATATCTTGTGACATGACTTTCATAAATTAAACCATAATTCATAAATGAATCAAATTGAGTAAAATTGATTAAAAGTCATATCATTTTTTTGTGATCTACTTATCCTTTTTATTGTTTGTTACCCTCTAAATCCATTATCGTTTAAATGTCTTGAATAGTGAATTTATTGCCAAGACTAATGATAATATGTTGATGGATTTAAATGGTTTATTAAAGGGCTTAGGCTAAAGATTAAAATGCGAAATTGTTGATCTTGTTTTGTTGATTATGTTAGCCTTTATAATGAAGAAAAATATTTTTCACAAAATGCATGATTAATCCGCATCCAAACTCATCATCCTAGCATCACTTTTTGGTTTATGCTTATATATCTATGTTAGGTACAACATTTATGATGTTATTCAAATTTTATGACATCTATGTGATTTGAAATCATAATAGAACACTAAAATTCCATTAAACACATAGTTTATGAATTAATCATTAGAACATATATCTTGAACGTATATATTATCATGCAAAACCAAAGATCAATAAATTCAAGTAATAAAAATAATGATATTATTTCAAAACTTTATTTATGTGATCTTTGTCGTTGATGTGATTATATTGCATGTACATTTGTTTTAGACCTTGTTCATATAAAGGTTCATCATTTCGTTCTAGGTCCAAAGAAAATCAAATTGAAATTCCTCTTTGAGTACATGCAATACTAGCATCTATCAAATTGATCTATATCGTTATAAATTTGCACCAAATCTCATTATCTCAGCATTACTTCCTAGTATAAGTTTTTCTTTTGGTGCTCATAATAGATATATCACTTAGAATATCATGCTAAATCAAAAGGTAGACAAACTATGTGAGTCTAAATTTGTTATAAGACTCAAATGATGTCATAGTTTATAAATCAATTGCTATGACTTGGTTTAGGTGTCCTAGATCTTTTCTTCATTTTTAACCATCCAAAACATCTCCTAAAAATCTGCAACTTCAGCATGGAACTACTATTGGGACACTTAATCAAGATTCAAAATTAAAATTTCCAAAATCCTAAAAAATTGTTCACTGTCTCCCGCGCTAGCGCTACCGCAGGCGCTAGCATCTATGTTCACTTTTCTGTGATTTTAAAATTTTGAAAAATTTCTAAAAACATTTTAATCTATATTTTCTACTTAGTTTTGCACTTCTGTTTTTCTTTATTTTTTGAAAAATCAAATATAAAACTACAAAAATCAAATTACAAAAAATATGTTGTTTCCTGCTTTTGTTTTTGTTGTTTAAAAGTCTATTTTTATGCAAAAATCAAATACAAAAATACAACAGCCAAAAATTACAAAAATATGCTTGTATTTGCTAAAATCAAAATACAAAAATATAAAACACTAAAACTATCAAAAATACTGTATGGACTTTCCTGTGATAATCAAGCATGATTTAGTCTATTATTTAGAAATTCTACAATGTTGCAATTTATCTTTTCAAACTACGGTGAACATTGCTTTCATCATGCTTTGATATATCTATTAATGTGTGCATCAATTATATTTTAAAGGTTGTGTAGAACTAAGCTTAGCATGCCTCTAAGTATGAGTAAATGTTTTATGTTTGATAATGATATTTATTCACTCACCCTTTTTGACATTATCTACATATGTGTTTAATCTAAAAATACTTGTGTATGTTTTGTATTAGTACGATGGATTAAAATTGCACAAGTATCTTACCTACACTCCTTATTTTGCACTCTTAAAAATTAAGAAAAGTGGTTATGTTTTTCATAAATTCTATTGATTTGCAAAACAAGTGTATTCGGAGAACTTTGTACAAAACAAAATTATAAAATAAATGACAAAGATAACTCCACCAAGCACTACTTGAATCTCCTGATAAGTCTTAATAAGCATTGTGAGGTTGAGCACCTTGGAAAGAATAGTAAAGTGTCTTGTGCAAATCAAATCTTTCTTTCAAAATGAAAACCACTTATTCTTAAGTACACCGGATCACAATAAAAAAAAATCAATATTGAAGAATAAAATTATGTGATCCCCCAAGCACTACTTTGCACCCTGATAAGTCTTAATGAGCATTGTGTGTGCAAAGCACCTTGGTAGTTGTACATTTTTGTTTGTGCATTATAGTATGTGGAAGTAATCTTATTTGTGTTTTATTGTGCTCGTACTCTACATACTTCTTGTATTTTTGATTAAAACATTTGTTTACATTACTCAAAAATACACTTATGTGCACATCATTATCTTCCATAACACTTCTTCTCATGAGTATTGGATCCTAATGCTAATTCTATATTACTCTTTACTTATGAAATGCAATAGATAACCTAGCATGTTTTCTATAATGTTTGGTATGATTTGAAATTGTGAATTGAAATAACATTGTAGTAATCTCTTTGTGATAATATTATTTCATGCTTGGTTATTTTTGTCAACCATAAAAGATTTTCATTGAAACATGATTTACATAAACATCTTCTTTTTGAAATTAAACTCATATCTTTTTATGGATTATTCTTGATTACAATAAGATGTTTCATGTATTTCTATAAGTCTTCCGCATCATCACCATATAACTTTTACCTTGCACTTTCATGCTTATATCAAGTCTTAAATCTCAATTTTTTTCTTAAAAACAAGTGGTAGACTTGCTTGGTAGAATTTATATTGGTTGTTCTAACACGCATATCATTTTTATAGTAACAAACTCTGATTTATTTCAATATAAACGTGTATGCTAAACGCTCTTCCAACAAGTGAAACATTGCTAAAAGGATGTTGTTTCCTTCTTCCAAAATGCTTCAACTCTTATCTTTATAAAGTTAGTTTTGAAACTCAAAAACATCTCCTTTTTTTAACTTAAACTCTTATTTAGTATTATGGTGTTTCTTCTTCTAAATCTTTCGCAATGCTCAAACTCTGATACATTCATGAATTTCAATATAGCTAAGTAAGTTTTATTTCAAAAAAAAAAATTCAATTATGATTCTTCCCATTAGATTTACAAGCTTCATGTTTCAAAAAACTATTATCTGTGACTTCATTTCTCACCATAGCGGGGGCGTAGGGTTGTAGACATTAGATAACCTTTATCTCTAGTCATGTCTTGTCCTTAACCGGGGAGGGTTCCAGTGGGGCCTTGCGAGGCACTGGGGGGAAAGAGTGCTAGGTTTAGTTTTGTCTAGTGTTTGCATATGGGACTAACACCCCAACCTACGGCATGTTTGCAGCTCCTCATGCCCATCCGTCACTTAGTACGGGGCTAGGGTGTAGACATATTGTCTGGGTAGATTGGTTATTTGGAAATCCTTATTTTTATGCCTAAAACTTTTATATAAAGGGAAAATCATTATTTTTTTATGCTAAAAACTCTGATTTCCTTCTATGAAAAATTTTGTAATACTTATAACTCTGATCTATTTAAATAATTCTTAAACTCCTTATCATTTACTTAAAAGCTCGATCATGCCTTCTCTTCTATTTACAAATTCTTTAGTGCTTTGTTTCCCTACCCACTTTTGCTAATAACAAAGGGGGAGAACTAACATGATAAATATAACCCGCTATCATAAACCCAACATGACAAATTCAGATGATAGCTTACATATTAGGGGAGCACTCACTTAGGGGGAGCATGTAATTAGGGGGAGCAATTCTAAATGCTAAAATTAATAATTATCCTAAGTCATCACTCACACACACACACAAGTAGTGTTTCATCATGCTTATTTATTAATGCTTTGATTTATCATTAATGGATTTGTTATTATCAAAAGGGGGAGTTTGTTGGAACATGGTCTTCCGCATCTCCTAGGTTTGAGAATAACAAATTCTATGTGTATTTGATCTTGTGTGCTCAAGTGTGCAGGTTAACATAGTCCATATGACTCAAGGAGTACTCATGATGACTGCCCCCAAAATTGAGGCCAAAATTCGAAGAGGCTCACTAGCGCCGGCGGTAGCGATAGAGCTCGGCGCTAGCAATGATTAGTGCGATTCCGGTAGTGTTTTTAGAAAGTACTAGCGCTGGCGGTATCATGACGCACAAGAGGCATAGAGAAAATTGTTTCCACGGATTGAAGATCCTCCCACGCAAAATGTTACTTAATCAGGGATACCGCCGGCGGTAGCTACTAGCGCTGGCAGTAGCATGGCGCACAAAAGGCATAGAGCAAAATGTTGCCGCGGATTGAAGATCCTGCCGCGCAAAATATTACTTAATCCGGGCTAGCGCCGGCGGTAGCGCTAGCGCCGGCGGTAGCGTTGAGGCTATAAAATGGGCACTTTAGCTCCGTCTTTATGATCCTCTTGAGACCCTAAATTCCAGAGCTTCGTGCCATATCATAGAGAGGAAGATTAAGAGAGATACTCCCACAAATCCATGAAGGCTTAAGGAGATCCATGGAGAAGATTTCAACACGCTTCATCTTCATGATGAAAGACCGCATCGACTACGATCATACTCTGCTTCTTCGTCTACTTTTCCAAGAGATCCACATAGAGGGAGTTTTTATATTATTATTATTTATTTCACATCTTTTCGTATTATCGTTTATTGAACTCGCCTCGTGTTGGCGACTAGGTCTGGGGTAGGACTTAGGGCTGAAATTCGCCTCGTGTTGGCGACTAGATCTAGGTTAGGTCTAGGGGGTGCTCGAGGCCGAATCCGGGGAAGGATTGGCTAGAGCGGCTTGAGGCCGAATCCGGGGAGGAGAAGGCTAAAGCCAACCGGTTCGTGGGGATACGAGTCGGTATAGAAAACAAAAAAGGATTTTTATTAGTCGCCTCCGATTTCTAGCGTCATAGAAATCAGGTTTTGTAAAACATTATTTGATATTAATAAAGCATGTCTCTTCATTATTGTTTTAGTTGATTTCTCATTGTATTAATCTTGCAATATTTCAAAGTTTTCTAAATATAATCTTAAGTTTTTGAGAACCCTTATTCACCCCCCCTCTAAGGGCGCCGACCGATCCAACATTTCCTGGCGTCTTTTCCTCTTCTCTTTGCACTTTTACTTGGTGTAATGTCTAATATTACTAAGGCTTCGTTTGGGGGACTTATTTTGTCCAGCACAGCTTAAAAAAAAGCAACCACAACTTTTTAAAATGTTTGGCAAAGGTTCAGTATGGACCGCATCCGCTGAAAAATTTAAATTTCCGCCATTTTGTCACTATGATTTTCGATCGAGGTGGGCGGATTTACACGCGTGTTTAACCCTAAAATAAAACATCCGGATCGCGCCTCTCCTCATTCACATCTGACTATCCTCATTTCACAGCCACAACTCCTCAATTGGTCTCGCACGCTCTCTGCATCTCCTCATCCAATCTCAATCTCTGCAAATTGTGATCTCTGCATGTCCTCCATTGTGATCTTTGCATCTCCTCCTTCATCGCGACCTCTGCAAATCGCGATCTCTGCCAATCGCGATCTCTGCAAATCACAATCTCTTCCATCTGTGCATGCCCATGGCTAGTTGGAGCTCTCAGGTTCTGGATTCGGGAGGGGAGAAGGAATACCGCGACTAGTTGGAGCTCTCTTCAGGCCGCTTTCCTCCAACTAATTTCGCGCATCTTAGGTAGCTTGTTTTGTTCTCATTTGAAGTTTTCAGGTAGCTTGTTTTGTTCTCATTTGAAGTTCTCCTTCTTTCTCTTACTCTTCTTCTTCTTCTTCTTCATCTTCTCATTCCTGTGAGAAATCAGGCTAGTTTTGGAGGAGGAATACAGATTAAATTCTATTAGCGAATTCCTCTCTATTTTTGTCTTCAATTGGTTTCACCTTCAAATTCATCTCCTCCCTCTTCCTCGGTCCAAGAAAATTTACTCTTCAGGTTTGGAGATATTGATCCTCATGGAAATACTAAGCTTCTCCACCCCACGCTGATGTGGCTTGAGTAATTTAGATTTGGAGTTTTAGTTTCTAAAGCATTTGTTGGCACCAAAAATGTGCCAAGTCCACACTTGATCAAGCTGAAGGATGGGGTGGGTAACTATTGAGTAGCCGGTTACTTTGAGCCACAAGTGAAGGAGTGAGAGAGGGGGAGAAGAGATGGCCACAAGCATGCGGCGAGACCATATCTACCCATCGCGGTGAATGCCTCGCTTGCGGCGGGAAATGCTATTGATATAAAACCTGTATTGCAGCCGAAGTTACATTCAAATACACGAACAAAATAATACAAAACTTGAAGAGAAGAGTTGGTGATTAGAAAAGAGGTTCCTCAGGTCGTCGTTATCATCCGAGATTGGTTGGACACCACTCAAGTTGCTGAGGATTCCTGAGATCCAAAGGAGACCGCTCAGGTAGCCGAGGTCACAGAGGTTGCCTGAGGTTTGAAGGAGACCGCTCAGGTCGTCGAGGTCACAGAGGTTGCCTGAGGTCTGAAGGAGACTACTCAGGTTGCCGAGGTCACAGAGGTTGCATGAGGTCTAAAGGAGACTGCTCAGGTTGCCAAGGCCACAGAGGTTGCTTGAGGTCTGAAGGAGACCGCTCAGGTCGCCAAGGTCACAGAGGTTGCCTGAGGTCTAAAGCAGAAATCTCAGGTCGTCGAGGTCACAAAGGTTGTCTGAGGTTTGAAGGAGACAGCTCAGGTTGCCAAGGTCATAAAGGTTGCCTGGGGTCTGAAGGATACTGATCAGGTTGCCAAGTTCACAGAGGTTGCCTGAGGTATGAAGGAGACTGCTCAGGTCACTGAGGTCATAGAAGTTGCATGAGGTCTGAAGGAGATTGTTCAGGTTGCCAAGGTCACAAAGGTTTCCTGAGGTATGAAGGAGACTGATTAGGTTGCCGAGGTCACATAGGTTGCCTAAGGTCTGAAGGAGACTTCTCAGGTTACCGAGGTCACGTAGGTTGCCTGAGGCCTGAATGAGACTGCTCTGGTCGCTGAGTTTATAGAGGTTGCCTGAGGTCTGAAGGAGACTGCTCAGGTTGCCGAGGTCATAGAGGTTGCCTAAGGTCTGAAGGAGATCACTCAGGTCGCCGAGGTCACAGAGATTGCCTGATATCTGAAGGAGACCGCTCAGGTCACCAAGGTCACAGAGGTTTCCTGAGGTCTGAAGGAGACTGCTCAGGTTGCCGAGGTCACATAGGTTGCCTGAGGCCTGAAGGAGGCTGCTCAGGTTGCCGAGGTCACAGAGGTTGCCTGAGATCTGAAGGAGACCGCTCAGGTCATCATGGTAACAGAGGTTGCTTGAGGTATGAAGGAGACCGCTCAGGTCACCGATATCATAGAGGTTGCCTGAGGTCTGAAGGAGACCGCTGATGTTGCTGAGGTTACAGAGGTTGCCTGAGGTCTAAAGGAGACTACTCAGGTTATCGCGGTCACAGAGGTGGCCTAAGGTCTGAAGGAGACTGCTCAGGTTGTCGAGGTTGCTCAAAGCTCGGTGCCCGCCAGGAGGTGAGAAGTCTAAAATAGGTCAAGAGATGATACTGAATTCGAGACTGCTTATACAGGTCATAAGCTTGGGGCTCGAATCAAAAGTCCCTTTCTGAGTACCCGCTCCCCTCTGTTTATAGAAGCGAGGGCCTGCTAAATGACCAGGTCTAAAAATAATGGGCTACCTGGGTCTACTGAGATCATCCGGGTTGCTGAGATGGCCTGAGACCGACGAGACAACTGAGACCGCTCACTGAGACTGCTGAGACCGTCGAGACTGCTGAGACCGTCGAGACTGCTGAGACCATCGAGATCGTCGAGACAGCTGAGAACGCTCGCTGAGACCTCTGAGACCGTTGAGATAGCTGAGACCGCTGAGACCGTTGAGGCAGCTGAGACCGCCGAGCACCTGAAACATTCAGCTCGTAGGGGATCACCAATTTCTAGGTAAACCTGATCCCCACATTTTTCAAATTTTGAAAGAACTTCGAAATTATAGAACTCATGCATGAGAATCGAGATCAACTTTTTTTATTATGACAGAACATGTGTATAAAAGAGTGCAAGTACCTGTGGGAAATGGCTAGTGACTGAAGAAAACTCACGAACACATGTTTATCTCTACAAAAGAGTAGTTGAAGCAAGTATAAGAGAATCATATTACGCGAGTATCTGATGAGAACTCCCAGACACCTATTTCTATCTACAAAACATATAAAGAACATGTATATGAAATATAACACGTGAGTACCTGAAGAAAATTCGCAAACACCTATTTCTATCTGCAAAAGATATAAGGAACAGATATATAAAATATAACACACAAGTACCTGAAGGAAAACCCATGAACACCTGTTTCTATCTACAAAAGATATAAAAAACATGTATATGAAATATAACACGCGAGTATCTGAGGAAAAACTCGCGAACACCTATTTCTATCTGCAAAAGATATAAAGAATAGGTATATGAAATATAACACGCGAGTACATGAAGTAAACTCGCGAACACCTGTTTCTATCTACAAAAGATATACAAAACATGTATATGAAGTATAACACACGAGCACTTGAAGGAAACTCTTGAACACCTATCTCTATCTACAAAAAATATAAAGAACAAGTATAGAAAATATAACACACAAGTACTTGAAGGAAACTTGTGAACACTTGTCTCTATTTGCAAAAGATATAAAAAATATGTATATAAAATATAACATGCGAGTACCTGAAGGAAACTTGCAAATACTTATTTCTATCTGCAAAATATATAAAGAACAAGTATATACATAAAGAGATATGCCAGGTACCTGAGAAAACTTGCTGATACCTACTTTTATTCACATACTTGAAGTGCATAGGAAATAACATCTCATTTATAGAGGGGATGTGAATGCTTATTCTCAATTACTTGCTTTGGTGTTGATGAAATAATATCTCTACGTGAAGAGATAAGGTAGCACCCATGTTTGATGAAGGAGAAGATAACATTCTGATAACCTCATATTCACATACTCCCAGAACAATGAGCGTGAAGTCAATATGACTAGATAATTTTTGACTTACCGATAATAATGTTGCAAATGATATTATGGCAGTTAATGTCGAAAAAACCCAACTTAGTATATGATTTGAGAAATATGAAGTTTTAAATAGATTAACAAGGAGTTCGGGATAGATAACCCAGGAATCTGGAAATCCAGAAATCTAGAAATGATATATATGGAATTTTTTGGTACCTGAAATATTAGTGACCAACAAATAATTGTCTAGTTATTTGGCAGTGTATTTTGGTACATGCTAAAATTAGTCTATTTCTCTTGTTAGAAATATCACACCAACATAACATCAGTTGTTAGTAATCTATCACAACCAATCTATTTTCAAATGGAATCATCTATATTCAAGCAAAGCAAGTCAAGTAACTCGACAAGATGTCATGGCTATTAATTACAATCATCACACAGTAACAGATTGGGCTACCACTACACATTTGTGAATAATTCTAGTGCGATGTGGTCTTAGTGGGTTTTACAACCCAAAAAATAATTAGAGGTGGTATATCCACTGTTCACATCAAACATCAGAGGTGGTATTTCCACCCTTCACATCCACGCATTTAAGAAGTATTAATGTTAAAAAGTAAAAAAGTAAAGTAATGAAAAAAACATAAGACATAAATGGATAAATTTCTGCAGTGGAGGATACGGCAGTGGATATAGATATGAAGTTTGATATATCTGACTATAGAGAAGGTCTTCGCGATGATAATTGCTGGTAGAACCTGGGTTATTGCTACACTTATTGCAAGTAAAGCTTGAAAAGAAGAGATGCAAAAAATCCAAACAAATGGGAGGCATACAAAACAAAAATAAAGAGACATTCTACTTCATCTCTACTCTATGCACTTCTTTTACTGAGTGAGAGATTCTTTGCTTGTAACATTGTCTCTGCTGGAGGAAAAATCATCATCAGATTGTCAAGCAAGATAGTCCTGTAATTTTCCTATTTTCCATAGTTCATCTACTAGCTTCCGAAGAGCGCGACAATATTATGTATCATGACCAATGTCTAAGTGATATTTGCAGAAGAGTTCATCATGGCGATTCTTAGCCTTTGATCTCTTAGGGCGAGGAATTCTAAACTCTGGCATATCTTGAATAATTAGAAGAAATTTTTCCATGAGAATATTAAGCTGAGTATACTCTTCTGGATAATTTTCGAATTTAAGTGATTGTAAGACTGAATAGGACAAACTTCCAGAAATTCAGGTGATGCATCTTGCTGCGGAAGTTGAGTAGATATACTATGAGGAAAGGAGTAAGATCTGAAATCTTTATCTTGTGGAATATTTTGTGACGAAGATGGATGTTGGTAATAAGAATTCCTTTGCCATTGTTGGTTCATCTGACTTGGAGTAGAAACAAAGTTAGGATTTATTGTCTCTGCTTCAATAAATTGATTTGCTACGCTGAAAAGATATCCATAAGATTTGGGCTCATTTCGGCTGACTTCAAATTTGAGAAGATCTTCTTGTAATCCATGTATTAAGGCGATTTGATACAAGTCCTGATCAACATCAACAATTTTAAGTATTTCCTTTTGGAATCTGTCAACGAAGTGAGCAAGAGCCTCATCATCCCCTTGCTTGATCTGAAAAAGAGGTGTTGGGTCTCTCTTCCGCTTCCTTGAGGTAGCGAACCTCAAGAGAAGTTCCTTTGAAGATCAGCAAAGCAATTAACTGATTGAGGTGGCAACTTGTAAAACCATTCTCTAGCTTGTCCGCTAAAGGATGTAGCTAATAATTGGCACTTGATTTCATCTAAGATAATCCTCAAAGATATAGCAGATTCGAAAGCTTAAAGATGGCTGATGGGGTTTTATCATCCAGAGAAGTCTGGCAGATGGGGCTCCCTAAAATCATTGGGAATTGGATCCCAACGAACTCTATCAGTGAAGGGAGATGACTCTTCCTACTCAACTAGAACATGAGGAGTTGAGAGATAAGTAGCAGGAAGATGAGCTGCGGTTACTGCGGCTTGAGGAGCTAGCTGCTGAGTGATGGCGATTAGAGCTTGGTTAACCGCATCCAACTGCTGAGCAGTCTGTCGATGAAACTACTCCATCTGCTGCGCGATCTCTTGATAAAATTGCTCCAGAAGAAGCTCCATGCGGAGCTCGAGGGATTCCAGAGTAAGTGCACCATTTGAATTGGCTTGAGCCTCTTGCATCTCCTTTGTGATAGTTGTTCGTCGACTACTCAAGATTTGAAGGTCGTGTGTTATTCTGTTGGCACCAAAAATGTACCAAGTGTTGGACATGTGTGTCATATCCCTTTGTTTGAGAATAAGAAATCCCAAATTGTATTTGATCTTGCTTGTCATGTGTTTATAGTGTGCAGGAACTATAGGTGCAATACTCTACAGGTAGAAAGCAGCTGAAATCAATTTTTTGTAAGAAACACTACCGCCAACGCTAGTGCTACCGCCTTGCGCTAGCTCTACCGCAAGAGCTAGCGCTACAGCCTAGCGCTAGCTCAAGTTCGTGCAACAATGCCATGCCGCGACGGTTTTGTAACCGCTTCTACACGAACGCTACCGCATGCACTAGCTCCAAGATCTATAAAATGGAGATTTCTCTCTCGTTTTGGTAATCCATCCCTGAGAGAATTCAAGTGCCAAAATTCTATTGCTGTTATGCTGCCGAAGATGGATTTCCCACAAAAAGCTTAAGGAGAATTCTGGAGGAGGACTACGTCACGCTACATCCGAAGGACGATCGCTTCGACCTCGCTCATAATACCATGATCCTTCATCTCCAACTTCAGAAAATCTCATATAGGGAGTTTTTATTGTTGTTATCATTATTTTCATTTCATTCCATTTTGTAACCTTATAGAAAATTCTCCTTGTGTTGGCGACTAGGTCCTTGCACGGCTTAGGGGGTAATTCGTCGCGTGACTTGGCGACTAGGTGTAGGAGATTAGATATAGGGGGTGCTCGAGGCCATATCCGGGGAAGTATTGGCTAGAGCGGCTTGAGGCCATATCCGAGGAAGGATTGGCTAAAGGCAACCAGGTTGTGGGGATACAAGTCGGTATAGAAAAGGAAGAGATATTTACTTTTGTATGCCTCCGATTTCTATCGATATTGAAATCAAATTTTGTAAACACTTTTTCATATAATACAATCCTGTCTCTTTTTGTGTTTACTTGATTTCTCTCTTTTGGCATAATCTCTACTATATTTGTTACTAAGCTTTCAATTCGTATCACTTTATTTAAATTATTTATTTCAATCTTTTTCATCATAAAACAATTTAGCACTTGTTTCTAAATCTAAAATTACAAATTACAATATTATCTTTCTTTAACTAAATTGTTATTTCGCTCTCATTTATTTTAAAACAATTTAGTAATTTTGCCTAAACTTATAAAAAGAATTTTTATTCCCTTATTCACCCCCCTCTAAGGGCGCCTATCGATCCAACAAGTGGTATTAGAGCGAGGTTATTCCAATATGGCTTCATAACCGGGAATAATGGCGCTTCATGATCTCGCATCCACTAGGAGGGAAAGTTTTTATGAAAATGAAAAATCTTTATGTCCACCATTATTTATTGGTGAAAATTATAATGCGTGGAAAATTCTTATGAAAAAATTTCTTAAATCTTTGGATATTGAAGTTTGGAATATTACAATTAAAATGCCCCCAAGTATTTTAAATAAAAATGAAATGTTTTTAAATGCCAAATCAATGAATAGTCTATATTGTGCACTATATCAAAATATTTTCAAACTTATTTATACACTTCCTACTACTTTTGAAGTTTAGAAATTTCTTGAGAATTCTTATAGTCTTCCTTCCACAGATGATGAATAAGAGCAATTCCTTGTGGATCCAAGTGAAGAAACCGATGAAGACTTATGCTTGGAGGAAGATCTATCTAAGAAAGAAGAATGCAACGTCACAATATTGGACTCAAATGATGGCAACACATCAAGCAAAAGAGAAGATGGAAATTAAACTATGGAAGAGGAATGCAAAGAAGATGTCAAAGGAACCCTTGGTTCAAATCTTGCCTCATCCCATAGCAATATAAGAAATTCAAAAACTTTTCTTTTTATAACAAATTGTATTTCTACATCTCGTATGCTTAAAATTACTAAACGTAAAATTTTAAAGTTGAAAATTGCTAATTCTAAATTACGTTTAGAAAATAAATCTTTAAAAGCAAACGATAAAGTAGAATCAAATATTGATGTGTTAAATTCTCTTTCGTGCTCTTTAGTTAAAATTCCTACTCCTTGTTTAGATTGCAATCTATTAAAAGAAAAATTCAAGGATATTGAAAAAGGGCTCTTAGTTTCTAAAGAACATAATGAAAAATTGATAATTGAAAAAGATGCTTTAACTTGTAAGTTAAGACAATTAAAATCTTTTGTTGAAAAAGTTCTAATTTCTAGTAATATCATTCATCATAAGATTTTGAATAACAAAGATAAAATAACTTACAAAATCATTTCTAAAAAGGACCATTTTCACACATCAACTCAAAAGGTATTTAGTTTCAAAAGGAATTATGATCCTCACAAAGTTCTTAAGAGTAACTATTATAAGTCTCAATATATTTTCAATCATGACTCAAATTTAAAAACTCCTTTTTCATGAAAATCAAACTATAAAATATTTTCCTTCACATTATAAGAGTATGTCTATAAGAAAGAGTGGAAGCGAAAATCATCAAAATAAGAACCAATCATTTAACACATATTGTAACCCACTCTATCAACAATCACTTCTAAAGAAAGACAATCACTCTTATAAACTTTCAAAGAATCCATATAATAACATTCATTATGATTATCAACATCAATCTATTTTGAAAAATTATTTAAATAAACATAAATCCCAAATGAATTATTTTTCAAATAACTACAATCATATAAAGATGTCACATAATCATTATATGGATTTGAGTGATAAACAACCAAGGTATGAATGGAGACCCATAAAGAAAAATGACACATCAACTTTAATTGAAAGGGCCCATTCATCCTTGTCTCCCTAAAAGCCAACACGATGTATTTGGGTACCCAAAGGAACCATCCCACTTGGTCCCCTTTGGATACCTAAATCTCTCATTCATTAGTATCCAATCATTTGCATGAAGTAGAAACAATTAAAAATGAAATATCATTTCTCTACTTCATGATACGCTTAATTTCTTTTTCTTTGTTGCTTTTTATTATTTATTTTTACTTAAGTTAACATGCCTTGGTCATCTCATAAATATTTAAAATATGACTTTATCATTTAGAGCTTTATAACGTATAAATCAAATTGAATAAAATTGAATAAAAAGTCATATGTGTTTAAAAGTGACATATCTCTCATCTTTTTAGTTTTTATCCTTTTTAAATCCTTTACCCATAAATGTCTTGAATTTTCATTATAAATTGAATATTGAAATGATTATCAAGACTAATGAAATTATTTTAAAGAATGGATTTAAATAGCTTATTTAGGGGTCTTAGGCTAAAAATATTAAATGCACAACTTATTGTATATTTGTCAAATTTCTTTGTTGCATATGATAGCCCCTATATTGAAAAATCATAATCGAGAAAAATTGGAATCAAATGATATAAAAAAATCATGCATTTTTAAATCAAAAATTGTAACTCAAAAATGTAAATAAAAAACCATGAGTTGCTAATGCCAGGCGTTATCACTAACGCCGGCGGTAGCCTATTTTCCTACAAAATTCCGATTTTTCTAATTATTATTTTCTGAAAAATTATTTTACTATGTTAAGTATCGTTATCTTCTACTTTTAGATACCTTGTATTAAAATCAAAAAGAAAATTTACAAAATAATTCAAAATAACCAAAACATTTTTTTGTCCTTTATATATATGTAGTATAATATTCACTTTACAAGCAATCACTACATATTAAAAAGGATGAATATGAACTATATAATCACCACCATGATTTATTAATATCATATGTAAAAATTCACTATAATCATATATCATAATTCATGATCTAACAAGAATTATCTTAAATCAACTAATTCTATCAACCTTAGGAATTATGAAATATGTGATGGCTATTGGTATTATAGTTTCATATCTTGTTTTGTGTGTGATATGTATTTCTATTGTTTGCATGTATTTAGACCTTAGAATCATCTTGTATCATTAAGTTCAAATCAAAAGTTTAATCATTCCTTTCTAGGTCTAAAGGAAATTAATTTGAAATCTTCTCATATTACATGCAACATTATCTCCATTAAATCATCTATAATAACATTGCATTCAAACTCATCATCATAATATCACTTCTTAGTTTATGCTTAAATTTATATGCTAGGTATAACATCTACAATGTTATTCAAATTTTTGATAACTACGTGATTTGAAATTATAATAGAATACTAAAATTCCAACAAACACATAGTTTATGGATTAATCATTAGAATATATATGAATATTGTATCATGAATCATATATTATCATGCAAAACCAAAGATCAATAAATTCAATTATTGAATGCAATTTTATTATAAATTTCAAAACTTTATATATGTGATCTTTGTCTTTAATACGATTGCATGATCATCATTTTCTAGACTTACAAATTAAACTTGCTCATTCAAAAGAAAATCACCAAATCATATTGCCATAAGTCTATAAGGAGTAGAATTCACATACATCATGATGATCTAACATATATTCTATGCAAAATTCACTAAAATCATAAATCATATTTCATGTTCTATCAAGAAATATCTCAAATCAATAATATCTATCACCTAGGAATTATGAATCTTATGATAAAAAAATGAATAATACTTTCTTTACAATATTTGGTGTATTGATATACTTTGCTATTGATTGCATGTATCTCACATATATGTAGGCTCTAGAATCAACTTTGTAATAATAAGAATAAATCAAACTAAATCATCATTTTATTCTAGATCTATAATTTGAAACTCTATTTTGGAATACATGCAATATTAATGTTAATCTTATGACGCGACATTAAACCCAAAACTCATCATACTAGCATTATCACTTATTGAATATTAGTAATTGTTCTAGTTATCTCATATCGTCATCTCATAAAAGTGGAGAAACTATGCGGCTTTATATTTTTCAATAATTTTTCACATTAAACAAAAAACATAGTTTATAAATCAACCCATAGTTTAAAAGCATAGGTTGTCCAAAGATTATTCACCTATGAATTTATATCTCACAATAGCGAGGGCGTAGGATTGGATGCATTAGAGACCTAACCTCTAAGTCATGTCTTGTCCTTAATCGGGGAGGGTTCCAGGGGGGCCTTGCGAGGCACTGGGGGGGGGGGAGAGTGCTAGGCTGAGCTTTCTCTAGTGTGTGCATATGAGATTAACACCCCAACCTTCGCCATGTGTGCAGCTCCTCATGCCCATCCGTCACTTAGTACGGGGCTAGGGTGTAGACATTTAGTCCGGGTAGTTTTTAATCTTAGGACATACTTATTTTACTCATTGCATGAATATTTTATTTAACTATTACTTAAATCATGCATATTTTGGGTTGTTCGAAAATGTCCTCTTGTGTTTACATAGTTTATTTTTTGTGCTTAAATGATTTTGTAAAACACAAGTATTTGAAAAAGCCAAAGTTTCATGCAAATTTGATCCACCTAGAGATCTCCAAAAATCTTGTAAGGTTTCAAATGTTAAGGATGGAATTAGGAGTCTTAGACATCTTAGGATGAGTTATTTTTTAAAACGCTAAAGTTTTATGCAATTTGAGCAATCAAGACATCTTCAAATATTACAAAATTTCTGCATAAGACTACTCTAAGGACTCTTAATCAAGATCAAAAAGTGAAAATTTAAAATTCTCAAAAAATCACTAACTGTTTTCCGCGCTAGCACTAGTGCCGACGCTAGCGTGCGTGTTTGATTTTTCTGTTTTTTAAATTTTTTAAAATCTATAAAAATATGTTAGTTTATATGTACTACTTAGTTTTTGTATTTCTGACTTTTGTTATTTTTGTTTTATCTATATTATGAAAAATCAACTACAAAACTTCAAAATTAAAAAAAAAATATATTCTTGTGGTATTCTATTTTTCTTTCATTAAAATTTTTCAAAAAAACAAAAAAACTGTATGATCTTTATTGCTAATATCAAACATGTATGAATTCTATTATTTAGAATTATTTACAATGTTAAAACTTGTTTCTTCCTATTACTATGAACATTGTTTTGTTTACCATGCTTTAATATATCTAATTAATTGCATGCCTCTAAGTATGAGTAAATGTTTTGTGATTGATAATGATACCTTTCACTCACTTATTTTGGAAATCTACATGTGTGTTTAAATCTAAAATGCTTGCTGGTGTATTGTAATTGTACAATGAATTAAAACTTGCATAAGCTTATTACCTACACTACATTTGAATTGCACTTAAGAAATTAAGAAAAGTGGTTGAGTTTAAAAATTGTGTTAGGTTTGCAAAACAAGTGTATTCAGAGAATGTTGTCTCACAAAAGTGAAAAAAAAATATGACAAATATAACTCCACCATTTACTACTTGAACCTCCTGATAAGTCTTCATAAGCATTGTGAGGTTGAGCACCTTGGAAAGAATAGTAAAGTGTCTTGTGCAAACCTTGGTTAAAGCACCACTTTTTCTAAAAATATATGTGCATTAAAAGTGTGTGAAAGTAATATACTTGTGTTTTATTGTGCACTTAACTTTACATATGTCTTGTATTTTGTGATTTAAATCAATGATAACATTGCTCAAAATACACTTATGTGCACATCATTATCTTTCATAACACTTCTTCTCATGAGTATTGGATTCTAATGCTTTATCTATACTACTCTTTATATAAGAAATGCACTAGATGACCTAGCATGATCTCTACAATGTTTTGGTATCTCTTACACTTGAAATTAAGTAACATTGTAGTATATTCTCTTTTTAATATGTTCATTTCATGCTTGGTAACTTTATGTAAACTTACGAGATTTCAAAAAGGTTAAAACATCTTTATATTTTGAACTTAAACTAAGATTTATACTTATGCTTTTCATGCTTACAAAAAGATGTTTCTTATAATCTTTCGTTTGCTTACAACTCTTATCATTTTTAATTGAAATCTCTTTAACACTATTCTTAAACTCTTTATCATTATCTATATTACAAAAGCTCGATCATGATTTATCATTTATAAACTGCCTCCTTACTTCCCTCACCCCACATTCTTTTGATAATACCAAAAAGGGGGAGATTAATTGAAGAAATCTAGAGGAGAAATCTAGAAGATTAAGGAGAGACTAATTCTTGTAATTTAGGGGGAGTAAAACATAAATTGCATTTATATAGGGGAGCATTAAGATAGGGGGAGTATGCATTATTCTCATGCTTATCATACACTATTGTTGCACTTTTATCTTGCTTATCATATTCTATAAACACCTTTGTTGATTTCTTGATAAGAGGATTTGTTATTATCAAAAGGGGGAGATTGTTGGACATGTTTGTCACATCCCTTTGTTTGAGAATAACAAATCCCAAATTATATTTGATCTTGCTTGTCGCGTGTTTATAGTGTGCAGGAACTATATGTGCAATACTCCACAGGTAGAAAGCAGCTGAAATCAATTTTCTGTAAGAAACACTACTGCCAGCGCTAGCGCTACCACCTAGCGCTAGCACTACCGCTACCGCCTGGCGCTAGCTCGAGTTCGTGCCACAATGCCATGCCGCGACGATTTTGTAACCACTTCTACATGAATGCTACCACATGCGCTAGGAGCTACCGCAGGCGCTAACTCCAAGATCTATAAAATGGAGATTTCTCTCTCGTTTTGGTAATCCATCCCTGAGAAAATACAAGTGCCAAAATTCCATTATTGTTATGCTGCCGAAGATGGATCTCCACAAAAAGCTTAAGGAGAATTCTAGAGGAGGACTAGTCACGCTACATCCGAAGGATGATCGCTTCGACCTCGCTCATACTACAACGATCCTTCATCTCCAACTTCAGAAGATCTCATATAGGGAGTTTTTATTGTTGTTATCATTATTTTCATTTCATTTCATTTTGTAACCGTATAGAAAATTCGCCTTGTGTTGGCGACTAGGTCCTTGCGCGGCTTAGGGGGTAATTCGTCACGTGACTTGGCGACTAGGTCTAGGAGATTAGATCTAGGGGGTGCTCGAGGCCATATCTGGGGAAGGATTGGCTAGAGCGGCTTGAGGCCATATCCAAGGAAGGATTGGCTAAAGCCAACCTGTTTGTGGGGATACAAGTCGGTATAAAAAAGGAAAAGATATTTACTTTTGTACGCCTCTGATTTCTAGCGATATTGAAATCAAATTTATGTAAACACTTTTTCATATAATACAATCATGTCTCTTTTTGTGTTTACTTGATTTATCTCTTTTGGCATAATCTCTACTATATTGGTTACTAAGCTTTCAATTCGTATCACTTTATCTAAATTGTTTATTTCAATCTCTTTTATCTTAAAACAATTTAGCACTTATTTCTAAATCTAAAATTGCAAATTACAATATTCTTTCTTTAACTAAATTGTTATTTCGCTCTCGTTTATTTTAGAACAATTTAGTAATTTTGCCTAAACTTATAAAAAAAATTTTATTCCCTTATTCACCCCCCCCCCTAAGGGAGCCTATCGATCCAACACCAAGTCCACACTTGCTCAAGCTGAAGGATGTGGGGGTAACTGTTGACTAGTTGGTTACTTTGAGCCACAAGTGAAGGACTGAGAGAGGGGGAGAAGAGATGGTCGCGAGCATACGACGAGAAATGATCTATCCATCGTGCTGAATGACTCTCTCGCGGTGGGCAATGCTATTGATATAAAACCTATATTACAACTGAAGTTACATTCAGATGCGCAAACAAAATAATACAAAACTTGAAGAGAAGAACTAGTGATTAAAAAAGAGGTTGCTAAGGTCATCGTGATCGTCTGAGATCGGATGGAGACCACTCAGGTCGCTGAGGATGCCTAAGATCTGAAGGAGATCGCTCAGGTCGCCGAGGTCATAGAGGTTGCCTAAGGTTTGAAGGAGACCGCTCAAGTCGCCGAGGTCACAAAGGTTTCCTGAGGTCTGAAGGGGACTGCTCAGTTTGCCGAGGTCATAAAGGTTGCCTGAGGTCTGAAGGAGACTGCTCAGGTTGCCGAGGTTACAAAGTTGCCTGAGTTTTGAAGGAGACTGCTCAGGTCGCCGAGTTCACAAAGGTTGACTGAGGTCTAAAGGAGACTCATTAGGTCGTCGAGGTCACAGAGATTGCATGAGGTCTGAAGGAGACTGCTCAGGTCGCCGAGGTCATAGAGGTTGCCGGAGTTCTGAAGGAGACCACTCTGGTCGCCAAGGTCACAGAGGTTGCCTGAGGTCTGAAGAAGACCCCTCAAATCATAGAGGTCACAGAGTTTGCCTGAGGTCTGAAGGAGGCTGCTCTGGTTGCCGAGGTCACAGAGGTTGCTTGAGGTCTGAAGGAGACTACTCAGGTTGTCGAGGTCATAAATGTTGCCTGAGGTCTGAAGGAGACCGCTCAGGTCCCCAAGGTCACATAGGTCGCCTGAGGTCTGAAGGAGAATGCTCAGGTTGCCGAGGTCACAGAGGGTACCTGAGGTCTGTAGGAGACTGCTCAGGTTGCCGAGGTCACAGAGGTTGTCTATGTCACGGAGATTGTCTGAGGTCTTAAGTAGACTGCTCAGGTTGCCGAGGTCACAGAGGTGGCCAGAGGTCTGAAGGAGACTGCTCAGGTTGCTGAGGTCACAGAGGTTGCCTGAGGTCTGAAGGAGGCCACTCAGGTCGCCGAGGTTACAGATGTTTCCTAAGGTCTGAAGGAGACTGCTCAGGTTTGCGAGGTCACATCGGTTTCCTGAGGTCTGAAGGAGACTGCTCAGGTTTCCGAGGTCATAGAGGTTGCCTGAGGTCTGAAGGAAACTACTCAAGTCTCCGAGGTCACAGAGGTTGCCTTAGGTCTGAAAAAGACTGCTAGGGTTGCCAAGGTCACAAAGGTTTCCTGAGTTCTGAAGGAGACCGCTCAGGTCATCGAGGTCACAGAGGTTGTTGAGGTCTGAAGGAGACCGCTCAGGTTGCCGAGGTCACAGTGGTTGCCTGAGGTCTGAAGGAGACTGCTCAGGTTGCCGAGGTCACAGAGGTTGTCTGAGGTCTAAAGGAGACTGCTCAGGTTGCTGAGGTTGCTCAAAACTCGGTGCCCGCCAGGAGGTGAGAAGTCTAAAACAGGTTAGGAGATTAGACTGAAAAGGGACTGAATTCGAGGCCTCTTATACAGGTCATAAGCTTGAGGCTCGAATCAAAAGTCCCTTTCTGAGTTCTCCCTCCCCTCTATTTATAGACGCGAGGGCTTGCCCAAACGAGTAGGTTTAAAAATAACGGGCTGCCCTGGTCTACTGAGATCACCCGGGCTGCTGAGATGGCCTGAGACCGTTGAGACAGCTGAGACCGCTGAGACCGTCGAGACCGCTGAGACTGTCGAGACTGCCGAGACAGCTGAGATCTCTCGTTGAGATAGCTGAGGCCATCGAGACAGCTGAGACCACTGAGACCGTCAAGACAGTTGAGACCGCCGAGCACCTGAAAATGTTAGCTCGGAGGGGATCGCCGATTTCTGGGTAAATAACATTGATCTAGTATTAATCCTACAACCTATTATGATTTTTGTAGGGGGTTGGGGAGATCAAAAAATTGAGCTCTTCTATTTGAGAGCAAAAGTGAGTTCTTATATTTGAGAGCAAAAACTGAGCTCTGTTCTATTTAAGAGAAAAAAAATCTGAACTCTTCTATTGAGAGCAAAAATCTGATCTCTGTTATTTGAGAGCAAAAATCAAAGCTCATTTTCTTCCCCTTCTTCCTGCTCTGTTCGTGAATGGGTTTCATTTATGTTCTATGTGGTTGCTAGTTGTTGGTGTTCAATTGCATATGATGGTTTAAGCATTGTTCCTGCTGTGCTCATCTGTTGTTGAAGTTATTGGGTTGCAATGCAGGTGGAAGGAGTAATAGGAGAGGCTTTATACCGAAGAGAATGAGTGGAGACGATTCGAATGGAGCTCGCGGAGCGCCGAAAGAGATTCGTGCAGCAGCTTGCGGTGGTGGTGGTGGTAAGGAAGCGGTTGAAAGCAAAATACGAGGAGATGGATAAATTGAAAAAGCTAAATTGGGCGTTGGAAGATCGATTCCGAAGCGCTTTTGCTGAAAAACAGATGTGGTGGGAGTTGGTTCAGACTAACGATGCCACCACCAACCTCGTATGAACCAACCTAGAACAGATTCTCGAGCAGCAGAATCAGCAGTAGCCATGCGATGAAGCTGCTGCGGCTAATGTTGTTGCATATTCCTTCTTCTCCGGCAGCAACAATGTCGGAACTCCGGCGGTGTGGGAGGCGTCAGAAAGGGTGAGAGCTTGCTGGAGCTGTGGTGTGAGGGAGCTGTCTATGCTATTTTGTATTCAACATTATTCTATATGATTGTATATGTATGATTCTTGTTGTGTTAACACTATTCAGTCCACATACGACCGGTCGTAAAAATATAAATGCAGTCCTTGGGTCTCGGAGTTTGCTAGATTATTCTTTTTTGCATAAAAATATATTTATTTTATTTTATTGTTCATTTTATAGGAATTATTGTGTGTATGTTTTTAAAGGAATAGGCTTTATGAATGTACATGACCACCGTTACACTCATATTTTACAAAACGCTTTAAAACCATGGTTCATGACCACAATGTTCATAACCAACGCCACCCCACCAAACAAGCCATAAATCTTTTAACAACGAGAGAGAAGGAACATATTTTATGTTATTTTCAAACATATCTTGCTTATTTACTCCTCAAATGTTAATTCTTAAACTATAGAAATTGAATTTTCTTTAAGATAAATC
Organism: Dactylorhiza incarnata; assembly: GCA_033032865.1. Lineage (NCBI taxonomy): Eukaryota > Viridiplantae > Streptophyta > Magnoliopsida > Asparagales > Orchidaceae > Dactylorhiza > Dactylorhiza incarnata. The sequence goes on from JAWHQI010000299.1 coordinate 2,684,510, forward strand.
TACCCGATACACATGCCCAAAGCCACCTTTCCCAAGTTGATTCGTCTTTCCTGTTTTTTTGAGTGTGTGGTACTCCAAATAGAAGATTGATGGAAGATTATTACTGAAATATTTTGTTATCGAACTAAAAGTAAGAAAAAAAATCTGTATTTTGAGAGGAATTTTGATTCTGAATCGATTATATATGTTCAACAAAAATACCCGGAAAATCGGAAAAATGGTTTTTTGAGACTTGGCTTGCTTTCCACATGTTCATTGCTGTGGACCTTTTTTGCCTCCATATGACAGCAAAGAGAACTATGATGATAAGAAGAACTAGAACACTGTTTAGCAAAAGGGCTGAATATGCATTCATTGGTGTTTTATAGCATTTACTTTAGCAAAAGATGCTTCAGATGGTGAAGGAGAATTAACTACAGTAAGTAGAGAACAGAGAGTAATTTCTTTTGGGTAAAAATGAGTGATAAATGTGTTGGTGTATATTTGGACTCGTAACGGTGTTCGGAGGCTTAACGGGTCGTGTAGGATACGCAGATATCCAATACCCGTAGATACTCCTAGGGTTTGCCTATTTATACCCAGCTAGGGGCAATGGGTTCTGTGTTCCACACTTGACACTCCCCGGGATGCTTCGAGCGCCTCTCACAATCTCGAAGTAGAAACCCTAGCCGCTCTAAGCACCTTCTCCCTTGTTCGTTTTCTTGTGCTCGCCGTCGCTCGATCGCAAGGTGAAGCCGCTCCCTGGTCGATCCCGATCGCTCTCGGCCTTGTCGTTCCCATTCGCCGCTGCTCGCTGGTTCGCGAACGTTCCGTCTCCCATCGTCAATCGAAAGTCGTCGCCGTTGCCTCTCGTGAGGGAGATCGTGGATCTGCTCCAGTTCGACGTCCTTGCCGCCGCTGGATCGCTAGAAGAAGTTGCTGTCTTCCTCGCCTGCGAGAGAAGAGATCGAGAGATCCTTCCCGTGCGCAGTTTGTTCGGAGGTTGCGGTGCAGTCGCCATGCATGTTTGCAGCTGTTGGCCGTCGCTCCTCTACTTCGCTCGTCTCCGTCGCCGGATCCAGAGCCGCCGCCGCTGCTTCCTCTCGTGCGAAGAAGACGAAGCCGCTGTTTGAAAAGGGGAGTTCGCACACAACCGCTGATCGTGCGCTCGACCCTTCGCGCACGACCGTTGATCGTGCGCTCCTCAGCAGCCAGTGCCAGTGCCCCGCACGACCACTGATCGTGCGCTCAGTTGTTCACGCACGATCACTGCTCGTGCGCTCTTAAGAAGACAGTACTCGTGGGCCGTAGTTCTCCCGTGCTTTGTCTCCGCTGTCCAAATTCAGATCCCCCCAGCCTCCTTCAGCCCTCTCCCGTCGCCGCCATCTCCAAGCACGATGTTGAAGGCGAACAACTTCTCCTTTCCAGTACCGATGACGAAGCTGAAAAAATTCACGACGACGGAGTTCAACACTTGGAAGTTGAACACGCAATTTGGGATGAAATGTCTGAACGTGTTCTACACCGTTCAGAATGATCGTGCTGCGTTCATCGGGACTGAGGATGAAGAACCGCCCCCAAATAAACCAAGCCAATATGGTTAGCCTTGCTAAGCCTTCCAACTTTGTCGCCATGGTTGGAAATGCGCAGGCCAGCACTGAGTGGTACCTGGATTCGGGGGCAACTTGCCATGTATGCAACAATGCTAATCTGATGACAGGGCTCGCTGAGGCAAAGGAATCTGTGACCATTGCGAATGGTGGGGTGGCAGATGTGCTGGAGGTGGGGAACGCTACACTACTCCTGTCCTCAGGTAAGTCTTTAACTTTAAGAAATGTTAAATTTATTCCTTCATTATCTACTAATTTAGTGTCTGTTAGTCTACTTTGTGATGCTGGTATGTCTATTAATTTCTGTAGCGGTAGAGTAACACTGTCAGTTAACTCACACTATTTTGGATTTGCATACGTCCAAAATAGAATGTACCGACTAAGTCTAGGTAATGAAATAGTTCAACAAGTACAATCAAACTTAGTTAGCCCTAAGACTCTACATGAGAGACTAGGACACGTGAACTATAAGAAGTTATTCCAAATAGCTAGAACTCACCAGATCAACTTAGACACTAAAACCCCATGTGGAAAATGTGAAGTGTGTGCTCAGACAAAGATCATTAGGAAACCTTTTAGCGCGGTTACTAGGAGCACAACACCACTAGAGCTAATACATTCCGACATCTGTGACTTTAAAAGTTTCGTCACCAGAGGAGGAAGGAAGTATATGATCACCTTTATAGATGACTGCTCTAGGTTTTGTCACATTTACCTACATAAAACTAAAGATGAAGCGTTTGAAAAGTTTTGTCTTTTCAAAACCAGGGTAGAAAACCAATTAGGCATGAAAATAAAGAGGTTTAGAAGTGATCGAGGAGGAGAATACTTGTCCAGTGAGTTCAAAGGTTTTCTTGCCTCTCAAGGCATCATAGCCGAAACAACTGCTCCTTACTCACCCCAATCCTATGGTATAGTCGAGAGAAAAAATAGAACTTTAACAGAAATATTAAATTCTATGCTCCTCACTGCAGGCATGCCTTCCGCATTTTGGGGCGAAGCAGTCTTAACTGCGAACCACATTCTAAATAAATTCCCTCATGCTAAGCTAGATGTTACACCCTATGAGCTTTGGTTTAAGAGACCCCCGTCAATTACAAAATTTAAGACCTGGGGCTGTATAGCCTATGTCAGGGTTCCTGACCCTAGACGGTCTAAGATTGGACCTAGGACCAATACATGTGTCTATTTAGGTTGTGCTGAAGATAGTGCTATATATCGATTCCTTGATATTTCCAACAATATCATCATCGAATCTAGGAACGCAGTGTTTTTTGAAGATAAATTTCTTAAAGATAATAACCTGACACTCCCAGGTATGCAAGCATCTATTACTGAGGAGGATCCAGAATCAGTACCGAGCACTTCCTATTCAGTTCCTGTAGACACCAGTGGCCTAGAGTCTAGGAGGACTTCAATAAGAGAGAAAACTCCCAGAACCTTCGGTAGTGATTTTGTTACCTACCACGTTAAGGCCGATCCGTCCACCTATAAGGAAGCGATGAGGTCAAGGGATTCACTACTCTGGAAAGAAGCTATTGAGGAAGAGATGAATTCTCTCCTACAGAACAACACCTGGACGTTAGTTCCTAAGCCTAATGGGGCTAAGCCGATAGGATGTAGGTGGGTTCTGAAAAAGAAACTAAATCCTGATGTTAGCGTAGCTAAGTATAAAGCACGCCTGATGGCTAAAGGTTTCACACAAGTTAGTGGGGTGGATTATTTTGACTTATATTCACCAGTGTGTCACTTAGCAACCATTAGGATCATCCTAGCTATTGTAGCTATTGAGACCTTTATTGTCCATCAGTTGGATGTTAAGACTGCGTTCTTGAACGGAGATCTGACCGAAGAGATCTACATGAGCCAACCTGAAGGTTTCATTGTAGACGGTCACGAAAACATGGTCTGTAAGCTTTTAAAATCGCTATACGGATTAAAACAGTCACCTAAATTATGGCATGAGAAATTTGACTATTGTGTAAAGAACATGGGATTTTTGTCAAGTCTCTCGGATAAATGTCTTTACATATGTCATAGATCAGATAACATCGCCATAATATGTTTATTTGTAGATGACATGCTAATTCTGGCATCCGATCAATCCGAAATGGATGATGTAAAGTCGAGCCTGATGAAAGCACTTGACATCAAAGATCTAGGAATAGTTGACACTATCCTAGGTATGCAGGTGAGCTTTGGGAAAAATGGCATTTCCCTAAGTCAAAGCCACTACATAAAATCCTTGTTGGATACGTGGGGATACAGTGATAGTCGAGCTTTAGAGACACCATACGATTATAACAGCCGCTTAAAGCCCAATGAAGGAGCTGCAGTTAAATAGTTAGATTACTCTAAACTGATTGGTAGTCTCATGTATGCAATGGTCTGCACTAGACCTGAAATAGCCTTTACGGTAGGCATGTTAAGCCGATTCACTAGCAATCCTGGCCAGGACCACTGGAATGCCCTAGATAGGCTAATGCGATACTTAAAGCACACCCAAAAGTATGCTTTATGCTATAGTGGTCATCCTCTAGTTTTGGAAGGATACTCTGATGCATCATGGTGCTCAGAAATAAATGACAGCAAGTCCACTAGTGGTTTTATTTTCACACTAGGAGGAGCAGCTGTAGCTTGGAAGTCCAAAAGGCAGTCCTGTATTGCTCTCTCTTCTATGGAATCCGAACTGTACGCTCTAGCTTCAGCTGGAGAAGAAGAAGAATGGATAAGAGATTTGGTTATGGACATTCCATTGACGAGCCTGAAACTGAGTTCTGTTGCAGTTTACTGCGACAATCAGGCTACAAAGACGATTGCCACGAACACTCTGTTCAATGGCAAAAGAAGGCAACTACGGATGAAACAAGCCTGGTTGACCTCTCTCACTAGTCAAGGGATTATGACCCTAATAGATGTGAGATCGAAAGATAATGTTGCAGACGCTTTAACCAAAGGCTTGAATAGAGCTCTTACAATAAAAACATCAGGGGAGATGGGATTAAAGTTCATAGATGTATGAAACTTTCCTCCTGTGTTTATGTTTTAATAGTAAGAACCTATAGTCGCAACATTCAAGCATCTAATAACAGACTGAAAACCCCAAATAACTTCTGGATGAAAACCCAAGATGGCTAGATGCTGGTTATTCCACATTTGATAACCTAACATCTTTCTCATCGTAAGTTGATTCGAGAGTTATTCAACTAGGAATCGAAAGTCGTTGTAACGGTTAATCTAAACATTTATGGTCATAGCACATTATTCCACATTTGATAATGTTGCAAATGATGGTGTGCCAAATCATTTGTTGATGAGGTACATAGTGACCATTAATGAGTAAGATAACAATGTTAGATTTATTAAAATCAAAACTTTAACTGGTCCTAGTTAGACTGGATAGAGATGCTGACGGTGTTACTTCACTATTGCTACAAGTACTAAGCTCACTCAGGTAGAGCTAGCTTACTTTATATGTTACTGCATACGTCTATGAATTCATTGAGTCTAATCTCATGAAATTTCGTGCAGGCACTAGTGGAGATGGAGGAGAGAAAGTGGGGTTCGACATGGATGCTGATGATCTTCTCTCTGAGTAGAATTCTTTATATATTTTGATTCAGTACCTTGTTTTTTTTCAGACTTATTTATGTATGAGTAGCACTGTTATTTGTTTTGGATGTTTTATGATTCTGTTATAACAATCCTGCTTATGTTTAAACTGTGCTAACTCTTATTGCAATGTGTAAAGTCGAAAACATGTTTTTTTAGTACCTTCCACTTTCTGCACTCCGAAACGTACACGTTACTTGTCACAAATATAGGAGGAGACTGTTGGTGTATATTTGGACTCGTAACGGTGTTCAGAGGCTTAACGGGTCGTGTAGGATACGCGGATATCCAATACCCGTAGATACTCCTAGGGTTTGCCTATTTATACCCAGCTAGGGGCAACGGGTTCTGTGTTCCACACTTGACACTCCCCGGGATGCTTCGAGCGCCTCTCACAAAATGTACTAGAAATAGTTAAATCAGAGTCATGCTAAACGAGTACAACTTGAAAATTTTAACCTTTTCTTATCTGCCTCTTTATTCAGAAATCATAATTTGGGCATATGAGGGTGTTAGATATATATTGTATATTGTGTATATTGAAGTGTGATAGACTTATCTTAGGCTTACCTTTGGGTGCTAGGATCACCTCTCTCTCTTGTATTAATATACCCTCTATTTGTGTGAATAGATATATATTTCTCTTTTCTATCATGGTATCAGAGGTCTAGGTTTTTTCAACTCCTCGTCCACTGCTTCTCTCGATCTCGATCCCGCTCTCAGGCTCGCTGATTCATTTCTCCCCGCTCGCAGGCTCACAACTCTGCCTCTCGCAACTCCGCATCTCTCGATCCCGACCACCGCTGCTTCGTTTCTCCCTGCTCGCAGGCTCGCAGCTCTGCCTCTATCGATCTTGATCCCCCTCGCAGGCTCGCAGCTATGCCTCTGTTGATCTCAATCCCGCTCGCTAGTCACTCCTTCTCCTTCGCTGGTCCCGTCGACAGTCGATGTTCGACGCTCCTTACCGATCGCCGACGCTGTCGTTGCCCCCGATTGCTGACGATCGTCGTCGCCCCCGATTGTTAACCGCAGCCCGCCTAACACCGCCGGCCTACTCCGCTGCCTTCTGTAGCCCGCCGGACTTCGTCGATCTCCTCCGTCCTCTATCGAGTGCACTCTTGCCCTAAACAACCACCTCCATCCTCCATTGGCTCAATGGCATCATCTCACTCCTCTGCCTTCCTCTAAAAGGCTGAGGTCATCCTAGATGGGAGGAACTACAAGTCTTGGATCGCCACCGTTGGCGCGATCCTCCGTGGTCTAGATTTGTGGGGCCACATTGACAGCTCCGAGCCTGCTCTTGCGCCATCGGTTGTTTCTCCTGCAGCTCACTCCTCCACTATCAGCACAGTCACGTCTGTGCACGTGGACAACTCTTCCACCATCCAGCGCTCCGAAGGGGCGAAGTGGCGTTCGGACGAATCTTGCGCCATAGTCGTCATTTGTCAGTCTTGCGAGCTTCCCATTCGCATGGTTGTTTGCAAGCTACCTATGACCAAAGCAATGTGGGATCATCTGCGTCGTCTCTACCATCCATCTAGTCAGGCCCTGCGCTACTCTATATTCCAGACCCTTGGGGTCTACTACTAGCGTGACCGGTGTGTACAGGCCTTTTTTGCTGAGCTTCTGGATCCCGGCGTTAGTGTGATGAGATGGCTCATTCCGCCTGCGCTACCTGACCTCAGTGTGTTTCTACCTCCCGGGATCATGAATGTCAATGCATTTATGAGTTTCTTATGCCCCTATGCCCCGAGTTTGAGCCTGTTCGTGCCCAGCTTCTGCACTGGGATCCTCCTCCGTCTCTCAGTGATACCTTGGCCTTGGTGATCGCTGAGGAGACTCGTCTTCACTCCTTGGACGTTGCTACACTTTCTAGTTTCTAGTGTGCTGCCTCATATTGTACTTGCTGCTCCCAAGATTCCTCTACAGTCTTCTCTTGTGAGCCCTCCACTGCTGCCGTCGCTGGGATATAGTGCTCCGGTGTGCCCTATGTATCGTCCTTTGACACACTCTACTGCTCCGCCCGATGCCCCTCACCGCCAGTGTAACATTCCCCAAACTACTAGACCCCTAGGGAATTTTTGTGATGACTAGGTCATGAGAAAAATAGGATAAGTGACCTAGGGTACCTTGGTAACAAGTTGAATGAGTGGAGAACACCATGGTGTGCACTTAGCCACCATGGGTAATCCCAATTTAAGGAGAATTCATGGGTAACTCAAGAGAGATAAAGCACCTTATGCATCACCTATTGTTGGAGCATGCGTTCCGCACTCGTCCGGTTTGAGAATAACAAATCCCGTTTGTATTTGATTCTATTTTTATTAATGGTGTGCAGGTAACAGGTATGAGATGTTCACATTTCTGCTGGAGCTAAATTTGAATGTGGGAAAATTGCACTGTCGGAAAATTCTGACAGCCGCTGTCGCCCAGGCGACATCAGAGAAGTTACAACTACTTCCCTCCACGGCAGCTCGACGAAAGTCAGTTTTGCACTGTCAGAATTCCGACAGCGATGTCGCCCAGGCGACAGCTCGGAGGTTACAACAACTGCCCACGACACCACCCACGATCGGCAGTTTTGCACTGTCGGAAATCCGACATCGATGTCGCCCAGGCGACACCTCGACGGTTACAGCAACTGCCCGCACGACGCCACTCCAGCGGCAGTTTAATGCTGTCGGAAAATTCTGACAGTCACTGTCGCCCAGGCGACATCGATTTTCTATAAATTGCCTCCTTGTGTTCGTGCATCAACTGCTTTGAGAATTCCAAGTCCCTTTCTGAGTGTATACGAACTAGAGAGCTCCAGAACCTCAAGAACTCCCATTTTTGCTGAGAAGGTTTGAAATTGAAGACGAGATTGGACGCGCTTCTACATCAACTATCATCTCGAGGCTTCAACCTTCCTTTCAGAGATCTGAATTTCTAGGGAGTTCTTATTTTATCTTGTATTTTCATTTATATACATTTTACTTTGTATTGGTAGGGAAAATTGCTTCCTTGTGCGGAGCATCTAAGTCCTTGCGTGGCTTAGGGGAAAATCGCTTCCTTGTGCGGAGCGTCCAAGTCCTTGCGTGGCTTGGTGGGAAATCGTGGCCTTGTGTGCTACGTCTAGATCTTGGGAAGATCTAGAGGATTGGCTTGGGCTTGGTCTAGGGAGAGACAAGTGATAGCCTTCCGATCCTTGGGAGAAGGATTGGTAAACAAAAAGAAATTTACATTTGTACGCCTCCGATTTCTAGCGATATAGAAATCAAATTTATGTAAACACTTTGTCATATAATATAATCATGTCTCTTTTGTGTTTACTTGATTTCTATCACTTGGCGAAATCTCTATTATATTGTGTTCTAAGTTTTCAATTCTAAATCTAAATTGTTTATTTCAATCTCTTTTATCATAAAACAATTTAGTAATTTTCTTAAAATTATAAAAAGATTTTTTATTCCCTTATTCACCCCCCCTCTAAGGGCGCCGTAAGATCCAACAAGTGGTATCAGAGCCAGGTTATTCCAATACGGCTTCACAACCGGGAATAATGGCGCTTCATGATCTCGCATCTTCTAGAGGGGATAATTTTTATGAAAATGAAAAATCATTATGTCCACCATTATTTATGGGTGAAAATTATAATGGGTGGAGAATACTTATGGAAAAATTTCTTAAATCCTTGGATATTGAAGTTTGAAATATTACAATTAAAATGCCCCCAAATATTTTAAATAAAAATGAAATGTTTTTAAATGCCAAATCAATGAATAGTCTATATTGTGCATTAGATCAAAATATTTTCAAACTTATTTATACACTTCCTAATGCTTATGAAGTTTGGAAATTTCTTGAGAATTCTTATAGTCTTCCTTCCGCAGATGATGCCTGTGAGCAATTCCTTATGGATCCAAGAGAAGAAATCGACAAGGACTCACTCTTGGAGGATGATAAATCTAAGAGTGAAATCGACGAGGAATTCCTTATGGATCCAAGAGAAGAAATCGATGAGGACTCATGCTTGGAGGAAGAAAAATACAATGTCACAATGTTGTACTCATTTGTTGGCAACACATCAAGCAAAAGAGAAGACGGAAACTATAGCAAGGTAAGAAAATCTAAATCTTCTCTTTTTGTAACGAATTCTATTTCTACTTCTCGTATGCTTAAAATTGCTAAACGTAAAATTTTAAAGTTAAAAATTGCTAATTCCAAATTACGTTTAGAAAATAAATCTTTAAATGCAAACGATAAAGTAGAAACAAATATTGATGTGTTAAATTCTATTTCATGCTCTTTAGTTACAATTCCTACTCCTTGTTTTGATTGCAATTTATTTAAAGAAAAATTCAAGGAAATTAAAAAAGGGCTCTTAGTTTCAAAAGAACATAATGAAAAATTGATAGTTGAAAATGATGCTTTAACTTGTAAGTTAAAACAATTAAAATCTTTTGTTGAAAAATTTCAAATGTCACCTAATAAATTTCATCATAAGATTTTGAATAACAAGGATAAATTAACTTACAAAATCATTTCTAAAAAGGACCATTTTCACACATTAAATCAAAAGGAGTTTGGTTTCAAAAAGAATTATGATCCTCATAAAATTCTTAAGAGTCATTATTATAAGTCTCAATATATTTTCAATCATGACTCAAACTTAAAAACTCTTTTTCATGAAAATCAAAATATAAAATATTATCCTTCATATTATAAGAGTATGTCTAAAAGAAAGAGTGGAAATGAAAATCATCAAAATAATAATCAAACATTTAAAACATATTGTAACCCACTCTTTCAACAATCACTTCTAAAGAAAGACAATCACTCTTATAAAATTTCAAAGAATCCATATAATGAAAATCATTATGATTATCAACATCAATCAATTTTGAAAAATAATTTGAATAAACATAAATCCCAAATGAATTATTTTTCAAACAACTATCATTCCAAAAAGATGTCAAATAATCATAATATGGATTTAAGTAATAAACAACCAATGTATGGATGGAGACCCATAAAGAAAAATGACATATCAACATTAATTAAAAAGGCTCATTCATCATTATCATCTCAAAAGCCATCACAACATATTTGGGTGCCCAAAGGAACCATTACATATGGTCAACTTTGGATACCTAAATCTCTTATCATTTATCTTTCATTTGCATGAAGTAGAAACAAATAAAAATGTAATATCACTACTCTACTTCATGATATGCTTATTGTCTCTTTTCTTTTGTTTATTTTATATTTTTTAAACAAACATGAAAGTGGAGGTCAGATCTTAAGTTACTCTAGAGGGGGGGGGGGGGGGGTGAATAGAGTATTAAAACTTTTTCTTAGTTTTTATAGCGGAATTAAAATAGTGTTATATATAGGTGTAGGCAGTGTGAGAATTATACAAACAGAAAAATTAAGTAAATGTAATCACAAAACAAACAGCAGTGCCACAGGAAATAATCAAACACAGAAGACACAAGGAGCTATAGTAGTTCCCCAATAAATCTGGGTACGTCTACTCTTCTACCACCTTTGGTAGGAATCCACTAGGAGGTTGTTGATAAGGTGCCCTCACACCAGGTGAGCTGTTGATAAGGTGCAATAAGAGTAAATATCCTGGAAAGCAGTTATAACCTTGTACAAGATGGGAAGGAAAAAGTTTATAGTGTTCTTCTCTGTCAAGATGCTGAGAGAAGACTCTAGTGGATGTTGTTGTAAAGCTCCCCCTGTCAGATTGAAGTGCTTGACAGAAAATGAAGAAGCTTTCTCTTGAAAACTAAGATCTCTTGTAGCTGTTTGATCTGGAAGAACAGGTTCTTCAGATTTGCTTGTTGCTCTCATAGAAGATCTGAATTTACAGCAGATTCTGAGTGAATGTTCTTGAGGATGATGTTCTCAGAAGTTGTGTGCTGCTTGTAGAAGAAGATAAGGAAAAACTTTTTTAGATGTCTAACTGTATTTCTTCTTCTTCTGAATGCTATATATATATCCTTTTTATTTTGTAATAGAACGACGTTTGAATTCTATCAACTCAAACGATTTTGGCAGGTCCTTTTATTTTTGACTGTGAAAAGATTCCTTTTCATTAAATGTCAACGGCTATTGCTGCCTTGGAAAAAGGAAAGAAGAGAATATATTAACTCATTTTAATATCCTTCCTTATTTGTCAGAATACGTCCAAAGGATATTAAATAGATCCGTTATATTTGTCGTTTTGCTGTTAGGATAGATAGAATATAGTTGATAACAAATCTGGGCTTCAATAAATGATCTGTCGAACGCTGGCTGGAAAACTGTCGAGCGCTGTCAATAAAAACTGTCGAACGCTGGGAGCAATCTGTCGAGCACTGCTAGCCGTTCGTCGAACACTGATCAGAGAATGTCGAGTGTTGTAACTGGCTATAATACTTCAGTCTGCTTAGAGTAATTTGTCGAACGATGCTAGACATTCGTCGAACGCCACATGCCATTTGTCGAACGCTGCATGCCATTTGTCAAATGCTGCTAGACATTCGTCGAACGCTGGGAACCTTAGATTTAATCTTAAGTTCTAGCTAATTTATCAGCCTAAAGACTTGACCCTTAAACTATACAATGGGGTCAACTGATCCTAATCAGTACATAGTGATCCTAGCCCAAAACAGTAAAAGGGTTGTTCCAACAATCTCCCACTATTTGGGTTAGGATACTATTTAACAAGAAAAATTAAATAGATACAGCAAAATAGAGCAAAAATGAAATGTATCTGATAGATAAAAATAGATCATCAGATAAAATAAAAATAAGTGCTCTGAGTTCAGAAACTTTACATTCATAACCAAGCAATTTATTTAAGGCTTTTTGTCCTGAGAAGGTGGCTTGAATATGATTTTTCTGTTGGGGTCTTCTGATTTCTTTTTGCTGATAAACAAATCTTGAGCACCAATGATTTTCTGTTCTTTGACATGAGGAATAAATGCTTCTGGGTGCATATCAATATATTCCTCAGTATTGAATGCTTTAACTGTTTTGTATTTTTCAAGTTCTTTTCTTCTGTATTCTGACATGGTTGAGTAACTTGAGAAGTCTTTGCCTTCAGCTTTAGCCTTTTTAATCTGTGCATACGCAATTGTTTCTTTCAGTCTTGCCATCTGACAGAGTTTCTATTCTTCTGGATCTGGAAAATAATAAATATTTTCTGAATCATCTTTGTCTTGAGTGACCTTTTGAGGTACTCTATCTCTGTGAAGAGTTCCATCAGAAATGTGAAGTTTGTATTCTGAAGATATTTGAGAAGAGGAAAAGGTTTGACTTCTTTGAAGGATAGGAGCTGATTTCTTAGAGGAAGGAGCACTGGCTGATCCAGAGGCTTGAGAACCACTAGAACTACCAGGTCTCCTTGAATGTTGAGAGCTTGGCCTCTGAGAGGAAAATGATACACCTGCTGATCCTATTGCACCAGCTGCTGGAGGAGGAGGAGGAGGATGATTGTGCTTGACTGGTTTGTCAGGGATGTAGCCAGTCTTCTTGAATTTCTTCCTCCTATTGTTCTCATTTCTGGAGAGCTTCATCCAGTGAGGAGTTTTCTCATCAAGAGGGACATTATACAAAATGTACAGAGGAATGTCATTATTTGGATTTGGAGGTTTGGGAGCAGCCTTTGACTTAACTGTTCTTTTCTTTCTTTTCTTTGAAAGTGTATCATCAGAATCACTGTTGTCATCATCATCTTCAGAGTCAGAAGATGAGATTGGCTTATTGTATAAATCATCAATTCTCTTGATTGCTTCTCGAGCTGTTAATCTTTCTTCTTCAGCTTTGTCAAACTCTGCATCTGCTTCTCTCCAGATTTCATCAAAGCTTGGCATTGGTTCTTCATTCCATACAGAAATTGGAGGTGAAGAAATAATTTGTGGGACTGTTGTATCATTAAGGAATTCTGCAAGATCATCTTCATATTCTGCAGAATGATCCTTTATTTGAATGTCTTGAACAGTGGATGAAGGAATAGAGGATATGTAATTTTGTATGATGTCAGAATGAGTTTTCTGAGGAAGGCAAATCAGAGCCTTTGATAGATCCTCTATGTATGGTGATACCCTTGAAGTATATGTGACATCAAATTTTGATAATAAGCTATATAGATCACAGGATGGATGAATGCATATATTATTTATTACTTCTATAACTTGTGTATCTGTATCAAAAATTGTAACTTCTGTATCATCTTCTGGAGTTTCTTCTGTTTCTGGATCTTCTTCATAGGACATCTCCCCCTGCCTAGCTTCAGGACAGCCTGAATCTAGGCCCCTAGTAGAAGGGACAGCAGTGGAGGAGGGAAGAGAAGCTATCTTAGAATATAAAGTAGAAAGTGCCTGAAGAACTGGAGCAAGTTTTGCATCCAGGACCTGGCTTATTTTAGGAAGGATAAGATCAAAAACTTGATCAGCAATAGAGGAGAGGTTGAGGGATGGATAATCTGGTGGATGGCTAGTGAATGGTTGTGAAGTGGATGGAGATGATATTGGAGGAATGATATTGCTGATGTTGGTGGTATGTGTGTGAATGTCTAGATGGATTGGACTAGGAGAATGAATAGGTGAATGATATTCATTGTGTATTGGAGAGGGAGGTGTGGTAGGTAGTGGTTCTGAAGATAGAGGTGGAGGTGGAGCATCACTGATGTGGGCGGTTAAGATTGGAATATCATTGATGGGTGATATTGCAGTTGAAGGAGGGGATGAAGAATGAGAATGTGTAGGAGATTGTTGAGCAGGTGGAGAGAGGATATGAGAGGAAGGAGGAACTGAGGAAGGATCTTCTAGAAGGGTAGAGGGAGTGACTTGATCAGTCCTTGTGTCCTCAGAAGCTTTCCTTTTTCTGGAGGCCTCAGCTCCTGTATTCTTCTTGGGAATTACTCTATCCCATTTAGCAAAGAGTGATGAGGTCAGCCTCTTGCTGGCATTTATTGTTACTTTTGGTGACACCAGAAGCTCTGGATGCCTTTCCTGCAGAAAGATTCCTAAAATTCTTCCAAAGCATACATTCTCTGTAGAGTTTTCTTTTTAATTAGGTCAAAAAGAATTGATCCCCAGTTGACTTTCTTCTTCTCCATTAAGGCCACCATTAACAGAACTTGGTGCCTACTGATATAGTCATGCCCAGAAGTCTTGCCCAGCAAGACTTTTCCAACAATATCTGCTAAGAACTTGTAGTCCTGAGACAGATTCTTTTTCAGAATGTGGCTAGGGTTTCCAGTCAAATGGCCCATTTTGACTAAAGCTTCATCAAATTCATTTGAGCTTATGTCTAACTCATATTCACCATTTTCAAGACCAAAGATTTCAGAAAGGATGGTGGGAGAGAGAGAGACATGATGACCTGATATTGTTCCCGACAAACTTTCATCGACTGATTTTGCAGTGAAAACCCATTCTTTTATCTCTGCAATAGCTATCTTCTGCCTAGTGCTTAGAAATTTCCTTAGTTGTTGTTCATCCAGCGTTTGAAGAATATCCTTGAAGATTTGGTCTGACTGTGCAAACGAGTCCATGTCAATGTCAAAGCCTGCGTCAAACTTCATTAGGTGCAGAGAAGCCTGAGAAATCGCCATTGTTCCTGCAAAGAAAGTTGAAGATCAAGTGCAGAGAGGAACTGGAGGGAAAGACGATTTCTGTAGTCGCAAAGCTTAGAATAAGATAAAATAAGTGTTATGTAGTCAAGAAAATAGGGAGGAAAATTCGAGGAGCACTGTTCGGCAAAACCTAATTAAATCTGAAGTCGAACCGACTTTTAAAATTTAAAAAAAAATTTCATCGACCGCCGTTCGACAAACGAGATTTTCTTTACTGACTCTTGAAGATGTAGGTTTTTGTCGACCATCGTTCGACGAATAAAAATTTGTCGTTCTTCGTTCGACAAAATTTTTGGATAGGATAGAAAATATAATTTTCAACAAATTGAGTCTCCATCTATCATTCCCAGTTGATTCATAAAGAAAATATGTTTCTTTTCATCCAAGGGTTTGGTGAAAATATCTGCTCTTTGTAAATCAGTGGAGATGAACTGTAGGCAAATTTTATTTTTATCCACATTATCTCTGATAAAGTGGTGCCTTATTTCTATGTGTTTAGTCCTACTATGGAGAACTGGATTTTGTGCTATAGATATTGCACTAGTATTGTCATAAAATATAATTGAGTGATATAAACTTTTTCCTTCCCATCTTGTACAAGGTTAATCTAGTTACCAATAAGAGTAAATATCCTGGAAAGGGGGATTTGGGCTTTAGCCACTATCGCATTCCCTAGTACCGCTACGAGCCCTTCACCGGGTAGACCTCAGGAAGTCCAGGATTCACCCTAAAACTTCTAAGTATAATTAAACGATAGACAAGAGTAGTAAGTAGGAGAACTTGATGCATAAATCTTGTCCCAAATTTGGGACGGATTGGTACAAGACGGGTTAAGTCCTGTGAAAGTGAGGTATTAGATCTTAGCTTTACTCTAGAGGGTGGGGGGGGGGGGGGGGGAATAGAGTATTAAAAGTTTTTAACTTATTTTATAGCGGAACTAAATTACTGATATATATATATATGTATAACAGAGTGATTATAAAAATAAAACAAGAAATCACACAGCACAACACAGAAATAAAAACACAATCACAGAAGACACAAGGATCTATAGTAGTTCCCCAATCAAACTGGGTACCTCTACTCTTCTACCACCCTTGGTAGGAATCCACTAGGTTTTTGATCAGGTGCCCTATCACCAATGGATTTTTGATCAGGTGCCCAAACACCACTGAGCTTTTGATCAGGTGCTCAAACCAATCACAGGTTTTGATCAGGTGCCCTGCCACCAACGGTTTAACTTTTGAAGGGAGTTAGAATCCTGTACAAGATGGGATAAAAAGGGTAAACAAAAAGGTTTATGAAGTTCTTCTCTGTCAACAAGCTGAGAGAAGACTAGTGGATTATTGTGTTGTAAAGCTCCCCCTATCTGATAGAAATTCTTGACAGTTGAAGGATGGAGCTTTCTCTTGAATGTAGAATATCTTCCTTGATAGCAGATGAATCCGAGAGACAAAGAGTTCCTCAGATTATTGTTGCTCTTTGAAGATTAAGAACTAGCAGCTGAAACTGAGAGAAGATTGTTGATGTTCTTAGAGAATGAGAATGCTGCTGTTGAGGATGAAGATCTGAAAAGCTTTTTGACTTTCTATATATCTCTCTCGATTGTTACTTCTCTATTCTTTCTATCTTGCTGTAATGCTGTAATTCTACTTCATCCTTTTTCCTTAGAGAATGTATGACTGATTTGAAATTCAAATCTTCTAATTAAGGAATATAATATTCCTAAAAGATATTTCTTTGAACTGCAATCTGATTCAGCAATTATAATTAATTCCGTTTCCTTTTCCATAAGAGTATCCTTTTCCAATATGTCAAACGGCTATTTTCTCGAGAGAAGAGAATGGAAAGGAATAATAAAAGGAAAGGTCAAATCTTGACTTATCTGAAAATGAATAAGTCCAAATCATAGAATAGATCCGTTGCTGATTTAGTCGAGCTGAGTTCAAAGAAAATAGATAACTGATCCTTCAGCGATTGTTAAGCTGGAGAAGAAATTCGTCGAGCTGAAGGGTGAGTTCGTCGAACTGAAAGTTGAGTCGTCGAACTAAATCTGGAGTTCGTCGAACTGAATTAATTCGTCGAACACAATCTGGAGTTCGTCGATCTCAAACTGGAGTTCATCGAACTGAGAGATAATCTGCTGAACTGGCTGAGGACTGAATTAGTCGAGCTGAGATGGAAGTTCGTCAAACTGAAACACGCCGTTCGTCGAACCCAGGAAGGAGTTCGTCGAACGCAGACTGGAGTTCATCGAACGCAGAGACTTGAATTTTTCCTAAGTTCTAGCTAACTTAAACAACTCTAGACCTTGACGCTTAGACTATACAATGGGGTCAACTTAGTCCTAATCAATAGATAGTGATCCTATTCCAAATCAGTAATAGGGTTGTTCCAACAATCTCGCCCTATTTGGGTTAGGATACTATTTGACAAATTCAAATAATAAAATAAACAAACAACAGAGCATATATATCTGACAGAAATTAAATCATTTCAGCAGATAGAAAATATATCACCATGAGTTTAGAAAGATTACACTAAAAACAGAAATAACAAAACCAAACAAATAGAAGCTTTACTCTGTCACATTGAAGAGGGCTTGAAGATGATTTCTCTATTTGTATTTTTTGATTCTCTTTTACTCATGTAAAGATCATTAGCTCCCAGCAGTGTTTGAGATGATGCATGAGGAACCACTGCTGCTGGGTGAATCCTTAAATAATCTTCAGCATTGAATAGGTGTCTTGAATTGTACCTTTCAAATTCTTGTCTTCTGAAATCAGACATTGTAAAGTACTGAGAGAAATCCTTGCCTTCTGCTTTGGCTTTGTTTATCTGAGTTGTAGCAAATACTGGAATTGAATCTGTCATATGAGAATCTTCTATATCAAAAACTGTATCTGCTATATCAAACACCATAACTGAATCTGCATCTGCATGATCTTGAACTTCTTCACCAAGCATCTCCCCCTGCCTAGTTTCAGGGAGACCTGAAGCTAGGCCCCTAGAAGAAGGGACATGTGTAGAGGAGGCTGGGAATGATGCAAGTTTGGAATAAAGATTGCCATTGTAACTGCAAAATGTCTCTGGTAGAGGTGGCGTTCCTCTCCTCATTTAACATGTTTGTTTCATCAAAAGATACATGCATGGACTCTTCTATCTTAAGAGTTGATTTGTTGTAAACTCTATATGCCTTACTAGAAAGAGTGTATCCAAGGAATATACCTTCAGCAGACTTTGCTTCAAATTTCCTTAGATATTTCTTATCATTGTTATGCACATAGCATTTACAGCCATAAATCTTAAAATAGTTATCCTTAGGCTTTTTATTCTTAAGTAATTCATATGGTGTTTTACCCTTAAGTTTATGTATCAGACTTCTGTTCGACACATAATTTGTTATGTTCACTGTCTCTACCCAAAAAGAGAGTGGCAAGTGAGCATCAGTAAGTAATGTAGTTGCTGATTCAATTAATGTTCTATTTTTTCCTTTCAGCAACCCCATTTTGTTGAGGAGTTCTAGGAGCAGAGAAACATTGCCCGATCCCTTCTTTTCCACAGAATTCTCTCATCAGAAGAGATTCAAACTCAGTGCCATGATCACTTCTGATCAATGCAACTAGAGTAGAGTACTCAATCTAGATAGACCTGAGAAAGTCTGTCAGAACACTATAGGTGTCAGACTTGTTCCTAAGAAAGAACACCCAAGTGAATCTTGAGAAGTCATCTACAATAACTAAAGTGTAATGCTTCCCTCCTAAGCTCTGTATTGTAGTGGGTCCAAAGATATCCAAATGCAGTAAGTACAGAATCCTAGGTGAATCACTCTTGGATAAAGATTTGAATCTACTCTTGGTTTGCTTTCCTAGTTGACAAGCCCTGCAGAGTCCTTCCTTCTTGTATGAACCAAAAGGCAGTCCTCTTACTAGTCTGTCCTTGGAGAGCTTAGAGATAGTTCTAAGGTCAATATGTCCTAGCCTTTTATGTCATAATTCATTTGTTTTACTTATTGAATTAAATAAACAAATGTCTGAATTGGCAGAGTCAAAATTGACTAAATAAATATTTCCATGTCTAATACCAGATAACACATTAATGTTTTTATTATTGGTAATAAGACATAAGGAATGGTTAAAAGTTACCGGATAACCTTCATCACATAGCTGTCTTATGCTAATGAGGTTATGCTTGAGACCCTTGACATAAGCTACCTCTTTGAAGGTAACTGCTCCAACTTTGATTTTTCCATATCCTTTGGTTTGTGCACAGTTGGAGTCTCCAAAAAACACTTTGGGTCCATACTTTTCTTTGTAGTTACATAGGTTGGCCTTGTTTCCTGTCATGTTCTTGGAGCACCCACTATCTAAATACCAATGTTCTTTTATGTTTGGATAGCCTTGTACCTGCACAACAGAAAATAAACTAGTTGTTCTTGACCTAGACTACCTTGGGTCCTTTTGTCATTCCACAAAAATCTGAAATGTAAGAGATCTCAGGCTGATCCTTATAGCCTTGTGGATGATATTTCCTTGGAGGAATGATCCACTTAGTAAAAGGATTTTTAGTATGTTTAGAATGAGAATTCTTCAGATATGCAGTATATTTTTCGTTCGACGAACTTGACTGAGTTCATCGATCGTCGTTCGATGAATTGAAGTAATTTCGTCGAGTGCCATTCGAATAATAACTATACTTAAAGTCTGTGTTTAGCTTTCGTTGATCTCCGTTCGACGAATTTGTGTGATTTCGTCAAGCGCCGTTCGACGAATTGTTTTGAATTCCTTTATTCTTAACATCCTTGCTTGAAATATTTTTACCTACTTCTACTGCCTCTTTGCTCTTGGCAGAGATGAACTTTACTGGAGTAGATAAAATATTTTTCTTAAGAAGATATGGCTCACTGGATGATGCACCCAAGCCCAGTTTGCCATTGAGTCTGGCATTCACTGTGCTTGTGATGTCCATTAGTTTGATGCTTCTCCCATTGAGGGATTCTTCAAACTTCTTAGCCTCAGATAGTTTGTTCTCAATGAGAACAATGTGTTCTCTGGAGGCAGCCAATTCTTTCTTAAGATTTATATTATCTTCAGCCAGTTGATTCATTTCAACCAACTTACTTCTGAGAGAGATTATCTCCTTCTCAGATTTAATTAAATCTAAACAAAGAGTTTTGAATTCATCTTTGAATTCATTTGAATTAAAATCAAAGTTAGATATTACTTGATCACTATCATTATCAGATTCTGATTCATCTGAATTACTTCCTGAGGCATTGTTAGCCATCATGCATAAGTTTCTTTCATCTGCATCATCTTCATCATCACTGGAGCTGGATGATGATGCATGATCTGAATCATTGCATGAGTCATAAATAGCCATCAAGCATTGATCCTTTTCATCTTTAGATGAGGTGGATGATGACTCTGACTCTGTGTCACTCCATGATTCAGCTACAAAGCCTCTTCCCTTATGTTTGTGTTTGTGGGAGGATGGATTGCTGGAGTGTCTCTTTTCTTCTTTATCTTTTCTCTTGTCCTTCTTTTGATTTTCTGGACACTCCGGTAGAATGTGTCTAGGTTTCCTGCAACCAAAACAAATAATTTCTTTAGGATTTGTTTTGTCATACCTTGGTTTTTCTTTGGATCTGGAATCCTTCTTTCTGAAGTCCTTTCTAGCCATCTTGTAGAATCTCTTGGCTAGGAGGCTCATAAACTCCATTTATCCTGGAGCTTTATCTTCCTCTTCTGTAGCTTGGAAAGCAATGCTTCTCTCCTTCTTGGATGCTGGAGATGAGGTAGATTATTCAGCTTCTCTGGACTTGATAAGCGGCTCATAGGATTTTAGCTTGCCTAAAAAGATCTCAATAGAGATCTCATTAAGGCTTCTGGCTTCCTTGAATGGCCAGATCCTTGAGTCCCATGTGCTGAGGAAGCATATTAGGATCTTATCATTGACTTTAATGATTGAGATCACTTTGTCCAAAGTCTTCAGCTCATTGATTATGAGGCTGAGTATGTTGTACATGTCAGCAACTGTTTCAGTTTCTCCCTTTTTGAAGTTTTCATACTGGGAGATGAGATGAGATCTTCTGTCTTTTCTCTCATCTGCAGAGCCTTCAACCATGTTGTTGAGGGAGATCCAGATATCCCTGGCTGAGGTGCATTCCACAACCTTTTGGAAAATGTCATCAGATATTGTCTGTGCCAAGATATTCATTACTTTGGCATCTGCACATCTTTGTTTCTTTTGGGCATCTGTCCACTCAGGAGGTGGAACATCATTAAAGTTAGTTGTTGTCTCAGTAGTTATTGAAGCTGAAGGAGTAAGGGGTCCTGTCAAAATGGAATTGAAAATATCCTCATTAATAGAGTTCATATATAACTTGATCATTGCCTTCCATAATGCAAACTTATTGAGATTGCACATAGGAGGTCTTGTGCTTGAGTATTCTTTGTTCTGTGCCATGAGATTTTAGCAAAATAAAACTCTAGAAAAACTTAAGATCTAATTGATCTTTTGATTCAGGTGTTAGCCTGTAAACAATCAACCAACCTCTGATACCAATTGAAAGTGAGGTATTAGATCTTAGCTTTACTCTAGAGTGGGGGTGAATAGAGTATTAAAAGTTTTTAACTTATTTTATAGCGGAATTAAAATACTGATATATATATATATATGTGTGTGTATAATAGAGTGAGTATAAAAACAAAACAAGAAATCACACAGCACAATACAGAAAGAAAAACACAATCACAGAAGACACAAAGATCTATAGTAGTTCCCCAATCAAACTGGGTACATTTACTCTTCTACCACCCTTGGTAAGAATCCACTAGGTTTTTGATCAGGTGCCCTATCACCAATGGATTTTTGATCAGGTGCCCAAACACCACTGAGCTTTTGATCAGGTGCTCAAACCAATCACAGGTTTTTGATCAGGTGCCCTGCCACCAAAGGTTTAACTTTTGAAGGGAGTTAGAACCCTATACAAGATGGGATAAAAATGGTAAACAAAAAGGTTTATGAAGTTCTTCTCTGTCAACAAGCTGAGAGAAGACTAGTGGATTATTGTGTTGTAAAGCTCCCCCTTTCTGATAGAAATTCTTGACAGTTGAAGGATGGAGCTTTCTCTTGAATGTAGAATATCTTCCTTGATAGCAGATGAATCTGAGAGACAAAGAGTTCCTCAGATTATTGTTGCTCTTTGAAGATTAAGAACTAGCAGCTGAAACTAAAAGAAGATTGTTGATGTTCTTAGAGAATGAGATTGCTGCTGTTGAGGATGAAGATCTGAAAAGCTTTTTGACTTTCTGTATATCTCTCTCGACTGTTACTTCTCTATTCTTTCTATCTTGCTGTAATGCTGTAATTCAACTTCATCCTTTTTCCTTAGAGAATGTATGACTGAGTTGAAATTCAAATCTTCTAATTAAGGAATATAATATTCTGAAAAGATATTTCTTGGAACTGCAATCTGATTCAGCAATAATAATTAATTCCTTTTCCTTTTCCATAAGAGTATCCTTTTCCAATATGTCAAACAACTATTTTCTCAAGAGAAGAGAATGTAAAGGAATAATAAAAGGAAAGGTCAAATCTTGACTTATCTGATAATGAATAAGTCCAAATCATAGAATAGATCCATTGCTGATTTAGTCGAGCTGAGTTCAGAGAAAATAGATAACTGATCCTTTAGAGATTGTTAAGCTGGAGAAGAAATTCGTCGAGCTGAAGGCTGAGTTCGTCGAACTGAAAGTTGAGTTCGTCGAACTGAATCTGGAGTTCGTCGAACATAATCTGGAGTTCGTCGATCTCAAACTGGAGTTCGTCGAACTGAGAGATAATCTGCTGAATTGGCTGAGGACTGAATTCGTCGAGCTGAGAAGGAAGTTCGTCGAACCCAGGAAGGAGTTCGTCGAACGCAGACTGGAGTTCGTCGAACGCAGATACTTGGAATTTTCCTAAGTTCTAGCTAACTTAAACAACTCTAGACCTTGACCCTTAGACTATACAATGCTGTCAACTTAGTCCTAATCTACAGATAGTGATCCTAGTCCAAATAAGTAATAGGGTTGTTCCAACATCCTGCAAGCAGTAGGCTCGATATTACATAAGCAAGGATTGGAGTGTCCTACGAGCTGAGGGCTAGGTATTTTACTTAGAGGCATTGTTGTATCAAGTAGTACGCATATACCCTGTGTGTTCTTAGGGGCGTACATAAAGGTCTAGGCCAAATGTTGTTTCATATATAAGCTTAGGAGTGGAAGACCCGATCAACTGCCCTTGTTTGCCTCAACGGGGTGTACCTAAGCGGAGACTCGAAAAGGGAATATAGAGGTGGTGTTACCAGATAGTATGCGGATACCCGGTGTGTTATTAGGGGCGTACAAGAGGTCTAGGCTGGTAGATGTGTGACATAAGCCTAGAAGTGGACATGCCCGATCCACTGCCCTATTTGCCTCAACAGGGTACCTAAGTTGACACACTCGAATAGAGTGAACTAACAAAAGGTCTGTACGTACATAGTCGAGTGGGTGAGTTACATCATTGCATTGCACAATATATCATAACATCATTGCATAAACAAGACATCATCGTACAAATTAGTATGGGCTCTTTTATACGATGAATTTACATTAGTGCCAGATCCCTTAACTTATATGTTTGTATGAGCATCCATATAAGTTAAAGTTACTCTTATAGCTGCTCTCCTTATATAGAATTACACTTTCAGATACTTTTGCTATAATTAGTATGGCTTGGTGTTTCATTATACTGCTGTTTGAACCTTCTGTATTGTTGTATTGTACATTTGGCTCACTTATGGAAATTGTTAGAGATGGACTACTTTATTCATAAACTATTCAAAGAGAAATGTCATCTGCTTGTACCCTTTGTTGTCCTCTGCTTCCTCCTCCCTCATGGTGCCTAGGAGTTGCGGGTGGAGGGAATGAGGAACCTGCTGAGTCTTATAGACTGATGGCTGGTTGTGGCATAACAAAGAGGAGCGCCAGGAGGAGCAGACCTGTAACTAGAGGGAGGAACATGACACGACAGCGAGGCCTGGACTTGGACTCTTAGCAGCTGCGGGGAGAGAGCTGGTGAGCGACCCTCTTCTGATACCCACTCTTCATGTCTACCCTGGAAAGAGCAGAGAGTTATAAATTCATGAAGGCACTAGTCCGTGTCGGTGTTTCCAATGCTTTATCTTTGCCAAGAGAGAGTCTAAGAAAATATGATGTATCGGACTTAAGCCCTTTTTACTCTATCGTTTCTTTTTCAGTAATCTGTCTGTCTTTGTACCTTAATTGGACAAGTATCTTAATGATTATGTGGTTGTTGTGGACATGTTTTTTTATTTATACTATGATGTATGGTCGGCCTGGATGAATGATTAGCCGACAGGATCGACGTATTGTGGTGGTGACCATCCCGTGAGTTGGTGCCACTGCAAGAAGGCAGTTCTGGGCGGTAAGAGCTGAAAATGTAAGCAAAAAAGAGGGTCTTACAAACTGGTAGCAAATCAGCCAACTTCGATCCAAAGTAAGGAAGTCCACAACCCTAGGCAACCCCGCTCGAGCTTAGTTTGAGGACAAACTAGCAGCGGAAGCAATGGTGTGCCCATAAGAAAAATCACATTTAATTGTCCATCAAAATGAGATGTTTAGGCCAACCCATATAATTAAACCTTTTCTTATGTAGCCTCCGGTGAATTTCCCCACCAGGGCGACGATCCCTCCCATTTAGAATGTTGTTCCTCCCCCCACCGACTCCCACCCCCTTTCAACAATCAGAGGTAGGAGAGACATTGGCCGCTATTGTAACATCCCCAGAACAACTAGACCCCTGAAGTACATTTTGTCATGTCAAGGTCATGACATTCCTTTAAGAGACCAAAATGGCCCTAAGAACCAAGGTGAATAAGTGAAAATCACCTTGGTGTGCAAATAGCCCAATTTGACTCCAAAGGCTTATGACTTGATATTATACTTCAAAATGACAAATTGACCCCACCAACTCTTCCTAAACACCTTAAGGAATCCCTTGGGTCATTTAGGATCCATTGGGGTCAAACCCAATTGATCAAATTTGCTAAAGTCAACTTTAGGCCACCTGGGTCAAACCTCCATAAATGAGGGCAATTGAACTCCAAATGATCGAATTGGACCCACCATCATATGGCAACCTCCCTAGGGGACCTAATGGATCCAAAATCCCCATCATAGGGCTACCAATTTGGGAAATTTGGCCAATTACTAAAAAGCCCCAAATTGATCTATTTGTGCTAAAACCCTAAATTGACCTTCAATTTGCCAAATTGACCTAGCACAACCCTCCATAAACACCAAAGGAAGTAAATGAGACCTAGATGAGCTAAGGTGCGCATTCAATTTTGGAGAATTAGGGCAAAATCACCAAAATACCCTAATTGCCCCTATAGGCAAATAAGTGCAATCAAACCCCATATTACCCCACCATGACTCAATTCCTCTTGGAATGGGTCTATAGGTTCCAAGACAATAATGTGGGTCAGTCATATTAAGTGGTGTGAGCTTGAGTCGAGCCCAAACCCAAATATCCCCAATTTGGCCTATTTGGGTCAAGTGAGCCCAAAACTCAAATCAAGTAGTTTTAGCCCAAACTCATGGCTCAAGTGGTCAGCCCACATGGTGACCAGACCATAAGCATGCTGAAAATTCGAAATTGGGGAAAAAGGAAGCTTTGTCCAAGTGTCAAAAATGGAGGAAGAAGACAAGGAAATCAGGAGGAGGAATTGAGGGGATGGGTGCCAAATGGCACCCCCTTTGCATTCCCTAAGCTCTCCTCTGAGCTGGGGGAGTAATTTCCCTCAGTTTGGGGTAGTGGGGAAGGAGTTCCATTGGCTGGAAGGGGAGGCCAAGGAGCTGGCCGAAATGCCTTAATGGCAACCCACCATATACCCCTCTCCTCCCTCATTTCACTCCACTACCATATTCAGGACCTCCCAAGGAGTAAAACCCCTCTGTCGAATGGAAGATTCGAGCTCAGAGGAGGAGGATCGGCATGGGAGAGCTTGGAGCATGGTCGGCCATGGCGGTTCCGGGAAAAGTCCACCATCAAGCTCGATTGAGGCAAGTTCCTTCCCCCCTCCATCTATGCTAGATTCTAGACCCATCTAGGAGAGACATTGGGCTCAAATGAGCACGATCCCATGTGAGATAGTGTGAGTTTTCTCGAGTTTTTCTTCTTGCTCGGGATCGCTGGAGAAGCTATCTCCGGCGGCCGTGTCGCCGCCTGGCGTTAGCCACCACCTCAACGGAGGTGGTGGAGGCGGTGGCCGGCGGTGGTGAGCTATAGGTAGCTGGGAAAGTGAAGTTGAAAACAGCCCTGCAATAGTGGTTTTCGGGCTTAGGAAGAAGATGAACAGTGCGCATGTTTTATTTATTTATTATAATGTTAATATAAATATCAATTCTGCCTTTATACTTCAGTCCTCTTCAATTAAATATTTAGGCCCCTTAGGCCCAGAATCAAAAGAAGTGACCAACATAAAAATTGTAGGGCTTGGTCTTATCCTTAAAATGCCACTAATTTCATGTCATTTGGTCAAGTGTAGCTCCTTTTATACCATTTTTGAAGTGACATGTATATATTTGTATTTTGCTAAGTTAAACATTTTGTACAGAACTTGCATGTTGACTTC
This sequence comes from Dactylorhiza incarnata, assembly GCA_033032865.1. Taxonomy (NCBI): domain Eukaryota; kingdom Viridiplantae; phylum Streptophyta; class Magnoliopsida; order Asparagales; family Orchidaceae; genus Dactylorhiza; species Dactylorhiza incarnata. Next base: position 2,711,007 of record JAWHQI010000299.1, read on the forward strand.
ACCTAGGTTAGTCTCATTTTTGGAGATAGTGATCAACATGAATATTGTAGACCTTGAGGTTACCTTTAAAATGCCACTAATTTCATACCATTTGGTCAAGTGTAGCTCCTTCTATGCCATTTTTGGTGTGACATGTATATATTTGTATTTTGCTAAGTTAAACATTTTGTACAGAACTTGCATGTTGACTTCACCTAGGTTAGGCTCATTTCTGGAGATAGTGATCAACATGAATATTGTAGACCTTGCGGTTAACTTTAAAATGCCACTAATTTCATGTCATTTGGTCAAGTGTAGCTCCTTCTATGCCATTTTTGGTGTGACATGTATATATTTGTATTTTGCTAAGTTAAACATTTTGTACAGAACTTGCATGTTGACTTCACCTAGGTTAGGCTCATTTCTGGAGATAGTGATCAACATGAATATTGTAGACCTTGAGGTTACCTTTAAAATGCCACTGATTTCATGTCATTTGGTCAAGTGTAGCTCCTTCTATGCCATTTTTGGTGTGACATGCATATATTTGTATTTTGTTAAGATAAACAATTTGTACAGAACTTGCATGTTGACTTCACCTAGGTTAGGCTCATTTCTGGAGGTAGTGATAAATATGAATACTGTAGACCTTGAGTTTACCTTTAAAATGTCACTGATTTCATATCATTTGGTCAAGTGTAGCTCCTTCTATGTCATTTTGGTGTGACACGTATATATTTGTATTTTGTTAAGATAAACAATTTGTACAGAACTTGCATGTTGACTTCACCTAGGTTAGGCTCATTTCTGGAGGTAGTGATCAACATGAATATTGTAGATCTTGAGGTTACCTTCAAAATGCCACTGACTTCATGTCATTTGGTCAAGTGTAGCTCCTTTTAGGCCACTTTTAGTGAGACATGTATAAAAGTGTATCTGTTGTGTTTAGTGATTTTGGCTCATGCAAATGCTTTGAAAATTTGTCCATGCCTTAGACATCATATCAACCACCTCTAGTTAAGAATTCAACTCTTGTGCATGAGTGGATTTCTCTGAACTTCAAGTTGAAGTTTTGGACTTAAGGGTGTAGGAAAAATTGGGGTGCATTTAGCAAGAATGTAATAAATGATAATTAAGGATAAATACACCTTGGATTAATATAAGACTTAGGACCTGGTGTTTTTAGACCAACATTGAGCTATAGTAATTTTCCCAGAATTTATTGAAGTCTTAACATAGTACTTGTAGTGTAAACCCTTATTGGCACACCAAATGTAATAAATGATAATTATGGATAAATACACCTTGGATTAATATGAGACTTAGGACCTGGTGTTTTTAGACCAACATTGAGCTATAGTACTTTTCCCAGAATTTATTGAAGTCTTAACATAGTACTTGTAGTGTAAACCCTTATTGGCACACCAAATGTAATAAATGATAATTAAGGATAAATACACCTTGGATTAATATGCGACTTATGACCTGGTGTTCTTAGACCAACATTGAGCTATAGTAATTTTCCCAAAATTTATTGAAGTCTTAACATAGTAATTTTAGTGTAAACCCTTATTGGCACACCAAATGTAATAAATGATAAATAAGGAGAAATACACCATGGATTAATATGAGACTTAGGACCTGGTGTTTTTAGACCAACATTGAGCTATAGTAATTTTCCCAGAATTTATTGATGTTTTAACATAGTACTTGTAGTGTAAACCCTTATTGGCACACCAAATGTAATAAATGATAATTAAGGATAAATACACCTTGGATTAATATGAGACTTAGGACCTGGTGTTTTTAGACCAACATTGAGCTATAGTAATTTTCCCAGAATTTATTGAAGTCTTAACATAGTACTTGCAGTGTAAACCCTTATTGGCACACCAAATGTAATAAATAGAAATTAAGGATAAATACACCTTGGTTTAATATGAGACTTACGATCTGGTGTTTTTAGACCAACATTGAGCTATAGTAATTTTCCCAAAATTTATTAAAGTCTTAACATAGTACTTGTAGTGTAAACCCTTATTGGCACACCAAATGTAATAAATGATAATTAAGGATAAATACACCTTGGATTAATATGAGACTTAGGACTTGGTGTTTTTAGACCAACATTGAGCTATAGTAATTTTCCCAGAATTTATTGAAGTCTTAACATAGTAGTTGTAGTGTAAATCCTTATTGGCACCCCACTCTTATTAAATGGTAAATATGGTCAAATACTCCCTGTAAAATTATGAAACTTAGGCTCTGAAGTTTTTAGGTCAATTTTATGCTACCATGAATTTATCAGAATTTATAGAGGTCTGTAGATGATACTTGTAGTGTAAATCCTTGTTCACACCCTACTCATGTAAAGTAGAAATTATGGTTAAACAATCTTTGGAAGAATATGGAATGTAGAATTTGAGGTTGTTAAATCATTACTCACTGTGAACCTACGGTAAGAACTTGGAACTCATTAAGACATGATAGGATCAAGGTTGCGTCTTAAGAGTCAAACCTAGTTCAATTCCACCTTGGTCTACGAACAGTAGAAACTGAAAACATAGATTCGGACCCCTTCCTTATGGTCACCACCACCAGAGTTACTAACTCTAAGAGAATAGCAGATGCCCAATTAGGTTGAAGGATTAATCACCAAGGACAGTCATTGGAAATAAAGATGGGGTGCGTTTAGTAAATCTATCAATTCAGGAATTTGACGAGAACCTATTAGGGGAGGCGAAGGATGACTTAGCAAGAAGTGAAAATTATGATTGAGAGATAACACAAGGAAGTAGTCGGTCACTAGGAATGACATGGTTCGGTGTTCAATAGAACACCAACACATGTCTGTCCGAGTCAAATGGTAATCCACCCTAGGATTTTAGAGCAATTGGAGAGTAAATGGGCATACAAATGGGTAGCAACTAAATAAAATAAATATCCTGGAAAGGGGGATTTGGGCTTCAGTCACCATCACATTCCCTATTACCGCTGTGAGCCCTTCACCAGGTAATCCATGGGAAGTCCAGGATAACTTGAAATATAATCTCCCTCCCAAATTTGGGAAGGAAAGGAATAGGGACTGGGATAGTCCTGCGAGCGGTAGGCTCGTGCTATAAGGAAGGACTGTGGTAGTCCTACGAGCGGTAGGCTCATGTTATAAGGAAGGACTGTGATAGTACTGCGAGCGGTAGGCTCGGGTTAAAAGGAATACGGACTGGGATAGTCCTGCGAGCGGTAGGCTCAGGTTATAAGGAAGGATTCTGGTAGTCCTGCGAGCGGTAAGCTCGGGTTATAAGGAAGGACTGTGGTAGTCCTGCGAGCAGTAGGCTCGGTTTATAAGGAAGGACTGTAATAGTCCTGCGAGCGGTAGGCTCGGGTTAAAAGGAATAAGGACTGGGATAGTCCTGCGAGCGGTAGGCTCAGGTTATAAGGAAGGACTGTGGTAGTTCTGCGAGCAGTAGGCTCAGGTTATAAGGAAGGACTGTGATAGTCCTGCGAGCAGTAGGCTCAGGTTAAAAGGAATAAGGACTGGGAGAGTCTTGCGAGTGGTAGGCTCGGGTTATAAGGAATAAGACTGGTGTCGTCTAGCGAGCGGTAGACTCGTAGTTTAAATATAAGACTGGTGTAGTCTAACGAGTGGTATGCTCGTAGTTTAAATATAAGACTGATGTAGTATGGCGAGCGGTAGGCTCTACTTTATAAATGTTGATTTAGAATTGCGAGCTGGAGGCTCGGTAGTAAGGGTTAATACTTATTTGCATATGCATAAGATGTGGTGGGTCTTCAGTTCTGGCTTAGTCGTCACACCGACAGTAGTTCATTGACTCGGCAGTGCTAGTGGTTTGATTAGGGGCCAGGTTATTTTACTGTGCGTCCGACGGGACGGATTCCCTAAACCCTACCTGGCCATTTCAGCTTAGTACGCAGGAGCTCGTGAGTACCGGGTACCGGTATTACAGCGTACGTTTGGGCCTAGGTCTGGTAGTGTGACTTACCCACCTAGGTGAGGAGACGCCCGCTCCTCTGCCACCGTTTGACCACGACGGGAGGTGCCCGAGAGGTTAGCTACCTCCGAAAAGTGGGAACTAAAGGTCTGTACGTACAGAGTCGCGTGTGTGAGTTGCACCATTGCATTGTATTGTATTGCATTGCATATCATAGCATAACATTCTTGCATAAATCAGAGATCTCATCGTATAAATTAGTATGGGCTCTTTTATACGATGAGTTTACTTCTTGCCAGATCTCTTAGCTTATGTGTTTGTGTGTGTATACACATAAGTTAAGGTTACTTTCATAGCTGCTCTAATTGTTTCTTTACTTGCTCTAGTTTTCTTTATAACTACTTTGGTGTACTTTTCTAGCTACTTAGACTATTTTATAACTGCATGTGTATACTCACTTTGACGCTCGTTTATATACTACTCAGTTTCTTTGTGGCCCCTTGATTTATTATGATAGATTTGCTAGAAAGGTGTTTGATGTATATATATACATGTTGTTAGCTATTGATATAATTGCTAGATGTAAATGCTTTTATATACATATTGTTAGTTATTTATATAATTGCTAGGTTAGTAATACCCGCTTGTCACCTGCTTTTGATTTACCCCTTTGATGTCCTCCGCTTCCTCCTCCAGCACGGTGCCTAGGAGTCGCAGGTGGAAGCGGTGAGGAATATGCTGAGTCTTATAGACTGATGGTCGGTGGACCTCATCATTTTAGGGATGACGTGTCGGAACAGCACGACCTCGTTCAGGAGACAGGACAGGAGGACGGGATGAAGCAGAGCAGTCACTACACGTCGCCGCCGCAGCAGCTACAGATGCATGAAGACAGTGTTTGATAGCTTCCGCATAGATGTAGAGTGAGAGTGTTGTTGAACTATATTTGAACATGTACCGGGCATAAGCCCTTATTCGTTTAGTTCTTTCTCATCGTGGACATTGTAATCATGTATTATGATAAATATATAATGTGATTTTGTGGACTTATTTCATTTAATACTTCAATTACTGTGATTATGGTTGGCCTGGATGATGATGAATAGCCGGCAAGATCGGCGTCTTGTGGCAGCGACCATTGGGTGTAATGGTGTCGCCGCAAGATGATGGTTTTGGGCGGTAAGACCTGGGAAAGAATGCAAAAAAAAGGAGTGTCGCCGCAAGACGGTGGTTCTAGGCGGTAAGACCCGGGAAAGAATGCAAAAAAAGGAGGGTCTTACAGCTATCATGTAGGCCTTCTCTCAATAGCAGGCCCCAATTCAGGTCCCCAACCTAGGGGCAAACTGGTTGAGTGCCTTCTGAGGCTTCTCCCCACCATCTTATGCTAGAACCGAGTCGGTGGTTCAGATGGAAGAATGGTTAGACTGTTGGAACACGGTCTTCCGCATCTCCTAGGATTGAGAATAACAAATCCTATGTGTATTTGATCTTGTGTGTTCAAGTGTGCAGGTTAACATAGTCCACATGACTCAAGGAGTACTTATGATGTCTGCCCCCAAATTTGAGGCCAAAATTCGAACAAGCTTACTAGCGCCGGCGGTAGCGATAGCGCCCGGCGCTAGCATTGATTAGCTCGATTCCGGCGGTATTTTTAGAAGGAGCTTGCGCCCGGCGGTAGCTACTAGCGCTGGCGGTAGTATGGCGCACAAGATGCATAGAGAAAATTGTTGCCACGGATGGGAGATTCGGCCGCGCAAAATCATTCCTAATCCGGGCTAGCGCCGGCGGTAGCGCTAGCGCCGGCGGTAGCGCTAGCACCGGCGGTAGCGTAAAGGCTATAAATTGGATGCTTTGGCTCCGAATTCTTCATCCTCCTCCAATCCCAAACTCCAGAGCTTCGTGCCACAGCAGAGAGAGGAAGATTCAGAGCGATACTCCCACATTTCCATAAAGCCTTAAGGAGATCCGTGGAGAAGATTTCAACACGCGTCATCATCGTGACGAAAGGCCGCATCGACTACGATCATACTCTGCGGGCCTTCGTCCACTTCTCCAAGAGATCCACATAGAGGGAGTTTTTATATTATTGTCTTTTCATTTCATATCTTTTCTGTAAACGGTAGTGAAATCGCCTCGTGTTGGCGACTAGGTCTGGGGTAGGACTTAGGGCTCAAATTTGCCTCGTGTTGGCGACTAGATCTAGGTTAGGTCTAGGGGGTGCTCGAGGCCTTTCTGGGGATAGATCGGCTTGAGCGGCTTGAGGCCGTATCTGGGGAGAGATCGGCTAAAGCCAACCGGTTCGTGGTGATACGAGTCGGTATAGAAAACAAAAAAGAATTTTTATTAGTCGCCTCCGATTTCTAGCGTCACAGAAATCAAGTTTTGTAAAACATTATTTGATATTAATAAAGCATATCTCTTTATTATTGTTTTACTTGATGTCTCTTTATTAATCTTGCAATATTCCGAAGTTTTTCTAAATATAATCTAAAGTTTTTGAAAACCCTTATTCACCCCCCCTCTAAGGGCGCCGACCGATCCAACAAGTGGTATCAGAGCGGTTTTATTCCAATCGGCTTAACAACCGGGAATAATGGCGTCTCATGATCTCGCTTCTACTAGTGGGGGAGATTTTTTTGAAGAGGAAAAATCACTTGCACCACATTTATTTGAAGGAACAAATTATAAAAGATGGAAAATTTTAATGGAAAAATTTATTAAAACTTCAGATATCGAAGTATGGAACTTAGCAATTATAAGACGTGTGGATGAATCAAATAAAAAAGAACTTCATTTAGATGCATAAGCTAAACATTATCTATTTTGTGGCCTCTCAAATGAAGTTTTCAAATTTGTGTATTGCCTTTCTAGTGCTTATAAAGTATGGAAATTTCTTGAAGAAATGTATGATCTTCCTCTCGCAGGTATGGAACAAACACAGGAGGAAAAGAATGTACAAGCATCCATTATCATTCAAGAAGATCTCTCTCGGAGCGAAGCCATGGAGAATATTGAAATAAAAAAGGAGAACAATAGACCAAGAGAAAAAGGAGAAGAAATCTTACTTTTGGAAGAGGAGTGCCAAGAAGAAGACAAAGGAACAATATGTTCAATTCCACCCTCATCCAAAAGCAATGTAAGGAAATCAAATTCTATCTTCTGTACTTCTATCTCTTCATTACAATTGTTACAAAATACTAAGCGCAAAATTAAGAAATTAAAAAATGCTAATAAACATTTGCGCTTAGAAAATAAAAATTTAAAGGCAAAAATTAATGAAGAATCAAATTTATCTAGTTCTACACATTGCTCCTTAGTAGAAAACACCACAACTTGTGTAGAATATAATGAATTAAAAGAAAAGCACAAGAAACTTGAAAAGGACTTTATTTTAGTAAAAGAACAAAATGAAAAATTATGTTTAGAAAATTCATCTTTGATAAATGATTGTGCTATGTGTAAAGAATATAAAATTGAAATTAAAGAGATGGATGAAACATTTGATGAATATAGAAACAACTATCAAGATCATATTGATTCAATTGTTTCCATTCTTAAAAATAGCACAATCGCTTATAATAAAGCTAGACATAATTTAATGATTAAGAATAATGAATTAAAAACTAAAATCAACTTGCTTAAGGAAATCATAAAGAAAAACTCTCAAAACATACAATCTCAAAATAATGCAAAATCCAAAAGCAAGTTGAATATGATTTCTTATAAGTTGAACAAGCCAAGCAATAGAAATAACAAACCTCAAAAGATTGAAAATGAAATTCCAAAATACAATCATTACTATCATTTACAACATCAATCTTCTCCCAACATAAAATTAAATGCTCACAAATTTCCTATGAACAACACTTTTAATAATCATTACAATCATAATCATCAATATAAAGATAATCTCAATGGAAATTTTATGAATAAGAATAACATTAAACCAAGGTTTGAATGGAGGCCTAAAATTAAAAATGAAACATTCACTTCACATGAAAGGACTCATTCATCTTTGTCTTCACAAAAATCATCACGATGCATTTGGGTACCCAAAGGAACCATCACTCATGGTCCTCTTTGGATACCTAAATCTCTTATCCATTAGGTATCATCAATTGCATGAAGTAGAATCCTTTCAAAATGAAATATACAAAGTTCTACTTCATGATATGCTTTCATGTCTTTTAATTTTTCTTATTTTTCTTATTTTCTTTTAAACTATGATGTCATGGTCATCCTATAAAATATTGAAAATATGATTTTATCTCTTAGAAGCTTTATATGGTTTTATAAAACAAATTGATCAAAATTCAAAATCATATTTTGATGACCTATCTTTTATTATTATATTCATTGCTTCTAAATATCTTATATTATCCATATGAATCAAACTCTAAATTTGCTATAAGATATTTCAAATTAAATCAGGTTACTAGATTTTTAGCCTTCACCAACAAGTGGATAAAATTCTGAATTTGCTATGAGATATTTATCTAAATTAAAAAGAAAAACACATAAGACATATTGAAAGATTAATTGTCATAAATATTGATGCCATACGCACCACCATGATCTATTGATATCTTTTGCTAAAACTTTCTAAAATCATAATTCATATCAAGAATCATCTATCACATTTTTATAATGACAATTGGTATTATAATTGCTTACTATGGTTGGTATATTATGTGTGTATTGTGATTTAGTTTAGACCTTTGAATCATTTTGATATCAAATCAAATAGAATTGTCACTCCATCTAGGTCTCTAAGTTGAAACACAATCAAAACTTGGTATAACATTAATCTCAAATTTATCATTCTAACATTGCCACCTAAAGAATATTTGTGTCTATGTTAGGCTTTGTTTGTTTACCAAGATATACATGCTGGGTATTCTCATCTAGGGCTCATCCATAGTATGATTGTGCATGAACATTATTGTTAATCTCTAAAATCATGCATATTTGATTTGCTCAAACATGATATGTTGGGTTTTCATTTCCTATTTTTTTAAGTTATAAGCACAAGTCTTTAGAAAAGTCAAAATGAAAACATAAGTAAATATATCTCATGCAATGATTATTTTGTCAAGTCATATAAGAAATCGCTTACGTTTCATGCAATTTGGACCATCCAAAACGTCTCCTAAAAATCTGCAACTTCAGCATGGAACTACTATTGGGACACCAAATCAAGTTCAAGCATCAAAATTTTCAAAACCCTAAAAAATCACTTACTGTTTCCCGCGCTAGCGCTAGCGCCGGTGCTAGCGTCGAGGTTCGTTTTTTTGTAATTTTAAAATTTTGAAAAATCCCTAAAAATATATTAATCTATGGGTATTATTCATTTATGCATTTTTGTTTTTATTATATTTTTGAAAAATCAAATACAAAAATAGAAAATCAAAATTACAAAAAATATGTTTTGCTTTCTGTTTTTTGTCATTTGCTTAAAGTCTATTTTTTCTTAAAAAACAAATGCAAAAATATAAAACAAAAAAAAATGATCAAAAATTGTTATTTTTGAACTTAACTTTTTACTTGTATCTTGCGAAAGGGTGATTTGGGCTATCATCCCATCATATCACCTAGTACCGGGCGAACCTCTCATAAGGTAGTCCTCGGGAAGTCCCAGATCAATTTTATAAGTTCAAACTTTAAATAAAGATTATTTTTCAAAAATATCAAAAAATACTGTATGGACTTTATTGTAAAAATCAAGCATGATTTAATATATTATTTAGTACTTCTATAATGTTGCGATTTATCATCTCAAACTACTTTGAACATTGTTTTCATCATGCTTTGATACATCTATTAATATGTGCATAATTTATATTGAAAAAGTTGTGTAGAACTATGCGTAGCATGCCTCTAAGTATGAGTAATGTTTTATGGTTGATAATGATCACAATTCACTCACTTATTTTGGCATTGTCTACTTATGTGTTTAATCTAAGAATGTTTGTGTATGTTTTGTAATAGTACAATGAATTAAAATTGCACAAGTATCTTACCTACACAACCTTTATTTGCACTTTTAAAAGTTAAGAAAAGTGGTTATTTTTTTCATAAACTATATTGGTTTGCAAAACAAGTATATTCGGAGAACTTTGTACAAAACAAAATCATAAAATAAAGTGACAAAGATAACTCCACCGAGCACTACTTGAACCTCCTGATAAGTCTTAATAAGCATTGTGAGGTTGAGCACCTTGGAAAGAATAATAAAGTATCTTGTGCAAACCATAACTTTCTTTCAAAATAAAAACCACTTATTCTTAAGTACACCGGATCACAATAAAAAAAATCAATATTGAAGAATAAAATTATGTGATCCCCCAAGCACTACTTTCCACCCTGATAAGTCTTAATGAGCATTGTGTGTGCAAAGCACCTTGGTAATTGTACATTTTTTTTGTGCATTGAAGTGAGTGGAAGTAAAATTATTTGTGTTTTATTGTGCTCGTTACTTTACATATTACTTGTATTTTTGATTAAAACATTTGTTTACTCTATTCAAAATACACTTTTATGCACATCATTATCTTCCATAACACTTCTTCTCATGAGTATTGGATCCTAATGCTAATTCAATACTACTCTTTATTTATGAAATGCACTAGATAACCTAGCATGCTTTCTACAATGTTTGGTATGTTTTGAAATTGTGAATTAAAGTAACATTGTAGTAATCTCTTTTTGATAAGAGTATTTCATGCTTGGTTACTGTATTGTCAAAACAAAAATTTTAAATGCAAAATGATTTACAAAAACATCTTCTTTTTGAAATTGAACTCCTATATCTTTTTATGAACCATCATTGATTACCATAAGATGTTTTTGTACTTCTATATGTCTTCCGCATCATAACCATATAATTGTTTTACCTTGCACTTTAATACTTATTTAAAATCTTTCATCTTGTGTGCATTATCACTTGAATCTTCAAATTCCTTTCTTGCAACAAGTGGTAGACTTGCTTGGTAAACTTTATATTGGTTGAATTTTTTTTGCTTATAACTCTGATCTATTTCTATTCTAAACACTCCTCCAACAAGTGAAATATTGCTTATAAAACATCTCTTTTTTAACTTAAACTCTTATTTAGTATTATGATGTTTCTTTTTCGAAATCTTCCGCAATACTCAAACTCTGATTCATTCATGAATTTCAATATAGCTATGTGAGTTTTATTTCAAAAATTCAAATAAAAATATAAACCTATATGCTATGATATTTCCCATTAGATTTAAATGCTTAATATTTCCAATAATTATTATCCATGACTTCATTTCTCACCATAGCGGGGGCGTAGGGTTGTAGACATTAGATAACCTTATCTCTAGTCATGTCTTGTCCTTAACCGAGGAGGGTTCCAGTGGGGCCTTGCGAGGCACTGGGGGAAAAGAGTGCTAGGTTAAGTTTTTGTCTAGTGTTTGCATATGGGATTAACACCCCAACCTACGGCATGTTTGCAGCTCCTCATGCCCATCCGTCACTTAGTACGGGGCTAGGGTGTTGACATATTGTCTGGATAGATTGGTTACTTGGCAATCATGATTGTTTCTAGGCTTAAAACTCTTATTTAAAGGGGAAATCATTATTTTTTGCTTAAACTCAGATATTTAAAAGGGGAAGAACTACAAACAAAAGGGATAAAATAAGTCATAACTCTGATCATTTTCAATGAAAGACAAGTCTAAAACTCCTTATCATTTACTTAACAAGCTCGATCATGTCTTCTCTTTTATTTACACATTTTTTAGTGCTTTGTTTCCCTACCCACTTTTGCTAATAACAAAGGGGGAGAACTAACATGATAAAATGCAAAAGGGGGAGAACTGACAATGATAAATGTAACCCGCTATCATAAACCCAACATTTCAGTTAATAGCATACATATTAAGGGAGCATTCACATAGGGGGAGCTTATATTTAGGGGGAGCAATTCTAAATGCTAAAATCAATAATCATCCTAAAGTCATCACTCTCACACACACACAAGTATAGTCTCATCATGCTTATTTATTAATGCTTTGATTTATCATTAATGGATTTGTTATTATCAAAAGGGGGAGTTTGTTGGAACACGGTCTTCCGCATCTCCTAGGTTTGAGAATAATAAATCCTATGTGTATTTGATCTTGTGTGTTCAAGTGTGCAGGTTAACATAGTCCACATGACTCAAGGAGTACTCATGATGTCTGCCCCCAAATTTGAAGCCAAAATTTGAACAAGATCACTAGCGCCGGCGGTAGCGATAGCGCCCGGCGCTAGCATTGATTAGCTCGAATCCGGCGGCATTTTTAGAAGGAGCTAGCGCCCGGCGGTAGCTACTAGCACTGGCAGTAGTATGGCGCACAAGAGGCATAGAGAAAATTGTTGCCACGGATGGGAGATTCAGCCGCGCAAAATCATTCCTAATCCGGGCTAGCGCCGGCGGTAGCGTAAAGGCTATAAATTGGATGCTTTGGCTCCGAATTCTTCATCCTCCTCCAATCCCAAACTCCAGATCTTCGTGCCACAGCAGAGAGAGGAAGATTCAGAGCGATACTCCCACAATTCCATAAAGCCTTAAGGAGATCCGTGGAGAAGATTTCAACACGCGTCATCATCGTGACGAAAGGCCGCATCGACTACGATCATACTCTGCGGGCCTTCGTCCACTTCTCCAAGAGATCCACATAGAGGGAGTTTTTATATTATTGTCTTTTCATTTCATATCTTTTCTGTAAACGGTAGTGAAATCGCCTCGTGTTGGCGACTAGGTATGGGGTAGGACTTAGGGCTGAAATTCGCCTCGTGTTGGCGACTAGATCTAGGTTAGGTCTAGGGGGTGCTCGAGGCCTTTCTGGGGATAGATCGGCTAGAGCGGCTTGAGGCCGTATCTGGGGAGAGATCGGCTAAAGCCAACCGGTTCGTGGGGATACGAGTCGGTATAGAAAATGAAAAAGAATTTTTATTAGTCGCCTCCGATTTCTAGCGTCACAGAAATCAAGTTTTGTAAAACATTATTTGATATTAATAAAGCATATCTCTGTATTATTTTTTTTACTTGATGTCTCTTTATTAATCTTGCAATATTCCAAAGTTTTTCTAAATATAATCTAAAGTTTTTGAAAACCCTTATTCACCCCCCCCCCCCTCTAAGGGCGCCGACCGATCCAACATAGACCCCATTCAGGAAATGCTGGTCGAGATTCGTTGTCCGGTTGATATGGCGATGTCATTGGCCGTCTCCGCTTTGAAATCTCATGCCAAGCGGTGGTGGAAGTCAGCCCTGGACACAACCTTTGCCAGCCTCGAGTATGCCGACATCACGTGGAAAGAATTTAAGGAGGCATTACTGGAGCACTTTATGCCACAGACAACCAGAGTTAATCTAGATGAACGGTTCATACACTTGAAGCAGGGAAACCTTTCAGTATTAGAACACCAGCTGGAATTCTCGAACCTAGCCCATTTTTCCATAGCTCACCAGTTAGACGACTTCGGTTATGCCAAGAGAATTTACAAAGGCCTCTGAGATGACCTAAGACAGGCCCTACTATAAGTAGCAGATTCCAGTTTAGCCCGAATCATCAATGCAGCAAGGAAGCTGGAGGCAGACCAACTAATGGTGAGGAGCGGGGGGGGGGGGGGGGGGGGGGGGGGGGGGGGGGGGGGGGCAAGGCCAACGGAAGACACAGGGTCGGGCAACAGGGGACATCAAAGATGCAGGTTTGTACAATACAGGAGGGGTGGGGGATGACCCCATCCCGACTTCAGGCAGGAGCAGAGGCCTCTGGCAGTGCTGTCCCCTCAATCGCTGCAGATCCAATAGCCACCTAGACAAGATGGAGGAGTACATCCCCCACAACTATGCTACCATTATATTGTCACCAACCGGGCCACATTTGCATCAACTGCCCCTAAAGATTTCCACTACCACCTCTAGCACTGCCAGCTCAGCAACCCAGGGGCCGAGGCCGAGGACATGGTCGAGGCCGATGATTCGACCGGGCAGAATGTAGACAGGAAGGAGAATAGTTGTACGCTCTAGATCTTGCTCAACCACATAACCCAGAAAGTGTTATAACAGGTATTTAGTAGTTTAAAAGTCTTTCAAATTCCTTGATTTGTAGATTTGATATAGAAATGTTAGAAATAGAAAACTTACCCTCTTTAAAACTACACCATAATTCAGGAATAGTAACCGTGTGCGACAAGCCTGCCTATACCTTGTTCGACATGGGAGCCACCCATAACTTCATCTCTGAGTACTTCATTAAGAGTTTTGGGCCAGGTTCGACTCTACACGGGAGCTCCAAGGAGAGTGCGCCTTCCTAACAGATCGGAGATGGAGTCGATAGCAAATTGCGTCCTAAAGGTGACCATAATCGACGACCTAACACTCAATGCTATGACAACAATCTTGAAGATGCCAGACTTCGACATTGTTTTGGGGATGACATGGCTCACCTGGAACCAAGCCCAAATTGATTGCCCGACAAGGAGAGTCGTGCTGAGATACGACACCACCTACGCGACCTTCGAAGGTACTATCCCAGCTTCCCATCATTTACTTTCAACTACTCAGGCTGTCAAGTCCTATCTACATGGAGATGATGTTTATATAATTTATTTCGAGAAGAAGGAAACATAGACTCCCCTAATCGATATCCCCATAGTTAGCAACTTTCCCGATGTATTTCAAGAAAAACTACCCGAGTTACTGCCGCACATGGAAAAGAACTTTCAGATTACGTCAGTGCTAGGAGCTAGACCCATATCCGGAGCACCCTACAGAATGGCCGCAAATGAGTTGGCGGAGTTCCTTACCTAGCTGCAAGAGTTAGTAGACTCAGGATTCGTCCGGCGAGCTCTTCACCATGGGGATCCCCGATGCTGTCCGTAAAGAAGAAGAAAGGAACTCTTCGATTATGCATCGACTATCGGGAGCTCAACAGACTAACCGTGCAGAACACTTACCCTTTACCTCGGATCGACGAGTTGTTTGACCAGTTGGAAGGAGCGCACTGGTTTTCAAAATTGGACTTGAGAACGGGATACTATCAACTACAGATTCAAGAAGAAGATATTCCGAAGATGGCTTCCATCAGTCAGTATGGTCTCAACGAGTCAAATGAACCGTGTATTAGAAACCTTCCTGGATGTCTTCGTTATAGTGTTCATAGATGATATACTTATTTACTCAAGGACGGAGGAGGAACATACACAACACCTGCCGCTTGTGCTGGAAAGGCTTAGAGAACATAAGTTATATGCTAAGTTTAGGAAGCACCAATTATGGATTAAGGAAGTATCCTTCCTAGGGCATATCTTCAGTGGGGCAGGATTGGCAGTGGATCCGACGAAGGTTCAGGCAGTGCGGGACTGGAATCAACTGAAAACATCATCAGATGTATGAAGTTTCCTGGGACTTGCCGGATACTACCAGAAGTTCATGGAAGAATTCTCTCAGATTGCACTTCCTCTTATGTCATTAACAAAGAAAGACACACCATTCGTATGGACTCCGCAGTGTGAAGCAGCTTTCCAAGAGCTAAAGAATAGACTCATCTCCGCTCTGATCCTTGCACTTCCATCTGGGAAGGAAGGATTTAAAGTGTATACAGATGCATCATACCATGGAATGGGTGTAGTCTTGATGCAACATGGACATGTGATTGCTTACGCTTCACGACAGCAAAAGAAGCACGAGCAGAACTATCCAATGCACGACTTAGAGATGTGAGCCGTGATTTTTGCGCTAAAGATCTAGAGACATTACTTGTATGGGGTTCACTATGACATCCTTTTGGACCATAAGAACCTGAAGTACATAGACACTCAGAAGGACTTAAACATCCGACAGAGGAAATGGGTAGAGTTTCTATGTGATTATCAGTACACGATTCATTACCATCCCGGAAAGGCAAACACAATAGCAAATGAACTCAGTAGAAGGGCTAGCGCGTCGGATGCGGAACCTCAGTTAATGGCCATGGAACTGGTACAGATGCTAGACAACATGCATATTACACTGGTATCCAGGGATGATCCAAAGGTCTATCAGGAATATCTAGCCTCGATGAGCTTAGTTTGTGATATCCGAGATCAGATCAAGGTTGCCTAAGGGTGTGATGCAGAATTAGAACCGGTCTTCAAGACTTTGGAATCAGGTACCGCTAAGGATTATTCTCTGAAAGACGATATCGTGCACTGTTGGGGTAGAATTTATATACCAGTAGGGGATAATATTCGGGAAGATATTCTAACAGAAGCACACCATAGTAGGTATTCAGTGCACCCAGGTCACCAAAATGACTGCGGACTTGAAAAGAACGATGTATTGGCCATGAATGAAAAGGTATATTATCCGCTTCGTGACCCATTGTGAGGCATGCCAACTAGTAAAGGCTGAGTGCAAAAGACCGCGAGGGTTAGTGCAGCCGTTGTCGGTGCTAGAGTGGAAATTTGAGGACATTTCCATGGACTTCGTACATGGGTTACCTCGTTCTCGCTCTGGGCATGACTCCATCTAGGTCATTGTGGATAGGTTGATGAAGGTGACCAAATTTATTCCCACTAAAAAGGGTGCTCCCGTCAGTATCCTGGTACGGTTATTCATGGAACAATTCATCAGATACCATGGAGTACCCAGGTTGATCGTGTTGGATCGAGATGACCAATTTACGTCAAGGGAATGGAAGGCGGTTCAGGCATATCTGGGGTCACGTTTGACATTCAGCACCGCTTTTCACCCACAGACCGACGACCAAACGAAACTACCTATCAGGACAATGGAGGACCTACTAAGGTAATGAGTCCTAGATAGTGGAGAGCTATGGGAAAGATTGCTACCACTCATCAAATTTTCCTACAATAATAGTCAGCAGTATAGCATTGACATGGCTCCCTACGAAGCTCTCTACGGCAGGAACTGCAGGACTCCACTATCCTAGATTCAAGATGAGGACCCAAAGGCGCTGGGGTCGGAATACATAGAAGACACGGACGACCAAATACGACTAATATGAGATCGTATGTTGGAGGCGCAGAGAAGACAAATTAAGTATTATGACGCGCGACATCGCAAGGTGGAATTCCAGATAGGAGACCGAGTATTTTTGAAAATACGACCGACACAAGGGGTCACACGGGTACGACGACTAAAGAAACTCAGTCCGAGGTGCATGGGGCCCTATAGGATCCTAGAACAAATTGGCCATGTGGCTTATAGACTAGAGCTGCCACCGAAGTTGTCTAGGTTGCACGAGATTTTTTATATCTCCTCGCTTAGGAGAGCACTCCTTCGGCCAGAGAAACAGATTACCACTACAACAGGCCCAATATCATCCGACCGCACTGTCCGTTTGGAGCCAATACGGATTAATGACACAGCCATTCGAGTCTTGCGGCGGAAAAAAGTTCTGCTGGTAAAGGTCGTTTGGTCTAATCACGGCCGTGAAGAGCATACATGGGAACCACTGGACCTGATGCAACAACAATACCCATAAATTTTCGAATCAGGTAACACTTAACTGCTAAAAATTTTCATGATTATTCAACTTGATCTAAAACCCCGTACACCTGATCATAATTTTAGGGACGAAATTGTTTTTTTTGTATTGGGATTTGTAACATCCCCCAAACTATTAGACCCCTAGGGATTTGTTTCATGACCAGGTCATGACAAAAATAGGATAAGTGACCTAGGGTACCTTGGTGACAAATTGAATGAGTGGAGAACACCATGGTGTGCACTTAGCCACCATGGGTCATCCCAATTTAAGGAGAATTCAAGGCTAACTCAAGATGGCTAAAGCACCCTATGCATCACCTATAACCATGGGGAAATCCCCTTGGCTGAATTAGAGAATGCTAGGTGGCATAGATGGTTCCTTGAACCTAGATGGTGTCCCTTGATCACTTTAGAGCCTTTGATCTGGCTAGGTCAAGTTACATATGTAGAGCCCAATACTAACTCACCTATTCTAATTGGCCTCACCCTGACATCAAAAACCCTAGGGTGTCCTTAGTAGACTATAAACGTCACCTTGGGTGAACCAAATGGGGTGACTGGGTCCAAGGCCAATAAAGGCCCAATTTGACACAGTTCACCCTAATATGAGTCAATTAGCCTGAGTATGATGAAATTGACCACCCCACACCCTTCATAAACACTAGGGTAGACTAATGAGACAAACTGGACCCAATGGAATAGGTCAATTTTGGGAAATTAGGCCAAATTCTCAAAAAGCCCCAATTTGCCTTAATCCTTTTAATTGGCCATCAATTGCCTCAATGTGATCAAATTGATCACACGCAACCCTCAATGACCATTAGGAGAGACTAGTCGGACAACATTGATCCATTTGGGGTGGACCAATTTTGGGAAATTGGGCCAATTACCAACAAGCCCCAATTTGACCTAATTGAACTAATTCTCTCAATTGACATTCAATTGGTCACATGTGATCGAATTGATCATCCCTAACACTCCAAGATCACTAAGGGAGTCTAATGGGTCCACATTGGACCCTTGAGATAAACCAATTGGGGGGAACTAAGCAAAATTACCAAATTGCACCAAATTACAACTTTTCCTAAATGGTTCAATTGGCCCTTAATTGGCCAAATTGACCAAGCACAATCTATCCTAAACCATAAGGAGAGTGTATGAGACCTAAATAAACCAAAGTGCAGATTCAATTTTGGAAGATTAGGGCAAAATCACCAAATTCCCCAAATTGCCCCTAAAGCCCAAAATTTATAATTATACCCCATATGACCCCACCATGACCTAATTCTCCTTGGACTAGGCCCATAGGGTCTAAGGCACCAATGTTGGTCAGCCACATTGGTTGGGGTGAGCTTGGGTCAAGCCTAACCCATTTACCCCAATTTGGGCTACTTTGAATCAAGTGAACCCCAAAACTAATGCCATTGTGCTCAACCCAACCTATCCAAGCCCACAAGGGGCTGAATTGCCTAGGAGACAATAGGCCCATGAAGGTGGCCCAACAATGGTGGTGGTCTGCCACCACCAAATAAGAATTCAAGGAGAATTAATGGAGTGGTGGCCACTTGGACACCACTACCTCTTTCCTGGACTGCTCTCAGCATCCCCAAGAAAAACTAGCTACAAGGAGCTGAGTTGGCAGCTGTTGAAAGGGGGAGGAGAGAGCTCAAATCCACCTTGCCGACCACCATTAATGGAAACCCCCCCTAATTTAACTCAATTGAGTTAAAATCACCTCTCGCTTGGCAAGAATTTTAGCTCAGGATTAATTTCCTGATGAGCTGGAGGTCTGTATTTGGTTGGCTGAGCAGGTGGCATCATAGAGGAAATCGCCGGTTAATGGCAGCTATCAATATACACTCCCCCGACCCAATTCACTCACACTACCAGCTTTGGAATCAAGAGAGTTGAATAAGCCCTCAGCCAGCTGAAGAATTCATGCCCAATCGGACGGACATTGCCAGGAGCTCACCGGAAAAGCTTGAATGGCACCCAAGAGGAACACCAGGGCTACCACTCACAATCATATTGGTTCCTCTACTCCTCCATCCGTTCTATCTTTCCCCCATTTTTCCTCTTTGAAATCCAAGGTTGCAATGGTGTATCACCATTTCCCTTTTTGATGTTCTGGACCGAAAAATGAAAGGTGCCTGAGGGTTACTCCGGCCACCTCAGGCCAAATGACCACCACCAATCGAAAGACCTAGGTAGGGTGATGGTGGTGGCGGAAGGGTTTCGTCGGAAACCACCGGAAGCCGCCAAAAATTGTCGCACAAAATGGTCCAGGAACCGGAAATCCCAGCTGTTGGCTCATTGGGGAAGAAGACCTTGTGGCCGTCTGATCTTAGAGGCCTGTTAAATGCATACCAGTCTAAATTAAATGTGCATTTTGTCACATTCTAACTCAGAACTTTGATTAATCTTCTGAGGTACTTAGAGGCAAAATCAAGAAATATGTTCAACATAAAAGTTGTAGGGCTTGCTCTTCACAATTTTTAGAAATTTGTGTCATGACATTTGGAGCATTGTAGCTCCCTAGGCACAAGTTTTGGTGAAGGGTGTACAAAGTGTGCATGTATGTGTATTTTATGTATATATCTATAAATACACCATGCATGCAAGTGAAATTTAGAACATAGGTGAGTCATAATGGAACACATCACCTATCCAAAAATCAGAATTTTTGGAGAAATATTTTATATAGTCTTAGAAATAATTTAATTAATTATGCATGTCATGATTATTGGATTATATGAATCCAAATCCACCCAAATCTTCAGTGGAAAGTTCATTAGGTCCCTGGATAAAATTTGGGGCCATTTGGACTCATGCATGTGGAGTTATCCACATGCAAATGAAATCTAGTATGGTTAAATTTTAATATGTGACCTAGGGAGAATATTTGTGAAATTCCTAAACCCCTTGGGCAATAGGTCTGAAATTTTATACAGAGATGTGTTATACCTAGTTCCACATTCTGACCAAATTTAGTTATTTTTGGAATTTATTTTGCCATAGTTTCATTTATTATTTAATAAAGCATGAATATGTAATATTCATGGGTTGGTGATAAATAGTGACCCAAAAATGTGTTAGATGATACTAATGGTGAATATACATCTCTGGTGGAGATTTGAAGTCAATTGACTTAGTGCAAGTGGGGAAAATTTACATGCAAGTTCATGTACAATGCGAATGTATGCTAATAACAAAAACCTTTTCTTGAGTATTTAACTCAATCTGGTTATTGCATGCAAGAAATAATTTACACATGCATAGGATATGATAAAATGCAATTCCTCTAGGAATTTGAGAATTTTTGGAACAAAAATTCACTAAGTTTTTTACTTAAGGTATAAATGTTACAAATGTTAATTAAGGAAATCTTTTGGAGTAAAGCCTTAGGTAAAAATCTGAAATTTTGGCATATGATCTTGTATGATGAAATACACATCTGGAAATTTTGTTAGATTTAATTATTGAGAAGACATCATACTTCCTTCATAATGTAGAACTTGGAGTTATAAATTGAGAAATTTATATCTTGAATTATGGACACTAGAATGCTATGGAAATTTGTACATAGACTTTTGATAGCAATATGATCTTCTGGAAATTTTGTTAGATTTATTTATTGATAAGTCATCATACTTCCTTCACAATGTAGAACTTGGAGTTATAACTTGAAAATTGACATCTTGAATTGTTGCTGCTGCAATGTTATAGAAACTTGTATATTGACTTTTGATATCAATATGAACCTCTAGAAATTTTGTTAGATTTAATTACTGAGAAGACATCATACTTCCTTCACAATGTAGAATCATGGATTATAATTTGAAAATTTGATATCTTGAATTATTTTTGATGGAATTTTATAGAAACTTGTATATAGACTTTTGATAACAATATGAAGCTCTGGAAATTTTCTTAGATTTAACTAGTGAGAAGATATCATACTTCCTTCCCAAAATAGAACCTTGGATTATAACTTGAAAAATTAATATCTCGAATCATTGTTGCTGGAATGTTTTAGAAATTTGCATATATACTTTTGATATCAATATAAACATCTGCAATTTTTCATGAAATTATTTACATATGACAAAAGATACTTCATGTTCAAATTTAGCCTCACCAGGTTTATAAGAATTAATTTAAGAGGCCCATATACGTTATTTGGAGAAACAAAATTAGAAATCTGAATGTTAGTTCCCCTACAACTTCTGGAACTAGAATTGACTCATTCTTAATTAGGATTCATATTATCACCCTTTTAGGACATGTGGATTGATTAAATGCCGCCGATCTGAGAATAGTGAAAACATAAATGTTAGATTTAGACCCTTTCCATATGGCCACCACCCATAGAGTCTTTAACTCTCTGATAATTACATATGCATTGTTAGGCTGAAAGATTAACCATTAGGGAAAACATGGGAAGTAATGGTTGGGGTGCATTTAGTAAAACTATCAGTTCAGGATTTGACGACGACCTTAATAGGAGAGGTGAGGAATGACCTAACAGGAAGTCCAAATTGTAACGAAGGTATTAGTTTGGAACCATCAGGTAGGATTGTGGGATGACACGAAGGAATAGTCGGTCACTAGGAAAGACAGGGTTCGGTGTTCAGTTGAACATCGACACTCGTCTGCCCGAGTCGTAATCCACCCTAGGATATTAGAGTAATTAGAGAGCAAATGGGCATATAAGATTGAGTAATCACCAATAAGAGTAAATATCTTGGAAAGGGGGATTTGGGCTTCAGCCACCATCGCATTCCCTAGTACCGCTGCGAGCCCTTCACCGGGTAGACCTCGGGAAGTCCAGGATTCACCCTAGAACTTCTAAGTATAACTAAACGATAGACAAGAGTAGTAAGTAGGAGAACTTGATGCATAAATTTTGTCCCAAATTTGGGACGAATTGGTACAAGGACGAGTTAAATCCTGCGAGTGGTAGGCTCGATAGAATATAAGCAAGGACTGGGCTGTCCTGCGAGCTGAGGGCTCGGTGTTTCACTTTGAGGCATTGTTGTATCAAGTAGTATGCGTATACCCTGTGTGTTCTTAGGGGCATTCATAAAGGTCTAGGCCAAATATAGTTTCATATATAAGCCTAGGAGTGGTGGACCCGATCCACTGCCCATGTTTGCCTCAACGAGGTGTACCTGAGCGGAGACTCAAAAAGGGAATATAGAGGTGGTGTTACCAGATAGTATGCGGATACCATGTGTGTTCTTAGGGGCGTACAAGAGGTCAAGACTGGGAGATGTGTGACATAAGCCTAGAAGTGGATATTCCCGATCCACTACCCTGTTTGCCTCAACCAGGTACCTGAGTTGACACACTCGAACAGAGGGAACTAATAAAAGGTCTGTACATCCAGAGTCGAGTGGGTGAGTTGCATCATTGCATTGCAAAACATAGCATAACATCATTGCATAAACAAGACCTCGTCGTATAAATTAGTATGGGCTCTTTTATACGATGAGTTTACCTTAGTGCCAGATCCCTTAACTTATATGTTTGTATGAGCATCCATATAAGTTAAGGTTACTTTTATAGCTGCTCTCCTTATATAGAATTTAACTTTTAGATACTTTTGCTATGATTACTATGGCTTGGTGTTTTATTATACTGGTGTTTGAACTTTCTGAATTGTTGTATTGTACATATGGCTCACTTATGGAAATTGCTAGAGATAGACTTTACTTTATTCATAAACAATGCAAAGAGAAATGTCATCTGCATGTATATTACCCCTTGTTGTCCTCCGCTTCCTCCTCCCGCACGGTGCCTAGGAGTCGTGGGTGGAGGGGTCTTATAGACTGACAGTCAGTTGTGACATAACAAATAGGAGCGCCAGGAGGAGCAGACCCACAACTAGAGGAAGGAACATGACACGGTAGCGAGGCTCGGACTTGGACTCTCAGCAGCTGCGGGGAGAGCACTAGTGAGCGACCCTCTTCTGATACCCACTCTTCACGTCTACCCTGGGCAGAGCAGAGAGTTATACATTCATGAAGGCACTAGTCTGTGTCAGTGTTTGCAATGCTTTATCTTTGCCAAGAGAGAGGCCAAGAAAATATGATGTATCGGGCTTAAGCCCTTTTTTACTCTAGCATTTCTTTTTCAGTACTCTATCTATTTTTGTATCTCATTTGGACAAGTATCTTAATGATTATGTGATTGTTATGGACATGTTTTATTATTTATACTATGATGTATGGTTGGCCTGGATGAATGATTAGTCGGCAGGATCGACGTATAGTGGTGGTGACCATCCAGTGAGTTGGTTCCACCGCAAGACGACGGTTCTCGGAGGTAAGGACCGAAAATGTAAGGAAAAAAGAGGGTCTTACAACCAGCCTATCCGCTGTCACTACTGTTAGTTTCTTGGTCATGTGAAATCTGAGTGTCGCAAGCTTCAGCGGGCTCTGCTGTCTGGACATTAGCGTGCTCCTGGTGCTCCTTCAGCTCACTTCTCTACTGCGGCGCAGTCACTCACAGTTTCTGAGCTTGCCCAACAGATTGCACAACAGTTCTCTTAAAGTTCTTGGCCTCGCTCCTCTACCTCCGTGCTCTCACTGGATGCTTCAGCTGCCTCCGCCTCCCATCCAGCTGCCTCCTCCCTCGTAGGTATCTCTCCCTACGACTGGTTTCTTGACTCTGGAGACTCATTTCACATGACATATGATGCCACTTACCTCTTGTCCTGTTAGCATGTCTCCTCTGATCTTAGTATCATGGTCGCCAATGACACCATTCTTCCCATCACTAGTCATGATCTCCTCCATACCAGTCATTTTCATATTCCCGGTGTCGCCTACATTCCCAAACGATCCACAAACCTTATATCTGCCAGACAACTCACATCCCATGGTTGTCTTGTTATTTTTGATGTGTTTGCGTGTCATGTGTAGGATTGCCTGATTGGGACACTCCTTGGAGTTAGCCGTCTCTATAGTGAGGTTTACTTTCTTGATCAGCGTCATCTTCCATCGTCTCAATTGTCACCGATAGTGTCTACTTATTTGTCTTCCTTTGGTGGCCTTCTCTCAGTAGAATCACCGTCTTGGTCATCCTAGTGGCTCGCATCTGACATCTCTCTTCAATCATGGTTTTCTCGGTCTTGTTACTATCAATAGTTGTCACACTTAAACGGGTTGTAAGCTTGGTAAACAACTACAACTCCCCTATCAGTCTAGTGAGTCTAGGTCTTAGTGTCCTTTTAATTTAGTTCATTATGATGCATGAGGTCCCGCACTTTTTGTATCCAAGGGTGGACACCGATACTATGTTCTCTTTGTTGATGATTATTCCCGCTATTGTTGGATTTACTTTATGCATTCTCGCTCTGAATTTTTTTAGATTAATGTTATGTTTTCTACTATGGTGCGCACCCAGTTTTCTGCTTCCATCCGTATCTTTCATTCCAACTCAGGGGGGGGGGGGGGTTAATACTTCTCTCATGCCTTTTGAGATCTGCTTGCTACTCACGGTACTCTCCCTCAGCTTTCCTGTCCCAGTGCCCATACTTAAAATGGCAACACATAAAGGAAGCATCGTCATATTATTGAGACAACTCACACCCTTCTCATCTCCTCCCACGTTTCTCCTCATTTTTGGGCTGAGGCTGTTTCCACTGTTGTCTATCTTATTAACCTTCATCCTTCTACTTTCTTTCCGGGATTGAGTCCTTGTGCATGTCTGTACTCTCAACCCCCACGCTACACTCATCTTTGTGTTTTTGGCTGTCGGTGTTATGTTCTACTCTGTCCATGTGAGCGCACCGAGCTCTCTGCTCCGTCTGTACCATGTGTTTTTCTACCGAGCACAAGGGATATCGATGTTATGATTATGTTCCACGTTGAATTTGTATCTCACGTGATGTCACTTTCTATGAGTCTCACCCTTTCTTTGTGTCCTCCGTCCCCTTAACCTCGCACTCAACTGTGACTCCTCTGATGTGCAGTTTCTCACTCTTCCCATGTCACCGCCTCATGTCTCATTCTCTCCATCGGTATGTACACCTCCTCTCCTCTTGCCACTAGCTACACCATCTATGACCTCTCCAGTCTCACCTTCTCCCTCCTCTTCGCCACCCACTTGTCTTTTTGATGCGCTCGTCGTCCCTCTTCCATATTACTACACTCGTCATCCTCCTCGCGTTCCTTCATCTCCGGTGCCTCCCAACTTAGTGTCTGTCTCCTCCAGCGAGTGCTTTGTGGATAATTCTCATGCGCTCCGCAGCCCACCTCATGAGTGACGTCCTCCCAATCGCCTCAGTCTTGCTACACTATAACATGACCTTCCTGCCCTTCCTGCTACCGCCTATGGTACTCCAGAGACGACTTCCTATCGTGAGGCTGCCCAGATACCTGAGTGGCATTCTACTATGTATGCTGAGTTAGAGGCGCTTGAGCACACTCGTACCTGGGAGTTTGTTCCCTTTCCACCCATTGTTGTTCTCATTACTTGCAAGTGGGTCTTCAAGGTCAAGACTCGCTCAGATGGTTCTGTAGAGAGGTACAAGGCTCGACTTGTTGCTTGTGGTTTTCAGCAGGACCAGGGAAGAGACTATGATGAGACTTTTGCTCCAGTCGCTCACATGACTACGATCGGTAATCTCATTGTAGTTGCTGTTGTTAGCCACTGATCTCTGTTCCAGCTCGATGTGAAGAATGCTTTTCTTTACGGTGACCTTCAGCTGGAGGTGTACATGATCCCTCCTCCCGGTCTCTCCTCTCCTCCAAGCCTTATCTGCCACTTGAGAGGAGCTCTTTACAGGCTCAAGTAAGCACCCCACGCGTGGTTTACACATGTCAGCTCAGCCATTACTACCATCGGTTTCCAGCTGAGCCCACATAATCCATCCCTATTTGTGCACTCCTTCTCTCATGGCCGGACTCTTCTGTTACTTAATGTGGATGATATGATCATTACTGGTGATGATCCTTCTCATGTAGCCTTCGTCAAGCATCACCTTCAACAGCAGTTTCAGATGACTGATCATGGACAGCTGAACTATTTCTTGGGTCTTGAGGTCACCTCTACAGACCATGGTTTTCAGCTCTCTCATATGGATGATATGATCATTACTTTATGTGAATGATATGATCATTACTGGTGATGATCCTTCTCATGTGGCCTTCATCAAACATCACCTTCAGCAGCAGTTTCAGATGACTGATCTTGGACAACTGAGTTATTTCTTGGGCCTTAAGGTCACCTCTACACACTGTAGTTTTCAGCTCTCTCAGCATCGTTACATACCAAATCTGTTGGACATGTGTGTCACATCCCTTTGTTTGAGAATAGCAAATCCCAAATTGTATTTGATCTTGCTTGTCGTGTGTTTATAGTGTGCAGGAACTATAGGTGCAATACTCTATAGGTAGAAAGCAGCTTCAAATCAAATTATCTGAAGGAGGGATACCGCTAGCGCTAGCGATACCGCCTGGCGCTAGTGCTATCGCAGGCGCTAGCACTACCGCCTTGCGCTAGTGCTATCGCAGGCGCTAGCACTACCGCCTTGCGCTAGCTCAAGTTCGTGCACAACGCCACGCCGCGACGGTTTCTTAACCGCATCTACACGAACACTACCGCAGATGCTAGGAGCTACCGCATGCGCTATCTCCAAGTTCTATAAAATGGATATTTCTCTCTCATTTTGGCGAATCCATCCCTGAGAGAATACAAGTGCCAAAATTCCATTGTTGTTATGCTGCCGAAGATGGATCTCCCACAAAAAGCTTAAGGAGAATTCTGGAGGAGAACTACGTCATGCTACATCCAAAGGACGATCGCTTCGACCTCGCTCATACTACATCGAACCTTCATCTCCAACTTCAGAAGATCTCATATAGGGAGTTTTTTATTGTTGTTACCATTATTTCTATTTCATTCCATTTTGTAACCGTATAGAGAATTCGCCTTGTATTGGCGACTAGGTCCTTGCGCGGCTTAGTGGGTAATTCGCCACGTGAGTTGGCTACTAGGTCTAGGAGATTAGATCTAGGGGGTGCTCGAGGCCATATCAGGGGAAGGATTGGCTAGAGCGGCTTGAGGCCATATCCGGGGAAGGATAGTCTAAAGCCAACCGATTTGTGGGGATACAAGTCGGTATAGAAAAGGAAAAGACATTTACTTTTGTACGGCTCCGATTTCTAGCGATACTGAAATCAAATTTATGTAAACACTTTTTCATATAATACAATCATGTCTCTTTTTGTGTTTACTTGATTTCTTTCATTTGGCATAAATTTTACTATATTAGTTACTAAGCTTTCAATTCAAACCACTTTATCTAAATTGTTTATTTTAATCTCTTTCATCATAAAACAATTTAGCACTTATTTCTAAATTCTAAAATTGGAAATTACAATATTATCTTCCTTTAGCTAAATTGATATTTCGCTCTCGTTTATTTCAAAACAATTTAGTAATTTGCCAAAACTTATAAAAAGAATTTTTATTCCCTTATTCACCCCCCCTTTAAGGGCGCATATCGATCCAACAAGTGGTATCAGAGCGTAGGTTATTCCAGATCGGTTTAAAAATCAGGAATAATGGCGCTTCATGATCTCGCATCCACTAGAAGGGAAAGTATGTATGAAAATGAAAAATCCTTATGTCCACCATTATTTATGGGTGAAAATTATAATGGGTGGAAAACTCTTATGGAAAAATTTCTTAAATCTTTGGATATTGAAGCATAGGAGACATCGTCGACAAAGGATGCTTGTCGTCGTGATGATGAGCAAAGCAACCTCCGAGAAGTAGCGTGTTCGTCGATCACTGAGACATAGCAAGATCGTCGAATGAAGAATGCCGATCGTCGAACGAAGGATGGCAAGTTCGTCGATCGCAGAATGTAGTTCGTCGATCGCAGAATGTTGTTCGTCGAACGCAGAAGGAAGATCGTCGAGCTCAGAAGGAAGATCAACGACCGCTGAGATTTGGCATGTTCGTCGAGCGCAGAAGCAAGATCGTCGAACGCGAATAAGACGCAGTATCGTCGACTTCACCAAAGTGGCCGTGTCGTCGAGAAAGAACAAACATCGTCGTAAAGAATGCATGTCGTCGAGAGAACAATATGATCACGACGACATGATGGAAGAAGGAAGATTGCGAAGACATAGTCAGAGATAGCTTGTCGTTGTAATGATGCAAGTGTCTTCAAGACAAAATTCAAATGTTGCGGACGCGCTGTCAGCATTTAATGCCGTCGGCTGATTGTCCAATCAGCGCGTGCACCTAAGGAATCGAGCCATCAACACATGCTCCTATAAAAAGAATTTTTATTCCCTTATTCACCCCCCCTTTAAGGGCGCATATCGATCCAACAAGTGGTATCAGAGCGTAGGTTATTCCAGATCGGTTTAAAAATCAGGAATAATGGCGCTTCATGATCTCGCATCCACTAGAAGGGAAAGTATGTATGAAAATGAAAAATCCTTATGTCCACCATTATTTATGGGTGAAAATTATAATGGGTGGAAAACTCTTATGGAAAAATTTCTTAAATCTTTGGATATTGAAGCATAGGAGACATCGTCGACAAAGGATGCTTGTCGTCGTGATGATGAGCAAAGCAACCTCCGAGAAGTAGCGTGTTCGTCGATCACTGAGACATAGCAAGATCGTCGAACGAAGAATGCCGATCGTCGAACGAAGGATGGCAAGTTCGTCGATCGCAGAATGTAGTTCGTCGATCGCAGAATGTTGTTCGTCGAACGCAGAAGGAAGATCGTCGAGCTCAGAAGGAAGATCAACGACCGCTGAGATTTGGCATGTTCGTCGAGCGCAGAAGCAAGATCGTCGAACGCGAATAAGACGCAGTATCGTCGACTTCACCAAAGTGGCCGTGTCGTCGAGAAAGAACAAACATCGTCGTAAAGAATGCATGTCGTCGAGAGAACAATATGATCACGACGACATGATGGAAGAAGGAAGATTGCGAAGACATAGTCAGAGATAGCTTGTCGTTGTAATGATGCAAGTGTCTTCAAGACAAAATTCAAATGTTGCGGACGCGCTGTCAGCATTTAATGCCGTCGGCTGATTGTCCAATCAGCGCGTGCACCTAAGGAATCGAGCCATCAACACATGCTCCTATAGGATGGGCATCTGACAGAAAAGGACATTGCATGTGACCGTTGTGCGATTCCTGTCTTATAAAAAGGAACGATGGGTGCCCTAGGAACTCTCTCAAACATCAGAGCAAGAAAGTATCCCGTCGTTACTCTTGAACAATATATTCTGCGGAGAAGAAGAAGGACAAGGAGGGAACAATAAACAATTGTTCTCTGAAGAATTAGTTATCTTCATCGACTGATAAGAAGTCATTCGTCATTTGGCTAAGGGAGAAGTCTGAAGAAAGAGCCGTGCTGTAAAGCTTAGATCTGAAGCATCTTCTTCAACTCAAGAAGCCGATCTCCATCAGGCTAAGTTGCCAATCACCATCAGGCGGAAGAAGCAGTTTTATTTACTGTTATTTCTTGTAAGGCTTGCGGGCCAATTTGTCTAGCTTGAGGGAAGGAGAGCTGTGAGGCTTGAGGGCCAGGGCAGTGCACTTGCGGGTGCGATCTGTCGAGCTAGCGGGCTCGGGGGTAGTAGGGGATTGCGGGCCTAGGCTGTTGGAACTTGCGGGTCCGTGTGTTAGGGCTTAAGGGCCTGAGTGTCGAGCTTGCAGGCTCGGGGGCAGTAGGGGCTTGCGGGACTAAGCTGTGGGGACTTGCTGGTCCATGCTATAGGGATTGAGGGCCTGAGTGTTGAGCTTGCGGGCTCAGGGGCAGTAGGGGCTTGCGGGCCTAGGCTGTTGGGACTTGTGGGTCCGTGGTGTAAGGCTTGAGGGCCTGAAGATTTTGGCGGCATTTGCCGAGCCTAGCACACTGCTAGGTAGGCGCAGAGGGAGAGAGGACTACTCAAGACACCCGGTCTTGAGGAACCTCTATAGATCGTTGTGTGTTTTCTGTGGTTTGTTCCATACATTACATATCTATTGATCAAGAATCAAGAACACCTAAAAGGGGATAATATAATTTGAAAAACTTATTCACCCCCACTCTAGGTGATAAAGTAGACACCCCATGAACAACAAGTGGTACTAAAGCGAGGTTGTTCAAAGAAAAGCTTAACAGCTTGAACAGATCTTCCAGCGGGTGTCTAAGTATCATCGCTATGGAGTCAGGTATAGCTATATGTTCCAGGGAGAACTTTTCCATTTGGAAAGTTAGAGCAAGAATATTCATGGAAGCAATGGATCCTAGAATGTTCGGAGTTGTTCAAGAGGGGTCTTTCACCTCTCAAATAGTGTCCATGAAAATCCTAGACAACTTGGATAAGAAAGCCAAAGACGTTATTGCTGGTGCAGCCTCCACGTTTCAGAAACTGTCTCACTACATGACAGCAAAAGAGATGTGGAACTCTCTAACTGTCCTTATTGAAGGACCTCAAGAAGAGAGTCATCAGGATGAGTTGGGATTGACCGTCTCATCGGCGTCAGAAGAAGAGAGTCATCAGGATGAGTTTGGACTGACCGTCTTATCTGCGTCAGAAGAAGAGAGTCATCAGGATGAGGTTTGTCCCAAGCACATAAGGGCTCCTCTTTCTACTTCAGACTTTGATTCGGAGACAAACTCATCCAGCAATGATGACTGGTCCAAATCATACAATGATATTCTAGAAGAAGTCAAGACTCTCAAGATGCTGTGCAAGCAGCAGGATGCAAAAATCTCCTCTCTTCAAGCAAGAAATCTTGATCTCTCACAGAAAGCAGAAAAGCTAACTCTAGAAAGTGCTGAGCTGTGTCAACTCAAAAAAGACTCGATAGACAAATTTGGGAAAACTCTGAAGGCACTGATTGAAAGCAAGGAGCTGTGCCGCTCACTAACCAGAGAAGTAGGTCTTCTGAAGAAGGACAAAATGCAGCCCAATGTCCTGAA
Source organism: Dactylorhiza incarnata (assembly GCA_033032865.1). Taxonomy (NCBI): domain Eukaryota; kingdom Viridiplantae; phylum Streptophyta; class Magnoliopsida; order Asparagales; family Orchidaceae; genus Dactylorhiza; species Dactylorhiza incarnata. Next base: position 2,742,401 of record JAWHQI010000299.1, read on the forward strand.
GGTCATTGTCCTGAAGGTCAAGAATGACAACACCAGAAGGGTGGAGGATAAGCTAGTCACTGAAGTGAAGCCCGTTACAAGCTCCTTCAAATCCAAGATCACGCCTAGAATCCACAAAGATCCCCAGAAAGGTGTGAGGAGGCAAAAACATGTTGAGCTCAGAGAAGAAAAGAAATCCTTAAAAAGGACTGACTCTAGAAGGATAACTGTGGTTGACAACAACATAAATCATGTCCACCATCAGCACAGTGCACATTCTTTGCTTCATTTAGTCGTTTGCACACAAAGAACCCCTGCTCATACAGCCAGAAAAAAGGGAAGATACAATAGGTTTGAATGCTGGTGCTGTGGAAAAATAGGACACTTTGCCATTGACTGTTGGCACAACTCTAGTGTACCCAGTACAAAAAAGAGACCTTCCGGAGCGGCTGAGGTAAGTATAAGAATTCCTTATTGGTCTAACAAGAACCTAGGACCCAAGTTATCTTGGGTTCCTAAGGGATTTTAAATCCGTTTTGCAGGGTAGTCCATTTAGCCAATCAGAAGCACACCAGGCTAATGGACCATAAGTTATCTAGGGTCAACTCTGGACTAAAGAGTTCCTAACCCCATGTCAAGGTGCACTAGTTGAAGGGGTGTTATCACATCAAGGGGGATTCACTCACTCAAGAAAATCTCAAGTGGAGGAAAGAAGTCAGAAAGGGGGAGAAATGGCATCAAATGCTCAAGACAAAATTGCTCAAGAAGGCCTCCAAGATAGGGGGAGAAAAGAAGTAGGGGGAGCCGTAAAGAAGAGACATCAAATCAAGGGGGAGCCACAGGTTTGATGCACTCAGGGATTTCAGCAAAGATAAGTTTCTTACATGCTCAAAGTTAAGATTATAATGTTTATTGTCCAGTGAAAGTCGTCTTGAATTGAGATTCTGACTTCTTCAAATAGGGGGAGATTGTTGGGAATCTTGCCCACATGATTCCTGATTTGAAGAAGTCATCAAGTCAAGAAAACTTCACTTTGTATTTGATTACTTCTCTAGCTTAAAGTCTCTGGAAATTAAAGAAATGTCGTCGAGAAGAATAGGAGACATCGTCGACAAAGGATGTTTATCGTCGTGATGATGAGCAAAGCAACCGCCGAGAAGTAGCGTGTTCGTCGATCGCTGAGACATAGCAAGATCGTCGAATGAAGAATGCCGATCGTCGAATGAAGGATGGCAAGTTTGTCGATCGCAGAATGCAGTTCGTCGATCGCAGAATGCTGTTCGTCGAACGCAGAAGGAAGATCGTCGAGCTCAGAAGGAAGATCGACGACCGCTAAGATTTGGCGTGTTTGTCGAGCGCAGAAGCAAGATCGTCGAACGCGAAGAAGAAGCAGTATCGTCGACTTCACCAAAGTGGTCGTGTCATCGAGAAAGAACAAACATCGTCGTAAAGAACGCATGTCGTCGAGAGAATAATATGATCACGACGACATGATGAAAGAAGGAAGATCGTGACGACATAGTCAGAGATAGCTTGTCGTTGTAATGATGCTAGTATCTTCAAGTCAGAATTCAAATGTTGCGGACGCGCTGTCAGCATTTAATGCCGCCTGCTGATTGTCCAATCAGAACGTGCACCTAAGGAATCGAGCCATCAGCACATGCTCCTATGGGATGGGTATCTGATAGAAAAGGACATTGCATGTGACCGTTGTGTGGTTCCTCTGTCTTATAAAAAGGAATGATGGGTGCCCTAGGAACTCTCTCGAACATCAGAGCAAGAAAGTATCTCGCCGCTACTCTTGAACAATATATTCTGCGGAGAAGAAGAAGGACATGGAGGGAACAATAATCAAGTGTTCTCTGAAGAATCAGTTATCTTCATCGACTAATAAGAAGCCGTTCGTCATCGGGCTAAGGGAGAAGTTTATAGAAAGAGCAGTGCTGTAAAGCTTAGATCTGAAGCATCTTCTTCAACTCAAGAAGCCGATCTCCATCATGCTAAGTTGCCAATCACCATCAGGCAGAAGAAGCAGTTTTATTTACTGTTATTTCTTGTAAGGCTTGCAGGACAATTTGTCTAGCTTGAGGGCTGGAGAGCTGTGAGGCTTGAGGGCCAGGGCAATGCACTTGCGGGTGCGATCTGTCGAGCTTGCGAGCTCGGGGGCAGTAGGGGCTTGCGGGCCTAGGCTGTTGGGACTTGCGGGTCCGTGTGGTAGGGCTTAAGGGCCTGAGTGTCGAGCTTGGGGGCTCAGGGGCAGTAGGGGATTGCGGGCCTAGGCTGTTGGGACTTGCGGGTCCATGTTGTAGTGCTTGAGGGCCTGAGTGTCGAGCTTGTGGGCTCGGGGGCAGTAGGGGCTTGCGGGCCTAGGTTGTTGGGACTTGCGGGTCCGTGGTGTAAGGCTTGAGGGCCTGAAGTTTTTGGCGGCGTTTGCCGAGCCTAGCACACTGCTAGGTAGGCGCAGAGGGAGAGAGGACTACTCAAGACACCCGGTCTTGAGGAACCTCTATAGGTCGTTGTGTGTTTTCTGTGGTTTGTTCCATACATTACATATCTATTAATCAAGAATCAAGAACACCTAAAAGGGGATAATATAATTTGAAAAACCTATTCACCCCCCCCCCCCCCCCTCTAGGTGAAAAGTAGACACCCCATGAACAATAACCCCTTTTTATTTTAGTTAAATGATGTGGACATTCATAAATATAGCATGTGATTTGTGGACTTGAACTTCTATTTTTCATTTATACTTTTCTTCTTCTGTGATCGATATGGCTGGCAGGATCGGCACTTTGTAGTGGCGACCTTCCTGTGTGTTGGTGCCACCGCAAAGCGGTGGTTCTGGGCATAAGACCCAGTTTTGAAAGTAAAAAAATGGGGTCTTACAACTCCTGCCCAACAACATTTCTAGATAGTGAGGCATAAGAGAAGATACAATAGGTATGAGTGTTGGTGTTGTGGAAACATTGGCCACTTTGCATTGGACTGGTGGTTCAATCTAACAGTACCTAGTGCAAGAAGAATGCAGGTCACTCATATGTGTGACATTTCAGCTTGCCCCCTAACAGAAACCTAGGACCCAAATTCAATTGGGCACCTAAGGGTAAGTAATCTTCCTTGCAGGTATGTCCAAATGGCAACTAGTCTCTCATTTGGTATTTGGACAATGGTCGCTCCAGGCACATGGCTGTAGTAAATAGGCATACAGGAAAACTCAATCCAGAGAAAATAAACCAAAAGTTACACTTGGGGATTCAAACAAAAAGAATAGACATAAAGACAATAAGCAGATGGGAGAAGAAATTTCCCAAAAAGATGGCAGGTGAACCTTCCTCTCCATAAACTGATGCCACTCAAACACCAACACACCTCCCATATGAAATTCAACCCTCTCTTGCTTCTACTGGGGGGGGGGGGGGGGGCTCTAAGAAAAGTTAGAATATATCCTCAAAACTACTCAAGAGGCTGTTTTGAATATGGAAATTTCGGAATCTGAGAAAGATCCAAATGGTGGACATGAAGTTATTAAAGAAGTAGAAGAATCTATCAGATCCTTGCATGAATTTCTCAATGATGACATGCATCTACATTCAAATGAAGAAGAATTGGGCAACCCTCTCAAATCCCTGCAACAATGGAGGGGGAGTCCCTTGCTCAAGTGAATATCAAATTGGTATTTCTATATGATAGATGTGAAGGAGGAAATCTAAGTGGCACTGTCTCCAAGAATCATTCAACAAGTGCTGAAAAACTTCTCAAGTTAAACAAGTACCAGATGAGAATCTCAACAACATAGATGAATTCTCAGCGATACAAAATGAAAAGTCTCGGAGACAAAATCTAAGTCTTGACGATATTAGTGGAGTCTCGACGACAAGGTTGAAGTAATCACGACGACACATTCGATGACAAAAATGCACATCATCAAAATACAATCCAGGCACTTAATGCAATATTGGATCTTTAATCAAAGCCATCTGATGGATTCTTAATATATTAACCCGGACAAAAAGGTACGCACCTCTTCATCTACTTCTAATATAAATATAGTGAATGCTTAGGTCAAAAATTACACTTTCATTTGCCCTAAGTCATTTCCGCGACAAACCTCTGTTCCATCTCCGACAATCATTTATTCTCAACGTTCTACCTCAATGGATCCCAAGAAGGAAGAATCTTCAGTCATCTCCGACTGTCAGCTTATGAGAGGAGGATTCAACTCCTATTCTGAAGAAATTAGGTCAGAAATTGGACTGGTGGAATAGGCAGGGCTGGAATATCTGCTCTGTGAACCATGTGTTCTCATGAACAGGGAGCTCCAGGAATTCTTTGATGGAGCGAGAATCAATCGTTCAGAGACAATCCTAAAGTCTGCAGTGGCTGGAAAGAATATCAAAATGTCTGCCAAGAGCTTAGGAAAAGCCTTGAGGATTCCAAGACTAGAGAAAGAAATTGGAAAGGAAGATCTGACTACTGAAGACCTCTCTGCAGGATATGCCTGGTGTGGGCAAAGTGGCAAGACCTATGGGTCTATTAAAATGGTAGAATTCAACAATAAGGGAAAATTACTAGCATACATTATAGCGAAAGTACTACTGTGCAAGCATGGTTCCCATGACAGGATTTCCAAGAAAATGTTTGAGGCAATGTGCAGGATCATTGTTTCAAAGAAGACAGACTGGAGAAAGTTCATATTCCAAAGGTTTAAGAACACCTTAAAGACCCCTTCATTTGGAAGAATCTTATCTATCTTCCTCCTAAATACCCTTAGGGATGTGGTGAAGAGAAACATGAGAGTACCTCTACATTATTCAAAGAGGTTAGATTCAAAGATGCTGGATAGATGGGAGAGAGTTATCTCCAAAACCCCTAAGATTACCCAAGCAGCTGAAAAAGGAAAGAAAAAGAAAGCTATAATAGTTGATGATTCAGAGGAGGACGGGTCCTCTAGCATTTTTGAAAGAGGAGGAGCATCATCAATTCTAGACCCAAACCTGTCCAAGGTTATTGAAGAAAGAAGAAGCCCCATTCTGGGCAGTGATCCAGTTGAGGGGGAGTTGCTGGTTGGAAGCTCAACCCAAAACACTAAGAGAGTTGAGTGGGAGTTCCCACATGGGTACTCAACCCAAGACACTGAGAGAGTTGAGGGGGAGCCCTATCTGGGGTCTCTACCCTGGAGGGTCAAGCTGAAGGACCTGCAGCTGAGAAAGTAGTTCAGGAGAAGGATGCTCCAGAGAAGGTAGTTGCAGACAATTTGCCAGAGAATTATGGATGTTCTGATCCCCAAACTGGGCTTGACCTAGTTCTGATCAAAGGCAAGAAAGTGCTGGTGGAAGAAGATGAGTAGATGTAGGTAGACTCTCCTGACCTTTTGGCTCAAGATAATCCTTCTAGAGGTTCATCAGAGGAAAATGCTGCTCCAGATGTGGATGTAGTTGGACCATCTACTATACAATCAGTCTCCCTATTCCACATGATCTCAGCACTGCTAAACATTCAAAGGGAGAAGATGGAACGATTCATTCTACAGACAGTTGATGGTCTCAGGCAAGAGATGAAGGCTGAGTTGCAGTGTGTGAAAGATGACATGCATCATTTGAATACTCAGCATACTCAGTTCCTTCACTTGGCAGCTCTATCTATGGAACGTGTTGGTGAGGAGGTCAACAGAGTTGGGCATCAAACCCATGGAATAATGTAGAATCAGTCAACCATTTCAGGAAATATATATGGAGCGTGCATTTCGACAGGTGGTAGGTTTCATGAATCAAGACAGAGATCAACTTCTAAACATAATGAATAAAAATACTCAAACTATAGATGCACATCTGCTAGAAGTAAGAAATAACTTGGATGATGCTGAACAACACCTACTTGAGAGGATAAATTTGGTACAAGTAGCCCTTGATGATCACATTGTTGAAGAAGTCCTAAATGCGGAGAAGGCAATGATAAATGCTGGCTCAAATCATGCCATGTGGTCTGTCAATCAAGTTAAGCAAGCTTTACAGAAGCCTCCCTCTGTCTATGAGTTAGCAGAACCATCTGAAAGAACTGCCTCATAGGCATAAGATATAGAAATTGGAAAATCTGCCAGCTCCAAAAAAAGGAAAAGGGTTCAGAGCTAGATATACAGGCAGAAGAGGCTAAGGAAAATTGAGCAGGATCCATAGTCATGCAAGTGGAGTCCTAACTCTAGGACCCTAATCTCAGAAGCCTGGATGGAGTTTGGATACCCTTAAGATGGGACAGAAAGAGTTTACTATTCTGCTGACTGGAATATGCATTTAACTCAAATGGAGAAAAGGAGAAATCATATCCGCCGCACCGGCGGACCCCCCCAACTCGCTAATTTTAGGCATTGCATATGAATTCTACTGGCATCTCTTGCGAGCTAGGACCTGACCCGACGAGTCATGCGACCACCACATCTAACCGTCTCGCAGTTACCCTTGGACTTGGTGTCTTACATCAATGGCGGTTTCATATTTCTTGCGAGCGAGCCCTAGGGCTCGCCCTATTCAAGGTCTTGAGAGGTTCGGCGAACCGAAACCCTTAACATGAATGGCTTACTTGCCTTCCTCTCCAGAGATCAACCTGACCCACCGTCTATGAGTGGCTGGCAACAGAATCGATCTGGGGCACTCCAGCACCAAAAACTTTCCACCTTGCCAGCCTCTCCAGAGATCAACCTGACCCACCGTCTATGAGAGCCCGACAGCGAAATCGATTTGGGGTACTCCAGCACCAAAAACTTTCAACCTTGCCAGCTTCTCCATAGATCAACCTGACCCACCGTCTATGAGAGCCAGACAGCGGAATCGATCTGGGGCACCCCAGCACCAAAAACTTTCCACCTTGCAAGACTCTCCAGAGATCAACCCGACCCACCGTCTATGAGAGATCGGCAGTGGAATCGATCTGGGGCACTCCAGAACCAAAAACTTTCCACCTTGCCAGCCTCTCCAGAGATCAACCTGACCCACCGTCTATGAGAGCCCGTTAGCAAAATAGATCTGGGGTACTCCAGCACCAATAACTTTCCACCTTGCCAGCCTCTCCATAGATCAACCTGACTCACCAACTATGAGAGCCCGCCAGCGGAATCGATCTGGGGCACTCCAGCACTGAAAACTTTCCACCTTGCCAGCCTCTCCAGAGATCAACCTAACCCACCTTCTATGAGAGCCCGACAGTGGAATCGATCTGGGGCACTCCAGCACCAATAAATTTCCACCTTGCCAGCCTCTCCAGAGATCAACCTGACCCACCGTCTATGAGAGCCCGATAGTGGAATCGATCTGGGGCACTCCAGCACCAAAAACTTTCCACCTTGCCAGCCTCTCCAGAGATCAACCTGACCTACCGTCTATGAGATCCCGACAGCGGAATCGATCTGGGGCACTCCAGCACCAAAAATTTTCAACCTTGCCAGCATCTCCATAGATCAACCTGACCCACCGTCTATGAGAGCCTGACAGCGGAATCGATCTGGGGCACTCCAGCACCAAAACCATTCCACCTTGCCAGCCTCTCCAGAGATCAACCTGACCCACCATCTATGATTGCCCGACAGCGGAATCAATTTGGGACACTCCAGCACCAAAATCTTTCCACCTTGCCAACCTCTCCTGAGATCAACCTGACCCACTGTCTATGAGAGCCCAACAGCGGAATCGATCTGGGGCACACTAGCACCAAAAACATGGGGACTCCTTCTTAGAAAAACTTCCAAACTAATATAATGAGAGTAGAACAAATAACAAGTCAATTACAAAAAACTTCAATGATAGAATCGTTTTAGGTTATCCCCACTCCTGGCCAGGCCAAGGAGTACCCCATCCACATCCCGGAGGTGGTACCCTCCTGACTTGAGTGCCTCGTCTACAATATATGACCCCTCCCAGTTAGGATTGAGCTTTCCTACCGCGGCTCCTCTCCCGGCCGCATCGACCTTCTTCAGCACCAGGTCTCCTTTCTCAAACTGTTTTACTCGGATGTGCTTGTCGAAGTACTGAGCCATCCGTCATTTGAACTCTTCTTGTCGGATGGTGGCTAAGTGCCACAACTCCTCCACCAGGTCCAGAGATAGCCTTTGTTCTTACCCATTTTCCACTAGCCATTCTTCACCCCCCTCGCCCGCGATGATTACCCTGGGGGACTTTACTTCGAACTCCATTGGGAGAATGGCCTCGAACTCGTGGGAAAGCTTGAATGGAGTCTCTCCCATGGTCATATTCAGAGTGGTCCTCAGGGCCCAGAGGACCGAGGGTAACTGTTCTACCCAGTTCCCCCTGAGGTTCTCGACCTTCTTCTTTAGCAAGTTCACTATAATTTTATTTGCCGCCTCCACTCCCCATTTCTCCTCGGGTGGTGGACTGATGCAAACCAAAGATCTATACCGAGCTGGGTGCAGAAGACGACGAACTCGTCACTGCAAACTGCGGCCCGTTGTCTGTAACTATGGCTATCGGGAGCCCATGCCTGCATATTACCTCGCCCCATATGAAATTTCTAAATGTTACCTTGGCCAGCTCCTTCACCTCCAGCCACTTGGAGAAATAATCAATCATCACTAACAAGAACCTTCTTTGGCCACTCGCTTGCGGGAAAGGACCCACCAGGTCCAAACCCCATAAGCAAAGGGCCAAGGTGATGTGATGGACCGAAGCCTTTGGGCTTGCTGAAGCTGGAGAGGAGCGAACAACTGGCACTTTGAACACTTCCTTGCGAACTCCGCTGCATCCTTGTCGAGGGTAGGTCAGAAGTAGCCTTACCTCAACACTCTCCCCTCCAAGGTTCGACTTCTGGAGTGGCTGCCACACTCTCCCGAGTGGATCTCCTTCAGGACCTCCTCCTCCGATATGCATCAGGATAGGAGTCCCGAGAGTGTTTTCCTGTACAGTCCTCCTGCATGCAAGGAATAATTTGCCGATTTATACCTGGAGTGCCGCCTATCCACCTCCCCTTTAGGGAACTTTCCCGATTCCGGAAGGTGACAAAGGGATCCATCCATGATGGTCGCTGGTCCAACTCCATTAGCTCACCCTCCTCGATGGATGGCCGGAAGAGTTCCGACACCTTCCCACCTGCCCTGGGACCGAACTGGGCCAAGAGATCCGCTACGACACTCTCCCCCATTGGCACGTGACGGGTCGAGAAGGTCCGGAACTGTCCTATGAGTCCCTTGACCTTTTCCAGGTATCGCTGAAGAGTCAACTCCTTTACCTCGAACTCCCCCTGACTTGGCAAGCCACCACCATGGAGTCCGTTGAGAACTCCACATCTTGCACTCCCAACTCTAGGGCCAGCCGCAGGCCCGCTAACACCACCTCGTACTCCGCCTAGTTATTTGTGAGAGGAAAATGAATATTGATGGCTTGCTCGATCCTCGTCCCATGGGGGTTTACCAAAATGACCCCTCCCCCGAAGGAATGCCTTCCCGATGCCCCGTCCACCAACATCCTCCAAGCCACCGAGCTGGGCAGCTCAGACTCTTCCACCTCGGTCACATAATCCGCCAAAAAGTCTGCCACCGCTTGGGCCTTTATTTACAACCGGGGCTCATATGAAATCTCAAATTCACTCAGCTCTACCGACCACTTCGCCAATCTCCCCGAGTGATCCACCCCTTCCATGATGTTGCGAAGGGGATGGTCAGTCACCACCTTGATCGAATGCGCTTGGAAGTAGGGCCGGAGATTCTGGTGCTGACACTACCAAGGCAAAGGCCAATTTCTCTAGGATGAGTATCGAAGCTCCACCTTCCTTAGGAATCGGCTAACATAGTAGATTCAGAGTTGCCTTCTACCTTCTTCCCAGACCAGCACTGAATTTACTTCCTTGGGTCCTACCCCCAAGTATAGGGACAAGTCCTCTCCTTGTCTTGGCCCTTATAGTAGGAGAGCTTGGGTCAATTGTTCCTTCATCGCTTGAAAATCCCACTCACACTCAAGGGTCCATTCAAACTTTTGATTCCCTTGCAACACCTTGAAGAAGGGTGCACACCTCTCTCCCGCCCTAGAGAGAAACCTACTGAGGCTGGCTAACTTCCCCGTTAGCCGTTGAACCTCCTTCGCGTTCCTTGGGGACCCCAACTCCATGATGGCTCTGACATTGTCTGGATTGGGCTCCACGCCTATCGGGGTGAGCAAGTGACCAAGGATCTTTCCTTGGCTAGCCCCGAAGACACACTTCTGGGGGTTGATCTTCATCTTGAATCTTCTCAACGTCCCGAAGGTTTCTTGAAGGTCCTGGAGGTGAGACCCAAGGTCCCAACTTTTCACCTTGAGGTCATCTACATAGACCTCCAGGTTTCTACCCCTTTGCCCTCAGAAGACCCGGTCCATTATTCGCTGGTAGGAGGTGTTGGAGCCTATGTTCCGCATCTCTTGGTTTGAGAATAACAATTACCGTGTTGTATTTGATCTTGTATTTTGTGTGTTTATAGTGTGTAGGTTGTACAAGAACTATAGCTACATATTCCTATGAGTAGTATGCTGATTGGAGATGATTCTCTGGCAAGTGAGATAACGCCCTGCTTTAAGAGTTAACGTCCTGTTTTAACTCTTAACGCCCCTCTTTAAGAGTTAACGCCCCGCTTTAACTCTTAACGCCCCGCTTTAAGAGTTAACGCCCCACTTTAACTCTTAACTCCCCGCTGTAACTCTTAACGCCCCGCATTAGCATTAACGCCCCACGTTAACTTTTTATCGATAAAGGATATCGTCGAAGAGGGAATGACGTCGAGAAGAAGTATCGTCGAGTACTAAGAGACAACGCAAACGTTGACTTTTAACGCTCGCGTTGAGTCCACGATCTGCCACGATCTTGACGGTTTGCACGGTTTCAGCCACGACAGTGCACAATCATTAATGCTGGCATTAACTCTTAACGCCAGGCATTAGCTCCCGTGCCTATTTAAAGAGCATCCCCTCTCATTATTTTGTTGTTGATTCCATTGCCTCTAAAGCCAGCATTCTGATTCTTTTGAGAGAGGCTCGTATACAACAATTGAGAGATCTCCCTTGGGCTAACATGAAGATCTAAAGAAGATTTTCAAGGAGAAGGTCTACATAACACATATTCTATACGAAGGACGAACGCTTCCAGAATGCCAACGTCTACATCGCCTTCGTCTTCACCTTCAGAATTTCTTGGGGAGTTTATCTTACTTTATCTTGTAATTGTTTATTTTATTCTTTTTGTAATTGGTGTGGAGAAATCGTTTGGGGAGAACGTCAGATTCCGGGAAGGATTCCGTGGGTAATTCAGCTTGTGTTGGCGACTAGGTCCTTATGCGGCTTAGGGTGTGATTCGTCGCCTTGTGCATGGAGAATTGGTCGAGGTTAGATCTAGGGGGTGGCTAGAGGCCTTATCTGGGGTTAGATAGGCTATATCCAACCGGTCCTTGGGAGAAGGACCGGTGAAACAACAAAAAGCGTTTTTACATATTCTCGCCTTGATTTCTAGCGTTATAGAAATCAAACATTTGTGTATTCAATTTATTATGAAATAAAATCATGTTTTTTAATGTTCTATTTAATTGATTTTATTTCCTCTTCAAGAATGTTTTAATTTATATTTTCATCAAAGTATTAAAATTAACATTTGTGTAATTATCTTCGAAATACAATAATCGTTTTCATTATCTCTGATTTTCAGGAATTGTATTTCATTTAAGATTTCACAAGTAAAATCATTGTGACAATCTTTTTGTGCTAAGGAAAATTTTCTGGTGAGCTAACGCCCAGCGTTAACACTTAACGCCATGCGTTAGCAACAGTTAACAAAAAGTTTTGTTTCTCTTGTTTAAAAAGGAATCTTCAATACAATCTTTTCTGAGATATCAAAATATATTTTCTTATAAAGTATTCCTAAACTTTGGTCACAAACTTTGATAAATTTAATTAAGATTTAAAATTCCATACAACCCTTATTCACCCCCCTCTAAGGGCGTCGTAAGATCCAACACGTGGTATCAAAGCGTGGGTTATTCCAATACGGCTTCACAACAGGGAATAATGACGCTTCATGATCTCGCATCTTCTAGAGGGGATAATTTTTATGAAAATGAAAAATCATTATCACCACCTTTATTTATGGGTGAAAATTATAATGAGTGGAAAAATCTTATGGAAAAATTTCTTAAATCTTTGGATATTGAAGTTTGGAATATTACTATTAAAATGCCCCCAAGTATTTTAAATAAAAATGAAATGTTTTTAAATGCCAAATCTATGAATAGTCTATATTGTGCTCTAGATCAAAATATTTTCAAACTTATTTATACGCTTCCTACTGCTTTTGAAGTTTGGAAATTTCTTGAGAATACTTATAGTCTTCCTTCCACAGATGATGAACAAGAGGAATTCCTTATGGATCCAAGAGAAGAAATAGACGAGGACTCATGCTTGGAGGAAGATCTATCTAAGAGAGAAACAATATTGAACTCAATTGATGGCAAAACATCAAGCAAAAGAGAAGACGAAAACTATATAGGAAGGTAAGAAAATCTAAATCTTCTCTTTTTGTAACAAATTCTATTTCTACATTTTGTGTGCTTAAATTTGCTAAACGTAAAATTTCAAAGTTGAAACATGCTAATTCCAAATTACGTTTAGAAAATAAAACATTAAAAGCAAACGCTAAAGTAGAATCTTATATTGATGTTTCAAATTCTCTTTCATGCTCTTTAATTAAAAATGCTAAATCTTGTTTTGATTATAATACTTTTAAAGAAGAACTCAAAGTTTTGGAAAAGGTCTTTTAAATTCAAAAGAGCATAATGAAATTTTGATAAAAGAAAATGATAATTTAAAGGATGAACTAGAATCATTAAAAATGTTTATTCAAAAATTTTCATATAATAAAAAATCTTTTATTTCTAGTTTACCAAATTATCAAAAGTCAAAGCTTAACTTCATATTATAAGAGTATGTCAATAAGAAAGAGTGAAAATGAAAATCATCAAAATAAGAACCAATCATTTAAAACATATTGTAACCCACTCTTTCAACATTCAATTCTAAAGAAAGACCATCACTCTTATAAACTCTCAAAGAATCCATATAATAAAATTCATTATGATTATCAACATCAATGTATTTTGAAAAATAATCTGAATAAACATAAATTCCAAATGAATTAGTTTTCAAATAACTATCATCACAACAAGATGTCAAATAATCATAATATGAATTTAAAAGATAAACAACCAAAGTATGAATGGAGACCCAAAATTTAAAATGAAACACTAACTCCACTTGTAAAGGCCCATTCATCATTATCTCCCCAAAAGCCAACACGATGTATTTGGGTACCCAAAAGAACCATCACACTTGGTCCCCTTTGGATACCTAAATCTCTCATTCACTAGGAATCATTGTATTGCATGAAGTAGAAATAAATTAAAAATGAAATCATTACTCTACTTCATGATATGCTTAATTGCTTTTTCTTTTGTTTATTTTTTATTTTTGAACCAACACACTATGATCACTTTATATATCATGAGATATGACTTTCATTTTAAGCCTAATGTTTAACAAATTAAATTGAACATAAAGTCATAAATTTTTTAGGTGATTTATCTTTCCTTTTTATATGTTTTATCCTTTTTAAATCCATTGCCTATAAATGTCTTATATTATCATTATAAATTGAATGCTAAATTTGCTAAATGATATTATCAAGACTAATGAAATTACTTTCAAAATTGGATTTAAATGGACTTTTAGGGGTCTTAGGCTAAAATATTAAATGCATAACTTATTGCATATTTATCTATTTTCTTTGTTGCATATGATAGCCCCTATAATGAAAAATCATAATTAAAAAATTACAAAAGTGATGAATATGATTTCACACACTCCACCATGATCTATTAATATCCTATGCTAAAATTCACTATAATCATATATCATAACTCATGATCTATCAAGACCTATCTTAAATTCACTAATTCTATCAACCTTAGGAATTATGAAATATATGATTGCGATTGGTGTTATAGTTTCATATCTTTTTTAGTGTGCGTGATGTGCATCTTTATTATTTGCATGTATCTCATTATATTTAGACCTAAGAATTAACTTGATATCAACAAGATGAAATCAAATAGAATTGTCACTTCATTCTAGGTCTATGAAAATTCAAAACTCTATGTTTGAATACATGCAACTCAATTATATATTTATCCATCTTGACATAATTTTGCACCATGTTGTCCTAACGCATCACACTAGCATCATCACTTACCATAGGTAGAAATCAATGTCCATGCTAGTTATGTATTGCAATGCTAAAGTAAATTATATTACTAAAATCTGAAAAACATAATTTCCTTTATAGTTATTTGCATGAATAAAAATTTTCTAAATGGATTTAAAATCAACAATCTTTGATATAAGTGTAAATCCAAAACTAATCATGCAATTATACCATAGTTTATATATTTAAGACTTACACGCTTAGTATGTCCATAATCATTAAACATATGACATGTGTCTCACAATAGCGAGGGCGTAGGATTGTGTGCATTAGAGACCTAACTTCTAAGTCATGTCTTGTCCTTAACCCGGGAGGGTTCCAGTAGGGTCTTGCGAGGCACTGGGGGGAAAGAGTGCTAGGTTGAGCGTCATCTTTTGTATGCATATGGGATTAACACCCCAACCTACGACATGTGTGCAGCTCCTCATGCCCATCAGTCACTTAGTACGGGGCTAGAGTGTAGTCATGTTGTTAAGCTATCTTGATCTTAGATATACTTATATTATATTCATTGCATGAACATCATCTCACTCTTTATATTTAAATCATGCATATTATTTTTGTTCTATCTTTGCATCTTGTGTTTGCATATTTTTATTATTTTGAGCTTTAATGATTTTACAAAACACAAGTATTTGAAAAATCACCAAAAACATGCTAAAAGAGCCTTCAAATCTAACCAATATACTCTGAAATTTCAACTGCAGTTCGGTCTTGGCATTAAGAAGCTAACGCCTGGTGTTAGCTCCTTTGCTCCAAAATTTTTTTGTTTGTTTTGAATAATTTTTCGTATTATTTTAATGTTTTTTGTGTGTTTTATTTCTTTGTTTGTAAAAAGTTTTCTATCTTTATATTTCCTTTAAAACAAAATTTTATTTCTTTTCAAAAACAATATGTATTTTCTCATGCATTATTTTGGGTGTATCTCTCTGGCATAGAATATCATTTACTGAAAGGGCTATTAAAGACTTTTATGTTTTTCAGAGAATATATATATAAAAAACCAAATACAAAATTACAAAACAATTTCAAAGAACAAAAATAAGTTTTTTTTTCTTTATGTGTGTTTATTATTTTGTGCATATATAAAAATTCAAAAATTTATAAAAACTGATTCTTATTCATTGTCATTGTCAAGGATGATTAATTATATCAATTAAAGATTAAATACAATGTTTAATTTAACTTTCAAGTTTCTTAAAAAACATTGTTTTGTATTTGTCATGCCTTGAAAATTATCTTGTTATGTGCAATGAAATTGATTGTAGATAAACATATGTAGAAATGCTTAACATGCCTCTGAGTATGAGTAATGTATTCTGTTTGATAATGATTCATTCAATCACTTTTTTTTTGATAACTTACATGTGTTTACAATCTTATTCTTGCGTGATTGTATAGTGTAATAATTTAAGTAATTAAAATGCTTAAATTGATTACCTACACAACATTGAATTGGTTATTACAATTCTTTCTCTTTCATGCACTTATTCTTTAGAGAAATGTGGTTTCAAATTCAAATGTTATGTTGGCAAAACAAGTGAATTTGGAGTCCTAGGTCATAAAAATCAAAATTAAATAAAAATAGATGACAAGGAAAACTCCACCTAAGAATTGTAAAGTGTCTTGTAGCAAACAATTTTTATACCACTTCTCTTAGTACACCAGATCAAAAATAATAATGCTAAAAAGTATAAAAGTGATCCCCCAAGCACTACTTTGCACCCTGATAAGTCTTAATAAGCATTGTGTGTGCAAAGCACCTTGGTAGTTATACTATTTATTCATGCACATTGAAATATAGTGGAAGTAATTGTATTTGTGTATTTTAATGTTGTGTTATTTCATTATATAAGTCATGTGTTTTTGATTGATTCACTTGCATACTTTATCAAAACACTATTTTGTACACAACATTATCTTTCATAAAACTTTTACTCATGAGAATTGGATCCTGATGCTCATCTATACTATTCTCTACAAACTTAAGTAAATGCACTAGATAACAAAGCATGATCGCTACAATGTTTATGTTTACTTGAAATGCAAATTTTATTACATTGTAGTTTTTGCATCTTTTCTTGATATTATGAAATCATGCTTGCAATTTTATCTTAATGGAATAGCATCTCTTCAATCTTTAACTCAAACATCAACTTTTCAAATTTAAAACTCATTATCCTTTATATGATTTTATCTTCTAAAATGATGTTTATGTTTAAGAGTGCTTATTATATTCTTCTGCTAAGTTTACCACTTATGCTCATTCATGTCTATTTTTTAACACCGTGGTATTCTTTTTTTTTTCAACAAGTGGTATCTTAAAATAGAATGCTTACTTTATCATGTCAGCTATGTTGCTTACTAATATATGTTCCATCATGCTTATATTTTTCTTAACAAGTAGTATTTAACAAGCTTTTGATTGCATCCTATTTTTCTTCTTGACATAGAACATATTACTCCTTATTGCACACTCTCACCTAAACCCTCTTTTGATACTACCAAAAGGGGAGAATAAATTACATAAATCTAATATTTAGGGGGAGTACATTATAATAATGTCAAACTCAAAAAAGCATTTATGTAGGGGGAGTAATCATGTAGCAGGTGCATACACTATTCTTTGCTCGATCATGACAATCCTTCAATAAGTGGTTCTTAATCAATCTTAGAAGATATACACTCATCCCTACCCACTTTTGCTAATAACAAAGGGGGAGAAGAAATTGATAAATCTAGTTAAATAGATATTTAGGGGGAGTAAATTAGAAGAGAACACTTATGTAGGGGGAGGACTTCATGTAGAAAGAGTATGCATTATCGCTTTCAAATCTATCATGCTTTTAACCTGTTATTCATGCATATCTTATTACCGCACTTATCTATAAACACAAATGGTCTTAATCTCACTAATTTCTCATATAGGTATTTGTTATTATCAAAAGGGGGAGATTGGAGTCTATGTTCCGCATCTCTTGATTTGAGAATAACAAATACTGTGTTGTATTTGATCTTGTATTTTGTGTGTTTATAATGTGCAGGTTGTACAGAAACCATAGTTACACATCCCTATGAGTAGTATGCAGATTGGAGATGATTCTCTGGAAAGAGAGCTAACACCCAGCTTTAAGAGTTAACGCCCCGCTTTAACTCTTAACGCCCCGCTTTAAGATTTAATGCCCCGCTTTAACTCTTAACGCTCCGCTTTAAGAGTTAATGATGCGCTTTAACTCTTAACGCCCCACTTTAAGAGTCAACGCCCCGCTTTAACTCTTAATGTCCCGCGTTAGCATTAACGTTTTCGTCGATAAGGGATGTCGTCGAAGAGGGAATGACATCGAGAAGAAGTATCGTCGAGTACCAAGAGACAACGCCAGCGTTGACTCTTAACGCTCGTGTTGAGTCCACGATCTTCCATGATCTTGACGGTTGCGCGGTTTCATCCACGACAATGCACGATCACTAACGCTAACGTTAACTCTTAATGCCAGCTGTTAGCTCCCGTGCCTATTTAAAGAGCAGCCCCTCTCATTATTTTGTTGTTGATTCTATTGCCTCTAAAGCCAGCATTATGATTCTTTTGAAAGAGGCTCGTGTACAACAATTGTGAGATCTCCCTTGGGCTAACATGAAGATCTAAATAAGATTTTGAAGGAGAAGGTCTACAACGCATATTCTATACGAAGGACGAATGCTTCCAGAACGCCAACGTCTACATCGCCTTTGTTTTCACCTTCAGAATTTCTTGGGGAGTTTATCTTACTTTATCTTGTAATCGTTTATTTTATTCTTTTTGTAATTGGTGTGGAGAAATCGTTCGGGGAGAACGTCGGATTCCGGGAAGGATTCCGCGGGTAATTCACCTTGTGTTGGAGACTAGGTCCTTGTGCGGCTTATGGGGTACTTCGCCGCCTTGTGCGTGGAGACTAGGTCGGGGTTTGATCTAGGGGTGGCTAGAGGCCTTATCTGTGTTAGAGAGGTTATAACCAACTGGTCCTTGGGAGAAGGACCGGTGAAACAACAAAAAGAGTTTTTACATATTCTCGCATTGATTTCTAGCATTATAGAAATCAAACATTTGTGTATTCAGTTTATTATGAAATAAAATCATGTCTTTTAATGTTCTATTCAATTGATTTTGTTTCCTCTTCAAGAATGTTTTAATTAATATTTTCATCAAAGTATTACAATTAACATTTGTGTAATTATCTTTGAAATATAATAATCGTTTTCATTATCTTTAATTTTCTGGAATTGTATTTCATTTAAGATTTCACAAGTAAAATCAATGTGGCAATTTTTTGTGCTAAGGAAAATTTTCTGGTGAGCTAACGCCCAACGTTAACACTTAACGCCAGGCGTTAGCAACAGTTAACAAAAAGTTTTGTTTCTCTTGTTTAAAAAGGAATCTTCAATGCAATCTTTTCTAAGATATCAAAATATATTTTCTTATAAAATATTCCTAAACTTTGGTCACAAACTTTGATAAATTTAATTAAGATTTAAAATTCCATACAACCCTTATTCACCCCCCCCCCCCCCTCTAAGGGCGCCGTAAGATCCAACAGGAGGCTCCCGCATTCTTGAGCCCAAATGGCATCATTTTATAGCAATAACACCCATCCCCTGTGATGAACGAGACATCCTTGACATCGGGGGGGGGGGGGGGGAGGGGGGGAGGAGGGGTGCATGCAGATTTGATGATATCCTAATAAAGCATCTAAAAAAGACATCACAAAAAATCGATGACTGAGTCAACCAACGCGTCGATTTGAGGCAAGGGGTAGCAATCCTTGTGGCATGATTTATTAAGCAAGGAAAAATCAACACACATTCTCCACTTACCTCCCCCCTTCTTCGACATAACCACATTGGAGACCCAGCCTGGATACTGGATCTCCGATACAATCCCTGCTTGGAGGAGCTTGCCCACCTCCTCTCAGATGGACCCTTCCATCTTGTCAGCTATGACCCTCTTCTTCTGTCGGATAGGTCGGGTGTCAGGCTCGAGGTTGAGGCGGTCGCAAGCCACATCCGCATCAATCCCGGGCATCTCAGCCGCGCTCCAGGCGAAGACATCCAAATTTTCCTACACACAGGCCAGGATTTGCTTCTGAGCCTCTGGGCTGAGCTCTCCGTTGATCTTGACTTTCTCCACCTCCCCCGCTTGGGTGGTGACCTCGAGCTCAACAACCTCATCCACGGCCTCCAGTTAGGACTGCTCCCCCAAACTCCTTCTTTCTCCTCACCCCGACCCAACACTTCGGCCTCCTCCTCCTTCCTCTCTTCCTGAACCTCCATCAATTCTTCTACCCCTTCCTCCTAGGCTTCTCTCCTTCCTGCTCTTCCCTCTCCTTCTCCTCTTCGAGCTCTGCCAGCTCACCCATCTCCCGATCCCACTCTTCCGCCTCGGCCATCCAGGAGATGGTGTTCATGGCAGTCACATAGCACTGCCGAGCCACCTTCGGATATCCCCTTATCCAGACTTGGACTCCTCCTGTAACACCTTGCTAGTACAAATAATATAACACTTGGTCCGGCCGGGACCCCACGCCATACTATACACACTAGCTAAGCATCATAAGGTGATAATCAGAAAAGAACTAAAACTACACGAGAGTAATTAAAGCGTAAGTGGAAGCATTTGATTAAAACATCATTTGACTAAAACTACACGATATCCTTTCAACGTGGCGTCGACTTGATCTTTTTTGACAGAAAGGTAGAGTTGCATGGACTTCTAGTCTAAGTTATGCCGACATGAAGTCAAAGTTGCTTCGAATACTATTCGACGCAATTGTTAACTCAACCCAATTTATGTTTGTCTTGCTCTGGTCTTGACACTCCAATTTGTGTGTGATATCCTAAGACACCTAATGACCAAATTACCCTCACTATACAATGGGTAATTAAAACCTAAGAGTTAAAATCACTTAATATAATTTGTTAAGTTAAATCCAAAGAGTTTTTCCCAACACAAGATTCTTCCATTTTGAGGATCAAAATATTGTTGGCAAGAGCTTGGAGCAAATTGATCAATACACATAGGTTGCCAACTTTGTTTCACGATCCAGCAAACCTCATAAGAAAATAATGGCACCTAAAGGTGAAGCCTCTGCACAGTTACCAGCCAAAAAGCCTTCTTTCAAACGGAAAAAGGGCAAGTTCTATAACTGCAGCAAGTGGGTCACTAGGCTGCAAAATGAAAGGCTCCGAAGAAGAAGAAGGAGGAAGTCCCATAGATTGTTGTTAGCATATTGGTAAACAACTCTGATCCCAATTATTTTGTGGCTATGATTGGGAGTAATCACCATAGTGTGTTTTCTGATTGTTGCCTGGACAACGGTGATACTTGTCATGTGACAAATGACAAAGATTTTCACACTGAGGACACTGAGGACACGGAGGTCAAAGATAAAGTGGAGAACTATAATGGAGGAGAGACCAAGATTGCTCATGCTGGGACAATAGAGATGATCCTCTCTTCAGGTAAAACTTATAACTGTAAAGCATATTAAAGTAGTTCTTAATTTAACTAAGAATCTAAGTTTATTTGATATGACTTGAATAAATTTCACAACCTTCAATAGTAGAATAACTTTACACACTATTTTTGTTGTGCGTACTTGATCAATAGAATGTATAGACTTAGCCTAAACAATGAAACATTAACCAAATGGGGTCACCTATAATTGTATAGACTTAGTCGCTATATAACAGACTTGGACATGTGAACTATGAGAAAATGTGAGATCTAGATAAGAGTCATAACATCCCTTTAGATCAAATTATTTGATTTGATAAGTGTGAGGTGTGTGCACAAACTAAGATCACTAGAAAATCTTTCAAGCCATTTTCTAGAAGCACACATCTTCTTGAATTGATACATTCCGACCTCTGTGATTTCAGAAGTCATGTCACTAGAGGGAGAAGTAAGTATCTTATTACATTTATAGATGATTATTCCAAATATTGTCATGTGTATCTAATAAAATGGAAACATGAATCTTTGAGACCTTTAAGATCTTCAAATTTCGTGTCGAAAACCAGTTAAATTTAAAGATCAAGGGATTTAGAATTGATTGAGGAGGAGAATACACTGCGACTAGGTTCAAGTAATTTTGTGCCTCTGAGGGTATAATTCTTGAGACTAGAACTCCTTACTTGCCCCAGTCAAATGGTCTTGCTGAGCGGAAGAATATAACTTTAACAGAAATGTTGAATTCTATGCTACTCAGCTAACATGCCTAATTCCTTTTGGCAAGAATCAATTCTAACTATATATCACATTCTGAATTGATTGCCTTATTCAAAGCTCACTTATACTCCATATGAGTTGTGGCATAGTCATCCTTGTAGATTTGATACTCTAAAGACTTGGTGTTGTATCGCTTATGTTGGGATACAAGACCTTAAGAGACCTAAGGTGGGGCCTATAACAACAACCTATGTTTATCTAGGTAGTGCAGAAGATAGTGCAACTGATAGGTTTCTAGATATGTCCACTAATTTAGTAATAAAGTCTAGAGATTTCTTATTCTTTAAAATAAGTTTGTCAAAGATCAAGGCTTAATCGTATCTGAGTCTACTGATATGATTTCAGAATCTACTGTAGAACTCAAAGCTGGCCCCTCTGGCACTGCTCCCCAATCTTTAAGGGTTGAACCAATTCAAGTTAGAGTGTATACAAGAGATAGAATCCCTAAGAACTTGGGTGAAAATTCTGTCACCTATCACTTAAAAGATGATCCATTCTCCTACCGGGATGCAATGAGATCTAAAGATTTGTTGATATGGGCAGAAGCCATAGATGATAAAATGGGCTCACTGCTTCAAAACAATACTTGGCATCTAGTTGACCTGTCTAAAGGAGCTAAAGTCCTAGTAGGCAAGTGGGTGTTAAAGAAGAAATTACATAGTGACGAGTCTATAGACAGATATAAAGCACACTTAGTAGCTAAAGATTATAAACAACAAGGGTAATAGACTATTTTGATTTTTATTCACCTATGTGTCACCTATCTACTATAAAAATTCTTCTAGCTTTAGTGTTTATTGAGAACTTCATAGTTCATCAGATAGATTTAAAGATAACTTGTTCGAACAACCCTATTACTGATTTGTGCTAGGATCACTATCTGTTGACTAGGACTCAAGTTGAACCCATTGTATAGTCTAAGGGTCAAGGTTTAAGTGTGTCTGAGTAGCTAGAACTTAGGAAAAATTCCAAGTTGCTTTATTCGATGAACTTTCAATCTGCGTTCGACGAAATTCGTTCTGCGTTCGACGAACGTCATGCTTCAGTTCGATGAACTTGCTCTTCAGCTCTGCGATTTCAGTCTTCCAGCCAGCTCTACAGATTTTGTCTTCAGTTCGACGAACTCCAGTTTGAGATCGACGAACTCAACTTTCAGTTCGACGAACTCAACTCTCAGCTCGACGAACTCAGTTTTCTGCTCGACGAATTTCTTCTCCAGCTTAACAACTTCTGATAGATCAGTTATCTTTTTTCTCTGAACTCAGATTGACTAAATCAGCAACGGATCTATTCAATTATTTGGACTTATTCATTATCAGATAAGTCGAGATTTGATCCTTCCTTTTATTATTCATTTCTATTCTCTTCTTTCGAGAAAGTAGCCGTTGACATATATTGGAAAAGGATACTTTCATGGAAAAGGAAAAAAGAATTAAAGTTTATTGCTGAATCAGATTGCAATTCCAAGAATAATCATTTCAGAATATTTTATTCCTTAATTAGAATATTTGAATTTCAAAATCAGTCAGATATATGTCTAAAGAAAAAGAGATATAGAACAGATCAATCAAGGATATATCAAAGAAACATAGAGAAGAAGAGATATATCAGTGGATTCAATAGAGAATAGAGAAGATATAGAATATACTCAGATATTCAGAAATCTTTATCTTCTACAGTAGCATTTTCATTCTCTGAGAACAACAACATTCTTCTCTCAGTTTTCAGCTGCTGATTCTAATCTTCAAAGAACAACAATAATCTGAGAAACATTGTCTCTCAGATTCATCTGCTATCAAGGAAGATTTTCTACATCCAAGAGAAAGCTCAATCCATCCAACTGTCAAGAATTTCTATCAGACAGGAGGAGCTTTACAACAACAATCCACTAGTCTTCTCTCAGCTTGTTGACAGAGAAGAATTTCATAAATCTTTTGGTTTACCCTTTTTATCCCATCTTGTACAGGGTTCTAACTCCCTTCAAAAATTAAACCTTTGGTGGCGGGGCACCTGATCAAAAACCCATGTTTTCATTTGAGCACCTGATCAAAAGCTTAGTGGTGTTTGGGGACCTGATCAATAATCCCAGTGGTGATAGGGCACCTGATAAAAAACCTAGTGGATTCCTACCAAGGGTGGTAGAAGAGTAGATGTACCCAGTTTGATTGGGGATCTAATATAGATCCTTGTGTCTTCTTTGATTGTGTTTTTCTTTCTGTACTGTGCTGTGATTTGTGTTTATTTATTTATTTTGTTTTTATACTCACTCTGTTACACATATATATATATATACATCACTATTTTAATTCCGCTATAAAATAAGTTAAAACCTTTTAATACTATATTCACCCCCCCCCCCCCCCAACTAGAGGAAATCTAAGATCTAATACCTCACTTTCATAACCTTCTTAAATGGAGAGGCTGATGAAGCAATCTACATGGCACAACCTGAAGGTAATGCACATAAGAATCTAAAAGATAAAGTGTGCAAACTAGACAAATCAATCTATGGGCTTAAGCAAGTGCCTATGATGTGTCACATGAAATTTGACCAAGTGGTAAACAGTATTGGATTTCGGTCTAGTCTCTCTGAAAAATGTATTTATCACCACTCGGAGTCAAATAAGATAGTCCTCATATATCTATATGTGGATGGCATGCTGATTTTTCGGTTGGATCTTGGTGCAGTGATGGATATTAAATCCACTCTCGCAAAATTATTTGACGTGAAGGACATTGGTCTTGTTAATACCCAATTGTGTATGAAAGTTATAGTGGAAAAGAGTCGGGTTACTCTTAGTCAAGCTCATTATATTGAGCAACTTCTTTTTACATGGGGATACAAAAATTATAGGCCAATGGAGACACCTTTTGATCACAATGTCATGTTAAGTCCTAATGTAGGGGTCATCGTTGATCAAGTGAAATACTTAAGGATAATTTGTAATCTCATGTATTCCATAAGTTATACAAGACCAGACATTTCCTTTTCTGTTGGTATGCTGAGCCGCTTTACTAGTAGTCCATGCAAAGAGCATTGTGATGCCCTAGATAGGTTGATGACATACCTGAGAGGCACTAAAGATCATGCTCTGTGCAACACTGGTCACCCTTCTACTGTGGATGGATACTCTGATGTTTCATGGGATTCATAAGTTAGTAATAGTAAGTCTACAAGTGGATATATATTCACTTTGGGTGGAGCTGTTATTACTTGGAAATCCAAAAGCCAGACTTATATAACTTTATCGTCTATGGAAGCTAAACTTATATAACTTTGTCGTCAATTCTGTGAGCTTATATTATAAGAATCATGCAACAGTTCAAGTTGTTAAGAATATTCTCTATAATACTAAGAGGAGACATGTACGACTGAGGCATGATTTATTGAATTATATAATAGGACAAGGATTTATCACTTTGATCGATGTGGGATCGAAGAATAACCTAACTAATCCATTGACAAAAGGAATACCCAAAAATCAATCAATAGAAATATTGGGGGAAATGGGACTAAAGATGATTTAGATCAGTCTAGTCCAAGTCAATGTTTAGATTTATCTGATTTCCTTTGTCATATCAAGCATGTTGTGCTTTGCTGATGCTCTTTGTTGGGAATATTGCCCTCAATGTTCCCTAGATTTGAAGAGGCATTACACTCAATGCTAAGTACATATTGTATTTGATAGGCCCTCTTTTACATCATGTCTATGCAGGGTTAGGCCATTCCAAACATTGGAATTATCCTCTGATGGTACTATCAAAATAGCTGAGACAACAGCCTGGTTTCATCTGAACCGTTGAGACACCGCTAGAGCCGCTGAGAAGGAGTCTATCTTAGCTTTCCTGCATTTATAGGAAAACCGCTGAGAAGACTATCTGTCTCATCAGATCCGCTGAGATGAATTTTGTTCTATCGCTAAGACTGGAGCCTGTCTCAGCCCATCCGCTGAGACAGATTCATATTTGAAGAAAAGCCTGGCGGGATCTGCTTTTGGGGCAAGTGGCTGGAAAGCATGGATAATACTTTCTACTTATGTCCATGTTGTGACAGGGCACTCTTCAGAGCCGTTGCAGAATGGAGGAGGTATAAAAGAAAATGTTAGGTCATTAAAGGAAAGGTGCAAAATATCTGAAAGAGCAGTTACTGTTCTATTAATGAAAAATGGCTTCCACAAGATATCTCAACCTGCTTCCTGAAGCTGCAAGAAAATTACTGAGATAAGTTGGTTCTTGCTCACTCCATTCAGAAGAACAAGTTGATCTTCCTTCATCTACTGAAGAAGAAGATCAGAAGGAACAATGCTTGAAGCTACTGTCATTCAGCCCTGTTTCAAGTCAGCTTCTGTTGTGCTTCAACAACAGAAGATCTGAACTGAAGGTTTTTCCTTTACTATCCTCTGTTGTAAAAGCAAACATATAAACTATGTAAGAACTTATTAATTCTGAGTGTGTAGGGCCATGTGTCTGAGTGTGTAAGGCTTTGGTACTGAGGTTATATAGTTGTACTCCTAGCTTGAGTTGTAGGATTTCTGAGGAGTACTGAGGTCGGGCTTCTTAATAGGCCCGAGGTAGGAAATCAGGAGGATTTCTGAGTTGTAGGAGTTGGAGTACTCTGAGTGGTAGGGATGTGGGCCTGAGGTAAGGTTTTGGAGGCAACCTGAGAGATCTTGAGGGATATGAGTTGTAAGCTCTTAGAGTTGAGTTTTGGAGGAGGTTGCCTTGTCTAACATATGTTAGAAAGGTATAGAGGGAAAGTGGACTACCCATAGACTCACTGTCTTGGGGAACCACTATAAACAGTTGTGTGTTTTCTGTGATCTGCTATTACTTAATCAATTATTAAACAACTACTAGTTGTAAGTAGAAAATAAGAAAGTAACCAATTCACCCCCCCCCCCCCCCCCCCCACACCACTAGGTGAGTTAGACTACTACCAAGTAAACTATCAAGTGGTATTAGAGGGAGGTTGGTCAATTAGGATTTAACAATCTGACCTGATCCTACAAGGAGTAGTCTATTGTGAATCCAATGGCTTCCACTGGAGGTCAGAAGGAGATGGGATCCATGAAATTGCCAGAAATTAGACCTTTGGCAAATGGAAGCAAAGGGTAAGGATGTTTATGGAAGCCTCTGACCCTATGATATACATCACTGTAAATGAGGGTCCCTTTGTCTTCACGAGCGCCTCCACTATATATCCAACAAGGCAAGTGCCCAAGACCAATGCTGAGATGACAAAGGATGAGATTGCACTTGCTACTATGGATAAAAAAGAGCACAAAACATCATACTAAATACAATTGATGATTCCACCTTCCAAAAATTGGTGCACTGTGAGACAACCAAGGACATGTGGGATACACTTATAGTGTATATGGAAGGTACTAATGAAGTGAGGGATGATAGGAAATCCCTCCTTAACCAGGAATATGAAGCCTTTAGGCAACACAGTCTGGAACACATAGCTGATTGCTATGAGAGATTCTTCAGGGTGGTCAATGAACTGAGGACCTATGGAAGGGTCTTCAGTCATTATGGGCTAAAATTTTAAATTCCTACGATCTCTAACCAGAGATTGGGATACAAAAATCTATGTCATCAGAGAAGGGGCAAAGCTGGGTGAGACTCCACACACTATTTGGGAAGTTGCTCTCATATGAGATGCACCTGTCTACAAGAAAGGAGGAGGATACCTCTACCAGGTCTCATGCAAAGGATAGATCTATTGATCTTAAAGCTGAGAGCTCTAAGAAGAGCAAATAAAGAACACCCTCACCACCAAGAAGGGCTGCTGACTCAGAAAACTCTGAGCTCAGCACATCTGACAACAATTCAACAGATGAGGAATTTGCTGCATTCTCCAGGCACTTCAAGAAGTTGATGAGGAGTAAGCAGTGGAAAAATAGACCCTCCTCCTCCTCACATCCTAAGAAGGAACACATCAAATTAGGGAGGCTGCACCCCAAGGGTGATAAGTATGAATCTAAACATGTCAAACATGTTTCAAATAATGTTATATGTTATTGCTGCAGCAATCCTAGACATGTCATAGCTGACTGCCCAGTCAAGAGAAAAGAAAGAGGTGATAAGTAGCCTCATCACCACAAGGGATGGAAAGGTGAAAAATCCTTTCTGGCAAAGAAGGAGAAGAGCTGGAGTGAATCTGAATCTTCATCTTCAAATTCAGAGGAAGCCTATATAAGGCTATTTGCATCTGCTAAGGATGGAAATTATCCAGCTGCTAAGATAGGCATCAGGGCCCCTCTATCACATTCCGATAGTGACATTGAGGTGGATGAATATGACCGAGGATGTAATGGCTTAATGGCCATATAAGATGATGAAGACAGTCAGGATCATCGTGATAAGGTATCAACTCCTTTCATTACCTCTTCTGATTATGAGTCAATTCCAGAATCAGAAGCATTCTCATCTAATGATGAAAGTTGCTTAGAATCTGAGGTGGATGTCAATCAATTGATTGACAAGTATGGTGCCCTCTTGGAAGCTCTGAAAAAGAGTAAGAAGCTAGCCAAGAGGCAAGCTCTAGAAATTGCTTCCCTTCAGTATGCAAAGCCTGAATGCGCTGAGTCAGCTATTCAAATGGCTGAGATGAGTAGGGAAATTAGCCAGTTGAAGGCAAAAACAAAATTCCAACTAAGCACCATAAGCCAAAAGAACAAGGTCATTAAGGACCTTGAAGAGAAGCTTCTCAAGGAGAAAAGCTTAGTGGCTCAATTCTCTATACACAAATCTATACTGCACATCATTGACACCTTATCCTCCAAAACTAATAGAAGAGGGTTGGGTTTCGATTAAGTGGCAGTAGGTGCTGAGAATGGATGAATGGGCCAAGCAAAAGCTAAGCCTCATACCACCTTTCAAAAGGTGTGGCTTCCCTCTAGCAGGTATGACTAAGACAACATGTATGGTCACTGGAAGAATGGAAGCTCCTATAGGAAGGAGAATACTCTTAACTATAGCAGGAGAAAGGACATGGGGATGAGTGCTTTGAAATCTCCCCATGAGGAAATTCAAATGGCCCATCCTGGACCATTTGTGTTTGGTACTTCAACCCTTGCATTCAAGGATAAGGATGTTGTTTCATCTAAATCCCATTTAGCAAAACACATCGCTGCTGTGAGGCCTAAAATCCAGTCAAACAGCACAATGTCTGATGCCATCAAATCTTGCTTAACTGCCAAACTAAGCTCAACCTTATGTCATTTAGATAATGTCTGCTAAGACAAATTATGGACAATCAATAAGCCAAGTAATTACTAACTGGAATAGGAAGAATGCAGCTACCTTCTTCACTGAACTTAAGCATTCTGATGCTCCTTCCACCTCAAGAAGTGTTCTGAAAAGAAGGTACAACATCCATGAATGTTGGTGATGTGGTAAAGTCAGGCACTTTGCCATTGATTGTTGGCACAACACTAGTGTGCCTAATGCAAAAAGGAGCATTCATGCAAAAGCTGCAGTGGGTAATAGTATGTCTTTTTATGCTAACAAGAGCCTAGGACCCAGGAGCAATTGGTCTCCTAAGGGAAAATGAATTACATTTTGCAGGAGAGTTAAAATACCAGTCTAAGGGAAATATGGTACTTGGACAGTGGGTGCTCAAAGCACATGACAGGAACTAGGAGTCTTCTGCAGGATTACACTCCTGTGAAGAATGGACCTAAAGTAATCTTTAGAGGTTCTGAAAAAGGAGTCACCAAAGGATATGGTATGATCAAAAATGGCATAGTTTCAATAACAAGGGTAGCTTATGTTGAAGGGTTGCATCAAAATCTTGTAAGGATAAGTCAAATATGTGACTTGGGTTATGCCATTTAATTCCACAATGACAAGTGCTTGATCAAAAAGTCAATTGACTTAGAGGTCATTCTCTCAGGCACTAGGAGTGGGAATGTTTATTTCTTAGACTTTATTTGCAATAGTTCTTTATCTCATGTATGTCTTGTAGCTAATGAGAGTGAATCTCATTGTGTTCAATGGTACAAAAGACTTGCCCACATTAACTACAAGACAATGCATAGATTATTTTTAAAAAACCTTGTTAGGAATAGTCCAAATTTGAAATGTATTAAAAGTGGTCCTTATCATGCATGCCAAATGGGTAAGCAAACTAGGGCCACCTTCGAAAGCATTGGATCCAAAGACACTAATAGATATCTATATCTGTTGCATATGGACTTGTTTAGTCCTTTGCTCATTCAGAGCTTAGGTGGGAAGTTGTATAGTTTAGTGATTATTGATGATCACTCAAAATATTCATGGGTATTCTTCCTTAAGAAGAAATCTGATAATTTAGATATCTTCATACACTATGTCAAGGCAATTCAGAATGAACTACAATGTACTGTGGTCAAAACTAGTACTGACCATGGTGCAAAATTTCAATCTTGGGACATTGCAAAGTTTTGTCAACAATTTGGTATCACCCAAGAGTTTTCTTCCCCAAGGACTCCACAAACAAATGGTGTGGCTGAGAGGAGGAATAGGACCTTATAGAAGCTAAGAGAACATTGCTTAGCGACTTCTCACTCCCAAAATACTTCTGGGCTGAGGTAGTTAATACTGCTTGTTATATTCTAAATAGAGTTTCCATCAATAAAGCTCTTGGAAAAAACCCCTATGAGATTCTGAAAGACAAACAACCAACAATTTCATATTTTAGAATCTTTGGTTGCAAATGTTACATTTTAAATAATGGAAAATCCCAACTAACAAAGTTTGCTGAAAAATGCAATGTTGGTGTTCTTGTTGGATATAGCTCACATAGTAGAGCATATAGAGTATTCAATAAGAAGACTCATGTTGTTGAGGAATCTATGCATGTTGTCTTTGATGAGACCAACCTACTTTATAAGGGCTGGTCCAGTTCTCCTATTTGCATAGGAAATGATAAGAAGATGCAAGAGATGTCTATCCAAGACATACCCAACACCAACAAAATTAATTCAGAGGCTGATGTACCTGAAGATGAAGATCAGCGGGCTACTGAAGAACCTGCTGCTCCAGAAGAAGAGCTGCAAAATGATGACAGAGTGCCTGCAGCAACCAGGCATCTCAGGGATCATCCAAGGAACCTGATCATTGGAGATGAGAACCAAGGGGTGATCACCAGAAGCAGGGCTCACAATGAAGCTCCATTCCTGAGCTTTCTAACTCAAATTGAGCCCAAGAAATTTGAGGAAGCTAATCAAGATACCTTCTGGATTCAGGCTATGGGAGGGGAGCTACTACAATTCAAGATGTGCAAAGTATTGAAGTTGGTGCCAAAACCTAAAGGACACAACATAATTGGCACCAAATGGATCTACATAAACAAACTATATGAGAATGGTATCATCATCAAGAATAAGTCTAGGAGAGTAGCCAAGGGATTAGGGAAGAAGAAGTTATGGACATTGACCAAACCTTTGCCCCAGTTGCAAGGTTAGAGGAAATTAGATTATTCCTTGCCTATGCTGCCCACAAGGGGTTCAAGGTATACCTGATGGATGTCAAGTCAGCCTTTCTAAATGGAGATTTGAAAGAGGAGGTATATGTTGAACATCCATCGGGTTTTGTACATCCAACTCTTACCTCCCATGTTTATTTTCTTAGGAAAGCATTATATGGTCTAAATCAAGCCCCTAGGGCCAGGTGTGAGACCTTGTCTAGCTTTCTCATCAAGAACAAGTTCTTAAGGGGAAAGATAGATAGTACATTATTTCTTAGGGAAACAAAGGGCAAGTGTCTCCTAGTCCAAATTTATATTGATGACATAATTTTTGGGTCTACTGATGACAACCTTTGCAAAAGGTTTTACAACCTTATGGAGGGGGAGTTTGAGATGAGCAGTATTGGAGAGCTCAAGTACTTTTTAGGTCTCTAAGTGAAACAGTCTGATGAAATATATTCATCTCTCAGACCAAGTACACTAGGGATCTTATCAAGAAGTTTGGGATGAGGATGAGAAGGGGAAAACCCTTTGATGAATCCATGTATAGGTGTTTAATTGGATCCATATTGTATTTGGCTGCTAGTAGACCATACATTATGTTTGCAATATGTGTGAGTGTGCTAGTTATCAAGCCTGCCCTAAGGAATCTCACTACTCAGCTGCAAAGAGAATTTTAAGATACCTTAAAGACAGCCAACATCTTGGCCTTTGGTACCCTAAGAACAATGATTTTGAACTAACTGGCTTTTCAGATGCTGTTTTTGCAGGATGCAAAGAAGATAGGAAAAGTACTAGTGGAACTTGTCAATTCTTAGGCAGGAGGTTAATCTCATGGAGTAGCCAGAAATAAATTAGGGTGGTAGTATCCATAGCTGAGTCTGAGTACATTGCTGTAGAGAGATGCTGTGCACAATTATTATGGATACATCACCAGCTAGAGGACTACAACCTCAAGGTAAGTAACTCTCCGCTATTTTGTGATTCGTCCAGTGTTATTTCTTTTGCTAAGAATCATGTCTGTCATAGAAGGACTAATCATAATTAAATAAGGTATCACTTTATTAGAGAATATGTAGAATGTAAAGATATCTACCTTGAATATGTCTCCACTGACAATCAAGTTACAGATATATTTACAAAGCCATTGGATGAGGCTAAGTTTAATGTACTCAAAATTGAGCTAGGAATGTTGAATATAGAATAGGCATCAACATTTCATATTGTCTATCATACTTGTTATTTTATTTCTTAAGCTTTGCTAGAAGATGGTAATGCCTCAAAACACTTAGTGACATGATTAGGGAGACAATCAATCCATATTAAAAGGTGTAAAACCCACCTCGTCACATAGAATATAAAAGTAGGTTCGGCCGGGACCCCACGCCATATTAAATTGACAGTAACGTGTGTTACGTAATTAACAGTTAAACAGTTTCAACTAAAACCATCTTAGCATACACAGAGTTACAAACAACAGAAGCATTTATTTAAAGTTCAACCAGATTACATGTTGTCCACTTGTTCACTAGGAACGAATATACAAACCAAGTTTACATATGAAATGTGTATATCGACAGTGGCTTAAAAACATCAGCAAGTAGGCCGGCCACACATGAAAAGTAGTAAACAAAACACTTGGGCCTTCAAGGTCCAACAGAGCGCAGCAGCTGGGGTTCCAACCCTCTATTTCCCGCACGTGTCGCCTGGACCTGCCAAACACAATCCACCAAGCAGTGGGAAAATAGGTAACCGGTCAGGTTTATCTGACCCAGATTTATAACGACCCCACCCCATGCTCGGAGCGGTGGTTCTCCTTCCCTGCAAGCAAGCCATAACAATAGATATTTCACAGGCACGTCTAAGCACCGCATAGAGACAATCACCATATACGTCGACTCGAGGCCGCACATATTGTGCTCTCAAGGCACACTCCATCTACAAGTCCTTTTTCAACTTGGATGGCCACATTGAGCTAAGCCGTACACACCTACATTTTCTGGCATTCTTCCATAAGATGGTGCACCGAGGGGCGACCTCTTCACCGACTAATATGGGCGGGTTCAGATCTAACATGTATGGATTTTTCAACTATTTTGGTATTTTGTTTTATATATTTTATAAGCCCTACTAGTTGAAGAATAGCCAAGAAAGATTCCCTCATCATATTTTTCATTAATGTATCTTTAGTTGGTAAAAAACAACCATAAACACGAAAAGAAGATACATTGAGTTTCTTTTGAAAATATAATTCATAAGGTGTTAATTTTAAAAATGGGCGAAGCATGACTCTATTTATTACATAACATGAAGTTTTAATGGCTTCGGCCCAAAAAGATCAAGGTAACCCATATTCGGATTACATAGTGCGTGCTAGTTCTTCAAGGGTTCAATTTTTCCTCTTCACTATATCATTTTGTTGTGGTGTGCGTAGAGCAGAAAATTTGTGTTTAATTCCTAGATCATTACAAAAATAGTAAATTTTTCATTTTCAAATTCTCCTCCATGATCCGAGCATTTATGTTTTATTTTTAAATCAAGTTCATTTTGTATACGTATGCATGGCTTAGTAAATTCAAAAAAATGTGTCAGATTTGGAAGTAAGAAAAATTGTCCAACAATATCTAGAAAAATCGTCAATTAAAATAAAAGTGTATTTTCTACTACCTAGAATAGACGTGCTAACTGGTCCAAACAGATTCTTATGAATTAATTTAAGTGGTCTAGTAGTAGAAATTATATTTTTGCTCTTAAATGATGTTTTTGAAAATTTGCATTTTTGACATGGTGAGCAAAGTGAAGAATAATTTCCATTAAGTATTGGTAATCTTCTAATTAATTTATCTTTTGATAATTATAAATTTAGCTTGGTGCTAGAGTGGCCAAGACGCATATGCCAAAGTTAGAATTCTTCATTTTTAGAAATTAAGCATTTTATAGAAGAATGTGAACGATCTTTAAAGGCAATCATATAAATATTATGCATTCTAGGTGCAGTGAGTACGACAACATTTATTTTAGAATTTATAATTTTGCAAAATTTTTTAGATGATTAAAATATTTAAACCTTTATCTTCGTTAGCTTTTCTCTTCGTCGTCGTTAGCTTTTCCTTTTTTCGATAACGAACCCTTCTTGATGAAATATTTCTAGAAGGTGTTTCTCCTTTTCGGATTCTTCATGAATCTTTTAAAATTCTTTACAAAGAGACTTTCCTCATCCTCTTCATCATCATCATCGGCCTCCTTCTTAGATTTCAGTGTCAAATCCTTCTTCTTTGGTTCCTTATTGTATTCCTCTTGTTGAATTTTTAATTCTATCTCATGGGTTTTGAGATTCCCAATGAGGCTCTAAATTTGGAGCTTCTTTAGATCATGTGACTCCAAGATGTCCGTCACTTTTGGGTTGAACTTTGGAGGGAGTGACCTAAGGATTTTCCTCACCAAGTCGCCATTGGAGAACGACCTTCCAAATACTTTAATTCATTGACGATC
Source organism: Dactylorhiza incarnata (assembly GCA_033032865.1). Classification (NCBI taxonomy): domain Eukaryota; kingdom Viridiplantae; phylum Streptophyta; class Magnoliopsida; order Asparagales; family Orchidaceae; genus Dactylorhiza; species Dactylorhiza incarnata. The sequence goes on from JAWHQI010000299.1 coordinate 2,776,861, forward strand.
TTGGTGAACCTTGAGTACATGGAATCAACGTCTTCATCAACGTCCATCCGAAATTTTTCGTATTCTGATTCCAATTGGAAAAATTTTGAATGCTTGACCTGTGAACTAACTCCATGAGTGATTTCCAATAGATTCCAAATATCATAAGAAGTTTCACAAGCACAATTTTGATTGAATTCAGTTCTATCCAAAACACAAAATAACACATTCCTGGCTTTAGCATTATTTTTACATCTAGTCTTATCACTGTAATCCCATTTATCTTTTGTTTTTTGAATAGTTATATCTCTAACTACAATTGTAGTAGGAGTGTAACGATGTTCAATCATAGCACAGACTTCTATATCTAAAGTCATTAAGAAATATCGCATCCTAGTTCTCCAATATTTATTGTCTGATCTGGTAAATAAAGGAGGTCTATTAATCCATTGTCCCTCATAAAAAGCGAGATCATTATACACGATTATTCTCAGTTGTGAAATTATTTTGGAATAACCTCTCTTTGATACCAAGTGTTGGATCAATAGGCACCGTTAGAGGGGGTGAATAGGGTTTTTATGAATTTTAGTCTTAAATAAAAATATTATTTGTTAATAACAAAAGGCTATGAAATATTTTATAAAAACTTTATTTTAATATTTCAGAAAAGAATATATTGAAGGTTTCATTTTAGAAAAATGCGGAGTCCACTTTATATACACTACCGCTAGAGATAGGTGCCACCACATGACATTAACTCCCAGAGATTGAACCTTCTCAAAAATTGTGCGAAATTGATTTTTCTTTGATTCAACTGAAGGTAATAAAATCTTAGTATATAATAAGGCAAAGATGAAAAGAAGATTTTATATCAAAACGAAAATTAAAATTTTGATTCCAATGACGCTTGAAATCGAGGCTTAAAGAAAAATTATTTTGGCTTTCTATTTTGATCCTTCTCTTAAGGACCGGCTGGCTATAGCCTACCTTACACTAGATGAGGCCTCTAGCCTTCCCCTAGATCTAAACCTAGACTTAGTGTCCAAAGGAGTGCAAATTTCAAATGTATTAATTCTGCGTCGAATAGAAGTTGACGATTCGAAGTAACTTCAAATAGAAGTAAGAATAACTCAGACTGGTAGTCGATGTATCAATTGAAGTCGACGCAGCGTCAAAATATATTTGACGCAAAAGGCAGAGTTAGTTAAATAAACATTTAAAGTCAACGCAACCTCGAATTATATTCAACGCAGAAGTTGAAGTTCAATGTATAGGTCTTCATCTCGATGAATATGTTGATAAGTACTCAACGCAATGTCGATATCATAGTTCACTTCAAAGCTGAGGAAGATTTCAAAGTAGCTTCTATTAAAACTCCGAGGTGCATCGATATGAAGGCAGAGTTTTCGAAACAACGTCGAATACAGACACAGATTTAGAAAACTTCCTGGAATCGAATCTGAAGCTAATTCAAAAGTTATATATGGAGGTTATTTGAATTCTAATGGGTCTTTCGTGAACTAGAAGGGAAAGTAGTATTTCAGAGATACAATAATGATATATGTAGAATTTATTCAAAAGGATTTTGACGGGCTGTCAACAAAAATTGAATGAAAGCAATACTACCTCTTGGACATTCCTACTAGGGACACAACAGAAAAGGAAAGTCATTTATCTATATTCAACAGAAGAATACATACATAGAATTGAAAAGAGAATAATAACAATTATCTTGTAGGATTCCTCTCCAGCTTTCTCTTCTACAGAAAAACATACTCGACAGATCTCTGTACAGAAGTACACAATGCTTCTTCTTCTTCCTCTCTCTACAAGAAGCATATAGAATATACAGAGTTCATCAACTAGATCTGGACTTACACAATCCTTGCATCTCTCTCTCAAGCAAAGATTCATTCTCTGAAGAAAGGATCCAGAAAAAAAACTAAGTGCCTTAATCCTCATTGACTAATGCATGAGGATTCATTCAGAAGAACCATTTTCAACTTCTTCTCCTTCATTACTCTATTTTTCTCTATCTGTAAATCTGAGTAAAGAGTCCTAAGAATCCCTCTTCAAAGGATTCAGTGGTTCAAGATCTCCTTATCAAAAGATCTAAATTGTTCAAGATCTCTTTATCAAAAGATCTAGTTTTGTTTCAAAATCTCCTTATCAAAAGATCCAGTCTTAGTTCTAAGAGTCTCTTAACAAGTCTCATACCTTGGTTCTAAGAGACTCCTTTTCAAAAGACTCAGGCACTGGATAGTGTGTTCCTACCAAGGTGGTAGAAGAGTGGAGTACCCATATTTTGGGGAACCACTATAAATCATGTCTCATATGTGTTGTGCAAATTTTTGTGTTGTCCCATATTTATTTCTGATATTCTGTGTTTATTTTATTCTGGTTGGATTTCTGAATGCATAGTTGTTAGAACTATTATTATTATGTGCACTTATTTTTTTTGAAAAGTTTTAAAACTCTATTCACCCCCACTCTAGAGAATACTCAGAGGACTCACTGTGCACTTTTCATTGGTATCAGAGGTAGGTTGATCATAAAAAATTAACACCTTGATCAAAAGATCCTCTCACTTAAATTTCAATATCTTAAAATAATTTTCAGAAAATGAGTTCTAAAGACTATGCATCCACAAGACCACTACTGTGTAATCTAAATAATTTTAGACTCTAGAAGGCCAGAATAAAGTAGTACATGAATTCTATTGATGAGGAAATTTTTGATGTCATTTTGTTAGGACCCCCAGTGCCATGCAAGAAAATAAGCAAGTGGGATTGTGACACAAGAACTTGTCCTCAGAGTTGAATGGATAGATGCTAAAAAGAAGGTGAAAGCATGTGATGCAATAGCTATGAACATCCTGGTGTCAACTATGTCGGATAACATAATCCAAAAGGTGGCTTATTGTAACTCAGCAAAAGAAATCTTGGAATCACTGTCTAGACTAGTTGAAGGTAGCTCAGATGAAAGAAAGGACAGGAAGTCCCTTCTCATATCCCAATTTGAGAACTTTCAAAAGAAATCTGAAGAAAATGTTGCAGAGATGTTCGAGAGATTCATCATCATTATTAATGAGCTTGACGGACTGGATCAGAAGATCTCACTAACTGAGATCAATGACAAGCTTCTCATGTGCTTCCCATGCACTAGGGATTCAAGGATCTGGGCCATTAGAGAGTCCAGATGCCATAAAGAAATCTCCACTAATGCCTTATTAGGCAAGCTTAAGTCCTATGAGCTATTACTGAAGAGCAGAGCTGAGAGTGAAGCCAAGGAGAAAGGTTCAACTCCAAAAGAAAGGACTATAGTTTTGAAGGCAGCTGAAGGAGAGCCTTCCACTTCTGTAGAAGATATGTTCAATCTCTTTGCCAGAAGATTAAGAAGATGGGTCATGTCTGAAGACTCCAAAAAAAGGAAAGGAGCTCAAACAAACCAAGGATTGATAAGACTCCAAAGCAGGAAATTATTTACTTTACAAGCAGAAAGCTAAGGCACATTGCCCCTTAATGTCCTAAAGAGCAAAAGGACAAAAGTAGCAGCAAGAAAAAGCATAAGAAGAAGCCTTTCAGAAAAAAAGGACAAGAATAAGGGAAAAGGTTTCATAGCTGAAATCCGGAGTGACTAAGAAGCTGAGTCAAGTTCCTCTTCATCTGACAGTGATGAAGAATATACTACTGAAGAAGCCTGTCTAATGGCTTTTGAAGATTCATCTGAAGATGATCAGATATCCTTATTTGATGATTTTGATTTTACTTCAGAAGATTTTAAGAATTGCTTTACATAATTCTGTCAACATTATCTTCAGAATCAAAAGGAAATTGAAATAGTTAGGGAAGAACTACAAGATCTTAAGAAAGAAAAAATGTACTATGTTAAGTATGAGTTAAAGAATAAAATATATAAAAAGGAAATAGAGATAACTGAATTAATTAATGAAAATTCAACTCTAAAAGAAGAGCTTACAAAGGCAAAGGCTTTTGAAGACTCACTCAATGGGAGGAGAATTTTGGAGAATTTAGGCAAAGACAAATGTTTGAGTTACATGTGCAGGAGAATTTGGGACTCCTTCCTCGGAGATACTAGAGGGAAAGGGAAAACTAATTATTCAACATGGAACTTCAAAGAATCAAAGGAGTGACTTCTTCTCTCAAACTCCTGATGATGCATGCTAATTAACACATATAATATTATAAATGCTATTTTCAATACAGACAATTGCAGGGAAAAACAACATAAATTTCCTAAAGAAATGCAACTGAAGATTCAGAGTTGTGTCGAATAGAATTCGATGAACTGTCAAGTTCTACTCGACGTTAGCTCAGAGCCGCCTGGGATAGATAATTCGAATAATATTAGACGCAACATCAAATACATGTCGACGCATGCATCGATTTAAAAATTGTTGCACACATTCGAAGTCATGTCGATTACATATCGACGTAACGTTGACATGACAAACGCGCGCAGTTATGATTCTAGAAGCTACTTCGACAAGTTTTGGCACGCTGAATTTACTTCTATTCGATGTTGCTTCGAATACAACCCTAAGTTGCGACGAATCATCTTCTTTTAAGCAACTTAGACGTTAGATCATTTTACACTTTCAAATTCTCTCTCTCCTTCTTCTGTGCTTTTTGGCTCTCTACCTCTCTAGCTATCTCGTGTTCTTGCTCTTGCCTCTCTCTCTCTATTGTCTTTCCTTTGTAGGTACTACAACAAGTCTCTATGGCAACCCCAAAGATCAATTCTGGATTCAACATGGATGTCGAATCATTCAGCACTGCTTCGGACAACTTTAAGGCCATTCTCGGCCTATTTCAAACAGCTGGGCTAAAAAAGTTGATTTCGATGAGATGCAAGATATATGACGTAGAATTAATAGAACTAAATGATAACATTCACATTGGAGATGATGGATCCCTCAATGGGATAATCTATGGAACTGATATCAATATCACAGAGGAAATGTTATGTCACACTTATGATCTACCAGCATGTGGTGAATCTGATGAACAGACAGGTGCAGAGATAAGTAATGCATTACAAATAATGAAGTTCAGTAAGGAGAAGGCCATAAATCTGAAGAAGAATGATGTGGCTGAAGAATACAGATTTCTAGCAGATATTGGGGGAAATGTGTTGTTATGCAAGATCTCAGTACATGATGTGTTGGGTATTGTGTCCACAATCACCTTGATTTGAAGATGTCCCCTAGTAAACTAAAATGAATTGTATTTGTATTTGATGACTTTTGTTTAGATGTGTTATGATAGGCCTTAATGCTAAGTGCTCACCAAAGTCAGGTTGCAATGGATCACCAAACACAGTTCTAGACAATGTAATCCCTCATTGTATAAAACAAAGTGTTGGTCCATGTGTAATCTCTCTTTTGGGGTGCACTTCATATACTCATAACTGAAGGCTTTCAAGGTTGAGGAGTGGAGCAGGTTTTCAGAAGAAATGAAAAATTCTGCTGAGTCAATTCGTCGAGATGACTCGGGTCATTCCGACGAATCCCGACGAATCCAGACAGAAGACCTTTGTCTTGGTTTAGAAGAAAATTCTGCAGCCAAGTCCATTCGTCGAGATGACTCGGGTCATTCCGACGAATCCCGACGAATGCTGACAGAGGTCATTTTGGCTGAGTTGTGAAGAAAATTCTGCAGCCAAGTCCATTCGTCGAGATGACTCGGGTCATTCCGACGAATCCCGACGAATGCTGACAGAGGTCATTTTGGCTGAGTTCTGAAGAAAATTATGCAGCTAAGTCAATTCGTCGGATGTTCACGTGAAGTCTCGACGAATGACGGACAGACGGATTTCAAATCTTTGTTTCGTTTTCGAAAATTAGGGTTAGCCAGCATGATCAGTACACGTGTCGCCTCTCCCTTCTTTGTCGCACTAGCCGTTGAAGTCCTCCCTATAAATAAATCCTTATTTTAGGGCAAGGGGCTCTTCTTAATTTTTAATCAAAACATCTCTCTTCAGCCGACAGTTCAGAAAAGGCTAAAAGTCGATCTCCTTTCTCTTTTGCTGAACAAGATTTCTGAGACCTAACATATTCTGCTCAAGATCCTTTCTCTATTGTTGTTAGAGATTTCTCAGAAGAAGGCCTTTGATCTTATTGCTTCTCTCTTTATTGAAGATTCTTTCAAGTAAGTCAAAGGCCCTATTCAGATCTGGTTAGCCAAGTCTTCTCTCTTCCACTTCTTTCAAGTGCCAAGCTTTCTTTCAAGGTTAAGAAGAAGACTCAGTTTTCAAGATCTGAAGTTAATCTCTTTAGATGTTAAGAAGAAGTATTTTTTGTTTCAATATTTTCTTTTGTAGGAGTTTTCACTCCGAGATTATTTGTAGGAGTTGTTTACTCCGAGGTGTAGGAGTTGTTATACTCCGAGTTGTAGGAGTGGTATACTCCGAGTTGTATGAGTGGTATACTCCGAGTTGTAGGAGTTTGGACTCCGAGGTGTAAGATTAGTTATAATCTGAGATTGGTGAAGTAGCCGAGTCTAGCCTCGTAGTGCTAGATAGGCGAGGCGGGAAAGAGGACTACCCACATCGGGGAACCTCTATAAAATCCTTGTGTATGTGCTGTGTTTGATTGTTTGCTTTTCTGTGTTAAATTTTTAATTCCGCATAAAGACATAGAATCCACCTATTCCCCCCCCTCTAGGTGATTTAGGCCGCAACTAGATACTTTCAATTGGTATCAGAGGGAGGTTGTTCGCTATAAGGCTAACACCTTGAACAAGACTCCTCATCTAGTTGCTAAAGCAAATATGTTTGGAATGGATAAGGCCAAGGATTCCGTCAAGTTGCCAGTCTGCACCAAAGAGAACTTTCCTATGTGGAAGGAAAGAGTAAGATTCTACATGGAAGCTGCCGACCCAAGAATCTTTCAGATCGTGGAAGAAGGTCCCCATATTCCGATGAAACCATCTTCAATAAACTCCACCATCATGATCCCGAAGAAGATGTTGGATCTGAACAAAGATGAGATCGCTCTAGTGGCCCTAGACAAGAAAGCAAAGAATATCATAGCAGGTGGAGTTGATGATTCAATGTTGCAAAATCTGCTTCACTGCAAATCTGCTAAAGAAATGTGGGATTCACTAGTCGTTCTGATGGAAGGGACCGAAGAAGTGAGGGATGAACGAAGATCGTTGCTGAACCAAGAATACGAAGCATTAAAGCAAGATCCAAGAGACTCCATTTCTGATACCTACGAGAAGTTCTTCAAGATCATAAATGGTCTTAGGAACTATGATAGAGAATTCACTACTGGCGAACTAAATGACAAATTTCTGAGATCCCTGACGAAAGAATGGGACACCAAGGTTATAGCCATCAGAGAATTCGGAAAGCTCGGAACCACGGAGCCACAAATGTTGTTTGGTAAGCTCCTGTCCCATGAGTTGAAGCTAAATTCCCGCAAAGCTGAAGAAGAGGGGGTCAAGGCCTCTGGAAGGGAGAAGTCCTCTGCCCTAAAAGCTGAAAGCTCAAGAAAGAGCAAGGCTCTCCCACCTGTCAGGAGACCATCTTCTGATGAGGATGAGTCTGATGCCAGCCCCTCAGGTTCAGAGATGTCTGATGGAGAATTTTCTCTTCTCTCCAAACAATTCAAAAGACTTCTGAATAAAAGAAAGCAGAAGAGAGGCCAATCCACTGCATTTGATCACAGAAGATCAAGACGTGATGGTGATCATCACAAGAAGGACTACTATAATGACAGGTATAAATCTAAACCGAACAAATTTGATTCTACTGACATTATTTTTTATTGCTGCAATAAGCCAGGACACGTAATAGCAGAGTGTCCATACAAAAAGAAAGAAGGATCAAAGAAGGAAGAAAAGAGATCCTTTAAAGGAAAGAAGAAAGAAAAGAGCCTCCTCGCCAAAAAGGCCAAGACTCTGAGCGACAGTTACTCGGATGCGTCAAGCTCAGATGAAGAAGCCTACTTTGGGCTAATGGCACATCTAGACGAAGAAATAGGCGACTCCTCTTATAAGGGGAAGGTAATCTCTCATACCCCTCTGTCTACTTCTGAAGATGAGACTGCATCCATAGCAAATGAAGGCTACTCCTCAGAGGAGGACTCTAAGTTAATAACTCAGTATGAAGCCCTTGTGAAAGGATTTGACAAGTGCCGCAAGGTCGTCAAGTCCAAGTCAAAAGAAATTGAATCTCTCAAGACAGTGGAATTAGCCTTGAGGGAGGAAGTTGAACAACTAACTCCTCTCAAAGATGAAATCCAACTCTTGAAAGACGAACTGAAAAGCTCCACTGAGTTGTTGAATCTAAAGGAGAAAACTATAAATGAACTAGAAGATAAGTTGAAGGCGGAAAGGAAGCTCGTAGAAAGCTTCTCGAAGCCTAAGACTATTCTTCCATTCATTGATAGGTTTTCTGCTCCTGCGAAGGGTAGTGGAATTGGTCATAAGGCTGAAAGTAGTAAGGCTGCTGAGAAGAGAGCCGTGAAAGGGAAGGGAACTGCCAATCAAAGTCAACCTTCATTCAGGAAGGTCATTTTTCCATCAAACCCATTTGACTTTGATTCATCCTACGGTCATCTTGCTAGGCCAACACATGTTGAACCTAGTAATAGATATCAAGGATGGAGCTTTCCCCGAAACTTTGACAACTCTCCATTCAAAGCTCCTCATGAAGAAATAATCCTCAAAGATCATGGTCCATTTGTTCACGGATCAGCTCACAAGAAAGCACCAAAAATTAAAACGATTGCACCCAAATCTGTTGAGAAGAAGTTGGAGCCATGTGTGTGCTGTCACCATGAGGCCCCCACTTCTAAGAAAACTTCCACTAAGAAAGTCACTCCTGTTGCACCTCCCGTTCAAAAGGCAAAACAGGAGACAAAGAGAAGGTACAATCGATTCGATTGTTGGTGTTGTGGCAAGGTTGGTCACTTAGCCATAGATTGTTGGTTTAATCCGAGAAATGTCACGACTCCACGGATTAACAATGCAAGAATGACCCCTCACAATGTTAACATTCCAAGTGGTGGTCATCTAACAAGAAGCCAAGGACCCAAATCGGTTTGGGTTCCTAAGGGCAATTGACTATTGATTGCAGGTATGTCCAAAATCCAATTCAAATCCAATATGGTACTTGGACAGTGGATGTTCACGGCACATGACCGGAACAAGAAGCCTACTACAAGAGTATACCCCGGTGAAGGATGGTCCAAAAGTTATTTTTGGCGGATCTGATCGGGGAATCACAAAAGGCTACGGTATGATCACAAATGGTATAGTCTCTTTCACAGACGTGGCTTATGTTAAAGGATTACAACATAATCTCATTAGCATAAGTCAACTTTGTGACAAAGGCTATATGGTAGAATTCTACAAGGACAAGTGCTTGATAAAGTCGTCTGATACGTCAGAAACTATTTTAACAGGCACTCGGAGTAGAAATATTTTTTGCTTAAATTTTCTATGTTTAGACTCTTCTACACCAGTGTGCTTTCTAGCAAAAGATAGTGTATCTCTTTGTGACCAGTGGCACAAGAGACTAGCACATATAAATTTCAAAACTATAAATATGTTACTTTCCCACAACTTAGTTCGTGATGCTCCTGAAGTTAAGTGCATTAAAGAGAGACCTTGTCACGCATGCCAAATGGGCAAGCAGACGAGAGCTAGCTTTAAGAGCATTATTGGCAAAGAATCTACCAGATGTTTATATCTACTTCATATGGACTTATTTGGTCCCATGCCTATTCGGAGTTTAGGGGGTAAGTCTTATACGTTGGTCATTGTCGATGATTACTCACGTTTTGCTTGGGTATTCTTTCTGAAACACAAGTCAGACACCTATGATTCTTTCACCTCATTCGTCAGGCAAATTCAGAATGAATTAGAATGTTCTGTGGTCAAAATCAGAAGTGACCATGGTACAGAATTCAAGTCTGGGGCCATGACTGAATTTTGTGAAAGTCTGGGTATCTTTCATGAGTTTTCCTCTCCCCGTACTCCACAGCAAAATGGGGTTGCCGAGAGAAAGAATAGAACACTCATAGAGGCTTGCAGGACAATGTTGAGTGATTCTTCACTACCGGAGTACTTTTGGGCTGAAGGTATCAACACTGCTTGCCACGTGCAAAACAGAGCACTGATCAACAAAAATCATCATAAGACTCCCTATGAACTTCTGAAAGGCAAGAAACCAACTCTGTCTTATTTTAGAATCTTTCGCAGTAAATGCTTCGTGCTTAACAATGGAAAATATTATAAAACTAAGTTTAGTGAAAAATGTTTTGAAGGTATTTTTGTAGGTTATAGTAGCCATAGTAAGGCATATAGGATTTTTAACAAGAAAACCCTGGTTGTAGAAGAAACTTACAATGTTATATTTGATGAGACGAGCATGCTTCAAAGCAGCTCTTCTAGTGTCTTTGTTGAAGATGCAGATGCAAGGTTCAAAGAACTACACTCAGAAGAAGTGGTAAAGGAAGACGTTCCACAATCTATTGAAGTAAATGCTCCCTCTACATGTGAGGATGATGACCCTCAGGAAGATGAAGATGTACCTGAAGTGCAGGAACCTCATGGTCATCTAAATGTTGGAATGATCAGACATTTGAGAGATCATCCAGCTGATCAAATCATCGGAGATCCTTCAAGCAGAGTTCTAACGAGAAGAGGTACAACTAACGAAGCTTTACATTTAAGTTTTCTTTCACAGATTGAGCCGAAGAAGTTTGAAGAAGCAAACACCGATCCCTCCTGGATCCTTGCTATGCAAGAGGAGCTCAACCAATTCAAGAGATGTAAAGTTTGGAAGTTGGTACCTAGACCCAAAGGACAGAATGTGATTGGAACCAAATGGATTTACCGGAACAAGCTTGATGAAAAGGGCATCATCATCAAGAACAAAGCAAGACTGGTTGCTCAAGGGTACCGGCAAGAAGAAGGGATTGACTTTGATCAGACCTTCGCACTAGTAGCAAGACTTGAAGCTATCAGATTATTTCTGGCTTATGCTGCATATAAGGGCTTTAAGGTTTTCCAGATGGATGTAAAGTCCGCCTTTCTGAATGGAGACCTTAAAGAGGAAGTTTATGTAGCTCAGCCTCCAGGTTTTGTAGATCCTCGCCTTCCTGATCATGTATTTTATTTACATAAAGCCTTGTATGGTCTCAAACAGACACCCCGGGCCTGGTATGAGAGATTGTCTAAGTTTCTTCTTGAGAACAAATTTACAAGAGGAACAATAGACAAGACATTGTTTCTTAGGGAAGTTAAAGGAGAGATTTTACTTGTGCAAATCTATGTCGACGATATTATATTTGGCTCTACTGATGACAAACTTTGCAAAAAGTTTTCTAACTTGATGCAAGGTAAGTTTGAAATGAGCAGTATGGGAGAGCTGAAATATTTCTTAGGACTCCAGGTGCACCAATCTAAAGATGGAATCTTCATCTCTAAGACGAAGTTCACCAAAGAGCTGCTTAAGAAATTTGGAATGGAGAGTGCAACCTCAATGAGGACTCCAATGGGCTCAAGTATGTCTCTGGACAAGGATGAGAAAGGGAAACCTTTTGATGAAACCAAGTACAGAAGCATAATTGGGTCCTTGCTCTATCTCACTGCTACTAGGCCTGATATAATGTTCTCAACATGTGTTTGTGCCAGGTATCAGGTGAACTGTAAGGAATCTCATTATGCCGCTGCAAAGAGGATTTTGAGATACCTTAAGGGTACACCAAATCTCGGCTTATGGTACCCAAGAAGCAATGATTTTGAACTAATTGGTTTTTCAGACGCTGATTTTGCAGGAAGCAAAGATGATAGGAAGAGCACTTCGGGAACTTGCCAGTTCTTAGGAAAACGGCTCGTCTCCTAGAGCAGCAAGAAGCAAAATTGCGTTGCAATATCGACTGCTGAATCGGAGTATATCTCTGCCGGCAGTTGCTGTGCACAACTTTTGTGGATGAAAAATCAGCTTGAGGACTATAATTTAAAGCTCTCAGAAATCCCCATGTTCTGTGACTCCTCAAGTGCTATTGCCATAGCAAATAATCTCGTCTCTCACAGCCGAACGAAGCATATTGAGCTTCGCTACCACTTCATCCGGGAACATGTTGAGAGTAAGGACATAAATTTGTTATATGTTAATACTGACAAACAAATTGCAGATATCTTTACGAAGCCTCTAGACGAAACCAAATTCAATTTCTTCAAAATGGAACTTGGAATGCTTAACAAGGACTCTTGAAGTTGGGACTGTTGAGATTTCACGAAATTTTACGAGATTTCACTTGTTAACTCAGAAAATTTCATGAAGTTTCACGGGTGTTCACGGGACAAATATTACTCCTCTCAATTCATCTCCCGTGGAATCATCTCCCTATTAAATACGATTTTATCGTCCTTCAGGTACGTACTCTACTTCAATTTTTATATATATAAAAATCAAAGAAAACATCACGATTTCACGAGAACCTCCGTGAAACCCTACCCGACCGTTCGTCTCCTTCTTTCGCGATTCCTCTGTTTCTCTTCCGCGGCTTCGACGACATCAATGGCGCCCAAAGCTTCTGGTGGTTTGCATTCAGGGGGAGAGTTGGTGAGAGGCGCCTTCCGTTCAGCTTCAGATGAGTTTCGGAATGTGATTTTGATGCTCGATGTCGTCGGGCTCAGTTTTATCTTAGAAGAGCCGGCTAAAATCTTAGAACAGGACATTCTGGAGTTCAATCGAAATGCCAAAATCTCAAGTCAAGGTAAGAAGATCAAAAGCTCAATTAGGTCTTGCAAAATCATTTTGAAGGCTAGTGGCATCAACCGATCATTGAGGATGCCTGAAGTTGAATCAGAAGAGTTGTCTGTTGAAGATATTTTCAGAGCCAGAAGATTCTGTGGCATTCTTGATCAAAGCTCCAAAATCAGAAGAAAGTTCATGAATGAAGGAGGTAAGCTTCTGTGTGATATTATAGGAAAAGTATTATTATGCAAGGTAGGCTCTCATGACTACCTCTCTGAAGAAGCTTTCAAAATTCACACCGCTATAATTTGTCGGAAGAATTTCAATTTTGGTGAAGTAATCTTTGAGAAGATTAAAGAAAGTTTTCTTGCTCCAAATTTTGGGTGAATTCTCAGTCTGCTTCTCCACAGTAGCAATCCAGATTTTTTTAATCTTGGAAGAGGTATCCCCATCCACCACACAAAGAAGATCAACTCAACCATTTTCTCCAAATGGGAAAGGGTAATTCCCAAGGGCTTAGGGAATGCTGGAGTTAGGGTTGCTGTAAGTGATGATGAGGCCCCTCTGCTTGATGAGCATAGATCTATTGAAGCAGGGCAATCTTCCAGGGGGAGTGGACTTAGTCCAGCTCCTGCTCAGGGCAGAGTTGCACATGTTGAGGGGGAGTTTCCAACCCCAAGAGACATTGGTGCAGGAAGTGGTGCTGCAGAAGATGTTCCTCCAAGTGATGCTGATCAAGTACCTCTTGATCCTGTTGATTTTGTTGTCCCTGATGCTACTCTTGACATGGAGGTCCCAGAGAATGCTGCTGTTTTTGATGAGTCTCCTGAGCTGGAAGATTCAAGGAGATCACCTGCCATGGTTGTTTCTCATTCTGAAGATCATGAAATCTTGCCAGACTCTCCTCATGAGCAATATGAATCTGGGGAGAAGGACAGCTTTAGTGCTATGCTGAGGTTGGCTAAGGAGATGTCTCTAATTGAGGGGGAGAAAGACCAGGAAGATATCTTCATGGCTGAATCTGTTCCTCCTGAAGTCTTTCCTTCTGTGCTGCTTTTTCCTCCTCCAGAAGTTCTTGTGGCTAGGAGCACTTCTCCAAGGGCAACTGTGCTTGACAAGCAAGCACAGTCCTCAAGTTTTGTAGCTGATAGAATTTCTCCTGAAGAGGTTGAGACTGGTGATAGCTCTCACTCTTCTTTGCTGAAGTCCATAGCAGGGCTGCTAAAGGTTCAGGCTGATCACTTTGATCAGTCTATCAAGCAAGTCTATAAGAAGATTGACTCTGTTGATAGTTCTCTGAAGCAGGAAATGGCTGAGATCAAGCATGACATGGGAAGATTCAAGAGTGATCAAGAAGCCTGGATGCTATCTACAGGGAAAGCTTTGGATCATTCAAATAAAGCTGTTGGGCATGCTCTCAAGAATCTGCATCAGGTTAGTGAAGATGTCCTACATTTGACTACTGCTCTCTCTACTCATAGCTCTGCTCATGATCAAGGAATCACTTACTTGGATGATCAAGTTGAAGCTCAGCTGAAGAGATTATATACCCTCCTGCATGAAGATGTCATAAAGGGGGAGGAGAGTGTGGTATCCAAGTTAGAAGAAAGTGCAAGCAAACTGAATGATTTGAATGAAAGTGTAGCTAGTCAAATGCAAGATCTCAAGGAAAACATCTTACAAAATGTTAAGGATGTGAACTGGTATACTCATGAAGCCCAAAGCTGGCTGTTCAAGCAAGTGGCTGGAATGCTTGGGTTCACTGTTGTGGATAAAGGATCAGATTTTCCCTCATCAAGTGCTCCAGGACCCAGGGCTCATAGTTTCTCTCCAAATCCTGTTGAGGATTCTGTTCTTGCTGATGAAGTCATTCCTGCTTCAACCTATCAAGAATTTTGGGATGATCCATTCCCTGTTCAAGATCCTGACAGCTCACATTTTGCTGAACCCTCTGAGAAGTCATTAAAAAGGAAGCTATTTGCTGATAAGCCATCTGCTAAGAGGTCTAATCCACATAAGAAGATCAGAGAATTTTATGATAAGCCTCCTCCTAGAAACTTCCAAGAAAGTTGGAGCCCCATCTCCAAAAGTATTGTTCTCTCTGTTTTTGATAAAGTCAGCAATCAGAATGAAAAAGTCAGTGACCATTATAGTTCAGAAGAATGGAGCAAGTTTGAGAAGAGGACAAATGAAAGAAGGATTCACTTCAAGAATGGTGGATCTAAAGAGTCTGCTCCTGACAAATACTGGCCTAAGCCAAAGGCATTCTTTGAGAGAATGGATTCAGAACTGAAGAAGAAAACTGAGGCAGTGGACAGAATGTTTGCAAAGAAGAAAGGCAAAGGTCATGAATAAGCTATGCTTATCTAGAATCATGATGTTTTCTTTGCTTATTTATATATATATACACATTTCTCTTGTGTTAAGTTAAAACATTCAGTCCTATTCTATTTTTCCTTATATATTACTGCTTGGGTTGTGCTTTCTTATTTAGTATTCTTTATGTGCAATTCAAGTTAGTGTCTAGGGTTATGACATCTTCAAATAGGGGGAGATTGTTGGGTATTGTGTCCACAATCACCTTGATTTGAAGATGTCCCCTAGTAAACTAAAATGAATTGTATTTGTATTTGATGACTTTTGTTTAGATGTGTTATGACAGGCCTTAATGCTAAGTGCTCACCAAAGTCAGGTTGCAATGGATAACCAAACACAGTTCTAGACAATGTAATCCCTCATTGTATAGAACAAAGTGTTGGTCCATGTGTAATCTCTCTTTTGGGGTGCACTTCATATACTCATAACTGAAGGCTTTCAAGGTTGAGGAGTGGAGCAGGTTTTCAGAAGAAAAGAAAAATTCTGCTGAGTCAATTCGTCGAGATGACTCGGGTCATTCCGACGAATCCCGACGAATCCAGACAGAAGACCTTTGTCTTGGTTTAGAAGAAAATTCTGCAGCCAAGTCCATTCGTCGAGATGACTCGGGTCATTCCGACGAATCCCGACGAATGCTGACAGAGGTCATTTTGGCTGAGTTGTGAAGAAAATTCTGCAGCCAAGTCCATTCGTCGAGATGACTCGGGTCATTCCGACGAATCCCGACGAATGCTG
Organism: Dactylorhiza incarnata; assembly: GCA_033032865.1. Taxonomy (NCBI): domain Eukaryota; kingdom Viridiplantae; phylum Streptophyta; class Magnoliopsida; order Asparagales; family Orchidaceae; genus Dactylorhiza; species Dactylorhiza incarnata. The sequence goes on from JAWHQI010000299.1 coordinate 2,792,689, forward strand.
ACAGAGGTCATTTTGGCTGAGTTCTGAAGAAAATTATGCAGCTAAGTCAATTCGTCGGATGTTCACGTGAAGTCTCGACGAATGACGGACAGACGGATTTCAAATTTTTGTTTCGTTTTCGAAAATTAGGGTTAGCCACCATGATCAGTACACATGTCGCCTCTCCCTTCTTTGTCGCACTAGCCGTTGAAGTCCTCCCTATAAATAAATCCTTATTTTAGGGCAAGGTGCTCTTCTTAATTTTTAATCAAAACATCTCTCTTCAGCCGACAGTTCAGAAAAGGCTAAAAGTCGATCTCCTTTCTCTTTTGCTGAACAAGATTTCTGAGACCTAACATATTCTGCTCAAGATCCTTTTTCTATTGATGTTAGAGATTTCTCAGAAGAAGGCCTTTGATCTTATTGCTGCTCTCTTTATTGAAGATTCTTTCAAGTAAGTCAAAGGGCCTATTCAGATCTGGTTAGCCAAGTCTTCTCTCTTCCACTTCTTTCAAGTGCCAAGCTTTCTTTCAAGGTTAAGAAGAAGACTCAGTTTTCAAGATCTGAAGTTAATCTCTTTAGAGGTTAAGAAGAAGTATTTTTTGTTTCAATATTTTCTTTTGTAGGAGTTTTCACTCCGAGATTATTTGTAGGAGTTGTTTACTCCGAGGTGTAGGAGTTGTTATACTCCGAGTTGTAGGAGTGGTATACTCCGAGTTGTAGGAGTTTGGACTCTGAGGTGTAAGATTAGTTATAATCTGAGATTGGTGAAGTAGCCGAGTCTAGCCTCGTAGTGCTAGATAGGCGAGGCGGGAAAGAGGACTACCCACATCGGGGAACCTCTATAAAATCCTTGTGTCTGTGCTGTGTTTGATTGTTTGCTTTTCTGTGTTAAATTTTTAATTCCGCATAAAGACATAGAATCCACCTATTCCCCCCCCCCCCTCTAGGTGATTTAGGCCGCAACTAGATACTTTCATGATGATATCCCTAAGCAGCTGGTGCAGATAATGGGAGTCTTAGTCCTCAATAAGAGAATACATTGGGGGAGATGCCTCCTGAAGCTTATTGGCCATAAGTATTCACATAAGGAGAATGCCTAAATGAGAATAATGAGCCAAGTTTTATACCACCACTACCCCATGGTGTGCAAGTCAAAAGGAGTGCCAATTCCACATGGTAAGAGAATGAATATAGGTATTTTCTCTTAATGGACCAGGCAAATTCTGAAGCCCAGTCAAACTGCACCCTCTCCTGCTCCTTTTCCAGCTCCTCAAGGTAATGAGACAGCCCTAACAAACCTCCCAGATGATGCTCCAGCTCAAGACCTCCAATCAAGTCTACTTGATATAACACCTGAGCCTACACCTCAAATTCTCACCACACAACAACAACAACCATCTATCACCCCATCTACTGCAAATCTCCCAGACATCCATTATGCTCCCCTACCACAAACTATCATAACCCAGAAGATAATCAAGGACAATCCCCTATCAACCACAATCTCATAAACATCAATGTTATTTTAACAAAAATTCCTCCAGTTAACATATCCACACCTCCAGTTGACACTACAACAAAATTGGTATACGGTGACATTTTTTTATGTCATCAGTGATGATTTTTAAGTGTCGCGATAGTTTTCGTGATGTTTATAAAAATGTCACAAAATCATCATGATTGCGCGTGTAGCCATAGCTCTCAGTGACGCTTTTACAGAAATGCATCACGATTGATGATTGTTTTATCGTGACGCTTTTACAGAAAAGCGACACGATTGATGATTGTTTTATCGTGACACTTTAATAAAAAAATCATGATAGATAATTGATCTATTGTGAAACTTTTTAAAAAATATCATGATAAATAATTGATCTATCATGACCATTTTTAAAAAAAACATCATGATAGATAATTAATCTATCATGACACTTTCTAAAAAAAAGTCATGATAGATAATTGATCTATCGTGACACTTTCTTAAAAAACGTCGAGAAAAATATTAACACTACCACTATATTTTTTTGTAAAATATCACCTTAGTTAGAACTCTACTATAACATTTTTCGAAAAGAACATCATAACTTCTTGCATTTTAAGCTCGCATACCAACCCACTTGAACATTCAAAATCAAGTAGAAATGGAACATGATCAAAATTATATTCACTCGAAACAACAAACTATACAAACTATATACATAATATTAAGACTTTCATTTCTGATCACATTAATAGATAACAATTTAACAAAACAAACATTTCATTTAGATAATGGTGCACACTACATCACTAAATAAAACAAACCATCATTTGTCATCATATTGCAGGATGTTCTTTCCAACTTTTTTTTAATATATCAAAGTCTACCAAAATACATTGAAATAACTAGACATCACAGACTACAAAAGAAGATACATATAAATCAACTTAAACATCAAAATGATCTTCATTGTCCGTTGTCATCGTATCACAACTCCTCTTTTCTCTCACCAACATTGAGATCTTTCTACACAAAATAAACAAATATATAAATATAATACATCAAGATCAGTATATAAGTAATAGGTTATAGACATTTTGTTTTTATGTTAGAAGTAGGTAAGAGCATCTAGACATATAACAAAACAATAAATAAGTGACAACACGGGCATGTCAAGATACCAAATTATTGGTTCATGGCAGAAGTGTGATGTGAGAGAGGATGTAGTAGTGGCTGAGAAATCATATTTCCTGTGTAACCATTTTGATGGAATAAAACACCAATAATTTACTAATAACATAACCATCCTACAAAAGAAACATTCACAAATGAATTATTGAATACCTTGGAGTCCTCTTTTTTAGTGAATTTTTCGACTCGTTGGGCAACTGACAGATCCAATAGCCGAATTATACCTCACATCAATGTCTGTGAAGAATCAGAGAACAAAAAAATTAGTGAGGATCTTCCACACTAAAATTTAACAATATCTGTGAGCCAACATAAAATTCAACCATATCACACACATGGATTGATGTAGGTAAATTCATTTTTCTGCAAAACATGTAGATAAAATCATACCAAGTGTGACATCGATATTATTCAGGAAATACCGGAAGAATCTGGCCAAGTGAGGCTTGATATAAAAATCTAGGATTCATAGATCACATTCCTGGTGCAAAGATTCAATATTATGAATAAAACATACTAATTCAATTAGCAAAAAGGAATCCATATCAGAAATGGATCAAGATTATCTAATCCATACAACCAATGCTTTCCATTCCAAATGAAAAGTCCTTTCGCCTAACTAAATGAGAATTAAATTAACATATAATCATTTTATAAATAAGCATGGTTTAAATAAGAAAGTAATCAAAATTGAGTTTTTTTTCAATTGGGTTGAAGGAGATTATGCATCAAAAGCACCTAGCAGATATTATATCTTGGTGCATGCAACAACCATTATATACATTATTTCTAAAATATAACTTGATGAATGACATTCCAGATAAAATGAGAAAAGTTAAGTAATTTGAAATTCCCAGAAATCTCGATAAATCTGGGAAGAAATCTCGAGAAATCAAGGCAGAAATAAGTCCAGAAATCTGCCCAGATTTCATGAGATTTCTGGGAAGATATCTGCACAGATTTCTCGAGATTTCTGCCCAGATTTCTCGAGATTTATGGGTAGAACTTCTGCCCAGTTTTCTCGAGAAATATGGGCAGATTTCAGCCTAGAAATGTCGAGATATCTTGTGAGAAATCTGGCCAGATTTCTCGAGAAATCTGGGCAGTACTTTTGCCCAGATTTCTCGAGAAATCTTGGCGTACTTTTGCCCAGATTTTTCAAGAAATCTGGGCAGATTTCTTCCCAGAAATGTCGAGATATCTAGGGAGAAATCTGCCCGGATATCAGGAGAAATCTGGGCAGATTTCTGCCCAGAAATGTCAAGATATCTGGGGAGAAATCTGCCCAGATTTCTCGAGAAATCTGGGCAGAGTTCTGCCCAGAAATGTCGAGAAATCTAGGCAGATTTCTGCCCAGAAATGCCCAGTTTTCTTGAGAAATCTGGGCAGTACTTCTCCCCAGATTTCTTGAGAAATCTCGGCAGATTTCTGCCCAGAAATGTCGAGATATCTGGGGAGATGTCTGGACAGAGCTCCTTAATGTCTAAGAGGGCAGTCTTTGTCTACAACCTGCTTTGAACATAATACTTGCACCTGTTGGCTATTGCTTAATTGTTTTATATATTTGTTGTGTTAATTTAAACATATTTCAATACTAGCATAGTTGATTACTTGACCAGAGCATATAAATTCAATTGAATCTCAAAAATAAAAAGAAGAAAAGATAAGCCAAACCTTGATTCAGATTGAGATTTGTAGTAGGAGATGGTGTTATGGTGTTGTTAGGGGTAGACTCATCTTGATTTGATCTTTGAATAGAAGCCATCATTCTCAAGAACTCCAAACAAAATAAATATTTTCAAAATTATTGTAATTAAATTAAGCATTACTAACAAGATTTAAACACAAAATTATTAAATGTTCTGGTGATAGATGTATCCCTTCCCTCTGATGTTCCAGATGAATATTCCCTAGAATCTGGCTGTGACCTGACATCCACAAGACGATCTATGGTTTTTTGCATAACTGACATTTATAGTTTCAATTGTTCAATCTCCCGTAACTCTTCTGGATTTGTATGCCTCAAGCTAGTTGTTCTTGAGCGGCGTGATAGATCCGGATATATCTGAATTGTAGTGACACCCATTCCCATACCACGACATCGGCCATAGTATTCCGGGCCAAATGTAGACCTAAAAAAATAGTATATTGTACAATACTCTAAATTGAAATAACGTGATATAAAATATTTTTTTACCTAAAAGCAGCTTCATAAATTTCATTTATTAGTGTGTCAGGAGGATGTTGCGATATTTGTTCATCTATAGCCTTGTCCAATGCAAACTAGCACAAAATACATAAATGAAATATTCAACAAACTTTGGATATTATTTAAATGGTTAAATTATTTAGCTAAAGAATAAAACACTTACTTTTTTTTTATATTTCCTCTTCATTCACCATGGTTTTACCATTTTTCTTGCTTGTGCGACTATCTACGAATAAGTCAATGCGAGTTGGCTCTCCACCCAATTCAATTTCCTTATAAAAAATAAATCATTTAGCTTTATGCAATAAAGTAAGAAATAATAAAGAATACTTCTATATATATAGGAGTCTGTTGTACCAAGTATTTCTTTCAATTAGCAAGGCTCATCCGTCCAAGAGTATGTGCACCAAGGTTTTTTTTGGGACAAGCTTTATTTCTTTCACATATACTCTATCACATCATAAAAGTCATTCTCAAAACATTAGTATGTAAAAAATTAAACAAAAAACTGGAAGAACAAAAAATAGAGATTGATACAATACCCTTCCTTTTGGAGAATACCAATATGTCACAATGTCAACAAATTGGCTCTCTGGCATATCTGTCGGACCACCTCGTGCAATAAGTGCTTCTGGATTGCCTAATGGGTCGTAATATTGTTTTTTATAAGTCGACTTCCAATTTCTAAAACTTTCTCTAAGAAGTTCCATGGTAATCTTTTTGTCGGTCTCAAAAACGAGAAATCTTTGCTACATGAATAAAACATAAAGCTTATAAATAATTGCAACTATATTCAATGAATCATGATTTTTATTTATGTACACTCACCTTAACCATACTCTATGCAGTTTCCTTGCTATATCGGGACACATGCGTCCAAGATAGAAGGGTCATTGGAAATAATGATGTATTTCGTGCAAGTGTCCCTAAGAATGATGAAAGTTGAGGTGCTCCACTTCCAACAAATTGTCCATGTTTACTTCGCTCCAATAAAATAACTTTATCTGATGGCATAAGATGAAAATCACTACATGTCGTTGCTCCTCGCAACTTTTACTTCTATTTGTACCTACATACACAAAAACTTTAATTATTCTACTTGTATTTAAAGCAAATCATATAAGAAAATATGCATTGTTTACCTAAAGTTTCTAGGACTTCCTCGGTATGATTTTCCAGCTTCTTGCTCATTATGTTGATCCTCATCAGAACTTACATCTGTAGAAAAATAATGTATAGTTGCTGGATCACGTAGTGATTCCTTGTAGGCATTTGAAGTGCACACATGAGGGCCACCACCAACATCTTTGTGTTGATCTTTAGATAAAGTGTCATCCCTTGAAACAAATAGTTTTCTTGGAGCAAATGTTCTTTTAGGGTCCATAGAGTATCTGCATGATAACAAAATCAAATATCTGCATGATAACAAAATCAAATACCAACACGTGAGTCGTGTAGTTTAACCAGATACTTAGATTAAGAGAAATGTGGCCTGAGCTACTCAATAAGGAATCAGGTTTTGCCAAATTGAGGTAGATAAATGTGCCATGAGCTACTAATATAATAGAAAGATAATGTAAAATGATTAGGAAGAAAAAAGGTTGGATAAATGTTAGTTGGATATAATTACAAAAAAGATATTTGCAATAACTAGTCTACGGATTCAAAGTTATTTCACATTAAATGATTAGCGATACAAAAGTAACTTAAATACAATAGTTAACAATCCTAAATCCCCTAGCAGGGGTATTAATAGGGTGAAACAATTTTTATTGAAGAAAATGGTCCTCCTGCATAACTATTAACAATCCTAAATCCCCTAGCAGGGGACTTTATAATATCATTATTGGGAACTCCCCTCTACATTTTAAAATTACAAAGATCTCCCCTCTAAGTTTGCAATGGGACAAGACACCCTCGCTCAGTTAACATATATTATGGGTGCGCCCCTCACAGAGGGTAGTAGAATTATTATACTAAAAATTAACAATGTAAACTCAGAGGGGAGATCATTGTAATTATGCAAAGTCCTAGGGGAAGTTCGGTAAAAAAAAAATCAACAACAACACAAACAAAAACATAAATCTATGCTCATACATAGATGCTTGTTTGTAAAGGTAATGGTGGGGTAAAGAAAGAGAACATTAAGCATAATAAACAACAATCTTTAAATAAATCTACATATATAATAACATTATACATGCTAACTGCTTCAATCAAGCCTCCCCATCCATCCTGCTGCTTGAGATAGAACTGGCATCTAACAGATTCATGTGAAACGACATCAATTCATAGTATTAGATCCAAAAAGAAAATACTAAAATGATGTTCAGAAAATCCTGTAGATTATAATGGTGATAGACATTCCTAACTCCAAAGTTGGGGTAGTTTAAGTAAGAACAAATGTAATGAGATTAAAGATGGACCCTCTCAACTATCATGAAAAAGATAATGACTTTAGTGGGGGAAAACACCAAGAAAATGGCATCAAATGTAGCAAAATGCCATTGACTGAACATGGAAACATAAGAATGAAGCACCGTCTTTACTAATTACTAAATATCAGTAATAAAATATCCTACCTTGCAATTAGTAAAATGGGTTATTTACTGGGACCTCCCTTCTAAATTTGCATAATTATAGGATGAACAATATTTATTAATAGGGTGAAACAACATTTATTAATAGTGTGAAACAATAGGATTATTAATATAAAGTCCCCAATATTAATAGGGTGCACCAATAGTTAACTATTTCTTGAAGAAAATGGTCGTTATTTATCATCAGTTAAACTCCGATAAACTGTAAAGCTATAGTTTCTTATCATAAAAAAATTGTCGGAGCAGCAAGCTCAAATTTTATGATCGTATTTTAGTAAATCAAATTACTATAAGCCATTTTATCTTTAAAATTAGATGTTTTTTCTTGATATCACGTTTACATTTCATCATGTTTAGGTGGTATTGACTAAATAACAGAGTTCACAGTAAATATATAAGCATAATAATTATTAAAATATACGAAGAAATACAATATTTTTTCATTAAAATAATATTTATACATAGTCTAAGATAAAGATATACAGTTCTATATAAAAGTACTACTATAGATGAGTACAAAAACTCTAGAGTATCCATATAAATCATATTATAGCCACAAGTAGATACTAATCTAAATAAAGTAGTCTTGTATGTGGGACACTTCGGTTCCTCTAGTACTTAGCCATATTTGGCTATCCATACCCCAAAATTTCAAAAACAACACTTAATTTTTGGTTTAACGGCAACCCAGTTCTTGAAACCCTACCCCTCACTTATTCACACCCGACACTTCCACTCTTTTCTCCCTCCCTCCGACGCCCGATGACCTCATTCCTCGCCTGTGTATAGTGTCGTAAGCTTTAGGTTGTACTTTCATCTTATAAATATCTAATTTACATGATGTTTTCCCTAGCTATTCCACTCCTGTTTCAGAGCTTACTTGTTTCATATATATTAAACTACAGCTGCTAACCAGAAAAGTTTATTTATTTCAGTACTATATGTTTTTCAACATTCTTCTGGATTTTTCTATGGGTTTTATTTGAGTTCTGGAATGGAATTTAATGGGGTTTTCAGTTTCAAAATTGTAGGTAGGAGTTCCGGGGATATTTTTTTCAAGTTTTATACCTCCCAAAAACCTCCTTTTATATGCAATGGGGATAACAACGGGATGCAACAAGCAGATGCAATTAAGTGTCCAGAGGAACAATTAGCCCAAATTAGCCCCTCTACAGTCATTGTCGCCACTTCCCAATCACTCGAGACTACCTTATAACAGCTGCACATTCTATTCCAGCCCTCTGAATCCTGTCCACAAGTCCAAATCCAGTCCCATTCTCCCATCCCAGCCACCGGAGACTTGTCATAGATCCACCAAGCCCTCTAATTTTGCATCCAACAACAAATCCCATTCCTTTAAGAACAATACGAAATCTGGACAGATTTCTGTCCAGACTTCTCCCTGGACAGATTTCTGTCCAGCTTTTTAAGAACAATACGATATTCCTACATATTTCTTGGGCACTTTCAATACTTAGTCTCAGGAGAATGTGAATTAACCATTTCTATTGTGATTTATTCATTGTTGGAAAAAAGTAAATGTTAAAGCCCTGAGCATTTTGAGCAGTTCGGGAGATGAGGTTCTTCCATATCTTCAGAAACAAAAAAATAAAAATCTAGAAGGAAATGAAAGTACTGTACTGAGGGGATAAAGGAGCTATATCGATAAAAGGGAGCAAGTAGAACAATAGCAAACATAATGCTTAATGTGCACAGAAAATGGTAATGAAATCCTAGATATCATGTATGGTCTAGTTATAATACCTCCATCTCACCGAGCCTACACCCAACATGTGAAGTTATATTTCTCTTTCCACAACTCTAGGCTCAACAGTTGTTCTCACCATCTCGATGCCTTCATCATCTTGATATAAATTTTGAATATTTTGTATATCATTACTAACACATTGAATGAAGTTTTCATGATCATCAACACATGCAGCTTCGATATCTCCCATTTCATACTCATCCCGTTGTACCATCCTGATGACCAATTCCCAATTTGTTTGTGTAGGATCAAGAATATAATATACCATTCTTGCTTGAGAAGGAAAAATGTGTGGGTCATGTTCAAGTGTTGTTCCTGTATGTATTAAGTTTATGAAATTAACCAACGTGAACCCATAAAAATCATTCTTCACACCTATATTTTTTGTAGGATTCACCCAATCACATTTAAAAAGCATCACTTTTGCAAAGTCAAAGTAATCCAATTCTATGATCTCAGTTATTCTACCAAAATAATTGATATCATCTTGAGATTCGTCATGGTTCGACATAACTTCAACTCCATTATTTTGCGTCCTCTTATGAATCTCACTTGCTACAGTTCGAAATGAAAACCCATTTATGTTATATCCTTTATAGCTACGAATAATAGAGTTTGGTTCGAGAGCCAATTGTCGTAAATGAGGGTTATCAACAATCGTGCCATCATGATTAACTTGTTATGATCAAATGAAAATAATTTATTTCATTGACAGTCTTCATTTGTAAATCTAGATACGAGCATCAGTGTGCAAAAATGATGTTTCTTACTCTTTGCCTAAACCATTCTGAAAATTCCTTATGAAGTAGATTTTCCAAGCACTCCACCTCAATACGTAGGGATTGATAACGACTCTTCGATTCTTCTTGGAGTTCACTATTAAAAAAATTATTAATTAGTGTACATTTTAATAATAAATAACATTTGAAATAATTTTGATGTTTATTGAAACTAACCTTCGAAAAACTTCAAGCTCAACACAATTGAATAAAATATATCGATGAGCTTGCAGAAGACCAACTGGATCAAGTGCCTTCAAGACGGCTCCTCTTATTGCACTCCCAACTTGTGGAAGCATCCTAAATGCGGGTGCTGGAGATGTGGAAATTGCACTATTACGACTTGGTCGATTAAATTGAGTCTCAATCCCTTCTAAGAATCGAGAACAAAATGTTAAAGTCTCCTCTGCTATATAACCATCTTCTATAGCTCCTTCTGGTTTTGCTTTATTTTGTACATATTTTTTATAATGTCCAAGTTTCCTCTCGATAGGATACATCCATCTAAATTGTACCGGGCCACCCAAGATAGCTTCTTGTGATAGATGAACCATAAGATGAATCATTACAATGAAGAATGAAGGGGGAAAATTAATTAGAGATGACAAAAAGCCAAGATAATGCGATCTTCAATCTTTAACAAATCAGAAACATTTACTCTTTTTGAAAATAATTCTCTAAAGAACATGGAAACCTCCATCAATGGAGACACTATATGCCTTGATAACACTAATCGTAGACCAATCGACAATAATTGTTGCATTATAATGTGATTATCATGGCTCTTTAAACCTTGTATTCTGCATTGTTTCAGTTTAACACAACGTGATATGTTGGAGGCATATCCATCAGGAACTCGTAATGACTTTATCGTTCCTAAAAAAGTATCTTTCTCCATCTTACTCATGGTGAAGCAAGCTGGAGGAATAATCTCAGTGCTATCATCTCTTTCTTGGAGCCATAGATGTTTTAGAATCCCGAGATCCTTGCAATCCTTTCTGGTACACACATCATCCTTGGATTTGATCGGGTCACCAAATATAGTGTTCAAAATATTATCGCACACATTTTTTCTATATGCATTGTATCAAGACAGTGGCGGAGTAAATTTGTCTTCCAATAAGGAAGATCAAAAAATATACTTCTATTTTTTCCAATACTTAATAGGTCCTCCCAACTGATTTGTTCTACCAAATACAACTTGAAGATTTTGTGTTGCCTCGGATACTCTTTGTCCATGAGGAGGTTTTTTTAAAACCAATACGTACTTCATGTCGACCAAACTTTCTTGCTTTTCAATATGGATGATCAACTGGTAGCAATCGACCGTGAGCATGGTAAACTATTTTTTGACTATTCTTTAGCCATCATGATTGAGTGTCCAACCCGCATGATGGGCATCCAAGTTTGGAATGTGTGTTCCATCCTGATAGATTTTTTTCCCATCTAATAGTCCATAAAGTGCAGCATGCAATGTAGTGTAAATTTTTTCCCATCTAAAGCATCAAACACTTCTACCCCCACTTGCCATAACTCATTCAACTCTTTTACTAATGGTTGTAGATACACATCAATGTTATTTCCTGACATCTTCGGTCCAGGTATCAAACCCGACATGATGATAGATATTTTTTTCATGCACTCCCAAGGTGGCACATTATATATCACTAGCATAATTGGCCATGTGCTATGTGTACTGCTAAGATCACCAAATGTATTGAATCCAGCAGTAGCAAGTCCTAAATGAATATTGCGAGGATCGCATGAAAACTCTTTATGGTGTTAATCAAAATCTTTCCATGCCAAGCCATCTCTAGGGTGATGCATTAAACTGTCGTGATTAAGCTCTTTGGCGTGCCACTGCATCATCTCGGTAGTTTGCTTGCAAAGAAATAATCTCTCCAAACATTCTTTTAGAAAATATCGAAATACTTTTTTGGCAGTCTTTCTCATGCTGATCATATCTTTTTGCTTACGTTTTCTCGGTTGATGTGTCAATTGATCATCTTGTACTTCAACCCATCGTGATTGCCCACATATATGACAAGCATTATCATTTTTGTGTACGTCCCAAAATAATGAACAATCATTTTCACATGCATCAATCTTAATATATTTATGACCCAATTTAGATGTGATTTTCTTGGCCTCATGATAATTAGCTGGCACTGATTCATATCCGCCAGGAATTGCACCTTGTAGAACTTTCAATAACATATCAAAATGTATATTACTCCAATTTCCAAGTGTCTTAATATGAAGGAGATTCAATAAGAAAGATAGTTTAGTGTACTCTTGACATCCTCCCCACAATGGCTTAATTTCCTCTAAGAGAGATGTGTATAGATTATTTGCATCTGCATTAATTGGAGCTTGAGGATTCTCAAAATATGTGTCTACATCGATAACATCATAGGGTAATTCTTGTTCATGCAAGATCTCATTGTTTGTTAAATTAGGAATATTGGCATGTAGAAGTTCATTCATCGGATCACTCGAGTTATTATCATAGATCAGAGGGTCCATGAAAGGAAAATTATTATTTTGTAAGACTCCGCTGTTAGCTAGACGTCCATCATGGTAAATCCAAATTGTGTAGTTCAACAAATACCAATCCACACAAGATGCCCCTATATCTCATCTCTATCCCACTTCTTTAGATTTACGCACTTTTTACAAGGACATGGGAACTTCTCACCAATTGGTGTATATGAATAGTATGAATCTAGCAGATATTTCACGCCATCTAAATAAGCCTTTGAATGACGTAACTCTCTCATCCAACTTGTGTCCATTGTTAGTAATGAATCTGTTTGGTGCCTACATAAGAGAACAACAAAATGATTAAAGATTATTCTTCAATTCTCAAAATCTTTACTAGTCCACTTCAATCTCCAAGAGGTAGGAGAAAAATTTGTGGCAAAGAAATCTGACATGGAAAGGACGAAGAAACTATGAATATGGAAAAATGATTATATCTCAATATTTGGAAATAAGCCTCCTAGAGGGCTTCAGTTTCGTTCAAAATCAACCAAAAATACAGGAGGAAAATTACAAAAGGAGGAAAATCAAGAACTTCCATAAAATTATTATCTAACAATGAAATACAACTTTGATAGAACTACGAAGGTTTGTGCATTGTCCATATATTGTCCTAGAACTATGAAGCCACGACAATAAGAAAAAAATAAATTTTATAATAAATAATTTGGGAAGGTGGAAAGTTGATAAACCCCATATATTCTTACATGGATACATATACATACATATCATCATTAATTTATAAATCCCATATATTCTTCCAAAATAATATATAGATGTTAGATGCTTGATTACCAACACAAAATACACAAAAAAAAGAATAAAGAAATATCAAGGGTTAAGAAACAATTTTAACTTCTCAAACATATGTAATATATAAACAATTAGCCATTATCAATTTATCATGCATGCATCATATAGATTAGATTTGAACAAGTTACATCAATTTGTCATGCACGCAACCTTACTAGCTCTATTTCGTTTCTTACCACTTTGTTTATTCCAAATTAATTAAATCATGTAGATCCCTTATTAGAAGCTAAATCCTCAAGCATAAAGTTAATTTGATGCCTTTTACTGCTCGTGGCTTGTGATTCATGTGCATCTTTGTTCGTGTGTTCCTGAATTGATCCTATTTATGGAAAAAACTTCTCCAAAACAAATTTAATTCACATGTTCGCCCTTGCAATCTCAAATCTTATAATATTATAAAATAACAAACATAGAGGAAACTTCACCAAGATATTTCTAGAATGAGTGGCACACTCATTAAATAGAAAAACGTGTTAATAACCTGATTTGGTAGAGAAAGGAGAATAACCGAAGCAGCAAAACCGGACAAAATATTTCTAGTTATATCATCATTGTTGCATGGGATCTCTTGTGAGGAACATCGAAAGCTACTCTTTCCTTTATGAAAATATTTTCTCCTACATTTTTGCACGAAAAGAAGTTAGAATTGCTGATTGAAGAGAATGCATTAGGAGAAACAAGGGATACATATGAATTACATGCATAAAAGTCCTAAGAATGTTATGTAAGTTTTCTTAATTATTAGAGGACGAATTCAATGGAGTCGTCTCGATCAAGCGTATGTGTTAGTTCGAGTTTATTTGGATCTCCCGCGAGCGTGCGTCAAATTTTGGTTTGCGCGAATTGTCAAAACCCGTGATAGGTGGGCTAGACTAATTTGGACTTCATTACGCGAGCTTGTTCTTCCCTTGGCATGTTTAGATAGGTCGGTTTTAATTTGTGCGTATGATTTATTTTACATACAAATAGATTTTAGATCAAGTGAGAAAGTTTGGGGTGCTTTTAGTATTTTCTCCTCCACTCTCTCAATACCTCTCCTATGTAAGGGAACAATAACCGGTCATTAATCTTATCTAATCCGTGAACAAGGGCGAAGTGAGAGGCGAGTGGTTACTGTGACTTTTCACGATCTTCTTCATAATTCCTCTTGCGGTTACTGTGGCTCATCCCGTATGAAGAAGAAACTGATTTCTTCATCCTGCAACGTCTCAATTAAAGTGAAACAGGGAGATTAGGGAGCAGGAAAATCAAAGACCAAGGCTTATCCTCCTCCATCTGTTCTGCTGCCCTGTAGAAGGATTCATCGAACCCTGCAAAGCGGATTTGCAGAGGAGATTTCGAACGCCATTAAACCAGAGCATTTCTTCATATTCTGGAGAGAAATCAACTCGGGGTTGTCTTCTTCTTCAGATTTACCGAACCCTGCAAAACCTCAAGAGAGGAGATCTCCATTGATTGTTGACCATCTCTTCCAGAAGTCAAACATACATCTTCCCAAGACAGTTAACATAGGACTATTGGTTCTCTCAAGATTATTGGGTATTGGTGTTCCTAGTCAACAAATAGTAATCAAGCACAGTAAATTAATTCCTTCCTGGTCCAGTGGTCTCTTCTACATATATGTTGGAGTCTTCGACAAGTGCGGGAAACTTTATTCGAAGAAATACTAGCAATTTGTTGAATATGTCGACGACCATGCGACACGAAGCCGAGTCAAAGAATGGTACGCACTTTATTTTCCGCACTTCAATTTTGTTAGCGTACCATTTCATTACCTTCATGTTATTGTGTTCGCATTAATTTTACAAGTGATAGAAAATTATTTTGATTACACCATACTGTAGGAATTAATTAATTATGTTCATGACAGTCCTGTTCGCATAGGTCAAATTACATTTTTTTTTAATTTAACCTTTTCCGCATGTTTGTGACCTTATGTGCTTAGTATAATTTTCTAACATTTGGTATCAAAGCGAACTTGAACATATTAATTAATTCTCTTAATTTTGGTGTAATTGATTTTGATTCATAACTAGTGATCACTCAAATTAAAACCAATCAATTTATTTTAAGAATATCAATGCAATAGGGACTTATGAAGTGCATTAATTTTAAGTCCCTAAGCAGTTGTGATTTGTAGACACTTCAGTGCCCTTTGTCATTAATTATTAGATCACAACACTTAATTTGAGGGTAATTAAGAGAATCCCAGTGTAGGAGGATCTTGTGGGTTAATTGAACTGTTGCTACCAAAGTGGCCCGTTCGATTGATTTGCGAGTTTTCATTCTCACACAGCTTTGGGATTACTCTAGTTCTAGCTCGTAATCATTCACTCAAAGGTGGTGGTTGCGTGATAGGATTAGAGGATTGCACACGGGCATCTGAGCGGGAGTGCAAAGGTTCTAGTGATCTATTCACCCAAAGGTGGTAGTTTTGCAAAAGCCTGAACACTATCGTGTCTCGCTCGGTGTAGAGGATTTCTAACTACGTGGCACGTATTCTGCCCAAAGGTGTTGCGTGTTGACGCGTCTGAATTCTCATGTGTGTGTTTATTTAAGGTTTTGAAACACACTTATCCTCATTGCTAAATACTGCATTATTTTCTTTTTCAGTCACCTTTACAGTGCATAACAATTTGTCGACCATTGAAAAACTTACTGAGTCAAATTTTAAGAAGTGGAAGACTGATGTCATGTTTGCCATTCAAATGGAGGACATTGACCTAGCCCTGACATCTGACAAGCCTGAGGAGTTGACTGTGACTAGTTCCCGAGTACAGAAGGACCACTATGCAGCATGGCATAAGTCCAATAAGATATGTTTGTTGACCATGAAGAGATCCATTCCTGAGCATCTGCTCAGTGGACTGCCAGAGACTGCTGACGCACTGAATTTTATTACTGCTGTGGGATAGAGGTATAAGATGTCCTCCAATGCTGAGATTGGGACACTCATGCAAGATCTTTTCACTATGAGTTATACTGGCGGTGGAGGTGTACGTGATTACATTTTGAAGATGGTTTATTATCAGACAAAGTTATAAGAGTTGGACATTGTTCTTCCTGAGACGTGCATAGTGCATCTGGCACTTAATACTCTGCCACCTGAGTTTAGCATCCTGAAGACTACATACAATTCTCAAGATGAGGCTTGGAAACTTAATGATCTCATCACTCGACATGTTGCTGAAGAAGAGAAGCTGAAAAGTGAGAAGACCCACACCGCTCTGTATGTTTCGAGGCCTTCATTTAAGAAGAAGATGATGAAGTCCAAGGATCCAATCAAGATTCAGGATGGTCAGTCGAGTGGAGCAAAGGATTCTACTAGTCCCATAAAGAAGCCTCCGACTTGTTTCTTCTGTAGGAAGAAAGGACATGTGAAGTCCGAATGCCTAAAGTTTAAAGCTTGGATGGAGAAGCGTGGGTTCGCACCTAAAGGTAATCCTCTTGCACTCGTCCTATGTGAATCTAACTTAATTGAAGCCCCATCTAGTTCCTGGTGGCTTGATAGTGGAACAACTAATCATGTTGCTTGCACACTTCAGGGGTTCACCAACAGGAGGAGGCCAAGCAAGGATGAGTGTAGACTCGCCGTGGGAAACAACGGTGAAGTTGAAGTCGAGTTCATTGGGGATTTTTGCTTGATTTTAGATACTGATTTTAAGCTTTTATTAAAAGACACATTTTATATTCCTGCATTTCGAAGAAACTTAATTTTTGTTTCTACATTAGACAAACTTAATTATGGTTTCAACATTTATGGTGGTTTAATTCAGTTATTTTATAAATCACAAGTTGTAGGCCATTGCTCTTTGTCTAATGGTTTACATAGGATGTGTCTTGCTCCCAATGACATTTATGCGACTTCATTTAATGTATAAAATGTTGCTTCTAAAAGACCCCTAATTAAGGAAATGTCTTTCATGTTGTGGCATAAAATACTTGGCCACATCTCTAGGGATAGAGTAGAGAGATTGATTAAGGAAAACATTCTCCCTACTCTTGACTTTAGTGACCTGGAGACATGTATTGACTGTTGTAGGGGTAAAATGACCAAGGTTAAGAAGAAAGGCGCTACACGTAGTCTAGACTTGCTGGAGATTATTCATACGGACATCAGTGGACCTTATTTATCTACGCTCTGTAAGAACACCTACTTTATTACTTTCATTGATGACTTCTCCCGCTATAGCTACTTGTTATTGATTAAGGAAAAGTCTGAGTCTCCTGATAAATTCAAGATTTTCAAGACTGAAGTCGAGAAACAATTGAGAAAAGTTATCAAGGTTGTTAGGTATGATAGAGGAGGCGAGTATTTTGGCAGACACGATGCCTCCGGGCAACATAAAGGTCCTTTTGCTAAATACTTGGAGAGTTGTGGTATTATTGCCCAATACTTCATGCTGGGAAGTTCTGAACAAAATGGTGTGGCCGAAAGGCGCAATCTCACCCTTAAGGATATGATGAGTAGCATGATGAGTAGGACAAATCTTCCTGAATTTCTTTGGGGTGAGGCTCTTAAAACAACAGTTTACATACTTAATAGAGTTTCATCTAAATCAGTGCCTAAGACACCTTTTGAGTTATGGACTGGCAGGTTACCTAGCCTAAATCACTTACGTGTTTGGGGTTGTCCTGCGGAAGTTCATTTATATAACCCATCAGAAAGTAAGATTTCCGCTAGGTCTTCTCGTTGCTACTTCATAGTCTACCTTGATCCTTCAAAGGGGTTTAAGTTTTATTGACCTTCAGGAGGTCCTAGAATTGTTGAGTCACAAACAATGAAGTTTCTAGAGTTTGATGTTGCTGAGCAACCTAGTTGCTCTCATACCACTGAAGAAGTCGATGAAATTAGACCTTTTCATTACACTTTACCCATTATTGAAGGGCTAGAGATACCTGAGCCTATAGTTGAGCCTGCAGAGGAAGTGGAGCCAGCTTTACAGCCGCCTCCCATAGAGTTTCCTCAGTAGATTGATGTTGTTCAGGCACATCCTAGAAAATCATCTAGGGAGAGGAGGTCTGCAATTTCTTCTGACTATGAAATTTATTTGGGTGAGAGCGATTTTAACATTGGTCACGTAGTTGACCCAGTGACATTTATTGAAGCTGTTTCTGGACCTCAATCTGATTTGTGGTGGGATGCAATGAGAGATGAAATTGAGTCTATGAGGAATAATAAAGTTTGGGAATTAGTTGAGTTACCAAAAGGCTGCAACCCCAATGGTTCTAAATGGGTATTTAAGACTAAGAAAGACTCTAAAGGAAAGGTCGAGCGGTTTAAAGGCAGACTGGTTGCGAAGGGATTCACTCAAAGAGAAGGGATTGATTACCACGAAACTTTCTCTCTCGTTACATCGACAGACTCATTTAGAGTCATTATGGCACTAATAACTCATTATGATTTGGAGCTACACCAGATGGACGTTAAAACTGCATTCTTGAATGGCGACCTGAGGGTTTCAAGTCTGGCCGTTCTGACCAACTTATGTGCAAGCTCAATAAATCCCTATATGGTTTAAAGCAAGCCTCAAGACAATGGTATCTGAAATTTGATGAGGTGGTTACTTCATTTGGTTTTGTTGAAAATAATGTAGACCACTGCATGTATCTCAAGATCAGTGAGAGCAAATTCATCTTCTTAATTCTCAATGTAGATGATATTTTGCTTACAAGTAGTGATTTGGGACTTCTGCATGAATCTAAGCAGTTGTTATCCAAACATTTTGACATGAAGGATCTTGGAGAAGCTTCTTTTGTTCTAGGTCTTGAGATCATTAGGGATAGATATCGCCATACATTAGGACTCTCTCAGAGGGCATACATTGAGCGTGTACTTGAGAGATTTAACATGCTCGAATGTAAGCCTGGCGATGTGCCGGTGATTAAGGGTGACAAGTTAAGTCTGTCACAATGCCCTAGAAATGATATTGAGAGAGAGAGTCCATGAAGAATATACCATATGCCAGTGCAGTAGGTAGCTTAATGTATGCCCAGGTCTGCACCAGACCGGACATTGCCTTTGCAGTGGGACTTTTAGGCAGATATCAGTCGAACTTGGGACCTGATCATTGGGTGGCTGCCAAGAAGGTATTAACGTATTTAAAGAGAACAAAAGATTTTAAATTGGTCTACTGTAGAGATCAAAACCTAGAATTGGTGGGCTATACAGACTCAGATTTTGCAGGTTGTGAGGATGATCGAAAGTCAACTTCAGGATACATTTTCAAGCTAGCCGGATGGGCTGTTTCATGGAAAAGCATCAAGTAGACGCTGATTACTTCTTCCACTATGCATGCGGAGTTTGTTGCTCTTTTTGGCGCTACAACTCATGCTGTTTGGCTCAAGAACTTCATCACTGAATTGATGGTTGTTGATACAGTTGCTAGACCCACTCGGTTATACTGTGATAATATTTCAGCTGTAATGTTCTCTATGAGCAACAAAAGTATCACAGGGTCTAAGCACATGGAAGTTAAGTTCTTGACCGTGAAAGAATTGGTTAAGAAAAGTGACATCATTGTGGAGCACATTGGACAGATGATATGATAGCTGATCCACTTACCAAGGGACTTCGGCCTAATATCTTTAAGAAGCATGCCTGCAGTATGGGCCTTGTGGAGTCCATTGATGTACTTGATTAGTGGGAGGCTATATTCATAGCTCTATTTAATATAATTTTTCACCTGTCATTTTATTTAGCACTTCAAATTTCATATATGCATTAATTTTTGCAAATGAATATAGTTTGAATTCAAACATAAATTTTATATTCATATGTGATATTATTCAGCTCTGATACTCACACCTTCATGTGACGCGTCACAATTCATAAATAAGTCTTGAAACTAGTGTCAGTTTCAAGCATAAGGCAAGGACATTCATTTAATTCATAAAGCCTTGATCGTATGTCTCATGACACATTAATAAAATCTTAAGATATTCATTTAATAGAGATATACACTCTCTGTTGAGTATTAAGAATTTCTCAAAGCATGGTTTAGTGCATTCAGTAGAGAAATTAATTGACCACTGAGTTAAACAACATTTTGTGATCACATTTCAGTATGTTACTTTGACTCCGTTTGACCATATTGTGTCCTTGTCGATTAACTCTGTAAACTTTTGTGACCATGGAAGGTCCCGTGTCGCATAATTATGCGGTTTCCGCCTTGATTTAGAGTGAAGGTTTCAGTTGGACTAGATTGATGCGTGGAGAGAACTCAAGATGCAAGCTTCACTATGGTACCCTTAATTAAGTGGAGTGATTTGATCTATGGTCGACCTAAATTACGATTGAAATAGTCCAAGTGGGAGAATGTAAGTTTTCTTAATTATTAGTGGACGAATTCAATCGATTCGTCTCGATCAAGCGTATGCGTTAGTTTGAGATTATTTGGATCTCCCGCGAGCGTGCGTCAAATTTTGGTTTGCGCGAATTGTTAAAACCGGTGATAGGTTGGCTAAACTAATTCGAACTTCATTACGCGAGCTTGGTCTTCCCTTTGGACGTTTAGATAGATCGGTTTTAATTTGTGCGTACGATTTATTTTACGTACAAACAGATTTTAGATCAAGTGAGAAAGCCTGGAGTGCTTTTAGTATTTTCTCCTCCACTCTCTCAATCCCTCTCCTATTTAAGGGAACAATAACTGGTCATTAATCTTATCTAATCCGTGAACAAGTGCGAAGTGAGAGGCGAGCGGTTACTGTGGCTTTTCACGATCTTCTTCATAATTCCTCTTGCGGTTACTGTGGCTCCTCCCGTACGAAGAAGAAACTTATTTCTTCATCCTGCAACGTCTCAATTAAAGTGAAACAGGGAGATTAAGGAGCAGGAAAATCAAAGACCAAGGCTTATCCTCCTCCATCTGTTTTGCTTCCCTGTAGAAGGATTCATCGAACCCTACAAAGCGGATTTGCAGAGGAGATTTCGAACGCGATTAAACCAGAGCATTTCTTCTTATTCTGGAGAGATATCCACTCGGGGTTGTCTTCTTCTTCTTTAGATTTACCGAACGCTACAAAGCCTCAAGAGAGGAGATCTCCATTGATTGCTGACCATCTCTTCTAGAAGTCAAATGGACATCTTCCCAAGACAGTTAACAGAGGACTATTGGTTCTCTCAAGATTATTGGGTATTGGTGTTCCTAGTCAGCAAACAGTAAACAAGCACAGTAAATTAATTCCTTCCTGGTCCAGTGGTCTCTTCCACATATATGTTGGAGTCTTCGACAAGTGCGGGAAACTTTATTCAGAGAAATTCAAGCACATTGTTGAGTATGTCGGCGACCATGCGACACGAAGCCGAGTCAAAGAATGGTACGCACTTTATTTTCCGCACTTCAATTTTGTTAGCGTACCATTTCATTACCTTCATGTTATTGTGTTCGCGTTAATTTTACAAGTGATAGAAAATTATTTTGATTACACCATACCATAGGAATTAATTAATTATGTTCATGACGATCCTGTTCGCATAGGTAAAATTACATTGTTTATTTTTTTTAATCTAACCTTTTCCGCATGTTTGTGACCTTATGCGCTTAGTATAATTTTCTAACATGTTACATTTTATAGCAAACATATATTGTCACAAGTTCAAGTTACTGATGGCATTGAGAAGCATGAAAACATTTCATAAGCAACCACTGATTTTTTTTAAATGGAAGTAGATATAGAGGAGTTTTGGTAAGAAATAAATATATATTTTTCCCATTGTTCGATATTCTACTAAGTTTATTTCAACAAGAGATAAAAATATCAAAATGCATAGCTAGGATCCCTATTCTTTTGAACTTTTCCTATACATACACACTCCTACATTTTTGCACGAAAAGAAGTTAGAATAGCTGGTTGAAGAGAATGCAGTAGGAGAAACAAGGGATACATATGAACTACATGCATACAAGTCTTAAGAATGTTACTTTATATAGAAAACATATATTGTCACAACTCCAAGTTACTAATGGTATTGAGAAGCATTAAAACATTTCATAAGCAACCACTGATTTTTTTGAAATGGAAGTATATAGAGTTTTGGTAAGAAATAAGTATATATTTCTTTCCCTTTGTTAGATATTCTACTAACTTTATTTCAACAAGTAAAAATATTGAAATGCATAGTTAGGATCCCTATTCTTTTGATTCCTATGCATACACACTCCGAGAAAAAATGATGGTGAATAAACAATCTTTCATAGACTAACTAAATTACGAGGTAGCTCGCTCTCATACTAGAAATATCTTGTTTCACTTTGTTTTTCTTTTTAATAAGTGTGCCACTCATACTAGAAATATCTTGTTGTTCGCCCTTGGAATGTCTCTCATTGCGGCAAAACAACAAACACATAAAAGGCAACCCAAGAAGAGAAATAGAAATAGTAGAAAGACTCAACAAAGAGGAAACTTCTCCTTGCATATACTTCCAATTAAAACCAACACTAAAAATCATTAGTAAAAGACTCATAAAAATTAACTAGTAAAAGACTTAAAATCAACAAAGGTGAAACTTCTCACTTGAAAAAATCCCAACTGAAAAAAAACTCATAAAAATTACTAGAAAAGGTGATAAAATATACTTTAGAAGTTGAGAACCCGTGAAGAAGCCCGTTGCCTCTACGCTAGCAGCGGCTCTATAGTTCGTCGCCCGTGGAGGAGTGGAGAAGAAGCCGTCGGAGTGGAGGAGAGGTCCAAATGGATCGCCGGTGTTGAGGACTCGATCGCGGGAGTGGCGCGAGTGGGGTGGGAGCTGATTACGGGTAAGGGGAGGAAATGAAAAAGCTAGGGCTAATTTACGGGTTAGGGGAGGAAAATGATCGCCGGTTAGGATAGAGAAATAAAAAATTAAAAAAAATTAAAAGTGTCATGAAAGTTTTGGAGTGAAACGAATTTTTCCCTCCATTAATAATTTTATATTAAAATATTAGCATGAAAATTTTGGAAATGTATATTTCATTTTTATTTAAAAACATGTATTTTGTAACAAAATAATTCATTGTTATTTTTGCACCAACAAAAATAGTTGCTATTTTTGAAGGTAAATGCAAAATTCATATACATAGGAGCATTTGATATGAGATTATGATCACAGTATTTCGAAAAGGAATAATCCAGGGGGAGTTCCCTGCACAAACTCAGTGGGAGATCATCGTAGAAAATGATCAGTGGGAGCCCCTCATCTCTGAACAACTCTTAGAGGATGTTACTAACATTGCTAAAGAAGCTGCAAAAATAGCTCAAGAGGACATTCCTCAAGAGAATGACAAAGAGGATGATATAGTTATTGAAGAAGAGGATGAGCCCGTGGTGTTTCCACCCAGAAAGGTGACACCTTAGGTCTTCTCATGGAAGAGGAAAACCCCTCCTAAAGAATAGAACAATACAGGTACTCAGAGAAAATGAACAATTTCTATTATATTACCAGGTGGATACAGTTATTGAAAACAATCTGATTACTTAGATGTTTATTATATGGTCTGTGTTTCTATTCACTTATGTCATTATTGTTCTTTGTACATTTGTTTGAATTCAATTTTATGTCTAAGTAAGTTTGAAATCCCTTAAACAATTTGTAACATTTGTTAAGATAAATAGGGGGAGATTGTTGAGAAAAAAACCCTTTGATTTATCTTACAAATTATATACAAGTGATTTCATTTTCTAGGATATATTACACATGTTGTATAGAGAGGGTATGAAAGTGCATAGTTAACCTCACTAGAATTCTCTAGAGGGGGGTGAATAGAGATTTAAAAATACTTTGTGCTATTATATATATGTGTAACAATCACAGATTTAGGCTTCCCACACACCAACAAGAATTAAGCAAGTAAAGAAGAGAAATAGCAAGAAGAAAATCATAGCACAACACAAAGAAATATAGTGGTTCCCCAAACATTGGGTAGTCCACTCTTCTACCCCCTTGGTAGGAATTCACTAACTTGCACTGAGTCTTTTGATAAGGAGACTCTTAGAACAAGACTGAGTCTTTTGATAAGGATACTCTTAGAACCAAACTGAGTCTTTTGGTAAGGAGACTCTTAGAACCACTACAACTGAATTTTTGAAGAGAGATTCTAAAAACTCTTTTACACAATTTGAAAATAGAATGAGAAGAAGAAGTGGAACAAGTAGAAGAACAGAAAATGATATATGTAAGAAGGAATCTTCTTCCTAGCAAGAAGATTAGAAGCACAAGTTTAGTGAATATGATCTCTCTTCTATAGTGAGAAGGAGATTGTAAGCTTTTCTCTCTTTTGTGAGAGCTTTCAGAATTTGCAGCAGAATGGCTTGAGAAGATGAAGGCTTTTTCTTTGCTGAAGCACACTATCTCTTTTCTCAATTTTCTCACTCTTCACTTGGGAGCTCTTCCTCTTTTTCAAATGTATATGGTGGATCACTTCTTATCATTCTCTGCCGAACTCTTCCTTATTTATAGCTCTGTTTAAAATATATTGCTAAAGGAGAATAATCAATTTAGCAGATAGAGAATTAGAAATAGATAAGAGTTTCCATAATCAATATTTCTGTAGAAGGAAAAGAATTCATTCTGATTTCAAATAATATCCATAATAATCTTAATCAAATTAGCCAAGAATCAAATAGAAGGAAAGGCTGATTCAGAACGGCTATAAAAGAATAATATCATTCCATAAAAATCAGATCTACAGAAAGAAGGAAAGAGATATGACGTGTTTTTGAATTTCTTATAGATATCGACGTGCGTCGATAACTATTCGACGTAAACGTCGATTTCATCCTGGCTGGACGTCGAGAAGAGAATAAGGAAGGTGCGTCGACAAAGGTGCGTCGACTTTATCAAATGCGTCGACTAGAAGTCAGAGGTACGTCGACTATGATTACGTCGAATTCTTCTTAGAGTTACTTCGACTCATTCTGAGAGAGACGTCGACTATATTTCGAAGGTTGCGTCGAATACTATTCGACGCATATTTACTTAGCCTAATTTTTCATACTTAGAATTTATATTCTTCTTAATTCTAGGGGTTAAGATAAATCATTTCCCCAACAATCTCCCCCTATTTGTCTTAACCCTATATAGAGAGAAATTATATCAGCTTTTAATCAACAAAGCAAAGCATTTATATAGAGAAGAAATATGCTAAGCAATCAGAATAAGATAGAATAAGAAATTATATAAACAAATTTCATGTTCAGTTGACTGATCAGCATTTAAGCATAGACAATTGTTCAAATAGAGTATATCATCATTTTTCAGGGGTAGGAGGAGTTTTTATTTTCCTAGTGAATACTTTTGTGGGTTGCTCCTTCTCAGTAGCAGGTGATTCCCTCAGCTCCCCCTGAGTCTCAGCAATTTGCTCCCCCTGAGTCAAAGTAGTTTGCCCCCTAGGATGGAGCTTCCTTTGAGCCTTTTCCTTCTTCTTCAATTTCTCTTTCATCTCCAGCTCCAGTTTTAACTGCATCTGGCTCCTGAGCTCCTACTTCACCCATCACAGTATCAGCTTCATTTTCTTTCTCTCCTTCAACCTCAGTTTCCTTTTCAACTTCGTTTTCTGTCTGACATGCCTCCCCTTGTAATAGAATCACTTGTTGAGTAGCTTCTCTTGCTATATTGAGTACCTCTGTTAGGTGCTCTTCACTATGTAGCTCAGGTACAACTTCATTCCCAATGGTCTTGAGCAGTGCAAGACTATCATTTTTTGAAGTAGGAAGAGACTTGTGAGAGAGAGATTTATGACTGGAGAGCTGCTCTTCATCTAACCTCTCCCCCTTCTTGACCTTCTTAGCCAAGGAGGTTAAGAAAGATCTGGTGACTTTAGAGGAAGAGATAGAGGTCTTCAGGCTTTGCACAGAGGCACTGACCCCATCTATTTGGGTCTGCATGTGTAAGATGGAGGAATGAATCTTGGAGCAGTGCCTATCCAGCATTGCTTGGAATCTTTGGGCTGTGGATTGGATACACTGAGTGATGAGGTTGTCAGTGGATGGAGATGGTTCAAAATGTGTTGGCGGAGGATGAGTCAATGGAGGAGGAGGTGTTGTATGTGATGAAGGTGAAGAGGGGACTGTATCATTTTGATGAGGTGTATTGGATGGAGAGGGTGGAGGAATAAAGGAGGGTTGAGCAGGTGATTGAGTTGGTATTTTTGAAGGTGTGGATGATGGTGGTACAGAAGAGATGTCTGTATGAGTAGGAGGAGGAGGGATTGACAAAACCTGGTGGTTGCTCTACATACACCTCTTCTTGAAGGTCACCATTCAGAAAAGCACTCTTGACATCCATCTGGTAGACTTTCATCTTCATGAAGGCTGCATAGGCAAGAAAGAGTCTGCTTGCTTCCAATCTTGCTACTGTAGCAAAGGTTTGGTTGTAGTCTATTCCTTCTTCTGGTCTGTATCCTTGTGCTACAAGTCTTGCCTTGTTTCTGACAATTACTCCAGTGGAATCTAGCTTGTTTCTGTATACCCACTTTGTACTAATAACTGGGTAGTTTCTTGGTCTCTCAACTAGGTTCCACACTTTGTTTCTCTCAAATTGGCTTAGTTCTTCTTGCATGGCTATAATCCAGTGAGGATCACAATTTGCTTCATCAAACTTCTTTGGTTCAACTTGAGATAAGAAGCATTGGAGCATCATCCCATTGGAGACTTGGTGTCTTGTTCTTACTCCAGTATTGGGGTCTCTAATTACTTGGGATTGTGGATGATTTTTCATGTTGATCCCTGTCCTGCTTGGATTTGTCAGATGCTCTTCTCCCTCATTAATAATAGGATCATTGCCCAAATGTTCTTCCTAAATCATGTTCTCTTGTGGGAGTTGGTTTTGATTGCTCTTTTCTGAACCTTCTTCATGCTCTTGTTCAGACTCCTCACTTGGTTCCTGTAGCTGGTTTTCTTTCCCAGTGTCTCTGTTCTCTAGAGTCAGTTGTTCAAGCTGAGTCTCTATGCTACTATCTTCCTGTGGAAAAGGATTGGTGGAAGTTTCCTCCCCCTTAAACAGCATGTTAGTTTCATCAAATATGATGTGTATAGATTCTTCAATTCTGAGAGTTCTCCTGTTATAACATCTGTATGCTTTACTAGATGATGATTACCCCAGAAATATTCCATCATCAGACTTCTTGTCAAACTTGGCAAGATGATCTTTCCCATTATTTAGAATAAAGCAAGCACATCCAAAGATTTTAAAGTATTTAACAATGGGTGTTTTTCCCTTCAGGAGCTCATATGGAGTTTTTGCCTTAGTTTTGTGAATGAGGCTTCTATTTAGAACATAGTTTGCAGTGTTGACTGCTTCAGCCCAGAAGGTTTTTGGTAATCCTGATTCTGCAAGTAAGGTCCTTCCTGATTCAATTAATGTTCTATTCTTTCTTTCAGCAACTTCATTTTGTTGAGGGGTTCTAGGGGCTGAAAAACTTTGTTTGATACCTATATCCTCACAGAAACTACAAATTGACTGATTTTCAAATTCAGTCCCATGATCACTCCTGATAATTGAAACATGAGTATTGAACTCAGATTGAATTTGTCTTATGAATCTTGAGAGAATCTTATGTGTTTCAGATTTGGCCCTTAGAATGAATACCCAACTAAACCTAGAATAAGCATCTACAATAACTAAGGTATAAGACTTTCCTCCTAAGCTCTGAGTGGATATGGGACCAAAGAGATCCATGTGCAGTAAGTAGAGAATCCTAGGGGAGTCATCCTTACCAATTGGTTTGAAGGATGACTTGGTCTGTTTTCTTAGTTGGCAAGGTCTACAAGGGGAGTCCTTAGAGAATCTACCCTTTGGTAAGCCTCTTACTAGGTTATTCTTTGATAGTTTACTAATGGTTTTGTAGTTTAGATGACCCAGTCTCCTATGCCATAATTCACTTTTGTTAATAATATTGTTGAACAAACAAACTTCTGTGGGTGAGGAGCTAAAATCTACTATATATACCTTCCCTTTTCTAATTCCATTAAGTATTATGGCACCAGTCTTGATATCAATAATATGGCAAAATAGTGTGGTGAATTTTACCTCATACTTACCACTATCACATATCTGACTTATACTTATCAGATTGTGCTTCAGTCCTTTGACTACTGCCACATTCTTGAAGGTAACATTCCCTTCCTTGAAATCTCCAAAGCCCCTGGTTTGGCCACAGCTAGAGTCTCCAAATGTCACTGGTGGTCCAAGTCTATCCTCAAAATTGATTAATAGGTTTTTGTACCCTGTCATGTGCATGGAGCATCCACTGTCCAAGTACCACACCAGCCTGGAGATGTGATACATCTGCACATAAAATTTTAAACATTAGTTTGAACCCTCCTAAGCTGGGGTCCATTCCTCCCAACCGTGAAAGATTTAATTAAAGAATAAGTGGGTATTTCAGAATATCCTTCCTCTTTTAGGGGTATTGGCTTATCATACCAATTTTCTTTAGTGATGTTGCAGAAATAGTGTTCATGGATTGAGAAGACCTTTTTGAAAAGGAGACATTTCTGTTAGATTGGTTGCGTCGATACGAATTAGACGTATGTTTAAAGTTGCGTCGAGTGGAAGTCGACGCTTCCTTCATTCTGTGGTTACTTTTAGTCGAAGCATAGGAGAGATTGCGTCGATTGGGAGTCGACGTATTTTGGTGTCTGCGTTGATTAGAAATCGATGCATTATTTGAGTTGCATTGAGTAGTGTTTGACGTACGTCGATAATAATTCGACGCAAGTTTGTTTCTTTTCTGAGGATATTTACCTAGGATTCCTTCATGCATAGTGAGATTATTTTTGTTAAAATTAGTGGTTGTTTCTGGATTTTCTTCTGATCTTTCTCCTATCAAATGATTCTCCCTAGTGAAGTAAATAGGATGTCTCCAGACAGATTTGCTGGGTGATTGAGGTTTGGGTTCTAAGTCAGTGTTATATTCTAGTTGTCTAAATCTATTAGTGAGATTGTTAGAGATATTCTTGAGCTTCTGACTTCTGCCATTTAGAGAGTCTTCAAAGGCTCTTGCCTTTGCTAGCTCATTTCTTAGTGCTTGATTTTCAGTATTGATTTTATCTAATTGCTCCTTTGAGAGTCCTAGATTGAGCTTATAGTTTTTATGTTGTGTATTTATTTGTTTGAGATTGTTTAGTTCATTTCTTAGTTCCTTTACTTCTTTCTCAGATTTGACTAGATCTAAACAGAGTTCTTTGAAACTATTTTTGAAATGAGTGGAAGAGAAATCTATATCATCAACTTGGGAGACTCATGAACAGTTTGTCATTGATCTCTGTGAGAGAGATCTCTCTATCCAGGCTCCTTAATTGATTTATGATCAGACTGAATCTATCATACATCTCAGATATGCTTTCTTCATGCTTCTTTTGAAAGTTCTCATATTGGGAGATCAATAGAGCCTTTCTATCTTTCCTTTCATCAGCACTTCCTTCTACCATCTTTGTAAGAGCCTCCCATATTTCTTTGGCTGATTCACAGTCAACCACCCTTTGAAAGATTTCATCTGAGAGGGTTGAGACAAGAATGT
Organism: Dactylorhiza incarnata; assembly: GCA_033032865.1. Taxonomy (NCBI): domain Eukaryota; kingdom Viridiplantae; phylum Streptophyta; class Magnoliopsida; order Asparagales; family Orchidaceae; genus Dactylorhiza; species Dactylorhiza incarnata. The sequence continues at coordinate 2,822,554 of JAWHQI010000299.1, forward strand.
TTACAGCTTTTGCATCACTTGTTCCTGCCTTCTTTTCTTCAGTTGTCCACTCAGCCTTTGGGACAAGTGTTTGAGTCACTTCACCACTTGAGTCTCTTTTATAAGGTTTGGGAGGACCTGTCAAAATAACATTAAATAATTCTTCATCAATAGAATTCATATAAATCCTAATTCTTGTTTTCCAAACTGCAAACTTTTCAAGATTGCACATTGGTGGTTTGGTGGAAGCATAATCTTTGATTTGTGCCATGTGAAAAGATATAGTTTTAAAATATATATATATATGAGGTAGGATCTTTTTGATCAAGAAGTTACCCTTTTTAGATCAACCTACCTCTGATACCAATTGAAAGTGCACAGTTAACCTCACTAGAATTCTCTAGAGGGGGGGGGGGGTGAATAGAGATTTAAAAATACTTTGTGCTATTATATATATATATATATATATATATATATATGTGTGTGTAACAATCACAAATTTAGGCTTCCCACACACCAACGAGATATAAGCAAGTAAAGAATAGAAATAGCAAGAAGAAAATCACAGCACAACACAAGGAAATATAGTGGTTCCCCAAACTTTCGGTAGTCAACTCTTCTACCCCCTTGGTAGGAATTCACTAACTTGCACTGAGTCTTTTGATAAGGAGACTCTTAGAACCAGACTGAGTCTTTTGATAAGGAGACTCTTAGAACCAAACTGAGTCTTTTGGTAAGAGAACTCTTAGAACCACTGCAACTGAATTTTTGAAGAGAGATTCTAAAAACTCTTTTACACAATTTGAAAATAGAATGAGAAGAAGAAGTAGAACAAGTAGAAGAACAAAAAATGATATATGTAAGAAAGAATCTTCTTCCTAGCAAGAAGATTAGAAGCACAAGTTTAGTGAATATGATCTCTCTTCTATAGTGAGAAGGAGATTGTAAGCTTTTCTCTCTTTTGTGAGAGCTTTCAGAATTTGCAGCAGAATGGCTTGAGAAGATGAAGGCTTTTTCTTTGCTGAAGCACACTATCTCTTTTCTCAATTTTCTCACTCTTCACTTGGGAGCTCTTCCTCTTTTTCAAATGTATATGGTGGATCACTTCTTATCATTCTCTGCCGACCTCCTCCTTATTTATAGCTCTGTTTAAAATATCTTGCTAAAGGAGAATAATCAATTTAGCAGACAGAGAATTAGAAAGAGATAAGAGTTTCCATAATCAATATTTCTGTAGAAGGAAAAGAATTCATTCTGATTTCAAAGAATATCCATAATAATCTTAATCAAATTAGCCAAGAATCAAATAGAAGGAAAGGCTGATTCAGAACGGCTATACAAGAACAATATCATTCCATAAAAATCAGATCTACAGAAAGAAGGAAAGAGATCTGGCGTGTTTTTGAATTTCTTATAGATATCGACGTGCGTCGATTACTATTCGACGTAAACGTCGATTTCATCCTGGCTGGATGTCGAGAAGAGAATAAGGAAGGTGCGTACAAAGGTACGTCGACTTTATCAAATGCGTCGACTAGAAGTCAGAGGTACGTCGACTATGATTACGTCGAATTCTTCTTAGAGTTACTTCGACTCATTCTGAGAGAGACGTCGACTATATTTCGACGTTGCGTCAAATACTATTCGACGCATATTTACTTAGCCTAATTTTTCATACTTAGAATTTATATTCTTCTTAATTCTAGGGGTTAAGATAAATCATTTCCCCAACAGGATAATTTAGTCATTAGATGTCTTAGGATGTCACACGCTCATTAGAGTGTCAAAGACCAGTCCAAAAAGAGTCAAAAATTCAGTTGAGTTAAACCTGCGTAGAATAGAAGTTGGCGTAGCTTCAACTACAAGTCGAAGTAACTTCGAATAGAAGTAACATTAACTCATACTGAAGTCGACTAGAAGGTAATTGTATTCGACGCTACATCAAATACAGGCACAGAAATAGAATACTTTCTGTATTCTCTTCTGATGCTCTTCCAGAAGGTATACCAGGATGTAATTTGAATTCTTACAGATCGTTTATTACCAAGAATGGAATGGAGTACTCCAGAGAGACAGCAAAGACATTCTTGGAAGTTATTCTAATTTAGAGTGACGAGTTATGATCAGGAATGGAATGAGAAATTTATTATCTAATGGACAGTCCTTCTAAGTACAGATCAGAAGAGGAAACAAATTCAAATACTATTCGACAGAGAATAAGTGTACTGAGAGAGGAAGACAAGCATATAAGAAAAACTAGTTTCCATTCAGTTTTCTTCTTTCTCAAGCTCTCCCTCAGACAGACAGAATAAGAGAATATCTCTATACAGGAAAAGAAAAAAGCTACTGCTTCTTCTTCTTCTCTAACAGCAGGAAACCATCAAGAGTACAGATATCATCAGGATCATAAGCTCATAACCCTTGCATTTTTTCTACATCAAGCAAGGGTTTATTCTAAACCGATCCTGAAGAACGCCAAGTGACAGAATCCTCAGTGATAGCTCCAGGCGATTCAAACAGAATAAACATCTTCATTACTTCTTCTTTTTTTTTCTCTCTTTCTTATTGTAACTTGAGTAAAGAGTTTTTAGAATCCCTCTCCAAAGGATTCAGTGATTTAAGATCTCCTTATAAAAAGATCTAGATTGGTTCTAAGAGTCTCCTTATCAAAATACTCATTCCTTGGTTCTAAGAGTCTCCTTACCAAAAGACTCAGTTGTTGGTTTTAAGAGTCTCCTTACCAAAAGACTTAGTGGTTCTAAGAGCCTCCTTATCAAAAGACTCGGGCACTAGATAGTGTATTCGTACCAAGGTGGTAGAAGAGTGGATGCACCCATATTTTGGGGAACCACTATAGCTCTTATTTTTGTGCTGTGATATTCGATGTTGTCCCCTTTAATATTTCTGTATTCTATGTTTAATTTATTCTGTGCTGGTTTTCTGATTGCATAGTTATTAGAAGTTTATATTGTGTGTGCATATTTAGTGGAAAAGATTTAAAACTATATTCACCCCCCACCTCCTCTAGAGAATACTCAGAGGTCACACTGTGCACTTTCACAATTGGTAAGAATGATTCCCCTAGAACACTCTATCTATTTCACATTGATCAATTTGGTCCTATCTCCACTCAAAGCTTAGTAGGCAAGTCTTATACATTAGTCATTGTAGATGACTTTTTTAGATTCAGTTGGGTGTTCTTTCTAAAAGCTAAGTTAGAAACCTTCAAGATCCTCTAAATATTCATTAGACAGATTCAATCTGAATTCAATACTCAGGTTGCTATGATCAGGAGTGATCATGGTACTGAGTTTGAAAATCAGTTAATCTGTAGATTCTCTAAGGATGATGGGATAAGATAAAGCTTTTTAGCTCCTAGAACCCCCAACAAAATGGGATGGCTGAAAGGAAAAATAGAACCCTAATTGAAGCAGGAAGGACATTATTGGTTGAATCCAATTTGCCAAAGTCTTTCTGGGTTGAGTCAGTGAATACGACCAACTTTTTTCTGATTAAGAGTCTCATCCACAAAACTAAGTTAAAGACTCCTTATGAGCTCTTGACAGAAAAACCCATGATAGGAAAAACCCCTGATAGGAAAAACCCATATAGTTATATACTTTAGGATTTTTGGGTGTACTTGCTTCATTATGAACAATGGAAAGAGCCAATTTGCCAAATTTGACAAGAAGGTTGATGATGGGATATTCTTGGGATACTCCTCATCAAGCAAGGCCTATATGTGTTATAAGAAGAGCTCTCTCAAAATTGAGGAGTCAATGCATGTGGTGTTTGATGAGACTAACATGTTCTCCAAGGGGAAGGAAACTTCGACCAATGTTACATTGCAGGACGAAGATCATCTTGCAGATCAAGTTGAAATGCTCGGCATCATAAATCACTTATCAGGCTGTCAGGATAAAGGAAAACAATAAAATGACAATGAATCAGATGAAGACTCTAGTGCAGATAATGATGTCATTAAAGCACAAGCTCTACCAGAAATAGAGATTATTCTACAGGAAGAAAATGGTGCTCCCACACCCAATAAAGAAGAGGAAATCCATGAGGATGTAAATCCACTCAACAATTCAGCAGGAACTATGATAACCCTAAAAGGTCACACTCCATCTCAAGTTATATGAGATATAACAGTGGGAGTGAAGACAAGAAATCAGATCACAAATGAGACTATGCTGCATTGCTTTCTCTCCCAATATGAGCTAAAGCAGTTTGAAGAAGTAGATAGTGGACCCCACTGGAAAGCTGTCATGCAAGAGGAACTGGCATAGTTTGAAAGAAACAAAGTCTGGACTCTAGTTGAAAGACCAAGAAATTACTCAATCATTGGAATAAAATGGGTATATAAAAATAAGATGGACTCAAATGGATTCATAGTAAGAAACAAAACCAGACTTGTTTCTCAAGGATATAGGCAAGAGGAGGGAATTGACTACAATCTGACATTTGCTATAGTGGCTAGACTGGAAGCAATCTGGAAGTTTCTTGCTTATGTTGCACCTATGAAGATAAAGGTATATTAGATGGATGTGAAGAGTGCATTCCTAAATGGAATTCTTCAAGAAGAAGAATATGTAGAGCAACCCCAAGGTTTTGTCAATCCATCTCATCCCTCCATTTTTTATAGATTAGGTAAAGCACTGTATGGTCTCAAGCAAGATCCAAGAGCTTTGTATGAGATCTTATCCACCTTCATTCTATAACACACTTTTGTAAGAGGTTAGGTGGATAAAACACTTTTCACTAGAGCACATAAAACACTTTTCCTAGTACAAATATATGTAGATGATATAATATTTGGCTCAACAGACCAAATACTTTGCAAAAGGTTTGCTGACCTAATGCAGTCTAAGTTTGAAATGAGTAGCATGGGGGAATTATCCTACTTTCTTGTCTTCCAAGTAAAGCAAAAGCAAAATGCAGATTGCATTTTCATATCTCAATCCATGTATAACAAAGAGCTTATCAAGAAATTTGTGATGCAAAATGCCTCTGTCATGAAAACCCTCATGTCTACCAATACTGTACTTAATAGATATGAAAACGGTAAGTCATTTGATTAGAAGACTTACAGAGCAGACAATGACTCACTCCTCTATTTATAGCTTGTAGGTCAGAGATCATGTTTTCTACTTGTGTATGTGCTGGATTTCAGGTTGGCCCCAAGGAATCACACATGAGTTCTATAAAAAGAATACTCAGATATCTAAAGGGTACACCTGAACTTTGCTTATTGTATCTTACAGAATCTTGATTTGATTTAGTAGGCTGTTAAGATTCAGATTATGCTCGATGCAGGATTGATAGAAAGAGCACCAAAAGAACTTGTCAATTCTTGGGTGCTAAACTGATTTCCTTGTTTAGAAAAATGCAATCTTCAGTCTCCACTTCTACAGTTGAAGCTGAGTATATTGATGCAGGAAATTGCTGCTCACAAATATTGTGGATGCAAAATCAGTTGTTAGATTACAACATTACTCTTCTGAACTCCATAATATTCTGTGATAGTTCTAGTGCTATTTCTATAGCTTCCAATCATGTTCTCCGCAGTAGAACTAAGCACGGAGAGATAAGGTACCACTTTCTCAGGGATAATGTAGAGAAGGGTAAGATCAATCTTCAATACATTTCCATTGATAATCAAAGTGCTGCATATTCACTAAGCCACTTGATGAAAGCAAGCACAATATCTTCATCAATGCATTGGGAATGCTTGATGGAGCTCTTTAGGTCACATTTATTATGTAATAAAACCTATTTTCTATCGAAAGATATTACTGGAAAAAACAAAAAATTTGAGAAAAAAATAACTGTTCATTCAAAGATGCGTCGAATACAAATTGACACACCATCGATTTCTACTCGATGCCAGCTTTGAGGGATGACTGTGATAGTTCATTCGAATAGTTGCTGCCTTCATTCTAATCCATATCGATTTCTACTTGACGCCACATCAACTTTTCAAAGTGCGAGCATACATGGCTTCTAGAAGCTACTTCAACACATTTTGGCATGGTGAATTCACTTCTTTTCGACATTGCTTCGAGTACAACCCTAAGTTGCGATGAATCATCTTATAAAAGCAACACAGTCATTAGACTTTATTGTGCTTTTGAATTCTCTCCCTCTCGCTTCCTCCTTTTATGCCTCTCTACTTCTATCTTCTTTCTTCCTTGCAGGTACACGACGATAATAAATTGCCCTTAATAGAGATCAAAGAGACATTCTTGGAGCAATTGATTTGGTATTATTGACATTGTTGTCCCAGTTCTCCTCTCTATATCTCGATTTCTCAAAAGATTTTTATCGCAAGTTATGTGCCCAACATCAAAAGTTAAGGAACCTCACTGCCCAGACAGAAGCCATACAAAAGGAGTTGAGAACTTTGACATTGTCTTCTGAGGTCTCTATATCTTTCCTTAATGATATAAAGCAGGAGGAGAAGGGCGAAAACAGGACCCCTCCTGATTCAGTGTACACTACAATTGAGCACTAATATCAACAATCTCCTAATGTTTCTGATGGAGAACCAGCTATGACCTCTCAATTCTCCCTGGCACCTGCACTATTGTCTCCACACAGATTCCTGCCTGCAATCCAGGGGGAGTCTTCAATCTAAGTGGAGTCATCAAATCAAGGGGAGTCTAATTTGTTCTTAAATGATGAGGACTATTGGATTAGTTTGAAAAAGAGTTCTCAGTATGGGTTGATTCACCCATCCCTGAGAATACAGAAATCAAGCATGCTTCTGAAGAATCAACAACAGTACCACCTGCTGTGTCTACTCCTGCCTCTGAACCTACCTTATCCTTTCCTGCTCCTACTCCTGCCCTGCTTCCTCCTGTCCCTATTCTACCAATTCCAACATTAGATCCCAGAGAGAGGAACAGATTCAGAGGAAGAAACACATTCAGAGGAAGGCCATATGGGTGAAAAGTACCTATCTTGGAGAGGTATATTAAGGAACGGATAAAATAGTTCAAAAAGGATAGGTCATATAACAAAACTTATAAGAAAGTTCAAATACCTGAAAATCAGATGAAGGTGTGTACTGACCCAATTCTTGACAAAGTCTTTGATGAGATTAGAGAAAGAGAGCAGTATGAGTATGATGCCTCTCAAAGAGAAATTGAGGAGAAGAAAAGGAAATTCATTGAAAGACTTAAAAAGGGAAAGATGTTGTGGAAGAAGAGCAAATAAAAGAAACAATCCAAATTCTAAGTACACTATTTTACTCTTCAACATATGTTTCCAATAACCCTCGAGCTAAAATCCTGAAAGACAAAGGACAACTTGACAAATGGGGTCTTGGATGTGATCAAGATATAGAAGATCATCTATACAAAAAGAAGCTAAAGATTGTTTTCAAGACATCTCCAACCCCTAGCATTACACAGTCAACATTCATAGTGGCAAATCCAGACTCAGATGAGCTTGATCTGATTGAAATAAATGAACTAACTGCTAAAATTATCAGTCTTGGATTCAAGATCAATGATGTTTACCCTGAAGCAGATGTTGACTTGGAGAAACTATTCAAAGGGCATGACATAATTTAGAAGAATCCAGAGAAGGCCAAACCAGCTAATTTCAAATATGTTGAAACAAAGTTCAAGAAAGTCTATGAAGCTTTATCTACATTTCTCAAAAAGAAATAGTAGAATATTTCTTTGGGTAACTAATTCTGATGAACACTTATTTCTATTAATCAGAAGTTTTAGTTTATGTTGTCATTCTGTGATAATATGTTTGTATATATTCTACTTTATTTTTCAATATGATTGAAATCACTTAAAAAGTCTGCAAAATTTGTTAAGATAAATAAGCGAAGATTGTTGGGAAAAATAACATCTCGATTTATCTTACAAATTATGTAAAAGTGATTTCATCATATAGGATTCATTACCGATGTTGTATAGTGAGGGTAGTATGGTCTTTAGAAGTCCTAGGATGTCACACTCTCATTAGGCTGTTAAAGACCAGTCCAAAGGAGTGTAAAATTCAGTTGAGTTAATTTTGCGTTGAATAGAAGTTGGCGCAGCTTCAACTACAAGTCGAAGTAACTTTGAATAGAAGTAAGGATAAATCTGACTGGTAGTCGATGTATCAATTGAAGTCGACGCAACTCGAAATGTATTCGACGCAGAAGGTAGAGTTAGTCAAAGCAACATTTCAAGTAGACACAATTTTGAATTATATTCCACGCAGAAGTTGGAGTTCAATGTTTAGGTCTTCATCTCGAGGGATACGTCGATAAGGACTCGATGCAACATTGATATCAGAGTTCACTTCAAAGCTTAGGAAGATTTCAAAGCATCTTCTATTAGAACTCAGAGGTGCGTCGATAAGAAGGCAGAGTTATTCGACGCAATGTCGAATACATACACAGATTTAGAATACTTCCTGGAATTGATTCTAAAGCTTACTCAGAAGTTATAAATGGAAATTATTTGACTTCTAACGGGTCATTCATGAACAAGAAGGGAAATAAGTACTTTAGAGACACAATAATGATATATTTGGAATTTATTCAAAAGGATTTTGACAGGCTGTCAACAGAAATAAAAAGAAAGCAATATTACCTCTTGGACATTCCTGCTAGGGAAACAATAGAAGAGGAAAGTCATTTATCCCTATTCGATAGAAGAATAAGTATACAGAATTGAAAAGAGAACAATAACAATTGTCATGTAGGCATACTCTTCAGCTTTCTCTTCTACAGAAAAACATACTTGACAGATCTTTATACAGAAGTACATGAGGCTTCTTCTTCTTCCTCTCTCTGCAAGAAGCATATAGAATATACAAAGATCGTCAATTAGATCTGGGCTTACACAATACTCGCATCTCTCTCTCAAGTAATGATTCATTCTCTGAAGAAAGGATCAAGAAAAACATTAAGTGCCATAATCCTCATTGACTACTGCGGGAGGATTCGTTCAGAAGAACCATCTTCAACTTCTTCTCCTTCATTACTCTATTTTTCTCTTTCTGTAAATCAGAGTAAAGAGTCCTAAGGATCTCTCTTTAAAGGATTCAGTGGTTCAAGATCTCCTTATCAAAAGATGTAGATTGGTTCAAGATCTCCTTATCAAAAGTTGTAGTTTTGGTTCAAGATCTCCTTATCAAAAGATCTAGTCTTAGTTCTAAAAGTTTCCTTAACAAAAGACTCAGACCTTGGTTCTAAGAGTCTCCTTATCAAAAGACTTAGGCACTGGATAGTGTATTCCTACCAAGGTGGCAGAAGAGTGGAGTACCCATATTTTGGGGAACCACTATAGATCCTATCTCATATGTATTGTGCAAATTTCTATGTTGCCCCTTATTTATTTCTGTTATTCTGTGTTAATTTTATTTTGGTTCAAGATCTCCTCATCTGTATTGTTCTCCATTTTGGAAAGCAGATTTTGCATCTAATTGGTGCACTTGCAGGTTGTCATAACCTAGAAGTGTTCTTGTTGTTTTCATTCTTACAATATGTGAGAATGTTTCTGTGATGTTTGTTCCAGGCTTCTATGAGTACCTATTTGCCACCAAACGTGCTTTGCATTTTTTAATATGTCCCTTCTCATCTAATTTTACTTTATATACCCACATGAGGTCGATGATTCCCTTACTGGGAGGTTTTTTAACTAACTTCTAGGTTTGGTTTTTATGGATCATTTCCTCATCCATTGTTGTAACCCATTTTGGATTTTCTATGACTTCATCATAGCTTGTGGGTTCACTACAAAGAAAAGATATATTTTGAATGTTATAAATGTCTGAGATGGAATGAAACTACTTTGGAAATAATGAGTCTCGACTGACTTTTGAGGGCTGATGTGGAGCACCCGTCAGACTGGAAGGTGTTGAGGCCCCATTTTCAGGTGTGGCTTCAACCTCAATCTCCAAGGGTGCTGACTAATTAGACTCTGATCCATATGTGTATCCAAGCACTAGGTTCCTTCTTCAACGAATATAACTGTTGGAACATGCATTCTGCATCTCTCAGGTTTGATAAATAACAAATCCTAAGTTGTATTTAATCATACATGTTTTGGGTATAGTGTGTAGGTTTACAGGTGTGAAGTCAGACAAGAACTCAAATCTCCGTGAGCTACTGCTAGCACTAGTGATACCGTCGGGCACTAGATCAGGGTACATGTCGACTGGATGTGCTCAGCCTCAAGGTAATATCAACGAGACAAATCATATCGACTAGATGTTACCAATGGGCATTAGCCTTAACGCTGATGCCAACATGTCATCTAGATGGCCAACATCGTCTTGACAAAGGATATCATCGAGATAGTACATGTCAACTGGAGAAGTATACTACCACTAGCGCTAGCACTACCGTCGAGCGTTAACCATGATGACGAAAAGCAACATCTTCTTGGAAGAAGATGTAAGATCCCTCTCCCGCACCTGGAGAGCTTCCGAATCTTATGCCCACAACCGCCGCCTTACGATGATACTAACACACGAGTTAGCTGCCTCTGCAAGATGTCGATTCTGCCGGCAAGAATGATCAACATGCCAATAAGAGATAAGAAGAAAATTATGTAAAAAAACATCAAGTCCACAATCACACATATATACATCATAATACGACAAGTCCACCAATGAGTACAATAAGTGAAAGAGAAAAAGTGTAACACCCTCCCTGTTACATGGAATATAGCAGTAGGTCCGGCCGGGACCCCACGCCATATTAAACGAACAGAAGAGCGTGTTACTTAATAAGCATTAAACAGTTAATAACATAACCATCTTAGCACATAGAGTCGTACAACGGAAGCATTTTATTTCAATTAAAACAAGTGTAACCATTGTCCACAATAGCTACTAGGAATGAAAGACATAACAAGATCTTTACAAGGTTTGTTTACATAATAAAGGTGGCTTCCAAACATCGGCGCGCAGGCCGGCCACACATGAAAATAGTAAACAAAAGCTTTGGCCTTCGAGGGCCAGTACAGCACAGCAGCAGGGGCTTCAGCCCGCTATTTACCGCTAGACTCGCCAGGACCTGTATAAAAAATCCAGCAAGCGGTGGGAAAACATGTAACTGGTAAGCTTTAGCTGACCCAGATTTATAATGACCCCACCCCATGCTCGGGGCGGAGGTGCTCCTTCCCTGCAGGCAAGAAATAACAGTATATATATCACAGGTGCATCTAAGCACTGCATAGAAGCATTCGGTTACATTGAGAATGATGCATTAATCGACAAGTACTTTTTCAACTCGGATTTAGGCTTACACGCTTTGTGCACCCTCGGCACGACATCGACAAGTACTTTTTCAACTTGGATGTACACTATGAGCTGCGACCGTCAAGGCTAGCACTACCTTACGGTTTCTAATACACAATTCCCTCAGTGAACCCGGAGGAGCGACCTCATCACTGACCGGCTATGGAACGTGTTCGGTTCAGCTTGTGCCCGCGCTCATAAATGTCAGTATTCAACTATGCCTGACACGGGTTTGGCTTCCCCTTGTGCCCGTCTAACTGTACCCAACTTTGGCTCACACAATATGCTCACCTGGAGCTACCGCCGGCGTTAACACTAACGCCAGGCGCTAGTAACAGAACCCAGTTCTGCTACTCTTTTCCGGGTATTTTCTGGGAAATACCTCCAGATCTCTTTTGCAGTACGAAACAGTACACAACACCCAAAAAACACAGCATAATCACGGAGTCTTCTCCGGAGTGCAATAGCATATAAACATCACCAATCAAGACTAACCTGTCCAGATGGGCTTCACACAGCATGCCTATGCCCGTACTTCGATTCCAGGCTCTATATGCAATTTCTACGGGGATAACATCGACCCGTCGGCAGAAATCTATCCACTTGTTAGTGGAAATCTGCCTACTACTATGCAAATCAAAGGACGAACGTGTCCAAAGACTAGGGAGGAGAATCGTTACCCTTGGCGCTCGTTTCGGTGCCATAGAATTGAGAGGGAATCGACTGGAATCCCATGGAATCCCTTGAAACAACTTCCTCTTCACCAGATCGACGATGGCACAAGCGCCCAAGATCTCCTTCGCGGATTTGCCCTTGGCACAACAACCTTCAATGGACCTCCTTCCCTGCTCTCAACTCACTACTCTCAGAAAGGCAGAAGATTCATAGAAAGTGAGAAGGAAAGTCGAAGTTGAGTGCTTATATAGTTTTCCGCTACCGTCGGCGCTAGCCACTAGCGCCTGGCGCTAGCCACTAGCGCCTGGCGCTAGCTCACCGTCGGTACCGCTCTGCATCTTAAGGATTTTGCGAGAAATGCTACCGCTAGCGCTAGCGCTACCGCCTGCGCTATCTTTATTTGACAAACTTCTCGCGAAGTGCCACACTACTCGAGAAAGGACACACTTCTCGGAAAAACACTACCGCCGGCGCTATCGCTAGCGCCTGGCATTAGCTCTAAGGCGGTGGCTGAGCTTATCCACAGACGCTTAAAGGTCGACAGCGTTCGATGAACGGCGTTCGACGAACGGCCTGGAGTTTGTCGAACGGAGTTCGATGAATGACCTGCAGTTCGTCGAATGGCGTTTGACGAACACTCTGCAGTCTGCGGTCGACGAATGACCTGAAGTTTGTTGAACGGCGTTCGATGAACACTCTGCAGTCTGCGGTCGACGAACGGCCTGAAGTTCATCGAGTGGCGTTCGACGAACGTCTTGGGCTAACGCCGGGCGTTAGCATTAACGCTAGCATTAGCTTCAAGGCTAACAAATTGCTGATTTCAGTGCACTGGAAATTGAGGTGTTACAAATCTCCCCTCCTTTAAGAAATTTCGTCCTGAAATTTTAACAGTGCAAAGTAGCAAAAAGATACAAAACATAACTTTTACCTTAACGGAACAATTCAGGGAACTCATCCCGCATGGTTTGCTCACGCTCCCATGAAAGCTCCTCACAACCGCAGTTGTTCCAGTGGACTTTGACCATTCGGATCATTTTATTCTGCAACTGCCTAACATCAGTGTCTTCAATGCAAATAGGCGTGACCAACGTCTTCAACTCATCATCGACCGACACCTGATTCTTTAACAGGACCTGGCTAGGCTCTGGCACAGCTTTTCGCAGCACAGAGATGTGAAACACATCATGCAGTCCGCTCAACTCTGTCGAAAGAGCGAGCCGATAGGCAGCTTCACCAATACGCTCCAGAATCTCAAACGGTCCAAGGTACCTCGGACTTAGCTTTTTCAAGCGCCGAATCCGGGACACACCCTTGAAAGGTTTGATCTTTAGGTAAACCTAGTCCCCACGGCGAACTCGACGTTTCTGTGCTTGGCATTGTAGTACTTTGCCTGCCTATCTTGCGCAATTAACAATCTCTCCCGAATTGTTTGAATAGCCGAATTTGCATCTTCGACTTCCTTTTGCTTAAACAGCTTCGTCTCACCTGTCTCCGCCCAGGCTAAGGGAGTGTAGCAAGCTCTACCAAAGAGGGCCTCGAAAGGTGCCATATTTATACTTGCCTGATAGCTGTTATTATAAGCGAACTCGATCATAAAAATATGATCTTCCCACTTCTTACCGAAATCTAGGACGCACATACGGAGCATATCCTCCAGAGTTCTATTCGTACGTTCAGTCTGTCCATCCGTTTGAGGGTGGAAGGCAGTACTAAACTTCAACTTTGTACCCAACAACTGGTAGATTAGCCTCCAATCTTTCGAAGTAAAGCGCCCATCTCGGTCACTAACGATGCTATGGGGCACACCGTGCAATCGTACAATGCTATCAACACAAAGTTTTGCTAACTTTTCTACTGAATCGTCCCGCCGGTTTGGAATAAAGTGGGCTACCTTCATCAAGCGATCCACGATCACCCAAATAGCATCATTTCCACTCTGCGATCTCGGAAACCGTGCACGAAATCCATAGAAATGTCATCTAATTTCCATTCCGGTACAGGCAACGACTTCAGGAAACCTCCAGGTTTCTGACATTCCGCCTTCACAAGTGCGCAAGTTTTGTATTTTGCCACATACAAGGGGATGTCTTTCTTCAGACCTGGCCACCAAAACATCTTTTTCATGTCTTGGTACATCTTTGTGCTCCCTGGGTGAATTGAGTACTTTGTAAAATGTGCTTCGTACATCAATTCTTCTCGCAGCTTACCCACATTTGGGATGCACAACCGACCATCTTTCCACATCAGACCGTCGTCTAACACAAACTCTGCAGCAGTTCCAACTTTAGACTCCGCCAAATAGCGATGCATGCTCGAATCAAGCTCCAGGGCCTGTCGTATTCTGTCCGCGAGGTCGTATTGCACCTCCGTCCAGTTCAAGCATGCACTTGCACTAGAACTCCTCTCCACATAGGAGATCTCCAAGGCTTCCAAGTCATTGATCAGACGTGGATCATACATCTGAATCCAGTTGGCCTGCGCAGAAGACCTCCGGCTCAAAGCATCTGCAATGACATTTCCCTTCCCGGGAGTATAGTGTATCTCGAAAGTGTAGTCCCCCAGGAACTCCATCCACCTTCGCTATCGCATGTTGAGCTCCTTCTGATTTAGCAGATACTTGAGGCTCTTATGGTCTGTAAAGATGTCAACCTTCACACCATACAAGTAGTGTCGCCACAATTTCAGAGCGAAGATCACGGCTGCCAACTCCAAGACGTGGACCGGGTATTTCCGCTCATGCACTTTCAACTGGCGGGAGCCATAAGCTATCACTTGACCATGCTGAAGAAGTACGCAGCCTAAGACGCTCCCTGACGCATCGCTGTAAATTTCATAGCCTTCCGTACCACATGGCAAACACAAGATCGGTGTCGTGGTCAGACGACTCTTTAGTTCCTCAAAAGCTCGCTCACACTCTGGTGACCAAATGAACTTTTGATCCTTCCTTGTCAGGGTGGTGAGAGGTAGAGCGATCCGCAAAAAGTTCTCCACAAAGCGCCGATAGTAGCCGGCAAGTCCAAGGAAACTTCTGACCTCCGCTACTGTTGCCAAAACGGGCCACTTCTGGATTGCATCGATCTTTGTCGGATCCACCGCGATACCCTCGCCACTAACAACATGACCAAGGAACGCTACTGAAGCTAGCCAAAACTCGCACTTGGAGAACTTGGCATACAGCTGACTCCGTCGCAGGGTCTCCAAAACTTCTCGCAAATGTGAAAGTGGAGGTTTAGTTCTTATTTATCTTATTAAAAGATCTTGCTTAATTTTTTAATTTCAAAGTAAGTGATATATCTATTAATATATATATAAGTTTGCTGAGTAATAAACACAAACACTAGAAGTGCATATAAATAAACACAGCACAGGAAAATAAAAACATAAAACAAACAAGCAATCCACAGATGACACAAGATGTATAGTAGTTCCCCTCAACTGGGTACATCTACTCTTCTACCCATCGGTAGGAATCCACTAGGAGGTTGTTGATAAGGTGCCCTCACACAAAGGTGATTTTTATAAGGTGTCCACACACCAGGTGAGCTGTTGATAAGGTGCTCTAACCAAGATACATGTTTTTGCTAAGGTGCCCTGTCACCGGGAGTTAACTTTTGAAGGGAGTTATAACCCTGTACAGGAGGTGGAAAGGAATAAAAATTAAAACAGATATATTTGATGTTCTTCTCTGTATGAGAAGACTCTTGAAGATCCTGATTTGAAGTTGAATGGATCTTGATGAATATGTTGAAGAGCTCCCCCTGTCTGATGTAAGTTGATGACAGTTCTGGAGTCCTCTTCTCTTGATTGTACAAACACTCCTTTCTTCTTATGCAGTGATGATCCTGAGAAAATGGTTGTGATTGGTGTCTCAGGATATGTGTGATCTGCAAGAAGATGTTAGCAAAAAAGAAGATATACAAAATAGATCTGCTTCTTTTTGTATCTGTGTGTTCTCTATGTCTATTCCTATTTTTCTCTGTCCCAATATTTATTTTCTGCTCTTCTCGTCATATATAATCCTGAGAAGGCCTTTGAATTCTTTCTCGGAATAAGGAAAGAGATAAAGTCTCTTTAATTTTTTTTCTTGGGAAGAGGAGTTTCCGTCTTTGACTCTTCTGCAAACGGCTATAAACTTTATTGCCTGCAACGGCTATATCAGAAAGGCATGTATATAATAATGTTAATCGAGCTATGTGATATAATGTTGCTGACAACATTTTTGTTGTAACACCCCAAAGATCGTGGTTCAGCGAGGTAGGCGGAATGGTAGTGTTGCGCTCGGGATAAGCTCAAAATTCCAGATCAGGTCAATGCGCACGACCATTGTCCTCTTCGCGCACGACCAGTGATCGTGCGCCAATGATCGTGCGTAACCCGCAAAGATTCGGAGTTCTGTCTCGGCTTATGCGCACGACCATTGTCCTCTTCGCGCACGACCAGTGATCGTGCGCCAATGATCGTGCGTAACCCGCAAAGATTTGGAGTTCTGTCTCGGCTTATGCGCACGACCATTGTCCTCATCGCGCACGACCGGTGATCGTGCGCCAGCGACCGTGCGTTAATTCAGAAGAATATCGAGTTCTGTCTTGGTCAGTGCGCACAACCATTTCCCTCTTCGCGCACGACCACTGACCGTGCGCCAGTGATCGTGCGCCCTGTTTATTCTGTTCCGCGATTTTGAGCGGAGAAGAAGATCGGACCGTCCAAATCTTTTGGAAATTGATCCAACGGCTAGGTTTAGTTGCGGGAGGCCATTAGGGCTGATGAGAGGGGGTTAAACCTCATATTCTCTAAGCCATTCTCTCTCCAAACCCTAGAGAAAGAAGGAGGAGCCAAGGAAGAAGAAGGTAGATCCCGCCATTGACGGAGCTCCGGAGCTCCGTTTCGCGAGCCGTTTCCAGATTTGGAGAGTGCAGCCCGGTGCGGTCGTTTCTCTCCGTGTAGAATCTCGGATCTATGGCGAAAAAGAACGCTCCTAGGGTAATGATTTCTTCTCCCGTTGTTTGGACTTGCCTTTTGTCCTCTCCTTCATTTCTCTATGCTTGCATGAGGGATCCCTTTCACCAAATGGGTGAAGTGTAGGATTCCCTCAAGTTCTCCGGAACTCCGGGTCGATTGTGTCCGTCCCCGGCATATTGCATGTAGAAAATCCGGTAGTCGTGCGGATTTAGGCATTTTGTGTGAAGCCTATTCGTGGCCGTGCGCCCGAATCAGTGATGCTTGGATTGCGACGTTGCATTTAGGTTAAGCCTAGAATGCGTGCTGGAGAATGACTCCGTGATATATGCGATAGTATTGCGGGATTTAAGCGTAGGCATCTTGTGAAGATCCTAACGGAAGCCCCATGCTTTGCGAGTGGTTGAATACAAACCTTCACCACTAGAATTTTTGAGGAGTGGTCTTGTACCTCCTTTTTGGTTACGTGTAAAGCCCTAACAATCCATCATGCCCTCCGGCCAAAAGGCGGAGTCGGGTCTTGAGTCGTTACAAAGTAAACTTTTAATGCTTGGGTGTTGTAACTTATGTTTTGTGTAGCACTAGCGAGTGCTAATCCCTTACGGGCCGAGGTGATGTCATACCCGCATCGTGTGTTCAATCAATGACAAGAGCACGGGAATTGGCTGAACTGAACCCGTTTCCAGGCGCGGCGGTAGAGGGATTGGTCTCTTGTAAACCCGAACGACCTTGGGAGAGGTTGCGAAAGGCGTCTTGCCTAGACCGACCAAAAGCTCTTTTTCCCACCTAAGGCGATGGCCCTTACGGTGGAGTGTTTGTGGAATTGATGTTGTTAGCCTCATGCGGTTGTTTAGGAGGTTGTGGGGAACCTTCGGGTGAACCCAACCAACATCATGTGTACCTAGGTTCCCTCCTTTTTGATGCTCAACCTAGAAGATTGATTGTGCTTGAAACCTCACCTTGTGTAGTTGCACCTTCTTTTATTAGTACTTGTGCTAATATGGCTTGCTTGCAGAGTAGAAGCTCCGCCACCCCGGTAAAGGGGTGGGGTCGTTATAATTTGGTCAGCTGTGCTGACCGTTACCTTTTTTGCCACCGCTTGGTGGAATGTTCTTATGCAGGTGCAGGTGAGCCTAGCGGGAATTAGCGGGCGATGGCCCTTTGCAATGTTGGCCTTCGAAGGCCAGCCCTTTTCCTGTTATTCATGTATGGCCGGCCTGCGTGCCGATGTATGCTTTTGGAGTTTTGTGCATTGGGTGAATGTAAGGCCTTAAGGCCGTAACTCTTATTCAGGTTACATTCCTATGATAGTGGACAGTTCTTTTTGAATGGTTTAATTAATGCTTCCGCTTACGTTTTGTACTCTCGTTTAGTTGTTACTTTTCTGGTTATCACTTTTTAACTCCTAGCTAGTGTGTCTTGTATGGCGTGGGGTCCCGGCCGGACCTACTGTTATACTATTCGTACTGGCAGGGTGTTACATTTGTCAAGCACTATTCTGAAAAAGATTTGTCGACCGCTGACTTGAGTTTGTCGACCGCCGTTCAGAGAATGCCTGGACGCTAAGATTATTCTGACTGAATTCGTCGAGCGTTGTTCTGATGGGAATTTGTCGAGCGCTGTCTGTCTTGAATTTGTCGAGCGCTGGCTAGCTTGAATTTGTCGAGCGCTGGCTAGCTTGAATTTGTCGAGCGCCGCTCGACATTCATCGAACGCAGAGAGCTTTATATTATTTTCTTATATATATTCTCCGATTTGATCGCATCATATTTAATTTATGTTTTCTTAGTTTTCTTACTTAATTAAATTGATCTAAGTTATTAGATGAATTATTGACAAAAGGGGTGGATCCTAACTCAAATCAAAAGCTAAGGGTCCAACAATCTCCCCCTATTTGAGTTGGGATCCTAAATCAAATTAAAACTAGTGGCCTGGTGGTCTCCCGCTATTTGGTTTAGGATGCCGACAGTTTTAATTTTATACTCTCCTTTTCTCTCTCACTTGGCTTTAATAAATTTTCATCCTTTTAAAATTATTTGAGCAACTCTGCTTTCCTAGATTCTGATTTCTTAAGTTCTGAATTAAAATTTTCAATTGCAGCAACCTTTATTGAATTTTAAGGATTTTGTCTGATAACTTCCTTCTTTAAGAATCCCCTTATCAGAAGAGACTCACACTCAGTGCTTCTGATTATTTCTAATCAAATGCAACTACAGTAGAATGCTCAACATAATTTGGAGAAGATCTGTAAGAACATTGAAGTTATCTGACATTAATATTCAAATGAATTTTATGTTTGCTCATTTAATTAGGAATGGAGTTTAATGGTGAAAAACTTTTTGAAACCATTTGAAAGTTCTTTTGGCAATATATGTTCTAAGAACTTTAAAATCTGATTTTTGATACTAATTTAAAGTTTTCTTTTGTTATTATTAAAATATATGTTTGATATTTTAAATTTTTCTTGATAATCATTAAGCAGTTTAGCCTTAATTGATTTATTTTGTGCTTTTGACTTTTCTTTAGATTTATTATTTATAGAAGTTGAATAGTTTATGTTTGTTAACTTCTTTTTAATTTCTTTGTTTGAATTTGTAAATATTATCTTAAGGACAGATTTGTAATTTTTTGAGGTAGGGTTGTGAATTGAAATTACCTCATTTACCTTTTCTGTTTCAGCTTTTGCATCTGGATTTTGGTATGAGCCATATAGGGCCATCATGCAGAAAGCTCTAGCTCTGTGCTCTTCTTCATTTTCTTCTTCACTTAGTGTGGTTGATGGTTTTGCATCATAAATACAGTTAGTGAAAGAATTAGAAGAGAGTTCATTTACCATCCTAGAGAGGGAGTTCCAAATGCTTCTTGCTGAGGAGCAATCATCAATTTTTTGAAAAATGTCTTTTGACATTGATTGGGCCAATATCTGCAGAGCTTTTGCATTGGCACTTTTTAGTTGTTCTTGATCAGATGAAGAGATTTAGGAAGAAAATCCTGTCAAAACAGATTTGTAAATGTCTTCATTTATGGCATTCATATATAACTTAATTCTAATTTACCATAAAGAAAAACAACCCAAATTACACAAAGGTGGATCTGAGAATAGAAAATCTGCTTGTGCCATTTTGAAAAACCTTTTAAAACAAATTTAAGAACTAGGTGATCTTTGTGATTTCAGGTGTTAGCCTATGTGAAAAATCAACACCCTCTGATACCAAATGAAAGTGGAGGTTTAGTTTTTATTTATCTTATTAAAAGATCTTGCTTAATTTTTTAATTTCAAAGTAAGTGATATATCTATTTATATATATATATAAGTTTGCTGATTAATAAACACAAACACTAGAAGTGCGTATAAATAAACACAGCACAGGAAAATAAAAACATAAAACAAATAAGCAATCCACAGATAACACAAGATGTATAGTAGTTCCCCTCAACTGGGTACATCTACTCTTCTACCCACTGGTAGGAATCCACTAGGAGGTTGTTGATAAGGTGCCCTCACACCAAGGTGATTTTGATAAGGTGTCCACACACCAGGTGAGCTGTTGATAAGGTGCTCTAACCAAGATGCAGGTTTTTGCTAAGGTGCCTTGTTACCGGGAGTTAACTTTTGAAGGGAGTTATAACCCTGTACAGGAGGTGGAAAGGAATAAAAATAAAAACAGAAAGATTTGAGGTTCTTCTCTGTATGAGAAGACTCTTGAAGATCCTGATTTGAAGTTGAATGGATCTTGATGAATATGTTGAAGAGCTCCCCCTATTTGATGTAAGTTGATGACAGTTCTGGAGTCCTCTTCTCTTGATTGTACAAACACTCCTTTCTTCTTATGCAGTGATGATCCTGAGCAAATGGTTGTGATTGGTGTCTCAGGATATGTGTGATCTGCAAGAAGATGTTAGCAAAAAAGAAGATATACAAAATAGATCTGCTTCTTTTTGTATCTGCGTGTTCTCTATGTCTATTCCAATTTTTCTCTGTCTCACTATTTATTTTCTGCTCTTCTCTTCATATATAATCCTGAGAAGGCTTTTGAATTCTTGCTCGGAATAAGGAAAGAGATAAAGTCTCTTTAATTTTTTTTTCTTGGGAAGAGGAGTTTTCGTCTTTGACACTTCTGCAAACGGCTATAAACTTTATTGCCTGCAACGGCTATATCAGAAAATCATGTATATAATAATGTTAATCAAGCTATGTGATATAATGTTGCTAACAACATTTTTGTCGATCACTGTTCTGAAAAAGATTTGTCGACCGCTGGCTTGAGTTTGTCGACCGCCGTTCAGAGAATGCCTGGCCGCTAAGATTATTCTGACTGAATTCGTCGAGCGTTGTTCTGATGGGAATTTGTCGAGCGCTGTCTGTCTTGAATTTGTCGAGCGCTGGCTAGCTTGAATTTGTCGAGCGCTGGTTAGCTTGAATTTGTCGAGCGCTGGCTAGCTTGAATTTGTCGAGCGCCGTTCGGCATTCGTCGAACCAGAGAGCTTTATATTATTTTCTTAAATATATTCTCCGATTCGATCGCATCATATTTAATTTATGTTTTCTTAGTTTTCTTACTTAATGAAATTGATCTAAGTTATTAGATGAATTATTGACAAAAGGGGTGGATCCTAACTCAAATCAAAAGCTAAGGTTCCAACAAAATGAATTCTGTGTTCTTCTTCAGACTGAGAGTATACCAAGATATCGTCGATGAAGACGATGACACATCGATCCAGGTACTCTCGAAAGGTCCTATTCATCAGATCCATAAATACTGACGGCGCATTCATCAATCCAAACGGCATCACTGTAAACTCGTAGTGCCCGTAGCGGGTACTGAATGTCGTCTTGGGGATATCACACTCACGAATTCGCAACTGGTAGTAGCCAGATTTGAGATCCAACTTTGAATATACCAACAAACCCACTGGTTGATCAAATAAGTCATCGATTCGAGGAATCAGATACTTGTTCTTCCCGGGCAGCTTGTTCAATTCGCGGTAGTCGATGCATAGACGCGGGCTTCCGTCCTTCTTCTTCACAAAAAGAACTGGAGCACCCCAAGGTGATGTACTTAGGCGTATATAGCCTTGCTCTAGCAACTCCTGTAACTGAACCATCAACTCTGCCATTTCCTTTGGCGCAATTCTATAAGGAGAGCGTGACACAGGTTTGGCACCTAGCACTAACTCTATAGTGAAGTTTATATCTCGCTGAGGTGGAGCCCCAGGAAGATCTTTCGGAAACACATCAGGATATTCTGAGATAACAGGAACGTCACTCAGACTGGGTTGAGACTTTGCAGCCCCCATTAGCACAACACGCAGTTCTGCGCCTTGCCGAACAGCCTTGACTACTTGGACAGCAGTCATCAACGTCTTGCTCGACCCACGCAAACCGGCAAACGTAGTCGCACATTCGGTATTCCACCCAGTGTGACCTCCTTAGAATTGCAATCAATGTAGGCCTACTGCACTGACAGCCAGTCCATACCAAAGATCACATCGAACTCGGAAAGTGGCAGTATCAGTGCTTCCAAATCGAAATCCTGACTTCCTATTCATACCTTTACAACACAGCTTCGATCCGCATGCATCGAACATCCATTGGGCAGCATCACATCTAATCGTTCCTTTCTACATGACGAAGGCACTCCAAGCTGCTGTATGAAGGCCTCCGATAGAAAGGAATGCGAAGAACCCGTATCAAACAGTGCTCTCGCCGAAGAGTTAAATATTAGGACAAAGCCTAATACACACAAGGTTACAAGCAATGCATAAGGTATAAAGTATAAAATGTAACAAAAGGCGTATACTAGCACATACCTGTCACCACATCGCTTTGTTTGATGGCCTCCTGCTGGCCAAGGTTGTAAACCCTAGGCTGGGCTGGAGCAGCATGGGATGCAGTTGACTCTGCCGCCTTCCCTTTCTCTACCGCATAGGCCGCAGCCGCTCTCTTGCCTCCACGACAGTCTCGGGCCCTATGACCCGGCTTGCCACAGTTATAGCAAGTGAGTGGGCCTCGCCCAGTTGTCATACCCGAAGCCGCAAATTGAGCTTACCCAGAAGGTCGCGCTTTGTTCCTCCACTTGCCTCTCCCAGACTTCGCAGAGCTCTGTGCTTTGAACTCTGGCTTCACTACTGCTAGCTCCTTCCTGCTCTGGGACCGCTTCATATCCTTTTCTAAGGAACGAGCTGTATTAACCAGGGTCATAAACTCCTGTGTCATTGCCCCTGACATAAGGAACCGCAACTCTTCTCGTAGACCTTCATAGAACCGATTGGTCTTTCGTGCTTCATCAGCAAAGGTCGCTCCTGCGTATCTTCCCAACCGAGTAAACTCGTGCAGGTAATCATCAACTATACGATCACCCTGAGTCAGATGGTTGAACTGGTTCTCCATCTCAATTTGTTGAGCAGGCGGGAGATACCGTGCCAAGAACAATCTCAAAAACTCGTCAAACGAGATGTCCACCAGCTGCCTTCCTGCCAAGTGATGTAGCTCTATCTCATCCCACCTCAACTGCGCCTCCCCATCAAGTAGGAAGGTTGCCAAAGTAACCTTCTGGTCTTCCTCCGTATTAGTGTCCTTCAAGGTCTTGCGCACCTTTGATAGCCAATCCTCAGCTTGCGTCGGGGTCCCTGCCCATGTGAACGTAGGAGGATGAAAACTCAAAAAGTACTGCAGTTGTTGGTCTGGAGCTCTTCGTGCCCTCACTGGCACTGGACTTTCAACCGCTGGTTCAGCTGCCGCAACCGGCACTGGAGCCACTCCCAGAGTAGGAGGCTGTCCAGGGACATGCCCTCCAGGTTGTGCAGTAAACATAGCAAACACTGCGTCAGCTATTATCCTTACTATCTCGGCAGAAGGAAGAGTCAGCACCGCAATTGGTGCACTGCTGGCAATCGAATGCAGGGGTCGAGATGGCCCCGCTCCACTCCCAATCACCTATACAAGTGCACAAAACAAAATTAGCGACTAAGAGATAGCATGGATCACTAGAGGAACACAAAATTTCCATCTCAATGCTACACACATACATGTAACACCCTCCCTATTACATAGAATATAGCAGTAGGTCCGGCCGGGACCCCACGCCATATTAAACAAACAGAAGAGCGCGTTACTTAATTAGAATTAAATAGTTAATAACATAACCATCTTAGCACATAGAGTCGTACAACGGAAGCATTTTATTTCAATTAAAACTAGTGTAACCATTGTACACAATAGCTACTAGGAATGCAAGACATAACAAGATCTTTACAAGGTTTGTTTACATAATAAAGGTGGCTTCCAAACATCGGCGCGCAGGCCGGCCACACATGAAAACAGTAAACAAAAGCTTTGGCGTTCGAGGGCCAGTACAGTACAGCAGCAGGGGCTTCAACCCGCTATTTCTCGCTAGTCTCGCCAGGACCTGTATAAACAAATCCACCAAGCGGTGGGAAAACAAGTAACCAGTCAGCTTTAGCTGACACAGATTTATAACGACCCCACCCCATGCTCAGGGCGGCGATGCTCCTTCCCTGCAGGCAAGCAATAGAAGTATATATATCACAGGTGCGTATAAGCACTGCATAGAAGCATTCAGTTACATTGAGAACGATGCATTAATCGACAAGTACTTTTTCAACTCAGATTTAGGCTTACACGCTTTGTGCACCCTCGACACGACATCGACAAGTACTTTTTCAACTTGGATGTACACTATGAGCTGCGACCGTCAAGGATAGCACTACCTTATGGTTTCTAATCCACAATTCCCTCAGTGAACCCGGAGGAGCGACCTCATCACTGACCGGCTATGGAACGGGTTCGGTTCATCTTGTGCCCGCGCTCATAAATGTCAGTATTCAACTATGCTTAACACGGGTTTGGCTTCCCCTTGTGCCTGTCTAACTGTACCCAACTTTGGGTCACACAATCTGCTCACCTGGAGCTACCGCCGGCGTTAACACTAACGCCAGGCGCGAGTAACAGAACCCAGTTCTGCTACTCTTTTCCGGGTATTTTCTGGGAAATACCTCCAGATCTCTTTTGCAGTACGAAATAGTACACAACACCCGAAAAACACAGCATAATCGCGGAGTCTTCTCTGGAGTGCAATAGCATATCAACATCACCAATCCAGACCAACCTGTCCAGATGGGCTTCACACAACATGCATATGCCCGTACTTCGATTCCAGGCTCTATATGCAATTTCTATGGGGATAACATCGACCCGTCGGCAGAAATATATCCACTTGTTAGTGGAAATCTGCCTACTACTATGAAAATCAAAGGACGAACATGTCCAAAGACTAGGGAGGAGAATCGTTACCCTTGGCGCTCGTTTCGGCGCCATAGAATTGAGAGGGAATCGGCTGGAATCCCTTGAAACAACTTCCTCTTCACCAGATCGACGATGGCACAAGCGCCCAAGATCTCCTTCGCGGATTTGCCCTTGGCACAACAACCTTCAACGAACCTCCTTCCCTGCTCTCAACTCACTACTCTCAGAAAGGCAGAAGATTCATAGAAAGTGAGTAGGAAAGTCGAAGTTGAGTGCTTATATAGTTTTCCGCTACCGTCGACGCTAGCCACTAGCGCCTGGCGCTAGCTCACCGTCGGTACCACTCTGCCGCTTAAGTATTTTGTGAGAAATGCTACCGCTAGCACTAGCTCTATAGCCTGCGCTATCTTTATTTGACAAACTTCTCGCGAAATGCCACACTCCTCGAGAAAGGACACACTTCTCGGAAAAAACACTACTGTCGGCGCTATCGCTAGCGCCTAGCGTTAGCTCTAAGGCAGTGGCTGAGCTTATCCACAGCCGCTTAAAGGTCGACGACATTCGATGAACGACGTTCGACGAACGGCCTGGAGTTTGTCAAACGGAGTTCGACGAATGACCTGCAGTTCGTCGAACGGCGTTCGACGAACACTCTGCAGTCTGCGGTCGACGAATGACCTGATGTTTGTCGAACGTCATTCGACGAACACTCTGCAGTCTGCGATCGACGAACGGCCTAAAGTTCATCGAGCGGCATTCGACGAACATCTTGGGCTAACGCCAGGCATTAGCATTAACGCTGACGTTAGCTTCAAGACTAACAAATTGCTGATTTCAGTGCACTAGAAATTGAGGTTTTACAAAAAGGGCTTATGCCCGATACATGTCCAAAATAACGTAAAACATCTCTCTCACTCTATATCTATGCAAAAGCTATCGAACTTTGTCATCACATGTCTGTAGCTGCTGCTATAACAACGAGAAGTGGTTGCATTGCTTCATCCCATCCTCCTGACCTATCTCTTGTTTGGGTCCTGCTGCTCCAGCATAACACTCCTAAAATAATGTGGTCCACCGACTGTTAGTCAAAAGACTAAGCCAAATTCCCCATTCCATCCCCCAGTGAGTCCTAGGCACCGGGAGGGAGGAAGAAGCGGAGGACAACAAGGGGTAACATTTATCAAGCAGATGACAGTGAATCTAGCTAGCAGTTCTACCATGTATAAAAGAAGTGCTACTATGGAACCGAGCAGTATACAAACGAGCATCAAAGTGAATATATGCACGTAATTATAAGAGAACTAAGCAACTAAAAAGTAAACTAGAGCAGTTATAATGTAAACTAGAGAAAGTAAAGAAACAACTAGAGCAACTATGAAAGTAACCCAAACTTTTATGGATGCCCATACAAACATATAAGTCAGGGATATGGCACTACGCTAAATCCATCGAATAAAAGAGCCCATACTAAATTATATTATGGGGCCTTGTTATGAATGATGTATGATATGCTATGCAATGCAATGATGCAACACACGCACTCGACTCTGTACGTACAGACCTTTTGTTAGTTCCCTCAATTCGAGTGTGTCAACTTAAGTACCTAGTTGAGGCAAACAAGGTAGTGGATCGGGCCTGTCCACTTCTAGGCATATGCCAAACATCTCCAAGCCTAGACCTTACGTATGCCCCTAAGAACACATAGGGTATCCGCGCACTATCTGGTAAGCACCACCTCTATCCCGCTTTTCGAGTATCCTCTCAGGTACACCCCGTTGAGGCAAATATGGGCAGTGGATTGGGTCCTTGATAAGTAGTATTTTTATAACTTTTTAATAGAAAATTTTGTTAATATTTAATATGAATTTTCCTTTTATGTCAATTTTAGGTTATAAGTTAGTTCTTTTTGTAATTTTGATTCTAAATTAGCTTAATTTCAATATTTGCAGAATTTTGGGACAAATCGGGAAAAATGGCATGTCACGCCCTCGGTCACGCCCGTGACCAAGGGCGTGTAACCTAAAGATCAGTCCAGAATGATGCCGCGCTGTCTGAGATAGCCCACACCAAGTCACGCCCCAGGTCACGCCCGTGACCCAAAGTCACGCCAGTGACCAAGGGCGTGTAAACTTAGAACCTTCCACGTGGAGCTGCCGTCGAGACGTGGAGATGCTGTCGAGAAGTCAACCTAAGTCACGCCCGTGACCCATATGTCACGGCCGTGACTTTCCAGCGTGATCTCTGCTTCGCCACCGCGCCGAATTCTATCCCACGCCGCATTTAATGCAGCCGTCCAAAGTCACGGTCGTGACCTGACATTTCACGCCAGTGACATGTCACTTTTCGCCTCGCCGAATTCAAGCCCACGCCGCTGTCGGATCTGAAGTGAATAGTGCAGTCACGCCCTTGGTCACGCCCGTGACCGAGGGCGTGTAATCTGAAATTTTTTCCAATAAATTCAGAGGTTCTCCTTGAGTCCAGGGTTCAGAATTTTGGAGTGGGGAAGGTGCTGTTGGAGCCAATCTTGAGTATTTTTTCACTTTCATGTTCATGTTCATGTGACTTTACTTTCATGCTCTCTTCCTTTTCTCATGCAATGTACTAGCTTCCTTTCAATGCAATAGTTTAGTTTAAGCTTGTAACTTGTTTTTCCTAGCTTGCAATCTCTTCTCTTAAGACTTGTAATAGTTTTCATTTAAATAAAAATTAGTTGTTCTCTTTATTTTGTCTCCTCCTTACTTAGTTAAATTTCCTTATTATGCATTTTTTTCTTCCTCTTTCCCCTCCACCATGATTAACTAATCCTCATTAGTACTCGATCAAAATGATCCGAGGATGAGTTAGACAAGTTATGATTTTCTAAAGTTTTCTTTTTCTGTTTTTATAAACACTTGAATTACCCTTGATTTTTAATTAGTGAGACCATATTTTCGATATATTATTTTCGCTTATGTTTTCATACTTAGTTAGCCGAGAGGCTCAAAGTATGAATCAATCACTCAAGGGTAAAGAGAGTTGCACGCACCCCTCGAGAGAGGATGACGTAAATCTCCCGGATTGGAGTCAAATCCAATAGCGGGGTTCACTTCGTAAAGCAAGTTTTAGGTAATCGATTATAGGACGAGAGTCCGGTTGATTTTTCGTAAACTTAGTTGGGCATTAACCTCGAGAGAGGCATTTTTGAGCTTCGGGAACCTCCACAGTCAAGTAGTTCAATTTAAATGGAATTAGATTTAATTTCTTTTTCACTTGTCTTTTCTCACTCCAAGGTGACTTTTGATTGAGTACTAGCCTCTTTTATCATCATCTAAACCCTTAATTTAGCTTGCAATTTCTCTTTTTCTAGCTAAGTAACCAAAACCCCAAAATATCATTAGATAAGATAATAGTGACTTTCTTCAAAGTAGAAGTAATCAACGCGCCCCGTGGAATACGACCTTGGTATTTCTTAATATCCTATACTATAGACGATAAGGTACACTTGCCTTTATCGGATATAGTTTTGGAGAAAATCTCAACCCTTCACTAAATTTCAAAACCGCAAAAATTAAATATCAAGTTTTTGGCGCCATTGCCGGGGACTTTTGCGTAGATATTTTGAAACAAGGATAGCTATTAATTTTATCATGTTGTTTTTATTTTAGTTTTTCTATTTTTGAAAATCTTAAGGGTGAAATTAAAATATTGGAAAGGGACGTTTGGGGTGTCATCCCATCTCACCTCCTAGTACCTTGCAAACCCTTCACCGGGTAGATCTTGGGAAGTCCAAGACTAACTTAATCTGCCTAAAAAAAAAATTCTCTCTTTTTCTTCTTCCTTCCTTCTCTTTTTAGTGTATGACCCGTGGTAGCACTTCGATTCTTCCTTTTGATCTGGAAATCGAGCAAACCCTTTTGAGGCACTGCCGTTCTCGTGATCAAGGAAATCAAGTAGAATCTGAAGAGTCGATCGGGGACACTAACGCAGCGAACATGGATCATAATCTTAATCCTCCTAATCTTAACGAGCCAAATCCTAATGAGGACGCGCAACGGACCATGTCCTATTATGCGCGGCCGAATTTAGAAGGCACACAATCGAGTATTGTTCTCCTCACGGTGGCGAACAATAATTTCGAGATCAAGTCCAGCATCATACAAATGGTGCAACAATCGGTGACCTTTGATGGTCAACCGGACGAGGATCCAAATTCACATATTTCTTACTTTCTTGAAATTTGCGACACATTTAAGATCAATGGCGTCACCGATGACGCCATTCGATTACGTCGTTTTCCTTTTTCTTTGCGGTCTAAGGCCAAGCAGTGGATGGGCTCCCTACCAAGGGGATCCATCACTACATGGGCCGAAATGGCGAAAAAATTTCTCAATAAATATTTCCTGCCTTCAAAGACCGCTAAATTGCGCACGGATATTGCGTCGTTCATGCAAATCGACTCGGAGACTCTCTATGACACATGGGAGCGCTTCAAGGAGCTTTTGCGCCGATGCCCTCACCACGCACTTGCCACTTGGCAACAAGTGCAAATATTTTATAATGGCTTAAATCTCCGAACGAGGCAAATGATTGATGGGGCCGCCGGAGGGACATTAAATAATAAAACCCCGATCGCCGCTCAAGAGCTTTTCGAAGAGATGGCCACAAATGCGTACCAATGGAACATGCCCCGAGCGCGGCCTAATAAGCCGGCCGGAATTTTTGAAATAGACGCTAACGCAAATTTGGCTTTAGAAGTTGAGCGCTTAACAAAGCAAGTGGCGGAGATGTCTGCTTCCTCCGCCACTCCTCCTTGGGCTAATAATGTTTTACTTGAAGAGCAAGTTGATTACATGGGAAATCCGCCTCGGCCTTCCTATAACCCGAACACCGCTCCGTATAATAACACCTACAATGCGGGTTATAGGAATCATCCGAATTTCTCATGGAGCAATCAAGGAAATGCTCAGCGTCCCTTAAATTTAAATCAACCTCCAAATCAACTTCTTAATTTAACTCCCCCTCCAAATTTTAATCCACCCGGTTTTCCACCGCAACAGCAAAAGCCCTCTCCGCTTGAAGAGGTTTTTGCAAAATATGTTGCTACAAATGAAGCGAACATCCGGAACCTCACCGGATCGATCAAAAATTTGGAGAACCAAGTGGGCCAGCTAGCAAAGATAATCTCCGAGCGCCAGTAAGGAGCCCTTCCGGGAAACACGGAGTCAAACCCAAAGGAGAGCGCAAATGCGATTACACTCCGAAGCGGGAAGGAGGTGGTTTCAAAACAGGACGAACCCATGGTAACTTCCTCCCCTCCTCCTCCTCCTATTTTATCTTCGAATTTACCTGCTACGTTAGCTCCGCGCGCTTCTACTTCAAATATTCCGTATCCATCTAAGTTTAAAAGCGAGAGCGCCGAAAAGAATTATAAAAAGTTTTTAGATATTTTAAAGCAAATTCACATTAATGTACCCTTCTGCGAGGCTATCTCTCAAAAGCCTAAATATGCGAAATATCTTAAGGAGTTGCTCTCCAATAAGAAAAAATTAGAAGATATTTCGCATATTTCTTTGAACGTGGAATGCTCCGCGGTTGTACTCAACAAATTGCCTAGAAAAGTGAATGACCCGGGACGGTTCTCCATCCCGTGTTTATTTGGCAATTCGTTAGTAAAACACGCTTTAGCCTATCTGGGAGCAAGTATCAATCTCATGCCTTTTTCACTATTTAAGAAACTAGGTCTAGGAAATCCAAGCCCCACTCGAATGATTATTCAATTAGCGGATCGCTCTTTAAAATATCCGATAGGAATAGTGGAGGACGTGCTTGTCAAGGTCGACAAGTTCATCTTCCCGGTGGACTTTGTCATTCTTGACATCGAAGAGGATGCTGAAGTACCCCTCATACTCGGCCGCCCCTTCCTTGCCACCTCCCGCGCCATTATTGACATAAGTAACGGAAAGCTCCTCCTTCGGGTTGGAGACGATGAAGTTTCTTTCGGCATAAATTCCTCGATGCGGAACACATTTGAAAACGACGATTCGTGTTTTTACCTGGAAGAGTGTTGGGAATTTGATTCACCTCCCGAGTTAGTCTCCACCTCGAGTCACGAGTCCGAGCTCGCCGAACTCTTTTGTCTGGAAGAAGAAGAAGTCACTCGTTTCACAGCACCCGAACCACTATTTTTAGAAAAATTGAAAATCAAAACTTCTTATGAAGAACCACCCATTTTAGAACTAAAGCAACTTCCCCCTCACCTTAAGTATTTATTTTTAGAAAAAGAGTCGAAGCTACCCGTCATCGTTTCATCCGAACTTAGCAACTCGGAAATTTCTGAGTTAGTTATTGTCTTAAGAAAGCACCGCCACGCAATTGCGTGGCAAATTTCGGATATTAAGGGTATAAACCCTTCCTTCTGCACTCATAAAATCTTTCTCGAAGATAATTCCTGAAATTCGGTCCAGCCTCAACGGCGGATAAACCCTAACATGAAAGAAGTCGTTAAGGCCGAAGTGATCAAACTATTGGACGCGGGAATTATCTACCCGATATCGGATAGTACTTGGGTTAGCCCAGTACAAGTCGTACCGAAGAAAGGTGGCGTTACGGTAGTAGCTAACGAGAATAACGAGTTGATCCCAACCCGTAATGTTACGGGTTGGCGGATGTGCATCGATTACCGAAAACTAAATGATGTCACTCGTAAGGATCACTTCCCTCTACCGTTTATTGATCAAATCTTAGAGCGCCTTTCAGGTCACTCCTACTACTATTTTCTCGATGGTTTGTCGGGATATTTTCAAATCCCAATTTCGCCCGACGACCAAGAGAAAACCACTTTCACTTGTCCCTTTGGCACCTTCGCTTATCCAAGGATGCCATTTGGTTTTTGTAATGCGCTAGCTACATTTCAAAGATGTATGCTGGCGATATTTGACGAGTTAGTAGAGGAGGTGATGGAAGTGTTTATGGATGACTTTTCCGTATTCGGAAATTCATTTAAAAATTGTTTAAAAAATCTTGAGCGTGTGTTGCAGCGATGCGAGGAAACGAATTTAGCACTTAATTGGGAGAAATGCCATTTTATGGTCAAGGAAGGATTAGTCCTTGGTCATAAAATTTCAGGCATGGGGATCGAGGTCGATAGGGCCAAGATTGAAGTGATTGAAAAGCTCCCCCCTCCAACAAACGTAAAAGCTATTCGTAGTTTCCTAGGGCACGCAGGGTTCTATCGGCGCTTTATACAAAATTTTTCCAAAATCACAAAGTTGTTAACCCATCTTCTTGAAAAGGAATCCTCATTTATTTTTAGCGATGAATGCCATTTGGCCTTTAAACTTATTAAAGAAAAACTTATAAACTCCCCGATTCTAGTCGCGCCGGATTGGTCGCTCCCTTTTGAAATCATGTGCGACGCGAGTGACATTGCGGTTGGTGCCGTTTTAGGCCAACGGGTGAGTAAGTATTTCCACCATATTTATTATGCGAGCAAAACACTCACGTCGGCACAAGCGAACTACACCACTACCGAAAAAGAGCTTCTAGCGATCGTTTTTGCCTTCGATAAGTTTAGGTCATACATCACCCTCTCGAAAGTTATCGTCTTCACGGATCACTCTGCACTTAGGTATCTTTTAAGCAAATCGGACGCCAAGCCTCGTCTTTTGCGATGGATCCTCCTCTTGCAGGAGTTTGACTTAGAGATCCGGGACAAAAGAGGAGCCGAAAACTTGGCGGCCGATCATCTTTCTCGTCTAGAAAACCCCGCCTCGGAAGTATTGATAGAATCTGACATCGATGATAAATTTCCCGAAGAGCGCCTCCTCGCTCTCGAAAAAATTAATTCGTCGTCTACCCCCAGGTTTGCAGATCGGGCTAACTATTTAGTAGCCCGGGTCCTGCCGAAAGAATTCTCAAGTCAGCAAAAGAAGAAATTCTTTTCTGATTTAAAGAATTAATTTTGGGAGGACCCCTTTTTATTCCGTGTATGCGCAGACCAAGTGGTGAGACGATGCGTCTCGAGTGAGGAGGGTCTTAAAATTTTACGACATTGTCACGAGGGACCATCCGGTGGTCATTATCATCCAAACCGAACCGCGAGGAAGGCGCTGGAGGTGGGCTTTTATTGGCCCTCGCTCTTCAAAGATGCTCACACCCTTGTGAGTACTTGCGACAACTGCCAGCGGTCGGGGAACATCTCTCGCTGGGATGAGATGCCCCAAAATATTTTCTTAGAATGCGAAATTTTCGATCTTTGGGGCTTTGATTTCGTTGGTCCTCTCCCTACTTCATTTTCAAATAAGTATATTCTAGTAGCGGTCGACTACGTGTCGAGGTGGGAGGAAGCGCAAGCTCTCCCCACCAACGATGCGCGAGTCGTCGTTAACTTTTTAAAAAAATTATTCTCTCGATTTGGCACTCCGCGCGCTATTGTGAGTGATCGGGGCACCCATTTTTGCAATACTCAATTCACAAAAATCTTAGAAAAATATGGTGTCACGCACAAATTATCCACTGCATATCACCCACAAACGAGCGGCCAAGTTGAAGTTGTTAATCGAGAATTAAAACGGATCTTAGAAAAAACGGTTTCTATTAATCGGAAGGATTGGGCAATAAAGCTCGATGACGCGCTATGGGCCTATCGAACGGCGTACAAGTCCGCTATCGGTTGTACACCATATCGAATGGTCTATGGCATGGCTTGCCACCTCCCGGTTGAATTAGAACACCGCGCATTTTGGGCGCTTAAATTTTTAAATATTGATTCTACTTTAGCGGGCGAACAAAGAAAATTTCAAATGAACGAATTGGATGAGTGGAGAGCGAATGCGTATGAGAGTAACAAATTATATAAGGAGCGAACAAAGTTTTATCATGACAAACATATAAAATTTCCAAAAACTTTTTCGCCAGGCGATCTCGTCCTCCTTTATAATTCTCATCTTCGCTTTTTCCGGGAAAGCTGAAATCTCGATGGTCCGGACCTTTTATTGTTAAAGAGGTTTGGTCCTATGGGACAATTCTAATTTCCCACCCGGAAAAAGGTTCCTTCAAAGTTAACGGGCACCGCCTTAAATTGTATCTTCCGGGAGACTTACCTAATGACAAGAGTGATGCGATATTTCTTCATAATATAACATGATCGGCAAGTGGGTCAAGCTACGCGACCTTAAACAAAGCGCTTTTGGGAGGCAGCCCAAGGTTATCTTTTTATTATTTTCTCTTGTTTTTGTCCTTTCTTTAACATCTTTTGTAGGTAATCGCGGCTTCCCCACAAAAGCTTCAAAAAAAAAATTATCAGGGAAGCTCTTTTTCCTTCTTTCTTTTTCCTTGCATTTCTTTTTACCTTTTCTTACTTCATACTTATTTTTAAACATTGGGGACAATGTTTAACTTTAAGTATGGGGGTGTAAATAGCCCTTTGTAAATATTTGTCAATAGTTTAAAAAAAAAGAAAATTTTCAAAAAAAAAAAATGAATAAAAAGAAAATTTTAATTTTGTTTCTATGTTTTCCTTTATTTAAGCACTTGCAAAAACCAAAAACTCAAAAAAAAATAGAAAACAGAAAAATTTAAATCTTGGAAAGGGACGTTTGGGATTTTATCCCATCACACCTCCTAGTACCTTGCGAACGCTTCACCGGGTAGCCCTTGGGAAGTCCAAGACTTAACAAAAATTGTTAAGTTTTAAAGCTAGTTTCTTTTCTTTGAAAATAGTTTTTAATGACAAAAATCCAAAAAAAAAAATAATATAAAAAATGCAAAAAAATATATATGAAAAAACTTAAAACACACAAAAAAAAAACTTTTATCTTATACCTCTCCTATTTGTTGTTTTTGTGATTTCTTAGAAATCTAGTTGAGAATGTTTATAAGCATGTTTAAGTTTTTAATTGGCTAAAATTTTGCTTATCATAGTTTGTTAATTTTAAATTTGAGGTAATCTTGATTTAAGAATCATCTTATGATTTTAAATTGATTAGAGAATTTTGTTAGCATGACTTCTCTTTTTATTTTTAAATGGCTTCAGTTTGTAGTAAATTTCCTAAACCTCTTTAGATTTCAATTATATTTTCTTCTAACTTCTTAGATCTTAGGAATTTTAATTTTACTAGAATTTGCTCTCAATATGATTTAAAGCTAGCTAGATTTATTTTCCCCTACCCTACCCCCTTTTGATGGCATAAAAAAAATGTATTAAAAGATCATATGTCATGGGAATAAGAGGATAAAATTCATTATTCCCTAAAACATATGCACCCAAAATATTTGAAAAGATTATATGGCATGGAGTAAGAGGATAAAATTCATTACTCCTAAACCATATACATTTGGGGTTTTTATTAGAAGAAAAAAAAAGAGAAAGAAAGAAAAAAAAAGGAAATTTTATGATAAATTCCATTTCCTCCATTCAAAAATGTCTCTTCATATGCCAAATTTTATGAAATCCCCCTTAGCCAATTATCATTGTTCTAGTTTTAGTTGAAAATTATGGAGAAAGCAATATTTAGTAATTTACTTTTCCTTAAGTTTCTTTTAAGGTAGAGTTCTTATAATTTTAATTTAATTTAGTTTTATAATTTCTACAATTTTGTCAAACTACTTAATTTTCTTGAGAAGTTCTTGCCTAAACATTTTTCCCTCTTTTCAAATCATCATCATAATTTAGGACTTAACTCCCCCTTGAATTTACTCTTAATTTAACTTTTGGTTAAATGAAATTTTAGTTTTAAATTAAATTTTTTTTAAGGATGTCTTATAAATTATGTCTCAGACTTTTGCTCTGGAATAGCAAAACCTCAAGTATGGGGGTATTTGATAAGTAGTATTTTTATAATTTTTTAATAGAAAATTTTGTAAATATTTAATATGAATTTTCCTTTTATGTCAATTTTAGGTTATAAGTTAGTTCTTTTTGTAATTTTGATTCTAAATTAGCTTAATTTCAATATTTGCAGAATTTTGGGACAACTCAGGAAAAATGGCATGTCACGCCCTCGGTCACGCCCGTGACCAAGGGCGTGTAACCTAAAGATCAGTCCAGAATGATGTCGCGCTGTCTGAGCTAGCCCACACCAAGTCACGCCCCAGGTCACGCCCGTGACCCAAAGTCACGCCCGTGACCAAGGGCGTGTAAACTTAGAATCTTCTACGTGGAGCCGCCGTCGAGACGTGGAGATGCTGTCGAACCCCACCAACCGGGGAAGCAGCGGGCCCAGCCCAACAAGGATAGAAAATGGTTAGGAGTTGGAACCAGCTCTCAACCTAAGTCACGCCCGTGACCCACATGTCACGGCCGTGACTTTCCAGCGTGATCTCTGCTTCGCCACCGCGCCCAATTCCAGCCCACACCGCATTTAATGCAGCCGTCCAAAGTCACGGTCGTGACCCGACATGTCACGCCCGTGACATGTCACTTTTCGCCTCGCCGAATTCAAGCCCACGCCGCTGTCGGATCTGATGTGAATAGTGCAGTGACGCCCTTGGTCACGCCCGTGACCGAGGGCGTGTAATCCGAAATTTTTTCCTATAAATTCAGAGGTTCTCCTTGAGTCCAGGGTTCAGAATTTTGGAGTGGGGGAGGTGCTGTTGGAGCCAATCTTGAGTATTTTTTCACTTTCATGTTCATGTTCATGTGACTTTACTTTCATGCTCTCTTCCTTTTCTCATGCAATGTACTAGCTTCCTTTCAATGAAATAGTTTAGTTTAAGCTTGTAACTTGTTTTTCCTAGCTTGCAATCTCTTCTCTTAAGACTTGTAATAGTTTTCATTTAAATAAAAATTAGTTGTTCTCTTTATTTTGTCTCCTCCTTACTTAGTTAAATTTCCTTATTATGCATTTTTATTTTTCTTCCTCTTTCCCCTCCACCATGATTAACTAATCCTCATTAGTACTCGATCAAAATGATCCGAGGATGAGTTAGACAAGTTATGATTTTCTAAAGTTTTCTTTTTCCGTTTTTATAAACACTTGAATTACCCTTAATTTTTAATTAGTGAGACCATATTTTCGATATGGTTTTCGCTTATGTTTTCATACTTAGTTAGCCGAGAGGCTCAAAGTATGAATCGATCACTCAAGGGTAAAGAGAGTTGCGCGCACCCCTCGAGAGAGGATGACGTAAATCTCCCGGATTGGAGTCAAATCCAATAGCGGGGTTCACTTCGTAAAGCAAGTTTTAGGTAATCGATTATAGGATGAGAGTCCGGTTGATTTTTCCTAAACTTAGTTGGGCATTAACCTCGAGAGAGGCATGTTCGAGCTTCGGGAACCTCCACGGTCAATTAGTTCAATTTAAATGGAATTAGATTTAATTTCTTTTTCACTTGTCTTTTCTCACTCCAAGGTGACTTTTGATTGAGTACTAGCCTCTTTTATCATCATCTAAACCCTTAATTTAGCTTGCAATTTCTCTTTTTCTAGCTAAGTAACCAAAACCCCAAAATATCATTAGATAAGATAATAGCGACTTTCCTCAAAGTAGAAGTAATCAACGCGCCCCGTGGAATACGACCTTGGTATTTCTTAATATCCTATACTATAGACGATAAGGTACACTTGCCTTTATCGGATATAGTTTTGGAGAAAATCTCAACCCTTCACTAAATTTCAAAACCACAAAAATTAAATATCAGTCCTCCACTCCTAGGCCAGGATGACACCTCCCAGCCTAGACCTAACGTATGCCCCTAAGAACACACATGGAATCCTCGTATTACTTGATACAATAATGACTCTAAGTGAAACAGCGAGCCTACAGCTCACAGGACAAACACATCTTACTAATATACTGAGCCTATCGCTCGCAGGACTTAACTCGTCCTTCTAATATTCCGAGCCTACCACTCGCAGGACTTAACCCGTCCTTCTACTATATCAAGCCTACCGCTCGTAGGACTTAACCCATCCTTCTCCTATACCGAGCCTACCGCTCGCAGGACTTAACCCGTCCTTCTACTTTATCTAGCCTACCGCTCGTAGGACTTAACTATATCGATCCTAATGCTCGCAGGACTTAACCCATCCTTCTTCTATATCGAGCCTTCCACTCGCAGGACTTAACCCGTCCTTCTACTATACCGAGGCTACCGCTCACAGGACTTAACCCGTCCTTCTACTATATCGAGCCTGCCTCTCTCAGGACTGAACACATCCTTACTTAGTCAATACTAATCCTTTGCAAATTTGGGATGGGGATTGTCCTATCCAGTTCTCCTACTTAAACTACTTTTGTCTACCTTTTATTTATGCTTAGAAGTTTAGGTTGAATCCCAGACTTCACGAGGGTTACCCGGTGAAGGGCTCATAGCAGTACTACGAGATGCAATGATGGGTGAAGCCCAAATCCCCCTTTCTAGGATATTTACTCTTATTGGTGGGTACCTATTTTTTATACCCGTTTCCTCTCTAGTTACTCTTAAGACCTATGGCGAATTACATATAGATCAGGCAGACGAGTGTTGATGTTCGATTGAACCTTACCCTTCCTAGTGACCGGCTATTTCTTTGTGTATCCCTCAAACACAAATTGAACTCCTGTTGGGTCACTCATCACCTCTCCTAATAGGTCGTTGTCAAATCATGTACTGAAATTTTTACTAAATGCACTTAAGTCTTTACTTCCAATGACTGCCCTTGGTAATTAACCTTCCAACCCGACTAGGCATATGCAAATCTCTTAGAGTTAATAACTCTAAGGGTGGTTACAATAAGGGAGAGGTCTAAATCTATTTTTTCAGTTATTACTATTCATAGGACGGAGACCTTTAATCGAATCCTCATGTCCCAAAGGAGTGACTATATGAATCCTAAATCAGGAAGAGTCAATTCTAGTTCCATATTTTCATAATGATATTATAAGCTTATTTCCAGGTTCCTAGAATATTCTAGTGTCAATAATTCAAGATATGGATATTCTAAAAAATAATTCCAAAATCTACATTGTGAATGAAGTACCAAATATATGTAATCATAAATTCCAGGAAAAGTACCAGTGGTTCATAATGTTATCACAAGCTTATATTCAGATTCCTATAATATTCCAGTGTCAATAACTCAAGATATGGATATTCTAAAATATAAGTCCAAAGTCTTCATTGTGAATGAAGTATGTCATTTGCTCAATGATTAATTCTAATAAAATTCTCAGAGCTTCCTACTGATATGAAAAGTCTATATACAAAATTCTATAACAATCCAGCAACTATATTTCATGGTATGAATTTCTCAAGTTATAAAATCAATTTGTACTTTGTGAAGGAAGCATGTCATTTACTCAATGATAAATTCTAACAAAATTCTCAGAGCTTCCTACTGATATGAAAAGTCTATGTACAAAATTTCACAACATTTCGGTAATCTTTATTTCTTGGTATGAATTTCTCATGTTATAAACTCAAATTCTACTTTGTGAAAGAAGAATGTCATATACTCAATGATTAAATCTAACAAAATTCCCAGAGCTTCTTACTATTAAGAAAAGTCTATATACAAGATTCTACAACAATCCAGCAACTATATTCCATGGTATAAATTTCTCAAGTTATAAGCTCAACTTCTACTTTGTAAAGGAAGTATGTCATTTACTCAATGATTAATTCTAAAAGAAATCCCAGAGCTTCCTACTGATATGAATAATCTATATACAAAAGTCTATAACAACCAATAAATATATTCCATGGTATGAATTTCTCAAGTTATAAGCTCAACTTCTACTTTGTGAATGAAGTATGTCATTTACTCCATGATTAATTCTAACAAAATTCCCAGAGCTTCCTACTGATATGAATAGTCTATATGCAAAATTCTATAACAATCCAGTAACTATAATTCATGGTATGAATTTCTCAAGTTATAAGCTCAACTCCTACTTTGTGAAGGAAGTATGTCATTTATCCAATGATTGATTCTAACAAAATTCCCAGAGCTTTCTACTGAAATGAAAAGTCTATGTACAAAATTTCACAACATTTTAGTAAGCTTTGCCCCTATAATTACTCACTTGGGGTCTATGTGACCAAATCATTTGAAGTCGACTTTCCTAGGGAAATTAACCTAAAGGTTGATGATTTTCACTATAGAGTATTGTCCTATGATCCTAAGGGCAGGTTTTAAATTTCATGAAAGTTGACCATAGGGAAACCCTTAAATTCTCAGGTAGTTCTAATATTACATGGTTATGCTATATGCACACCAAATTTTTCTTGTATTTTCATGTGAAATAAACTAACATGCAGAGGTCCAAAAGACCTAAAATTTAACCAGAGCCTACTACAAGCATGACCAACCTCCCAAAGGAGATTTGGAGTGATTTGAGTCCAAATCACCTGTATTATACACCTTATGTGATCTATTAAATTTTTAGTAAACTTTAGGAAAATATGCCCCAAAAATTTTGATTTTTGGGCACATGGTAGATCTAGAGTGCATACACACATGGTCAAATTTTCGGCCTCATACATTTTACAATATAAAAGTAATTCACATTTTAAGGTCTGTCCTTCACTAGGACCAGCCCTATTAAATCTGCCCTACAGAGAGTTGTATGGATCCAAATGGAGTGATCTTACTTTCTACTGATAGTAGACATAAAGGCCTACAAAATTTGTCTCTACTTACTTTTCATTTTAAGGCCTCTAAGGGCCTTTAAATTTGAGTACAAAATGTCTATTTCACTATGGAAAAAACAACATTTAGTGTGACCTAAATGGAGGTTATCTATGGCTCATTAAAACATGGATCTACTCATGTGCAAGGATCCAATTGAGCCAAAAAATATACCAGTGACTAATATACACACAACCAACCTCTCAAAAGATATTTGGAGTGATTTGAGTCAAAATACCCTACATTATACACCATGCATGATTTATTATATTTCTACAAAAACCTTAGAAAAATGTGCCCCAAAAATTCGCAAACTTGGGCAGGGGATGAGTTTGTGCATGACTCATGCATGTTCAAAAATTTCATCCTATTTGGAGTTGTATAGTTCCAAAATTCACTAAAATCACTAGGGTGCTATATGCACCCCATTTCCCCTACACTACACCTACATGCATATGGTAACTCTGAAACATGCACATGTCAATTTTGTCTAAACATTTTACCAGACCCTCATCATAATAAGGTTATGCCCTCAGCCAAAATTTGAGGTGATTAAGAGTCATTAGCCCCCATAATTATCACATTCAAGCATAATTGAATTTTCAAATTAATTTGATAAGGAGGATTAAACCAACAATGAATCATTTATAATAAAGATTCTATAAACTCTTTATAAAGGTTGCATACGGATATAAAATTAGTGGAAGTGTTCTTCTACAATGAGTTCAGGAGGACTTGACACTTCTGATAGCCCTGAATAGATAAAGAGAGATGTAGCTGGCAGTTTCTCTTAAAAGATCAGATTCAATAAGCAAAAAAAATTGAATCTATTATGTAATTGTATTCGATGATGTCTCTTATGATTCCTTCTTGATGAGCACACTTTTGATCGAGAGAAGATGATCATTAATGATTGTTGTTTTGCAATCAGATCCTATAGAGAAGAAGAGAAGTGAGAAGTGAGAAAAATAGAGAGACAAGAGACAGAGAGAGAATGTGTATTGTCTACTACATTTTTTCATTAGCCTACTATATCACAAATATTTATACAATAATAAAGTATTATTACTCAGTAAATTGGCTTCACCAAGGAATAAAAAGCTTCCATATTTAGATCTTAATGGCTATAATTGAACATAAGATCTTGTATTAATATGTTCAAGATGCATTCAAAATTTATTTGCATAGACGTCGTCACATGACTTCTTAAACTCTGACATCCTGTCAACGTAAGTTGAGATATATACATATAGTCGGTATATTTCTCTATGTGACTTTATACTTATGCTATGATATCTCATTCGAACAATCTTAACACAAGGAGTATATCAATAAATCTTCATGTGATGTTTGTTATTCGTAGCGTAAATAAAACTTCTTGGATATGAGTAGACGTACCTTGAGATTGAGTTGAAAGGAATATATCCCAATATATATATATATATATTGAAACTCTGACTCCTATTTTACAGATCTTGATGCATTGCTGCAGATGTTAAGTTATAAGCAAAGCATAAAATGAGACTGCTCGGAGTACATTGACATGTTCACTGCAGCATACTCCACGTACTTTGATTTCTTCCTTAAGCATAAGTCAAAATATATCGACATCTCTTCTTAACTTAATGCTTTGACTACTTAACCATGGGATTTGTCATGTAGTCATTGCTACAAAATTTGTATTTATGCAAATGATAACACAAGACTTAATTCATCAAAAATAACTTGATATACCGAATCAAGAGGTTTTCCTAACAATCGTGAAGAGCCTAGTTATGGCTAGTGATGATTGAATTTGATTACAAGTTGAATGGGTGCATATGTACCATGATTGCGATGATGGAGATGATGATCCTCCTTGGTCGGCATTAGTTGGCAAGGTGTGCCTAGACTTACCACTAAGAGGTCTGATGATATGATTCCTCGTTATTACCCAATATTCAATGGTGACATGATACTCACACTAAGATGTTTGATGGTTTTATGCCTACCTATCATTTAGAATTAAAAGGTGAGTTGATACACCCACTAAGAGGTGTGATGGATTTATGGTTGCCTATCATTCAGTATTTGGTGGTGAGATGATGCTCCCAACAAGAGATGTTGGCTTTATGCATATCTATGGTGATGAAACAAGGTCGAGATGAGCCTAAGTCTCCCTTAATCTATTGGATCCGATGATGTGGAAATGGCTGCCATGATTGCCCTATTTTGGTGTATGATTGTTGTCTATATTACTAGAATTTGCGGTGATGTAAAAGAGAGTTGTAGTGACCTTTTCAGTGAACCCAACCATCATGCATTCCTAGGTCCACTCATTTAACATGTACAAACCTAAAAGTTTTAATGATTGAGCCTCTCCATATTTTGTATAAAATAACTATTTTTTTTATTTGGATAAACATATTACATGTTACTCGTGCATACTTGCAGGAATACAATGATGTAGTTATATGTATTGCTTATTATTTTTTGGTTTTCATGCATGGCGTGATGTAAGGCTATAATGACAACTAATTCTGTATTCCTAAATTTATTAGATGGGCATTCATAGTTTATGATATTTAAAACTTTTTCTCTAGTGGTGTTTTATGATCTTCTTATTCTTCTATCTCTTTATGGCATTTGCTTGTGTATGTGATATGATGTGGGGGTCTAGCCAGACACATATTATATTGCATGGATTGGTGGAGTTTTACCTTATCAAATAACAATGAAAGTCATGCATGTTTGCATTCAGGACTCAGATGTCCTATAGTTTAGAAACAAGGTAACAAAGATGGTAAAGTTCTAATGGAACTACTGTGTTCTTGTTGAGGTCTCTTGGGAGTGAGAGAAAATGATGTTTGAGGAGTATCCTGAGTTATTTCCCATAGGTATGATGAGTAATTGATGTTTTCCAAGTTTATAAAATTTTAGGATGAAATTTCTTTAAGGAGGGGAGAATTGTAACACCCCATTTTATCCCCTTTTATAGTGTGAAATGGACGGTTGATGTCATGTATTAGAATATCGTTGTGTGTGGCATGTTGTTGGATGGTCGGGAGGCCCAAATATGGAATTTTCCATCATGCATGGCCAAGCATAACTCTAAAAATTTGAGTACATGTTAAGAAATCGAAGCATAAGTTGAGAAATCTAAGCCCGACTTGAGACTTCAAAGCACATCACTTTTGATATATGTTAATTATAATTTGGCTTATACTAATTTCTAGAAGTAAATACATAGAATATGTAAAATACGTCGATTATTATTCGAGTTACATTGATTACAAGAAATTAGAGCACGGAATTAGAAAGCAAAGTGCAATTCTGCACTCAAAACAGAGAGATGTAAAACAATAATCTTATTTCATTTTCGCAGTAGGACTGAGGGTTTTGATCATGGATGGCCCAAGTATTTTTTAAATGTGTTGAGGTCATGAGAGAGGGGTAAATGCTTCATTTCTCATCATTATTTTTGTCTCTAAGGGTAGAAACCGAGGAGAGAAACAGAGGACTTGGGGAAGATGAAAAAGCCGTCGACGGAGATCCATGAGTCCAATCGACGAGCCATCAACGACAGGGTATTGATCAAATCTTTACATTCATGTTCTCACCATTTTAGCCAGATTTCCATTGCTCCAAAAAGGTCTTCAAGGGTAACAATCTCTTCCTCCAGTTTTAGGACCGTTTTACTTGCATATACCTTTGTTTTCTTGCATTAAGAAGTCTCATTTCACTAATTAGTGGACGATATTAACTCCTTTGGTTCGTTAGAACTCTGTAGCATGTGATTGTGACCTTGGCATGATATTGCAATAGAAATTTGATAATTTTCTTGATTAAGTCTGTATTGTGAAGCTTTTTTGTGGTCGTCAGCCTGGATCTGTGAAGATGCGATCACATTTGCATTTTGTGTATCACCTCCCCTACAATGAATATAT
Organism: Dactylorhiza incarnata; assembly: GCA_033032865.1. Lineage (NCBI taxonomy): Eukaryota > Viridiplantae > Streptophyta > Magnoliopsida > Asparagales > Orchidaceae > Dactylorhiza > Dactylorhiza incarnata. Next base: position 2,867,205 of record JAWHQI010000299.1, read on the forward strand.
AATATAGGTCCGGCTGGTACCCCACAACATATAATCGCCACAGCTTTAGTATTAAAAAGTGATATATATTATACCCAACTCAAAACTCAGAACAAACACAGCAGAAACATTTAAGAAGACGCAAGAGTTGTCCACATCTACATAAGAGTACCATGACCTTAAGGCCTTACAAAACCAATGCTCAAGTCATCAACCACATCACATAAAATATCCAAAAGTTAATAGCATTCGTATGCTACCTCAGCATGCAAGCTAAAACAAAATAAAGACAGCAAGATCAGACATGAAAATAGGAGGAGGTACACTTCATGAGGCTTAGGCCTTTTTGGCCGGCGAGCTTGGCCCAACCGGCGATCCTTGCCATGCATCCAATACAGAAAGAGTGGAATAATGAGGGTCAGCTTTGGCTGACCATCAATGGTGTAACAACACCCCTCCTCTCGACCGTCCTAGCAGAGCCTGGGGAACTACATCACCCTGCATCAGCACTTAGTATGCAAATGTAATAAACAATAATAACATAAAAAACAATAGGTATGAGTGTCACAAGCATCATCCACATTTCTATATTGAGCAATTAAAGTTAGGGGCCTAACAATGCAACATGTATGCAAACCTGGGTTTCACCCAAGGCACCATATAACGTGTATGCTTCTAACACAACATTACACATCATCAATTCACCAAAACACAGGGGTACTCATCATTTCCCCCAAGGGCATGCAAGGCCAAGGCCAAGAACTCCTGCTGAGACCCCACCCGCATAAGGCCCTCAGTGCCATCGGGCTTGTCCATTAGCTCGCCCATTCTATCCAGAATCACCCCACCGAGTACAACTGGTGATAAAAGCTCTTGCCTAGACCCCACCAAAACATGACCCACAATGCCATCGGGCTTGTCCTTCAGCACAAATGTTCTCGTCAGCTTCAACATACCCAAAACAGAAGGGGATATGTCTTGTCGGGACACCCTCCCCACATGACATGCAATGACACGGGCTAGCCAGCCAACCACAAAGACAAATCCTCGCCTTCTCATACCAACGGGCATCACAAGCCCTTCATCACGCGCAAATCATCCTGCCCAAAACCAACATATTTTCTCACATGACTATGGCTTGCGAACTTGTCCAGGGCAACCTTCTTATGTAATCCTTGAGTCATGTGGACTTTGTTATCCTGCACACTTAAACACACAAGATCAAATATACATAGGATTTGTTATTCTCAAACCTAGGAGATGCGGAAGACCATGTTTCAACATATATGTCTTAGTTATTTCTTCTTGATTCCTCTCAATGATATCATCATGTGTACCTTATTGACACGGTGATATATGCCTTAGTTATTTCTTCTTGAGCCCTCTCATCGATATCGTTGTGTGTACCTTGTTAACACGATGATATATGCCTTAGCTACTTTCTTTTAGTTCTCTCAACTATATCATCGTGTACACCTTGTTGACACGACGATATCATCATCTTCTTCATATTATCACGTCGATATTTGACTTGACTTCTTCCGCTGTCTTCTGCGAGTTCTCTCAATGATATCGTCATGTGTACCTTGTTGACATGATGATATATGCCTTAAACATTATACTTAGGATGTATGATGTCTTAACTTGCTCATGTCACATCAAATATATATCAAATACAAATTGTACTTATCAATGACTTAGGGACTTCTCCAAATCTAGAATAGTGTCCGCAGTGTTCCCAACAGTGAGTTTACAAGATGACATCATCTTGGAGCTTAGAGTCTTGCAGAAGATATCGAGACCTTAACTCAGCGATATTGAAGCTTACCAAGACGATATTTTCCTTAGGCAAATTCTGATCTTCTTTACTCAAATCCTTTGCTTCAGCTCACTTATAGACTTATATACTTGAGGATTTAGAGTTAGTGTCAAGTCTAATATGGTCTAGATCATAGGTCAACATGGTGTTTTGCACACTAAGATATTACATTGGAAAAACAATGTCTGATGACACTAGATCTAGCCCAATGTTAGACTTGCACAGTCAAGTACCTGAAATTATTCTGATAAGAAAGCACATGCATTAAATACGGATGTGTTCATCAATATTGTGAGGGCTTCTTCAAATCAGGAATATTATGGGAATTGTTCACAACATTAAGTCTTCTTGAAGCTTGTTGAGAAAAGCTTGTTCTTGATCAGAGATTTTAGATATGGAAAATGTCTCTCCTCTAGAAGATCGACTTCTTTATGAGTGAGAGGAGAAACTTTGACTTGTTGAACAATAGAACTGATCTTGATCTTCTTTCATAGAACCCTCTTTTGTCGAATGAGAATGAGTAGATTGAAAACCTTGAGCAAATCTGGAGCAAATTAAAGATTGAACTTGGTCGGTGACTGCTTCAGGTTCTTTTGGTTCTCTGGACTTGGAAGTTCTCTGCTTTAGGTTTCTCGTGAAAGAATAGAATAAGAATTATGATTAAGGCTTCTCTAAAAATCTCTTCAGTATAAATATAATATTGATTGGACCAACGATCAATTCAAAATCAGTAATGATAAAGATTAAAAACAATAAACACAAAATCTGATTGGCGCAATCAGCGGCAGACGTGATTTAAATTTTAAGAAATTTGATTTGACAAGTCGATATGGAGCTCGTCTAGTCGATATGGGATTTGTCTAGCAGATAACACTTATCATAACATTGAGAGCTTCTAGTTGACATCAGCTTTCTAGATGATAAGACTTGTTCAAGATGATCTAGACTTTATCGATATGGATCTATCTAGTCGATATGAACATTGTCTTGTCGATATAAGTATTGTCTAGTCGATAAGAACAGTTCACTGTAGAAGAGAAACTTCAACTCGATAAGCTTGATGTACTGATTTTGTCGCAGAGTCTTCTAGTCGATAAACTTTTATATCCAAGAATAGGCAAGTCGATTAGTCTTCTTTGTTCATGTAGCATCTAGTCGATATAACTTTATCTAAATAGTTTCAAGTCGACAAGCTGAATTTGTTTCAAGATCTTCAAGACAATATCCATTATATCTGAAGACTGTCTAGTCGATAAGCTCAAATTATATAAAAGTCTTCTAGCCGACATGTAAAAAAATTGACAGCAAGTCTAGTCTATATTTAAATTTGTCGGAACTCTGTCTAGTCGATATTTTACTTAGACAGAATTTGAGATTCCTTGAATATTTCTTAAATGCTTCGACCAACTTCATGAACTACTATAGATGTTCAAAATGAATAAGTGTTGTTTACCCAGAAATCGGCAATCCCCTCCAAGCTGAACTTTTTTAGGTGTTACACGATCTCAGCCCTGGGCAATCTCCTCCCGGGCGAACTACCTCCGAGCAACCTCCCTCTAGGCGACCTCCCTTTGGGCGACCTCCCTCTGGGTGACCTCGCTCAGGGCGATCTCCCTCTGGGCGACCTCCCTCCTAGAGACCTCCCTTCGGGCGACCTCCCTCCGGGCGACCTCCCTCCGGGCGACCTCCCTCCGGGCCACCTCCCTCCGGGCGACCTCCCACCTGGCAATCTCCCTCGGGGTGATCTCCTTCCAGGCAACCTCCCTCCGAGCGACCTCCAGGCGACCTCCCTCCGGGAGACCTCACTCTAGGTGATCTCCCTCCGGGGGAGCTCCCTATAGGTGATCTCCCTCCGGGAAGCCCATTATTCTCAACCTGCCCATTTGTAGGCCCCCGAGTCTATACATAGAGGGGGAGGGGTACCTGGAAAGGGACTTTGGAGAGTTTCTAACCCCTTGCCTGTGACTTGAGCGATCTCAAGTTTTTAGACCGTGGCGACCTCTCCCCCTTGCCTGGGCGATCTCCCTCTTTCCTAGGTGATCTCCCCCTTGTCAGGTGATGTCCATGTAACACCTCCCGTGTAATGACCATATAACATGGGTCAGGCCGAGACCCCACATCATATAACCGCCACAGTTTCAGCATTAAAAGATGATATAAACTACCCAGCTCAAAACTCAGACAACACAGCGGAAACAAAACTAAAAAAAACCACAGAGATTGTCCACAAATAACATAGGAGCGAAACTGGCCTTAAGGCCTTACAAAACCAAAGTCCAAGTCATCAAACACTCATGACAAATATAAAATCCTAAAAGAGGGGGAAACTAGATTCCCTAGGCTACCTCGGCATGCAAGACGGAACATCAAAAGATGAGTACGGGAAAACAGGAAAAACAAGGTAAACACTTCATGAGGCTTTAGACATTTTTGGCATGCGAGCTCGTTCCAGCCTGCGATCCCTGGCCTGCATCCAAATCACAACGAGCGGTAAACGAGGGTCAGCTATGGCTGACCACAAACGGTAACAACACCCTTCCTCCCGGCCGTCCTAGCGGACCCCGGGGAACTACATCACCCTGCAAGTCAGCACTTCGTATGCACATGAAAATATGGAAACAAGCAACATAAAACAACAGGCATGAGTGTCACAAACAACATCCACGTTTCTATGTTGAGCAAGTAATAAAGGGGCCTACAAATGCGATATGAATGCAAACCCAGGTTTCACCCAAGGCGCCCTAAAGCGTATGAGTCTAACACAACATCATACATCATCAGCACAATCACGGGGTACTCAACACTTCCCCCAAAGGGCATCATAGCCCAAGACCAAGAACTCACGCCGAGACCCACCTCGCCTGGCTCTCCATGCCATCGGGCTTGTCAAACAGCTCACACGTTCTTGCCTCAAACCACACAACCGATGCTAAGAACCCTGGCTTAGACTCCGAGCAAACGTCCCAAGGCCCTGGTCTTACCATCAGGACAACGTCCACCGACTGCCTCGCCTGGCGACCGTTCCGGACTGGTCCGTTAGCACAGCAGTTCTCATCAGTTAACCCCGAAGGGACTAATCTTGTCGGGACACTCTCCACACGTGAATATCAGTCTTCACGGGATGGCCAGCCGACCACAAAGACCAATCGAACCTTCGCACAACACTAGGCATCACAAGCCCCATAATCCGCACATTATTTCCCTGCCCAAAACCCAACATTCGTTACCACACGAAGCTACAAGGGCATCACGACGACGAATTCGCCGTATTCGGATTTCTAACAAAACCCCTAAAATGCGCGTCAATCAATCATCACCGAATCGGACCAACTGTCGCGAAACCGGCTTCACCCACAATGCCTAATCCGCTAACGGAGCGGATCTCTAATGCAAATCATGTCGGGGACGGACAAAATCAACCCGATGGTTCCTCTTAAACCAAGGCGACCCGGATCCCTCTCACTCCTAGCCATGGAAACTTGAAAAGAAACGGAGAAGAAGAAGCGTCTCGACGTTCCCTACGCGCTGCCGGTCTCGGATCGGCGAACGGAGCTCCGAAGCTACAATAATGGCGGGAGCTAGTTCTCCTCCTCCTCCAACCCTTCCTCTCTCTCAAACCCTCAAGACCCAACTTAAGAGAAAATGAGGAGGGAGAGCTTCTCAGCCCTACTTAGGGTTCTCCCATGAACCCTCACAGCCGTCCGATCAAAATCAAACCAAACGGGCGTCCAGAAATTTGCTGTTTACGGATCTGTTTCTGTCAGTTTTGAGAACGCACGTTCGAACGCACGACCGTGCGTAAAGACGCACGCATAAATTCAGAACTCCAAATCTCCCAGCTGAAGAGCACGCACGGGCGGATCGATCGTGCGTCAAGGAAATGCACGATCATGCGTTTAAGAAAAATCTTCCATTACGGCAGTTCTCAGCGACGAAGACCTAATGCGCGGCGTTAATTCTCAGATCAGCAAAACCGGGGTGTTACAACTCCACCCCCCTTAAAAGAATTTCGTTCTCGAAATTTCAAAACTAAAATAGAAAATTGCGATGCATACCTGATGCAAAAAGTTCCGGGAAGTCCTCCCGCATCCCTTGCTCACGCTCTCAAGAGAATTCGTCTCGCCCGCAATTGTCCCATCGCACCTTCACGAGCCTAACTTCCTTGTTACGCAACTACCGGACTTCCGAGTCCTCCACGCAAACTGGACGAACCCTCGTCCTCAAATCCTCTGTCACAGGCACCGCCGCCGCTTCAACCACGACGCTTGGCTCTACCAAAGCTTTCCTCAGCACAGAGACGTGGAACACATCATGTAATCCACTCAGCTCAGCGGACAATGCCAAACGATAGGCTGCTTCACCTACACGCTCCGTAACCTCGAACGGGCCCAAATATCTCGGACTCAACTTCTTGATTCGCCGCACACACGAAACACCCTTGAACGGCTTGATCTTCAAGTAGACCATGTCGCCCACTGCAAACTCCACTTTTCTATGACGCGCATTAAAATACTTCGCTTGCCGGTCCTGAGCAACCTTCATGCGCTCCTGGATCATCCGCACCATTTCGCAAGCATCTGCCACCACTTGCTTTCCCAAAAGCTTAGTGTCTCCCGCCTCTGCCCACGACATTGGCGTTCGACACCTCCTTCCATACAACGCTTCGTATGGCGCCATCTTGATACTTGCCTGGAAGCTATTATATTGTAAGTGAACTCCACCATGAAAAGGTGGTCCTCCCAACTCTTACCAAAGTCAAGAGCACACATCCTCAACATATCCTCCAATGTACGGTTCGTTCGCTCCGTCTGACCATCGGTCTGCGGATGGAATGCGGTACTAAACTTGAGTTTGGTGCCTAAACTTTTCTGCACTAACCTCCAGTCCTTCGACGTGAACCGCCCGTCGCGATCACTAACAATGCTTTTAGGAATCCCGTGCAACCGCACAATATTTCGAACATAAAGCTCCACGAGCTTCTCTACACCATCGCCCTTCTGATTCGGAATGAAGTGAGCCACCTTAGTCAGGCGATCCACTATCACCCAAATTGCATCGTTACCCTGCTGCGATCGAGGCAAGCAATGAACAAAGCCCATGGATATATCGTTGAATTTCCACTTAGGGATAGGAAGAGGCTTCAAGAACCCACCGGGCTTTTGGCACTCAGCCTTTACTAAAGCACAAGTCTGACATCGGCTTACATACTCAGCTACATCCCACTTCATCCCTGGCCACCAAAAGGATTTATTCATATCCGAGTACATCTTTGTACTACCTGGATGAATGGAGTACTTCGTAAAGTGAGCCTCAAACATCAACTCCTCACAGAGCTTGCCAAAACGCGGAACACACACCCTTCCGTCTCTCTTCAAAATCCCAACGACCATCTCCCAAGCACTGTCTTCGCTTTGCTGAGCTTCCAACACCAACCGTTGTCACTCTTCGTCTGCACTAGTCGCCTCTCGGATTCGATCCGTTAGATCACACTGCACTTCAATCCAGTTCAACCGAGACACGCTAGACTCACCTCTAGCCACACAAGCAATGTCAAGAGACTCCAAGTTTCGCACCAAACGCTCGTCATGCGCCTCAATCCAATTACCTTGCCCGAAGTACTTCCTACTCAAGGCATCCGCCACCACGTTGGCTTTACCTGGCGTATACTGAATCTCCACGTTGTAGTCCCCAAGGAACTCGACCCACCTACGCTGCCGCACATTCAGATCCTTTTGGTCTAGGATATACCTCAGGCTTTTGTGATCCGTGAAGATCTCCACTTTTGCACCATAAACGTAGTGCCGCCATAATTTTAACGCAACGATTACTGCCGCCAACTCCAGATCATGGATGGGGTAATTTCTCTCATGAGTCTTTAACTGCCTTGACCCATACGCTATCACCTTGCGGTGCTGCACCAGCACGCAACCCAAACTGCAACCTGACGCGTCACTGAAAATCTGAAATCCTTCCATCCCACTAGGAAGACTAAGGATCGGAGCAGACATCAACCTTTGCTTCAAATTCTCAAACGCACGGGCGCACTCCGGCGTCCACATGAACTTCTGGTCCTTGCGAGTAAGAGTGGTGAGGGGCAAAGCCATCCGCGAAAAGTTCTCCACGAACCTTCTGTAGTAACCGGCTAGTCCAAGGAAGCTCCGGACTTCCGCCACGGTTCTCAATACAGGCCAATCTCTAATGGCTTCAATCTTCGCCGGATCTACCGCCACCCCATTTCCACTGATTACGTGACCCCAAAAGGCCACCTTCTCGATCCAAAACTCGCACTTCGAGAACTTAGCATAAAGCTGGTTCTCCCTTAGAGTCTGCAATACTACCCTCAAGTGAGACTCATGCTCCGCTTCCGATTTTGAATAAACCAGAATATCATCTATGAACACCACCACGAACGAATCTAAAAATGGCTGAAAAACCCTGTTCATCAAATCCATGAACACAGATGGCGCGTTCGTCAATCCGAACGGCATCACCGAAAACTCATAGTGGCCATACCGAGTCCCAAACGCTATCTTGGCAATGTCCACTTCTCGAATCTTCAACTGGTAGTACAACGATTTCAAGTTTAACTTGGAGTACACCACCGACCCCACTAACTGGTCGAACAAATCAGCGATTCGGGGAATCAGATATTTATTCTTGACGGTCAACTTATTTAGCTCGCGGTAGTCAATGCACAACCACATACTTCCATCCTTTTTCTTCACGAACAATACCGGCGCGCTCCACGGAGAAGAGCTGGGCCTAATGTACCCTTGCTCTAACAACTCTTGCAACTGAACCTTAAGCTCGGCCAGTTCCTTCGGTGCCATCCTAAACGGAGGACGCGACACCGGCCTCGCACCCGGTACCAACTCTATCGAGAAATTGATTTCGCGCTGAGGAGGTGCTCCCGGAAGCTCCTCGGGGAATACATCCTCAAACCCTTCCACCACCGGAACATCTCCAATAGCCAACCTTGTGGAGTGAGTCTCCAACAAAGCTATAAACGCCTCGCCTCCTTGGTTTACCGCACGCCTCATTTGCATAGCGGAAATCAGGGAGCAACCCACTCTGCTTAGGCCTTCGAACTTGACCTATGCTCTACCTTTTCCTCCCAGGGTTACCACCTTCAACTGGCAGTCGATTCTAGCTCGCTGCTCTGCAAGCCAGTCCATCCCCAAGATAACGTCAAATTCGGCTAGTGGCAGAATCGCTGCTACCAACTCGAAATCACAATCGCAGATTTGCAACACAATGCGTCTTTTCCTCACAGTGGTCATGAAAGACCCATTCGGCATGCACACGCTCATCTCCACCTTTGCCTCGACGGACTCAGCGCCAATCCTCCGGATAAAGCTTTCCGTGAGAAAAGAGTGTGATGCTCCCGTGTCGAACAACACTCGAGAGGGGTAGCCCGAAACTAGCACGAAACCTAACCACGTGCACAACAAACATAAAAGGCTGCAAACTACATTACAGTAACGAACAAAAACTTAAACTTTTCGTACCTGTCACCACGTCGGTTTGACGAACCGCTTCTTGCTGCCCAAGATTATACGCTTTAGGCTGCACCGGAGGGAACCGCGAAGCACTAGACTCCGCCGCCTTTCCTTTCTCCACGGCACTAGGGCCGGAGCGCACCGATTGTTCCTGCCTCGGCTCTGGCTCAGCTCCGCCCTCGGTAGAAAACCGACTTATGTGGCCCACCTTGCCACACTTGAAACACGTAAGCGGACTTTTGGAGCGGAAGTCTCCCGAAGTTGCGCCACTTCTCTCCCCAGGCCTGCTAGGACGGGGCTTCTTCTTCCATCGGTTGCCCTCAGACCTCCACTGAGACTGAGACTGCGAAGGCTTTCCTTCTCCCTGCTTTGCCGCAAATCCCTTTCGCCGCTGGGTTCGCTCCAGGTCGCTTTCTAACGTGCGAGCGGCTTCGACCAACTCATTAAATCCTACATTCTTTAAGGCTATTAGTGTCTGCCTTAAGTTCTCTCTTAGACCTTGGTAGAAGAGATTGTCCCTCTCTTCATCGTCTGCCATAGTCATTCCCGCATAACGATCCAATCGAGTGAACTCCTGCAGATACTAGTCCACTGTCTTCTCCCGCTGCACCAAATGCAAAAACTGCCGCTATAGTGCTAACCTCGTCGACGATGGAATATAACGCTTGAGGAACGCGTTCCCAAACTCCTCCATGGACGGTACGCGCCCAAGGAAATGGGGACCACTGTGATTAACCCACCACGGCTTCGCATCGCACTCTAACATAAAACTCGCGAATTGGGACTGCCTCTCCGCTGGGGACTCTGCTGCCTTAAAGAGTTCCTGGATCCTCGAAAGCCAATCTTCGGCATCCGTTGGAGTGCCAACTCCCTTGAATGTCGGAGGATGGAAACTCAAGAAGTACTTCATAAATCGATCGCCCATCACAGAAGCTCTCTCCGCTAATGGCTCTGCCTGCCTCACTTCAACCTTCGGTGTGGCTGGTGTACCCGCCGGAGTGACAGGAGTCGTAACTTGCACAACAGGCGTCGGAGCCCGTGGCATCGCTGCAGCTTGAGCCGCTACCATTGCTTCTGCTAGCATGCGACAGAAATCAGCCGGGGTCATGCCCATACTGATGAGGCCGGGAGCAGTAGCACTGCTTCCCGAAGGCTCCTCTTGCCTTCTCGATGTCCCCGCATCGTCGCCAACATCCTAGCATAAGCAAGGAAACAAACTCATCAAGTTCTACTCGCAAGACTCGAACACAGGGATTCTCATTATCCCGCACAAAATTCCTATGTGGACAACCTCTTCACGCGATCCGTCTACACTAGACCTCGCAAGAATACTCAACCTAGATTTGATACCAAATTGTAACACCTCCCCTGTAATGACCATATAACATGGGTCCGGCCGGGGCCCCATAGCATATAAACGCCACAGTTTCAGCATTAAAAGATGATATAAACTACCCAGCTCAAAACTCAAACAACACAGCGGAAACAAAACTAAAAAAAACCACAGAGATTGTCCACAAATAACATAGGAGCGAAACTGGCCTTAAGGCCATACAAAACCAATGTCCAAGTCATCAAACACTCATCACAAATATAAAATCCCAAAAGAGAGGGAAACTAGCTTCCCTAGGCTACCTCGGCATGCAAGCCGGAACATCAAAAGATGTGTACGGGAAAACAGGAAAACAAGGTAAACACTTCATGAGGCTTTACACCTTTATGGCCTTCGAGCTCATTCCAGCCTACGATCCCTGGCCTGCATCCAAATCACAAAGAGCGGTAAACGAGGGTCAGCTATGGCTCACCACAAACGGTGTAACAACACCCCTCCTCCCGGCCGACCTAGCGGACCCCGGGGAACTACATCACCCTGCAAGTCAGCACTTCGAATGCACATGAAAATACGGAAAGAAGCAACATAAAACAACAGGCATGCGTGTCACAAACAACATCCACATTTTTATGTTGAGCAAGTAATAAAAGGGCCTACAAATGCGATATGAATGCAAACCCGGGTTTCACCCAAGGCGCCCTAAAGCGTATGAGTCTAACACAACATCAAACATCATCAGCACAATCACGGGGTACTGAACACTTCCCCCAAAGGGCATCGTAGCCCAAGGCCAAGAACTCACGCCGAGACCCACCTCGCCTGGCTCTCCATGCCATCGGGCTTGTCAAACAGCTCACACATTCTTGCCTCAAACCACACAACCGATGCTAAGAACCCTGGCTTAGACTCCGAGCAAATGTCCCAAGGCCCTGTTCTTACCGTCGGGACAACGTCCACCGACTGTCTCGCCTGGCAACCGTTACGGGCTAGTCCGTTAGCACAGTCGTTCTCGTCAGTTAACCCCGAAGGGACTAATCTTGTCGGGACACTCTCCACACGTGAATATCAGTCTTCACGGGATAGCCAGACGACCATAAAGACCAATCGCACCTTCGCACAACACTAGGCATCACAAGCCCCATAATCCGCACATTATTTCCCCGCCCAAAACCCAACATTCGTTACCACACGAAGCTACAAGGGCATCACGACGATGAATTCTCCGTATTCGGATTTCTAACAAAACACCTAAAATGCGCGTCAATCAATCATCACCGAATTGGACCAACGGTCGCGAAACCGGCTTCACCCACAATGCCTAATCCGCTAACGGAGCGGATCTCTAATGCAAATCATGTCGGGGATGGACACAATCAACCCAATGGTTCCTCTTGAACCAAGGCGACCCGGATCCCTCTCACTCAACGGATCCGGTGCCAAAATGCAGAAAATAAAGGGATGCCAAGCACGCATCCTAAAGACCGGGAGGAGAAATGTCGTTACCTTTTGAGATCTCCTCCTAGACATGGAAACTTGAAAAGAAACAGAGAAGAAGAAGCATCTCGACGTTCCCTATGCGCTGCCGGTCTCGGATCGGCGAACGGAGCTCCGAAGCTCCAACAATGGCGGGATCTAGTTCTCCTCCTCCTCCTCCAACCCTTCCTTTCTCTCAAACCCTCAAGACCCAACTTAAGAGAAAATGAGGAGGGAGAGCTTCTCAGCCCTACTTAGGGTTCTCCCACGAACCCCTCACAGCCGTCCGATCGAAATCAAACCAAACGGGCGCCCAGAAATTCGCTGTTTACAGATCTGTTTCCGTCAGTTTTGCGAACGCATGGTCGAACGCACGACCGTGCGTAAAGACGCACAAGTAAATTCAGAACTCCAAATCTCCCAGCCGAAGAGCACGCACGGGCCGATCGATCGTGCGTCAAGGAAACGCACGATCGTGCGTTTAAGAAAAATCTGCCATTACGGCAATTTTCAGCGACGAAGACCTAATGCGCGGCGTTAATTCTCAGATCAGCAAAACTGGGGTGTTACAGTCCATCGGCTCCCATCAACTTCGGCGACCTCTTTCCTGCTCGTGGCCATCTCATTCTTCCCTCTCTCACTCCTTCACTAGTGACTCAAAGTAATCGGCTACTCAACAATCATCCCCCTCCTTCTTCGTCTTGAGCAAGCGTGGACTTGGTACATTTTTGTGCCAACAAAACTAACACGTGACCTTCAGATCTTGTGTAGTCGATGAACGGTAATTGCGATGAAGATGTGGGATTTTGCCGAGAATAATAGCCAAACATAAAACAACCATAACTTTTGATCCGCCTGTCCGTTTTTAGCCCACAATAGCTTTTTGGGACCGGCTGGGAGTAGTCCGTCTAACGGAAAACCAATTTACCCATTCGAGCCCTCAAATTACTCAAATTCAACTCCGTTTAGAAGTTATCGCAGCTTTCCTCTTTCGGCTATTTCGGTAATTTCGGCAATTTTCGTTTTTGTGCGTGCAATTAGCCATGGCTCACCGTGAGTTCGCCCAGCATCTAGTCCAATCTAGCCCGGGTAAAGCAATCATCTGGAAAGCCTTTGAGAAGTATCATCGTGAGATCGCTCAGCATCTTGAAGCCACAAACCAAGCCTTGGTCACCCTACTCCAGCAGTTACCACCTCAAGCTCCTTTTGAGGAGGCTCGTCCTCCTGCAAGAGTTGCACATCCGGTCCCTCCTCTGGCATCTCAAGTTGAGGAGTTCATAACTGCTTTCCATGACTAATTCAAATCAGCTGCTAGGGATGATCTAACAAAAGTGCTAAACTTTCAGGAGGACTGTGCTTATTTTACATCCCCTGCTGATGCTGCTTATCCTTCAGCTCCTCCCGTTATTGTTGAAGTAGAAGAGACTTCTCCCTTTGTGGATAAAGTTTGTTGGGAACCTGCTCTTAATGGATTTAGAGAACCCCACTTGCTAACCTTCTCAGGGGGAGAAGATCCTGTCTCCCACCTTCAACCCTTCGAGTAAGCTTTTGCGTTAAGAGCGATATCGGATGACATTAGGTGCAAGCTTCTTGTCATGACCTTTGACGGTCAAGCTAGAGAATGGTTTTATAAGTTTCCACCTCAATCAATTACCTGCTTTATGGATCATTGAAGAGAACTTATCTTAAGATTTGCTACCTCAAGGAAGTGAAAGAGAGGCCCAGCGGCTCTTTTTCAAATCAAGCAAGGGGATAATGAGACTCTTGCTCACTTCGTTGATAGGTTCCAAAAGGAAATTCTTGAAATTGTTGATGTTAATTAGGATTTTTTGAAAAATTGACTTGATAAATTGATTACAAGAAGGTCTTCTCAAATTTGAAGTCACCCAAAATGAACTTGAGGCTTATTGACATCTTATCAGAATAGCAAATCAGTTTATTGAAGGAGAGACAACAAATCCTAATTACGCTTCTTCTCTTAATCGAAGGACCCAACAACGGCAAAGGAGTTCTTATCACCAACATCCGTCTTCATGACATGATATTCCGTGAGATAAACACTTTAGATCTTACTCCTTTCCTCATAATATACCAACGCAACTCCCGCAGCAAGATGCATCACCTAAATTTTGGAAGCTTGTCCAATCCAGTCTTACAATCTGAGTACACTTGAATTCGAAAATTATCCAGGAGAGTATACTCAGCTCAAGGTTCCCATGGAAAAAGTTCTTATGATCATTTAAGATATGCCGGAGTTTAGAGTTCCTCACACCGTTAGATCACATGCTAAGAATTGTCATAGTAAGCTCTTCTGGAAATATTACTTGGACATTAGTCTTGATACAGAATCTTGTCGCGCTCTTCGGAAAATGGTAAAAAGACTATGGGAAGTGGGAAAGCTACAAGACTATTTTGCTCAATAAGCGGATGATGAACTTTCTTCCTGCAGTGACAATGTCATAAAGTAAAAAAAAAACTCATTCAATGAAAGAAGTTCATAGAGTAGAGATGAGATAAAATGTCATTTTATTTCTTGTTTCATATAACACTCATTTGTTTGGAGTTTTCTGCACCTTCTCTTTCATAACTTTACTTGTAATACGTATAGCAGTAACCAAGTTCTACCAAGCAACTATCATCACAAAGATCCTCTCAACAATCAGATATATCAGACATCATATCCAGATTCACTACCATATCCTCCAATGCATACGTTTATTCAATTATGTCTTAAGCTCTTTCTTTACATTTTTTTCTACTTTTAAAAGGGGCAGTCTGGAGCATTTAAGATCGTTGCCTGATAGTTTTAAGGGTCAGTCTAGAGCATTTAAGACCGCCGCCTGAGGTTTTTTATGGGGCGGTCTGTAGCATTGAAGACCGCCGCCTGTTGTTTGGTGTGAAGGGTGGAAATACCACCTCCAATTATTTCTTCTCAGGTCATAAAATCCACCACGATCACATCACGCAAGAATTATCCATAGATGTGTAGTGGTAGCCCAAAATCTCCTTCTCTGTGATGATTGTCGTTGATTGCTATGAATTTTCTGTCAAGTTAATTGACTTGCTCTGCTTGAATGAAGATGATTCTATTTGACGATGGATTGGTTGTGATAGATTGCTAACAACTGATAATAGGTTGATGTGATATTATTTGCAAGAGAAATAGACTAATTTCAATATGTACCACAATGCACTACCAAATAATTATGCAATTATTTTTTGGGTACTAATCTTTCAGGTATCATAAAATCCCATATGCATCATGTCGGGACCTAGATTTTTGGATTTCTGGATTTCATGGCTAGTCAATTTACGACTTTGGATTTCTCAGATCATATGTTGAGTTGGATTTTTGATATCAGCTTACACATTAGCATTGGCAACATTATAATTGTCAAAGTCAAAATTCATCCAGCTATGTTAGTTTCATGCGCGTATATTTGGGAGCATGTGAATATGAGGATATCAGAATGTTAGCTTTCTCCTCTCGCAGACATAGAGATATTATTTCAGCCACATCAAAGTAAGTGATTATTAATAACCGTTCATACCCTCTATAAATGAGATGTTCCTTCTTATACACTTCAAACTTGAATAAAAATAAGTATCGACAAGTTTTTTCAGGTACCTGACATATCTTTATTATATGTTTCATATACCTGTTTCTCATATCTTTTGCAGAGATATACATGTGTTTGCGAGTTCTCTTCAGGTACTCGTGTATCCTATGTTTCATATACCTGTTTGTCATATCTTTTGTAGAGATATACAGGTGTTTGCGAGTTCTCTTCATGTACTCGCATATCCTATGTTTCATATACCTGTTTCTCATATCTTTTGCAGAGATATACAGGTGTTTGCGAGTTCCCTTCAGGTACTCACGTATCCTATGTTTCATATTCTTGTTTCTGATATCTTTTGCAGAGATATAATGGTGTTTGCGAGTTCTCTTTAGGTACTCGTGTATTATATGTACATATACCTGTTTGTCATAGCTTTTGTAGAGATATACAGGTGTTTGCGAGTTCTCTTCAGGTACTCGTGTATCCTATGTTTCATACACTACAAGAAAATAGAGTTTTGGCCATGGCAATTTACCCTGGCAAAATGTCTAAAACCATGGCTAAAAATCTTTTGCCACGGTCTAGCCAAGGTAAGTGGGTGTGGCTAAAGGTCGTGTGGAGAAAGCTTTTTAGCCACGAACTGGCCGTGGCAAAAGGTATTTGCTACGCATAAATATTACCGTGGCAAATACATGGACCTTTTGCCACAGTTTTTTCCCGTAGCTAAAAGTATTCAATAGCAGTAAGAAAGACTATTTTCCACGGCTCTAAGTCGTGGCAATTGATCTGATTATTAGCCACGGTCTGAAATGTGGCTAATAATAATTTATATAATTTAAAAAAAACCTTTTGCCATGGCCTAAAACCCTGGCAAATACAAATGCATTTGAAAAAAATTTATTTAACCATTAAATTACAGGAGTGTGTGTGCTCTTAGTGTTTAAGCAGCATCAACAAACATTAATAATAAATTTAATAATTATAAGTGATGAAACAAAACTTTAGTGCGTGGCTTAAAATACATTCAAACAACGGGAAGCAAACCTCAAAGAATATATACAAGCAATTTACCCACACATGAGAACAATAACAACAAGATATTTTATGGAAGATAATCCCATGAAAAATGTAGGGTAGAAAGAAATTGTTGATATAAGAAATGAAATGTGTTGTCAAGTAGATACAGCACAATCACACATGCACGAATTTAAATTCCATGGAAATAGATATCAATCATGGATCGGCGCATCATGGCGCTTTGAATTGGAGGCAGCTGAATCATCCCGACTCTTTGCATTTTCTCCATGTTTCCACATCATCCTGCAAAATCATAGCTTGAGTTCAGTTAAAATCAATCAGCTGTTGAGAAAATTTTAATAAATTTTGTTTATTTGTTGGAATTAAGAAAGAGAGATTATTCAGAACTTCACTAGATCAAAATCCTGCCAAACATGTGATTTAACATCCTTTTAGATTTGTTTAGGCTGCTTTTAGAATAAAGAATAAAGCTGGCATTAAATGTATTAATTTGATAAATTTAAATTACATCGACATGTGAAGCACTTTCCACCGCTCTAGCTCGTTCTTCCCCGCGGAGCGCCGATAGCCTCCACCGCTCCAGTTCATTCTTCCCCGCGGAGCACCGATAGGCTATTTTTCTTCCTCTATTCCTCTTCTTCTTCATTTCTTCTGGTTCGTTCTTCCTCGCATTTCACAGAAAAACTTTTCTTTTTCATCTATTCTGTGATTCGCTGCTGCACTAGTGATCAGCTGCTCCAACGATGCCAAATGATAATAAATTTTTACATGTAATACCCTCTTATGAAATGAAGGATTTAGTGCAGGTGCATTGCAGTTTTAATTTTATAATTTTATTTCTCCACTAAAAAGGAATATGATTTGTGATGGTGATACGGTAATACCGAAATCACTAAATAATTCCTTAAGTTGGATCATCACAAGCATTGTCTGTTCCATTACATGTATTATATTTTCGCATTAGATCTAGGCTACAGTTATATATGTTTTTACTCATAAGATATTAAATTCCTCCAAAGAACATGCAATGCTACTAGTTGATCACTATGAGAATAGTAGTTAAGAACTCAAGTAGTTAGGTATTTAACTATTTATATTCATCACGGTTCAACCCCGGTCCGACCTGTGAACCTTTGATCCCACCAGCTCGTTCTTCGGTCCGGTTCTTAAAACATTGGTCATAATTAAATGAAATCATATAACTCAATAAATTCATCTGGCAAAGTTTTGATCTTCTAGATGCATTTGTGGCTCCCTAATTTCTATTGAGCGGGTAAAGTTACAAAATTGAAGTATATATACTTTATAATTCATGCAGTTTCTATTTGTGTTACGGATAAAATGGGGCAAGGAACACTAAATTCAATATAAATAGGTTTATAAAGATGATTGCGAATTTTGAGTAACTGTCCAAGCTGCTAAAGCAACTAAAGTAGTTAAGGAACTCAATTCATTCTTAATATAGATAACACGAAGAACAACTAGAAATTTATTTACTGAGCGATTTATAATAATATTATTTCTTATAAATCATGCTACATCATTGCTTTATGAAATAAATTTCATCATATCTAATGGTCAAAATTATCCCTTCACTCTTTGAACATCTATGATAATCATCTGTGAATTGAATAATAATGTTGAGACTAGAAAAAAATTAAATGTAACCAAAATAATTATACATTTCATAATGATATAAATTAGATTGACAACATCCAGTAGATAGTAGATAATTATACATCTAATAATGATTAATAATTAGAATGCAGTGGTGAGTAAAGACCATAATAAACTTTAATTTTGGATATATATCTATATTGTAAATGATGTTTTATAGCATTATTTTGTGAAAATCACCAATATTCCTACAACTGAATAGAAGGGAAAGTAGCGAGATATCTCACAATATCATATAAAAGTAGGGTAACAGTGGTCAAATAAATAGACAATATAATACTTCAAAGACCTACAAATAATTTGCCAAAAATTAGAATGCACGACTTACCTTTCTTCTAAGAGCTGGATTTGGCAATTCGAGGGCTCTTGCTCATTGTTTCCTTGCAGCATTTCTGCTTTCTATGAAGACAATTTTCCTACTCAAAAAGAACCATGGGAACAATGGTATTGCAAAAAATGAAGCAGCATAGACCTGCAAGCAGCCACCATTGCTTGCAAAAAACTCACCATGTACAAAATTTCTTGGTCATTCATTTCAAGTTTACAATAAACAAAATAAAAAAAAGTCTCCATTCTTCATAATCAATTTCTCACTGCAATTGCAGTTAAGAGTCATGAAAAATTTACACTAACTGTCAGTAACCTACATTCGGTGTTATTCACATACTAAATATTCAGTAAGGTTCTGCCATCTTAATACATCAATCGATCATCATAATAAGTACATAAACACCATATGATCACAAGAAAATAAATTAAATTTGTATATGCTAGATTTAAAATAGTTAATACACACAAATGCACAGATAAACATGAGACGTGAGAAAGACCTGAAAGAAATCAAAAGCTCTTCAATTTAATTATTAAGCATCCCAAAAAGGGATCTTGAAACAATTCTTAGTAACCTTTCACCAACTCAAAAGGAGTACATGGAAATTGCCTCACTTGCTACATGGAACAACACAAATTAGCAGAACAATACTTCAATTGTCACATTAACATTTAGCTGAGTTCTACTCCTTATTTCTATGCTCACATTTTGTAAAAGTAATGTAAGCTTTTTTAGGAATAATAACACATAAAACAAACAAAAACACCCCAAATGTTTTTCAGATCCATTGGGAACCGTAATAGATGCTCAGACCTTGAATTTCAAGGACCACATAAAAGCAGTAAAATCATTCAGGTTAATGAGGATAATAACTTATGAAAGAAGATTGGTTCTGTTAATTATTCAAGAAGAATAAACTCAAGAGATGCATGCTCAATAGTTTTAACCCAAAATTTCATGCAAATAAACAATAAATGAAAAGAAGCAAGTGGGAGAGTTGGTTGTAGAGCTTCTAATGTGAGTTATAAACATTCCAACTATCTATATGAAGTCTTAAGGAATCAATGGAAGTACTAACATTAGAAAAGAACCAGGTTTCAAATAAGGATGACAATTTAAAGGATCCATGTTACCAAGATAGCAAAAACACAAACAATTGTAGTTCCCGTTCTGACGGAATACTCCCCCGAAGCAAGTGGGAGAGTTGGCTTGTTAACTTATAAAAATGCATCAGATTTCATAAATCAGTGTGTAAGACAAAAAAATCTAAACACAAAGAAGATCTTGATGAAACCTTTTACAATAAGGAGGAAAACAAAAATATTAGGGATTTAGCATTCACCATTTGAAAATAATTTTATTAATTTTCAGTAACTATATCACATGCTCAACCACAAAAATGTAATAAGCAAAAGTAGAGGGCATGCAGACATACCTTGTATATTTTTATGTCAAATAGCTGATTTAGTCCAACGTTGTAAATATTCATGAATAGTGAAACCAATGCGAACAAATTATAAAACGTGAGTACTAATCTTTGAATTTATTCATCAAAACACAACATTCAGATTTCTACCTGTAACAGTGCGGTGAAAAATGGTGCAGAAAAATCAGAAAAATTCTCAAACAAAAGAGAAACTGAGACAATATGCTCAATGGCTGCACACACAGGAACAGTTTAGTTTATTACAACAACAAAATAATCATGACCGGTCATTTTACAAAATCACATAATGAATAGAACGTTTTTTCATACTAATGTAGGCATTGTATTTAAAGAATTTACAAAAAAGTAGAGGTTGACTTAACTGTGCGTATCACCATGTGCGGACGAGAAAATTGATAAAAAGCACTCAACCAATGCTGAAGTTGGTTCCAAAATTCTACCATAGTATATGATTCAGGGTTTGATTCTAAAGAGTGTCCCAATATGGCATTTAGATGTTTCCATCCATTAGGACTGGCAAGTTTTGAGATTTTTAACCCGATATGTTTATTTGTAGGACATCCTGTACCCATTCCCTTCCATGATTTATCTATATAACCACATTCTTGTTGAAACAAATATTGGTGTTGTGAGTGGCTACCTGTCAATCGAGTAAAGAGCAATATAAATAATGTTGACGGGTTGAAGTTTTTTAGTATCTAACCAAGTAGTTCACGCTTGCCTTGCAACTCAATGTCGGTAGTTCACGCTTGCCTGGACATCGCGAGCATCCTAACGTCAGAAGAGTCGATGATGGTAAAGGTGTTACTCTCCAGTGACCGCGCTTGCAAGCACGTTGCTGGAGGAGAAGATGGCGGCCTTGCTTCGCTGCTTTGTTGGTCCGCTGCTCCGCTCATCCTTGTCTCGATGCATCATTCTTGTGCCCAAATTGCTCTGGAGGAGAAGATGGGATGGAGGAAGGCTCTCACTGCTCACAGAAGGGGGGAAATAGAAAACCAACGCCACTTATTATGCGAAAATAATGTGGATTTAGGGTTCTGCCGTGGCTAATACGTGAGTATTAGCCACGGGTTATTTCTTGTCGTGGCTATTACCTATGTATTAACTAGGATTTTATATTGTCATGGCTAATGCATAAGTATTAGCCACACTTTTTTTCAGCCATGACTATTACCTAATTATTAGCCACGGTTTTGCAATCATTGCTAATAGTATTGTTTTAGCCACAGTTTTTGAACCCTGGCCAAAAAAAGTGTAGCTAATACTCATTTTTCTAGTAGTGATATACCTCTTTCTCATATCTTTTGCAGAGATATGTAGGTGTTTGCGAGTTCTCTTCAGGTACTCGCATATCCTATATTTCATATACCTGTTTCTCATATCTTTTGTAGAGATATACAGGTGTTTGTGAAAATACTCGCGTATTTTCTGTTTCATATACCTTATTATCATATCTTTTGCAGTGGTATACAGGTGTTCACAAGTTCTCTTCAAGTACTCACATATTTTTATTTTCATATACCTGTCCTTCATATCTTTGCAGATATAAACAGGTGTTCACGGGTCCTTTTCAGGTACTCACATAATATATTTCTTTTATATATGCTTTGCCGACTCTCTTGTAGAGTAAAGTAGGTGCTCGCATGTTTTCTTCAGGCACTGGTAAGTTCCCACAAGTACTTGCATTCCTTTATACACATGCTTTGTCCTGATAGATATAGTGGATCTCGATTATCGTGGGCAAGTTCAATTTTTTTGAAGTTTTCAGAACTTAAAAAAATGCGGGGATCATGTTCACCCAGAAATCGACAATCCCCTTCAAGCTGACCTTTTTCCAGATGCTAGACGATCTCATTCCCGGGCAATCTCCCTCCGATAACCTCCCTTTGGGCGACCTCCCTCCAGGCGATCTCCCTCCGGGCGACCTCCCACCAGGCAACCTCCCTCCGGGCGACTGTTGGAACATGGTCTTCCGCATCTCCTAGGTTTGAGAATAACAAATCCTATGTATATTTGATCTTGTGTGTTTAAGTGTGCAGGAAACAAAGTCCATATGACTCAAGGATTACATAAGAAGGTTGCCCCCAAATTTGAGCCAACAAATCCAACATGCCCACTAGCGCCGTCGGTAGCACCTAGCGCCCGGCGCTAGCGATAATTTGCATAATTCCAGAGCACATATATAAGGAGCTAGCGCCTGGCGATAGCGGATAGCATAGGCGGTAGCGTGGAGAACAGAAGGCAAGAGAGAAATGTTTCCTCGGATTGAAGATTTCCCCGCGCAGAATATATCCTAATCCAGGATAGCGCCAGCGGTAGCGCTAGCACTGAGGCTATAAATAGGACCCCTCTTCTCTCATTTCAGACAAACATCATAGAGAGAGATTGAGTGCTAGAATTCCAGAGCCAGATTTGGCCGAAAGTTGATGTCCTACCAAAGCTCTACGGATTTCTGAAGGAGAATCTCTTCACGCCGGATCCAAACGACGTCCTCTTATTCAACGCTTATTCTACAGTGGATCTTCGCCTCCAACTTCAGAAGTTCTTCAAGAGGGAGTTTTTAGTATTATCATTTCATATTTCTTGTAAACCGTTAGAGAATTCGCCTCGTGTTGGCGACTAGGTATGGGTAGGAGTTAGGGCAGAAATTCGACTCGTGTTGGCGACTAGATCTAGGTTGAGTCTAGGGGGTGCGCAAGGCCATATCTGGGGTTAGATTGGATAGAGCGTCTTGAGGCCGAATCCGGGGAAGGATAGGCTAGGGCCACCAGTTCGTGGGGATGCGAGTCGGGATAGAAAACAAAAAGAGCTTACTATTATTCATTACCGATTTCTAGCGTTATAGAAATCAAATTTTTTAAAACCTTATTTCATATTAATAAAACATGTCTCCACTTTATTTTAATTGTTTTGTTTGATTTCTCACTTTCTTATTCACGCATTATTTCAAAGATAATCAAAATATAACTTAAGTTTTAAAAACCCTTATTCACCCCCCCCCCTCTAAGGGCGCCTACCGATCCAACAAGTGGTATCTGAAAGGTTTTATTCCAATCGGATTAACAATCGGGAATAATGGCATTTCTTGATCTCGATTTTCTGGAGGGTCAGGGTGTTAGTCGATCACCTCTTTTTTTGGGTCAGATTTCAACTACTGGAAAAATCGAATGATGTGTTTTCTCATGACCATGGATGTGGAAGTATGGAACATGGTAGAAGTTCGGTACTCTCGTCATATAATTGTAGTGGGAGAGGCGACATTACTAAAACCTAAAGATAAATGAGATGATAACGATAAACTAAGGTGCAAAAATAATGCTAAGACGATGAACGCTTTATATTGCGCCTTAAATAGAACTGAGTTTAATAGAATTTCTGCATGCATAACTGAATATGATATTTGGAATCAATTGGAAGTTACTCATGAAGGTATATCACAGGTGAAGGATGCAAAGCTATTCCAACTGGAATCTGAATATGAAAAATTCAGGATGGATACCGAAGAGGACATCAACTCGATGTACACTCGCTTCACCAAGATCGTCAACGCTTCAAAGGCACTTGGAAAGATCTACTCAGACGGGGGCTTGGTGAGGAAAATTCTTCACTCTTTACCTCCAAGGTTCAATCCAAAGGTGACGGCCATCTCGGAGTCGCACAACCTAAGAACGCTCCAGATCGAGTTTATTGGGAATCTCAAAACCCATGAGGTGGAACTCCAGATTCAACACGATGAATACAACAAAGAGCCAAAGAAAAAGGCACTGGCACTAAAATCAAAGAAGGAGAGCATCGAAGATGATGATGAAGATGAATAAGGTCTCCTGGTGAAGAACTTCAGGAAGTTCATTAGGATTCCGAAGAGAAGGAACACCTTCCGAAAATACTTCCAAAAGGATGCTCGACGAAAAGGATCTTCCTCTTCATCAAAGAAAGGAATAGGAAGCGAAGATGAAGAAGAAATACCACCACCGGAGTGCTACCACTGCAGAAAGACCGGGCACATTCGGAGCCAGTGCCCGAAGTATCAAAAGGATCAAAAAGAACAATACAAAGCGAAGGAGAAAAAGAAAGTATTGAAAGTCGCAACTTGGGATGATTCTTCCTCTGAAGATTCAAACGAGTCTGAGTCAAGCAGCGAGGAGGAAGCAAACTTATGCTTAATGGCAAAAAGAAACGATGACGACACCAGTGTTCTTATTGACACTGAGGTAACTCCTCCCACCTTTGAAGAACTCTATGATGAATTTGTTCAAACTTGCAAATCCTATGATAAAAGTATTAAAGATAATATTATTGTAAATCGTGAAAATGAATCTATTATCATAGAAAATCATAAGCTCACAAAAAAATTGATTTCCCTTGAAAAGAGAAAGGTTTCATGCCAAAAGTGTGAGCACTCTTTATGTAAGGCAAAAGAACTTGAAGTTTCTCTTTCTAAGGCCGTCTCACAAATCAAAAATATTACAAAAGAAAAGGGGGACTTAGAAAGAAAGCTAAAAACCTCTCTCTCACAAATTGAAAATAACAAAAAGGGTTTTGAAAATAAATGTGTTATGATTGTACAAGAAAATACATCTATTAAAAAACAAAATCATGATCTCAATATGGCCATAAAAAAATTCGGAAAAGGTCAAAAATCCCTGGATATGATTTTGGGAAACCAATGTTATGGTTCTGGAAAGTTTGGCCTCGGATATCAAAGTGAGCCCTACCGCCCGACGCTAGCCACTAACGTCGGCGGTAGCTCAACAGTTAAAAATCTCATGTTTTTTCTAAAGTTCAAACATCATCTAGCCAGAGCAATATAGAAATTCGGAATAGGTCTCAACCCCATTTATTTCCTGTGCAAATTGTCTTATTGGACACACGTCTAGCTCTTGCAGGAATATAAAACAACGATCGTTAAAACAAATCTGGGTACCTAAGAAATCCACTTATTCTATGGGTGGTATCTCTTAGGTATCTGGATCTTTACTCTCATCTTCTTTCTAGATTTGCAGGAAGGCTAAGGAAATGGAGGACGTGTGGTACTTGGACTTAGGCTGCTCCAAGCACATGACGGGCAACAAAGCAAAATTCCTTAGCCTAGAAAAGAAGAAAGGAGGGATCGTAACGTTTGCTGATAACGATAAAGGAAGGATCATGGGAGTAGGTACAGTGGGTAACAAATCCTTTCTTATCCCAAATGTTCTTTATGTTAAAGGATTAAAATCTAACTTAATATCCTTAAGCCAAATGTGTGATAAAGGATTAGATGTATTATTTGAATCATCCACTAATCTTTGCAAAATATTTAATCCTAAAACAAAAGATGTGTTACTAACTGCACCTAGAATTCATAATGTTTACATAGTTTCATTTCATGATCTTTCCAAATCGTCTATAAAATGTTTTATAACCAAAATTTATGAATTAGAACTATGACATAGACGTTTAGGTCACGCTAGTACAAAGCTTATTTTAAAACTAGCAAAAAAGGAATTGATTAGAGGATTGCCTAAATTGAATGGAAATTTATCTTCACTATGTTCTCCATGCCAAAAAGGAAAATTTACAAAATCATCTTTTAAAAGCAAAAAAAAATTTCTACTTCAAATACATTGCAACCAATTCATATGGATCTCTTTGGTCCCGTTAGCACCGCAAGTCTTGGTGGTAGAATATATACTTTCATTCTATTAGATGATTTCTCGAGATATTGTTAGACTTTATTTCTCTCTTCTAAATCTGATGCGTTTTGCGAATTCTCAAAATTATGTACTCGTATTCAAAATGAACTAGATTTAAAAATAAGTGCATTCGCTCAGATCATGGAGGAGAATTTGAAAATGAAAATTTTAAATCTTTTTGTGAAATGTTAGGTATTAAGCTTGAGTTCTCCGCTCCACGCACACCTCAACAAAACGGTGTTGTAGAAAGAAAGAATAGGACAATCCAAGAACTAGCACGCACTATGTTATCTGAATATAAATTACCTAAGACTTTTTAGGCCGAAGCCGTAAGCACATCATGCTATGTAATGAATAGAGTCATGCTTCGCCCATCTCTAAATCACACACCGTAGAACTATATTATCAAAAGAAACTAAACGTATCATATTTTAAAGTATTTGGTTGTAAATGTTTTATTCTTAATACAAAAGATTCTTTAGGAAAATTTGATGAAAAATGTGATGAAGGAACATTTCTTGGATACTCTTCAACCAGTAAAGCCAATATAATATTTAACAAAAGATCGAGTAAGGTTGAAGAGTCTATTGATGTTAAATTTGATGAATTTATTTCGTGTGCAGAAAGACTTCCTACAGGTACAAATGATGAACCTTTGACATCTTTGGAGCATGATGAAGAGGAACCTTCCAAAGAAGAGGAGGAGAAGGCCAAGGAAGATGAATATGTGCCCCCAAGCGTCTTGAGCTTCTTAAAAAATCATCCAAAAGAGCTAGTCATTGGGGAACCTTCTACTGGGGTAAGAACTCGATCTTCTCTTCATGAAACATTTTCAAATATTTGCTTTGTTTCTGAAATTGAACCTAAGAATGTTTCCACCGCTCTAAATGACGAATTTTGGTTTTTGGCTATGAATGAAGAGTTAGATCAATTTGAAAGAAATAAAGTTTGGAATCTAGTAGATAGACCATCTAATCATCCTGTTATTGGCGTAAAATGGATCTTTAAAAATAAATTAGATGGTGAATTTAGGATTATAAGAAATAAAGCACGCTTAGTTGCTCAAGGTTTTTCTCAAATCGAGGGGGTAGATTTTGAAGAACTTTTTGCACCCGTTGCTCGCTTAGAATCTATACGAATATTTTTGGCATTTGCAAGTTTTAAAAGAATAAAATTATTTCAAATGGATGTTAAATGTACTTTTTAAACGGGTTTATAAAAGAAGAAGTTTATGTAGAACAACCCCTCAATTTTATAATTGAAAAATTTCCAAATCATGTTTACAAATTAGAAAAAGCGCTTTATGGCTTAAAACAAGCGCCCCGTGTATAGTATGATAGACTTACATCATTTTTGTTAAAGCACGGTTATGTTATGGGAAGTGTCGACAACACACTCTTCATTAAGCATAATAATAACGATCTAATTATTTTACAAATATATGTTGATGATATCATTTTTGGAGCCACTAATGAAGAGTTGTGTAATGAAGTAGTCTTAGTAATGAAAAATGAATTTGACATGAGTCTTGTAGGAGAACTATCATATTTTCTTGGTTTTCAAATCTCACAATGATCTGATGGTATCTTTATTTGTCAAACAAAATATGTTCACGATATGCTTAAACAATTTGGATTTGAAAATCTTAAACAAGCTTCTACTCCTATGAGTGCTTCTTTAAAACTAGGAAAAGATGAATCTGGAATTTCCATTGATCAAACTTTATATAGAGGAATGATAGGATCTCTTCTTTACTTAAGTGCATCTAGACCAGATATAATGTTTGTCGTGTGTCTATGTGCCCGCTTTCAAGCCAATCCAAAAGAATCTCATTTAAAAATGGCAAAATGTATTTTTCGTTATCTATTAGGGTCATCTAAATTAGGATTATGGTGCCCACACAATGATTCATTTACACTTCACGGCTATTATGATTCGGATTACGCTGGTTGTTCACTAGATCGAAAAAGCACTAGTGGTACTTGTCACTTTTTACGACCCTCATTAGTTGCTTGGTCTAGTAGGAAACAATCTTCGGTTGCACTCTCCACCATGGAGGCCGAATACATCGCACTTGGTAGTTGTTGTGCACAAGCGTTATGGATGAGCCAAACTCTAGAGGAATTTGGATTTCATCTCAAAAACATTGATTTTAAAGGTGACAACAAAAGTGTCATAGACCTTACAAATAATCCCGTACACCACTCTAGATCCAACCACATGGATGTTCGCCATCATTTCATTAGGGATCACATTAAGAAGGAGCATTTAAAAGTAAGTTTCATTGGTACGGACTCTCAACTCACTGACATATTTACTAAACCAATTCCCGATGCAAGATTTTGATTATTACGACATGAGTTAGGGGTCCTAAATCTTTCAAGTTAAAACACATTCATAAACGCATTTATGCAATTTTTAACCATCTAAAACATCTCCTAAAATTCTAAAATTTCTGCATTAAACTACTATTGAGACACTTAATCAAGATCAAAAATTAAAATTTTTAAAATCATCAAAAATCGTGTATTGTTTCCCACGCTAGCGCTAACGCCGGCGCTAGCGCACCTATCTATTTTTCTGTATTTTTAAAATTTTGACAAATTCTTAAAAATATATTAATCTATATGTACTATTTATTTTTGCACTTCTGACTTTATTTCATTTTTGAAAAATCCAAATACAAAATTACAAAAGCCAAATTACAAAAAATATTTTTTGTTCATTTGTTTAAATTCTATTTAAAAATGCAAAATCAAATACAAAAATATAAAACATCAAAATTATCAAAAAAAAAACTGTATGGACTTTATTGTGAACATCAAGCATGATTTAATCTATCATTTTGAACTTCTACATTGTTACAATTTATCTTGTCAAACTACTCTTTGAACATTGTTCTTATCATGCTTTGATATATCTATTAATATGTGCATCAATTCTATTATAAAAGTAGTGTAGAACCTAGCTTAGCATGTCTCTAAGTATGAGTAAATGTCTTATGGTTGATAATGATATTTCTTCACTCACTTTTTGGCTAAGTCTACTTATGTTTTTTATCTAAAGATGCTTACTTATGTATTGTAATTGTACAATAAATTAAATTTTCACAAGTATCTTACCTACACTACATTTATTTGCACTATTAAATATAAATGAAAAGTGGTTGTACTTTCAAAATTCATTTGGTTTGCAAATCAAGTGTAATCGGAGAACTTTGTTCAAAAAAATCATGAATTAAATTGACAAAGATAACTCCACCAAGCACTACTTGAACCTCCTGATAAGTCTTAATAAGCATTGTGAGGTTGATCACCTTGGAAAGATTAGTAAAGTGTCTTGTGCAAACCTTCATTTCTTAAAAAAACACTTATTCTTATGTACACCGGATAAAAAAAATGACATTGAAAAATAAATTTATGTGATCCCCCAATCACTACTTTGCACCCTCATAAGTCTTAATGAGCATTGTGTGTGCAAAGCACCTTGGTAGTTGTACATTTTCTTTGTTCATAAAGTGTGTGGAAGTAATCTTATTTGTGTTTTATTATGCACTTTACTCTACTTTTGACTTGTATTTTTGATTATAACATTTGTTTACTCTTTTCAAAATACACTTTGTGCACATCATTATCTTCCATAACACTTCTTCTCATGAGTATTTGATCCTAATGCTAATTCTATAATACTTTTTATATCTAAAATGCACTAGATAACCTAGTGTACTTTCTGCAATGTTTGGTGTGTTTTGACTTTATGAATTAGAATAACATTGTAGTAGTCTCTCTTTCATACATCTCTTTCATGCTTGGATTTTTTTTTACAAAAACATCTTTTTATCATCATGTCTTACAAAAAGATGTTTGTTCAATTTTTATAAGTCTTCCGCTACATTACATTTACCTTGTACTCTTTTCATACTTATGCTAAAACTCGGATTTCTTTCTATGAAAATTATTCTAAAACTCCTTATCATTTTCTTCTCTCTCAAAGCTCGATCATGCTTTTATCTTATTATCAAAACTTTTATGTGTTTTGCTTCCTTACCTACTTTCGCTAATAACAAAAGTGGGAGATCTACCATGATAAATAAAATACGCTATCAAAATAAAAAAATACTTGATTAATTAAAGATGATAGCTTACATATTAGGGGAGCATTCACTTAGGGGGAGCATGTATTTAGGTGGAGCAATTCTAAAATTCTACAATCAATATTTATCCTAAGTCATCACTCTCACACACACACAAGTAGGTTTCATCATGCTTATATATTAATGCTCTGATTTATCATTAATGGATTTGTTATTATCAAAAGGGGGAGTTTGTTGGAACATGGTCTTTCACATCTCCTAGGTTTGAGAATAACAAATTTTATATGTATTTGATCTTGTGTATTTAAGTGTGCAGAAAACAAAGTCCAAATGACTCAAGGATTACATAAGAAGGTTGCCCCCAAATTTGAGCCAACAAATCCAACATGCCCACTAGCGCTGACGGTACCACCTAACGCCCGACGCTAGCGATGATTTGCGCAATTTCGGAGCACTTATAGAAGGAACTAGCGCCTGGCAGTAATGGATAGTTCAGGCGGTAGCGCGGAGCACAGAAGGCAAGAGAGAAATGTTTCCTCAGATTGAAGATTCCCCCGCGTAGAATATGTCCTAATCCGGGATAGCGCCGGCGGTAGCGCTAGCACAGGCGCTAGCGCTGAGGCTATAAATAGGACCCCTCTTCTCTTATTTCATACTGACATCATAGAGAGAGAGATTGAGTGCTAGAATTCCAGAGCCTGATTTGGCCAAACGTTGATGTCCTACCAAAGCTCTGCGGATTTCTGAAGGAGAATCTCTTCACGCTGGATCCAAACGATGTCCGCTTATACAACGCTTATTCTACATCGGATCTTTTCCTCCAACTTCAGAAGTTCTTCAAGAGGGATTTTTTTGTTATTATCATTTCATATTTCTTATAAACCGTTAGAGAATTCACCTCGTGTTGGCGACTAAGTCTGGGTAGGACTTAGGGCAGAAATTCACCTCATGTTGGCGACTAGATCTAGGTTGAGTCTACGGGGTGATCAAGGCCATATCCGGGGTTGGATTGGCTAGAGCGGCTTGAGGCCAAATCCGGGGAAGGATAGGCTAGGTCCACCGGTTCGTGGGGATGCGAGTTGGGATAGAAAACAAAAAGAGCTTACTATTATTCGCCACCGATTTCTAACGTTATAGAAATCAATTTTGTAAAACCTTATTTCATATTAATAAAACGTGTCTCCACTTTATTTTAATTGTTATTTTGATTTCTCACTTTCTTATTCACGCATTATTTCAAAGATAATCAAAATATAACTTAAGTTTTAAAAACCCTTATTCACCCCCCCCCCCTCTAAGGGCGCCTACCGATCCAACAGCGACCTCCCTAAATGCGATCTCCCTCTGGGCAACCTCCCTCTGGGCGACCTCCCTCTGGGCGACCTTCTTCTGGATGACCTCCCTCTAAGCAAACTCCCTCCAAGCGATCTCCCTCCGGGCGTCCTCTCTCCAAGAGATCTCCCTCTGGGCGAGCTCCCTCCAAGTGAGCTCCCTCCAGGCAACCTCCCTCTAGGAGATCTCCCTACGGACGACCTCTCTCTGTGCAACCCGTTATTCTTAGCCTGCCCATTTGGGAAGGCTCCCGCATCTATAAATAGAGGGGCAGGTGTACCAAGAAAGGGACTTTGAAGAGTTTATATCCCCTTGCCTATGACTTAAGCGATCTCAAATTTTGAGACCACGGTGACCTATCCCCCTTGTCTGGGCGATCTCCCCCTTGTCAGGTGATCTCCATTAGCTCCCATCGACCTCGGCGACCTCTTTCCTGCTCGTGGCCATCTCTTATCTCCCTCTCTCACTCCTTCACTCATGACTCAAAGTAACTGATTACTCAACAATCATCCCCCTCAGAGACGATATTTGCCTTAGGCAAATTCATATCTTCTTCACTCAAATCATTTGCTTCAGCTCACTTGAAATACTTATATACTTGATGATTTAGAGTTAGTGTCAAGTCTAATATTGTATAGATCATCGGTCAACATGGTGTTTTGCACAATAAAAGATTACATTGGCAAAACTATGTCTGATGATACTAAGTCTAGACCTTTGTTAGACTTGCACTGTTAAGTACTTGAAATTATTCTGACAAGAAAGCTCATGCATTAAATATAGATGTGTTCATTTATATTGTGAGGGCTTCTTCAAATCAGGAACATTGTGGGCACTATTCCCAACATTGAGCCTTCTTGAAGCTTGCTGAGAAAAGCTTCTTCTTGATCAGAGATTTCAGATATGGAAAATGTCTCTCCTCTAGAAGATCGACTTCTTGATGAGTGAGAGGAGAACCTTTGACTTGTTGAACAATAGATCTGATCTTGATCATCTTTCAGAGAACTCTCTTTTGTCGAATGAGAATGAGTAGATTGAAAACCTTAAGCAAATCTGGAGCAGATTAAAGATTGAACTTGGTCGGTGGCTGCTTCAGGTTCTTTTGGTTCTCTGGACTTGGAGGTTCTCTACTTTAGGTTTCTCGTGAAAGAATAGAGTAAGAATTATGATTAGGGCTTCTCTAAGAATCTCTTCAGTATATATGATATTGATTGGACTAACGATCGATTCAAAATCATTAATGACAGAATAAAAACAATAAACACCAAATCTAATTGGCGCAATCAGTGTCAGACGTGATTTGAATTTCAAGAAATCTGATTTGTCAAGACGATATGGAGCTCATCTAGTCGATATGGAATTTGTCTAGTGATGGCACTGATCATAACGTTGAGGGCTTCTAGTCGACATCAGCTTTCTAGATGACAAGACTTGTTCAAGACGATCTAGACTTTATCAAGTCGATATGGATCTATCTAGTTGATATGAACACTATCTAGTCGATATAAGTATTGTCTAGTCGATAAGAATAGTTCATTGTAGAAGAGAAACTTCAACTCGATAAGCTCGATGTACTGAATGTGTCGCATAGTCTTCTAGTCGATAAACTTTTTATTTCCAAGAATAGTCAAGTCGATAAGTGTTCTTTGTTCAGGCAACATCTAGTCGATATAACTTTATCTAAACAGTTTCATGTCGACAAGATGAATTTGTTTCAAGATCTTCAAGACAATATCCATTATATCTGAAGTCTGTCTAGTCGATAAGCTCAGAATATCTGAAAGTCTTCTAGTCGACATGTAAGAAAATTGAAAGCAAGTCTAGTTTATATTCTAATTTGTTGGAACTCTCTCTAGTCAATATTTTACATAGACAGAATTTTAGTTTCCCTGAATATTACTTGAATGCTTCCCCCAACTCATGAACCATTATAGCTGTTCAAAATGAATAAGTGATGTTTACCCAGATATCGACAATCCCCTCCAAGCTGACCTTTTTTAGGAGCTAGATGATCTCAGCCCTGAGTGATCTCCCTCTGGGAGACCTCCCTCTTGCGACCTCCCTCCGGGCGACCTCCCTCCGGGCGACCTCCCTCAGGGCAACCTTCCTTCGGGCAACCTCCCTCTGGGCGACCTCCCTCTAGGAAACCTCCCTTCAGGCGACCTCCCTCCAGGCGATCTCCCTCCGGGTGAGGTCCCTCTGGGCGAGCTCCCTCCGGGCAATCTCCCTCCAGGTGACCTCCCTCCGGGAAGCCCATAATTCTCAGCGTGCCCATTTGGGCAAGCCCCCGTGTCTATAAATAGTGGGGTAGGGGTACCAGGAAAGGGACTTCAGAGAGTTTCTAACCCCTTGCCTGTGACTTGAGCGATCTCAGTTTTTGAGACCGCGTAGGCCTATCCCCCTTGCCTGGGCGATCCCCCGTTGTCAGGTGATCTCCATCAACTCCCATCGACCTCGGCGACCTCTTTCCTACTCGTGGCCATCTCTTTCCTCGCTATCTCACTCCTTCACTCGTCACTCAAAGTAACTGTCTGCTCAACAATCATCCCCCTCATTCTTCGGCTTGAGCAAGTGTGCACTTGGTATATTTTTGGTGCCAACAAGTTCCAAGCCAAACATTGTCTAGGACTCATGTCTATAGGATGTTTTCCACAATGAGGGATTATATTGGCAAAACTATATTGATTGACAATAAGCCTAACCATATGCTAACATTACACTAGGTTAAATCTGAAACATCAAAACTAACGCAAGTATCAAATACAAAGTGTGTTATCTTTATCCCGAGGACTTCTTCAAATTAGGAACATTATGGGCAATATTCCCAATAGTCATTGATAATGGGTCGTAGTTTGCCAGCTTGGAACTAGATGATTTCTGCAAATAGTTGGGGATTGATCTTTGGTTTGGTTC
Organism: Dactylorhiza incarnata; assembly: GCA_033032865.1. NCBI lineage: Eukaryota > Viridiplantae > Streptophyta > Magnoliopsida > Asparagales > Orchidaceae > Dactylorhiza > Dactylorhiza incarnata. The sequence goes on from JAWHQI010000299.1 coordinate 2,901,374, forward strand.
TGTGAATCATCCTCGGAGCAATGGTTAAGTGGAAGCTGAAATTCCAAGGTTGTCTTCACTTAGAGGGGGTGAATAGGTGATGTCGGCTATTTTAAAAACTTTGTGGAATAATAAAACTGAGTGCAACAATCACACACCAATCATAGCATATACACAAGCTATTTATAGTGGTTCCCCAAGACAAAGTGTCTCTAGGTACTACACCGCCCCCTTCACCTATCTAGCAGTGTGCTAGACTCACCAATCTCCACCAAATCTCAACTCCCCATGACCGCATCTCCTACCTCAGGTCCCAAGGACCCTACAACTCAGAAGCACTCACCGTCATCCTTCCTTAGAGACCAAGTCTCCTACACTCAGATCCCAAGGATCCTATAACTCAAAAGCACTGGTTGGCTTCCTACCTTAGGTCACACATGACCCTACAACTCAGATTCAATAAATTGAATCAAATGACTCAGATCTTAGAGAGATCCTACAGTAAAATAAGATTTGTTATACAAGATCTTTCTATAGCCTAAGAGTAATAATACTTAGCAAATCTAGAGTCTTAATGAAGCTCAGTGTAGATTGGCTTCAACCTTGAACTACTTGCTGAGGACTTGATAGAATCTGCTTTAACAAAAAATAGATCCTCTATGCTTGTGAAGATCCTTCTTCCTGTTCTGCCGAAAAATGATTTAGCTTTTAGCAGATCAGCAAGATGAGTTGAATTCTTACTTCTAGAGAGGAAAAAAATCTTCTTTCAGTAAATGTCTTCTCCCTTCTTGAGCTTCTTGATGTGAATGCCTCTTCTTGCAGACAGTGGCGGCGATAAGCTCTTTCTTTTTTTATTGATTATGGAAAAGATTGAATCCCAAGATTAGGGTTTACTGAAATCCTCTCAACCCTTTTATTATGACCCTTGATAACGATCTCTTCCTCATATGCCATTTATGTCAATTCTCAGCTTTCCATAAAGCTTAGCTTTCATTGGCTCAATCTGCGGCGGCAATAAATGATGTTATGCCAAAATCATGCTTTAGTTTGAATTCATCCCTTTCCGTAATTCGACTAGATGCCTAGTCAAATTTACTTCTTCTGGATGAATCAGCGTTGTGTATAGCTTTAGTTAAATTCTTCTGCACAATTTTTCTTGATGTTTTTGATAGTCTTCAAGATGATATTTCATATTATAATCTTCTGGTCGAATCGTCTGCACGAATCGTCTTGGTGACTGGTGGTCTACAAGACAATATTTCATACTTCATTTTTCTAGATGAGTTGTCTATATGAATCATCTTATTGTCTCTTCCACAAGATGATATTTCATTATTTCAATCTTCTAGTCGATTCTTCTACACGAATCGACTTGATGTTTCTTCATAGTCTTCAAGATGAAATTTTATTTCTCGTGCCTTCTAGTCGAATCTTCTACATGAATTGACTATATCACTCTTTATAATCTTCAAGGTGATATTAGAGCTATTCTAACTGAATCATCTTATTATTCCTGAAATGCCAGTCTTTGAAAGTGTAGGGTGTAGTTTAATTACTAGAGGGGGGGGGGGGGGGGGGTGAATATGTGTTTTAAATTATTTTAGTTTTTTAGAGTTTAAGATTAAATTATCTTGAAAGAACACAACCAGAAATCACACCACAGAAAGTACACTAAGAATTATAAGTGGTTCCCTAGCGTGGGTACTCCACTATCCCCCTTAACCTATCTAGCAGTATGCTAGACTCATCCAACTCCTCCAAAATCTTAGATCTCTTTCATAGATCCTACATCTCAGGCACGCATGCCCTACAACTGATGCACTTGTAGCCCTACAACTCAGATCCACTTATGATCCTACCTCAGGTTCCCAGAACCCTACAACTCAGGCATAATAGGCCATACAACTCAGATCTTCAGCAGATCCTACCTCAGAGTGCAAGCACTCCTACAGCTCAGATCCCCAGCTGGGATCCTACCTCAGATTTCCAAAGATATCCTACAGCTCAGGTCTTCACAAACCCTCCACTCAGCCTGTCAACATAGCCCTATAACTCATATCTCAAAGAGATCCTACAGAAGATATTTAGAAGAAGAGTTTACATACTTTGACTCTTAAAGATTGAGCTTTGAATAGCTTGAGTCTTCTTAGGTCCTTCTGAATAGAAAGCCTTCTTTAGCAGCAACATGAGATCTTCAATTAAATGAACCTTCTGATCTGGATCTGTGTTGAGCCTTCTTGAATGAAGAAGTCTTCTTCTCTCAAGAATGAGATCTTTCTTGTGGAAGCTTCTTCTTCTTCTTCTTCTTCTTCTTCTTCTTCTTTCTTCAAAAAGAGCTTGCCTTTTTACTATTTTGTTGCGTTCTTGCCATCAAGACTTTGAAGAATACTAGGTCATGAGATTTTCCAAGTCGTTAGGGTTTGCTGACCCTCTCATTCTGTTTTATAGCTCTGACCCATCAAATGGTCGAAACCTTAAAATATTGATGTTAGAGCACTTTATAGAAGTGGTTGATTTGACATCTGACTTTGTCATCTCTGTCATTTTGAATTTCCGCCTTTTAAGCTTGACAAGATGATATCGTCGTGTGAAGATAGTTGACTCGACGATATAGGACTTAATAAGCTTTCTTGAGTCTTCACAACGACATCGTCGTGTAATGTTTGTTGTCACGACAATATTTGACTTAGCCAGCCCTTCTTGAGTAATTCACAACAATATCGTCGTATGATACTTGTTGTCACGATGATATTTAACTTAGCTAGCTGTTCTTGATTCTTCACAACGATATAGTCCTTTGATACATGTTGTCACGATGATATTTAACTTAGCCAACCCTTCTTGAGTCTTCACAATGATATCGTCGTGTGATACTTGTTGCCACGATGATATATGACTTAGTTGTTTCTTCTTATTCTCACAATGATATCGTCTTGTGTACCTTATTGACACAATGATATCGTTGTGTTCTTCTTATTGTCACGATGATTCTTTATTGACATCTTCTTCTATCGTCTGTGAGTTCTCTTAACGATATTGCTGCTGTGAGTGTTATATACACGACGATATTAGCCTTAGTTATATTTGCTTGATCTTAAAACATTATACTTATCATGTATGATGGCCCTAACCTGCTCATGCCACAATCAAATGAACATCAAATACAAATTGTACTTATCATTGACTTAGGGACTTTTCCAAATCTTAAACATTAGTGGGCAGTGTTCCCATGCAATCTCCCCCTATTTGAAGAAGTCATAACCCAGTCAATGATAAAGCACATTAATGAAAATCAATAAATAATAAGAGCATTAACATATGACAGATAATATTAAATTAGTCAATTCAATTCACAGCATAAGAATCATCATCATCAAATTATAAATTTATAAATGTTAAAATGTTTTGAAATCTCCAGCATTTCTACATTTGCCCAAAAATAAGAAAGTCATATATGATTCTGGTTCTTTTATAACTATTCCACTTCTTGCTCTCTTGGAAGTAGCCTCATTTTTTTTTTCAGATTGCCTAGTGAAATAGCCATTGGGCTTAGGATGATATCTGAGTGGCTCTTGTGCATCTACTGGGATCCTTTCTGCCAGCTTGTCTCTTATGTGGCTTCTTCTTATCTCTTCTTGATCTTCATACTTTGTTCATTCATGTGTGCTATACAATTTGACTCCTTTCAGTTTTATTGTTTTGATATGCTCCCATGCACTTAAGATTATTTCCCTTGATTTAGGGCTCCATTGCACATAATATTCTATCTTTTCAATTTCTTCTATATATCTCTTCTTTCTTAACTTTGTCTCATCTTCTTCAGCAATATCCTTTCATTGTCTTTGTTCAACAACATCAGTAGGTTCCTGAGCAGATGTATCAGCAGGCTCATCATAGAAGATAGGAGGGAGATTCATTGCTTCCCTGATTGTATTAGAGGTCCATATGGCATGCTCACCACTTGACTTTATCATATTTCTCCCCCTTTATGACGTCTTCTGATATGTCCCTTTGCATATTTACTTGAAGATTAAGAATTTTGTCTGTTAGCATGCAGATTCCATCTTCTAGATGATTCTTTGTTTCTAGCAGATGGCAGTCCAGCTCCTGGCTATAGAGATCCAATCTTTCTTGGATGGTCCTTTTATGCTCATTCATTTGCCTTGATGTGCCTGTGAAGGCTTTCTTCATATTTTCATATGTTACGCAATGATTTTCAATGATATCAGCTAGGCCCTTGTGAGTGAGTCCTAACTGATTGGAAGTGTGATCTACTACTAGAGCAGCTTTCTTAAGTAAATTATTGGTGTTTGTTGGATCTTTAGGGGCCCTTAGAGGGAGGGGGGGGTGGTTGAATAAGGGTTTTGTGGAATTTAATTCTTATTATAAAAATATTATAGTTTGTGACCAAAGTTTCGGAATATTTTGTAAGAAAATATATTTAAATATCTCAGATAAGATTATATTGACGATTGCTTTGTAAAGAAGAGAAACAAAACTTTTTGTTAACTATTGCTAACGCCTGGCATTAAGAGTTAACGTTGGGCGTTAGCTTTCGAGGAAATTTTCATTTGCATAAAAATATTGCCACAGTGATTTTACTTAAGAAATCTTAAATGAAATACAATTCCAGAAAATCGGAGATAATAAAAATGAATATTATATTTCAAAGAAATTGATTACACAAATGTTTGCTTTAATGCTTTGATGAAAATATAATTTAACACATTCTTGAAGAGGAAATAAAATCAATTGAATAGAACATTAAAAGACATGATTTTATTTCATAATAAATTGATTACAGAAATATTGGATTTCTATAACGCTAGAAATCAAGGCGAGAATATCAAAAACATCTTTTTGTTGTTTCATCGGTCCTTGTCCCAAGGACCGGTTGGCTATAGCATATCTTACCCCCAAATAAGGCCTCTAGCCACCCCCTAGATCTAACCTCGACCTAGTCACCATGCACAAGGTAGTGAATACCCCCTTAGCCGCACAAGGACCTAGTCACCAACAACCGCGGTGAATTTACCCACGGAATCCATCCTGGAATCTGAAGTTCTCCCCGAATGATTTCTCCACACCAATTACAAAAAGGAATAAAATAAAAGATTACAAGATAAAGTAAGAAAAACTCCCCAATAAATTCTGAAGGTGAAGACGAAGGCGATGTAGATGTTGGCGTTCTTGAAGCGTTCATCCTTCGTATAGAATATGCATAGTAGACCTTCTCCTTCAAAATCTTCTTTAGATCATCATGTTAGGCCAAGGGAGATCTCTTAATTGTTGTAGACGAGCCTCTCATAAAAGAATCAGAATTCTGGAATCATCTCACATAGAATGAGAGGGGTTGCTCTTTAAATAGGCACGAGAGCTAATGTGTGGCGTTAAGAGTTAATGACAGTGTTAGTGATTGTGCATATCAACCGCTGACATCGTGCGACCATCGAGATCGTGGTAGTTTGTGGACTTAACGCGGGAATTAAGAGGCAACATTGGCATTGTTTCTTGGTACTCGACGGTACTCCTTCTCGATGCCATTCCCTTCTTGACGACATCCCTTATCCACGATAAGTTAACGCGGGGTGTTAACTCTTAACGCAGGGCATTAAGAATTAAAGCGGGGAGTTAACTCTTAAAGCGGGGCATTAGCTCTCTTTCCAGAGAATCGTCTCCAATCAGCATACTACTCATAGGGATTTGTAGTTATAGTTCATGTACAACCTGCACACTATAAACACGCAAAATACAAGATCAAATACAAAACGATATTTGTTTTTCTCAAACCAAGAGATATAGAACATAGGCTCCAACAATGTTTTCTTGCAGATACTTCATCTCTATTCTTAGATCAACATTCTCACTGGCAGGTATCTTTTCAAATCATTGATAGTAGTGTCAACATAGGCTTCAAGCTTAGTTCTTTGCTCATCCAATAGTATCTTTATTTGGACCAATAGTAAGGAATCTTCTAACATTGGTCCTTTGGGGGAGCTAGGATTATCTGATTCTGCCTCAGCTTTCTTCTTAACTACTTCTTAATTGCTTCTTCAAACATGGGAGAAGGAGATCTTCTAATAGGAGATTGTCTAACTTCTTCCTCAGGAATAGTAAATGCTTCAACAATTAATAACTCTCTGCATGTGTTGACTTCAACTTTTTCTTTGTTCATCTTCTTAGCAGTTTTAGCTGTGTACTTTTGGACTGCTAACCCAGGATGGGTAGCATCCTCAACCTCAGTGATCTTGTTGATCAGTTCTTCTATATGAGCATGGAGATAAGGGTCATGTTCCCCCTTATTTGCAACATTATCTTGATCAGTACCCTCAATGGCCTTGGACCGAGTGCTCTGCAATGAAGTTTGGATTGTGACATCCATGTGCTCCACCTCATCCTCAAAGCTTGATAGATTGGGATTATGCACTGGCTCACTTTCTATAGAAGAGCTTCTTTCTTCACTCTCCACAATCTTTAATGCATTCTTCCTTCTGTGAGACTTTGTGAGAACTTTCTCCCATATTTCAAGTACCTTTATATCTATTATTCTCATATGATGGATTTTTACTCCTAGTTTCTTGTTGAAGTGGTCAGGACATGATAGGAGTAGGTAAAGGGAAAGGATTCTACCAAGATTCGGTACTTAAAGGCTCTCTTGAATTTTCTGCAAGACGATATGAGCCCAGTTTGTCTTCTTGATTAGGATTATCCTAGCCATCAGATCAAACATCTACTTAGATATCCTATCATGGGATCCTACCTTGCACAGTAGGGCTTTCCCAACTATATCCGCCAGCAACTTCCCTTGATGGTTGAAGGTCTTTCTTTCCAAGGACCCGTAGGTCTTCTTTGATTTCTCACACCATTCTAATGCATCATTTAAGTATTGCTTGGTCACTTATCCATCCTCTTCTTCACTGGCAAATGAGGACATCTTGAGAACCTTAGCCAGTCTCTTAGCAATTACCTTTACTTTTATTCCATTTATCTTGCTCTTTTTTTATTTCCCATTTGAGCCAACCTTAGCATTTGAGTAGAATTCAAGGACTTCAATTTTAATAATTACAGTAGGTTCAGATAGCATGAACTGCAAGTCGATGGAGTCGAGCAGTCTTATAGTCACTTGAATTTCTTCCTGAGCCTTCTGAAATCCATCCCTCACTAGTTCACTCCCTTCATACATGTATCCTTATCTCTTTGGATCCATCTCTCAGATGCTTGAAGGAGAGATGAGTGTATCGACTTGTCTACTGCCACCAAACTAAGAGCACTCGACGACTTTTAGGGAAAATGTAGCATATGCTTTAATTTCAAGACATTTGACTCATATTTATAATTTCTAGTGTGGGAAGTGAAGAGACGCATATTAGAGATTTGATTAATTCAGATTTAATGGTTGTGATTGATTCATATTAAATTTCTGAATTGACGGACATACAATTAGGTATCGTCATATCATCATGATGAAATCGTAGTGTCATCACGATGATACCATTTGTCATCACAACAATATCGTTTTGTGGACAAAAAAATATTTTATTGGATTGCTCTTATGCATATTCAGCGTGAGCACATGTTGTGTCTTAGCTGCAACATCATTCTTGGCAGTTTGCATGCTTTCTTAAGAATGCATTGTCAATTTAGTGGCACTATATTATACATTAATGCTAGTGATTAATACTTTTTATTTAAACCACATTAACTATTATTTATTGCCTATCATTCATAGTCTTTGATCACAAATATGTTAATTATTAATAATATGTGTACAGGTTAAGCATGTATCTGAATAGAGAAATGAGTACATGAAGAGGTTCTTCATAAACTTCAACAAGATTTTACAAATAATCCAAATGTTTTTAAATGGATTGACAACAACATTTGCTTTTAGTTATCACAAGTTCTGGTACTGTTATAGTAGTCCTTTTCTTTCCTGTATCTTTCTCCTTGTCTGTAGCTTCTGCTATTGTCTTTCAAAATATGAGAATGGTTTTGGGATGTACTTATCAGGAATATGAGGTGCATTCTCTGGCATTGTTCCTTTCTGTTGGTGTCTTGTACAGAGCCTTCTCCTAGCTTATGTCTTCTTGTGCTTATCCCATTCACTCGAGGGGTTGTGTCTGGAGATGTCTTCGCCAATTTCTCCAAAATCTGTCCATGTATTAAAAATAATGTCTCTTGATTTTGGACTTAAGCTTTTAAAGTTTGGATCATGGGCCCACTCTTCCTCCCTTTTTTTTCTTTTAAGAGACATTACATCAACTGACAGTTTGGGATTCCTTTTATGACTTGATTCAGCAAGATGTCTTGGAGGGTTTTGAATCTTTATTGATTGAGCAGGAGTGTACACTATGGGAGGGAGTCCCAGGGAGTGATGAAGTTGATTAACAATCTAGATTGCTTGAATATTTCCAGTCTTCTCTTTCTTCCTGACTTCCTCAATGAAATTTTGTAGAATTTCATGTGTAATTTGCTTCATCTTGGTGTTGCGAGTTCCTTGGGTAAATTAATTTGAATTGATACATCTAGTAATAATCACCTTCTGACTCTTAGCTATCTTTACAGTGATCCATCAGACTGCGCTCTCTAGATTCTCTCCCCCCCCTTTGATTCTATTGAAGAGAAGTGTCTATTCTTTCTCCTAGAGACTGTAGAGCATTCATATTGCTGTCTACAACTGTTCCTGCTCTGGTGAACCACCTAGTTATCTGAGCATTGATGTGATCAACTTCTGCTTTTAATTTATTCATATGTGCACACATATCATCTCTAACTTCCTTGACAGCTCTGTCCACATAGGCTTGACATTGCTATATTTCCTCAGTGAGCAAATTTTTAATTTGATCTATTAAGGAGCTTGGTGCTGGCTCAAAAGATATTTTTGTTGATGATCCTGGATGATCTTGATCTTTCTCATTTATTTTGTCTTGCAGATCTTCATTCATACCAGTTATGACCTCATTATCAAGAGGATCATTGGAGAAATCATGTCTTTGATAGGTATCTTCAGTTTCTTTTGCAGCTTCTTTATCTGAAATTAATATGAATTCTATGCACAAATTCTCTTGCTCAGTACTTCCCTTCTCAAGGACTATATTCTCAACATCCATTGTGTAACTCCTAGGTCTTCATGGACAGCATGCTTAGAGTAAGTTGCTTCCTCGACCACTAAAGCAGGGAGTTCATTGTGAGACTCCCCCCTCGACCACTAGAGCAGGGAGTTCATTGTGAGACTCCCCCTCAATAACAACCACATTCTTAATAGGTTTCATAGTTCCTTGGGTTGAGAGATCAGCATGAGTCTCCCCCTCAACTAGAGCACTTCTCTGCTTAGCAGCCGAGTCTTCAGGCACAGTCATAGAAGCAACCAAGGCCTCTACCCGTGGTTCTGGATTTGGTGTGTTGTCCCTACTTGCAGATGGGATGTTCTCACTCGCTGGTCTTCTTCACTTTCCTTGAAGTTTTAAGGATGATTTTCTCCCATCTCCCCAGAATTTTTATGTCTATTTTCTTCATGTCATGGATGGGTGATACCATCTTTTCATTCAGTTAGAGAGTGTTAAGGAGGTATAAGGATAATATTCTTCCAAAGTTGGGAGCTTGGAGACTTCCCTGGATCTTTTTGAATAGCAACTGATCCCAGTCAGTTTTCTTGCAGAGGATTACTCTGGTCATTATCTCAAACATATCCTTGGATATTCTGTCATGAGATCCAGGTTTGCATAATAGTGCTTTGCCACCAATATCAGCCAAAAGTTTTCCTTTGACATTGAAGTCGGCCTTCTTCAAGGTACCATGAGATTATCCTTTGTGCTTGCACCACTTTATTGTTGTCATAAGTGTTGGAACACGGTTTCCTACATCCCTTTGATTTCAGAATAACAAATCCTACTTGTATTTGATCATATTTGCCATTGTGTTTTAACATGCAGGAATGAACAATATTGACACTTGGATGCTACATTGTTGGTCTGGACTTGCTCACAAGCTAAAATGATGAATGTGGTCAAACGCCAGGCATTAGGACTTAACGTCGGCATTGACACTCAATGAATATGGCATGGAGGGTAGCTGTCATGATTGCAGGAGCATTTTGGGAATGATTTGACTTAACGCCAGCGTTAGCCTCAGCGCCAGCGTTAAGGTTGCCTAAAATGAATGTTTCTAAAGATGCAGAATCTCCTTCCTATTTTGAAGATCTGAACCATCAAATTTTTTTTATACTGAGTCAACGCCTTGCGTTAGCCTTAATGTTGGCGTTAGCTTCCAGTTCTATAAATAGGTGGCATTCATTCTCTTCAACCATCTATGCCAAGGAGCCCTATTCCAACACTTGAAAAACTCTATGAGGGCCATACTTTTAGACCACCATCTCCCACACAAATTCAAGAGAAGAATTCTAAGGTGGATCAAACCAACGCTCACCCAACACAAAGAGCGCGCGCTTCGACTTCGGTGATATTCAGCGAGTCTTGACCATCTCCAAAATTCTTCATAGGGAGTTTTTACTTGTGTTTTATATTTTGTTGTAACTCTTTTATTATGATTAGTTAGTAAATTCTCCTCGATTTTTGGCGATTAGGTCCGTGCGCGGCTTAGGGGAAATTCGTCGTTGTTATTGCGACTAGGTCTAGGGTGTAGATCTAGGGGGTGCTCGAGGCCTTACTGGGGAAATAAAGGCTAGAGCGGCTTGAGGCCGTATCTAGGGAGTGATTGGCTAAAGGCAACCAGTTCTTAGTGAGAAGAGTCGATATAGAAAATGAAAAGAGTATTTCATATTCGCCTTAATTTCTAGCGTCATAGAAATCAGATTTTGTAATCAAATTTTATAGATAATAATAATGTCTTTTCATGTTAAATAAAATTGATTTCATCTCTTATTTTTAGCCCTTTACTTTTGTATCAATTTACTTATTGGAAAATCACAAAAGTTTTCATAGAATCCTAAAGTTTTCTAAAACCCTTATTCACCCCCCCCCCCTATAAGGGCGTCTCAAGATCCAACAAGTGGTATCAGAGAAAGGTTATTCCAATAAGGTCTAACAACTGGGAATAATGGCGCTCCATGATCTCGCTTTCCATGAGGGGGCAAGGAAGAATAAGTAGACCTCCACTTTTCCCCGGAACTGACTATAACTACTGGAGAACGTGAATTCGTTACTTTCTAATTATTTTAGATCTAGACGTATGGGCTAGTGTTGAAACACCGTATACCACTCCTACTTATGTTGTTTGAGAAGTAACCATGGAAAAGCATGGAGATAGATGGGATGATTGGGACAAAAATAAATGTAAAAATAATGCTAAAGCAATGAATGCCTTATTTTGTGCATTAAATAGGACTTAATTTAATCGAGTTTGTGCTTGCAAAACTGCTTATGACATTTGGAATTTACTAGAAATAATGCATGAAGGTACTTCGTAGGTTAAAGAGTCAAAGCTATTTCAACTGGAATCGGAGTTTGAAAGATTCAGAATGGATCCAGATGAGGACGTTGACTCGATGTACACACATTTTACCAATATCATAAACTCCTCGAAGATTCTTGGCAAAACCTTCTCGAACGGTGACTTGGTGAGCAAGATCCTTCGATCTCTCCCTCCAAAGTTCAATCCAAAGGTGACAGCTATTTCCGAATTGCATGATCTAAGACGGCTCCAGATTGAGAGCCTCATTGGGAATCTCAAAACCCATGAGGTAGAACTCAAAATCCAAGATGAAGAATACAACAAAGAGCCAAAGAAGATAGCCTTGGCACTAAAGTCAAGGAAAGTGGATGACGATGAGGAAGAGGACGAGGAGAGTCTATTTGTAAAAAAATTCACAAAGTTCATGAAGAATCTAGAAAGGAGGTACACCTTTCGTAAGTATTTCCTAAAAGGCTCATCCTCCAAAAGAGAGAAAAATGAGAAATCAAGCGACGTTGATGAAGAGCGACCTCCTCCCGAGTGCTTCCACTGCAGGAAGACCGGGCATATCAGAAGTCAATGCCCAAAGTACTTAAAAGAACAAAAAGAAAAGCGGCATAAGGCATAAAGGAAGAGAAAAGAAGAAGATTTTGAAGGCTGCAACGTGGGATGACTCTTCATCTGAAAGTTCAAACGAGTCAACTTCATGCGATTGTGATGAGGCAAATCTGTGCCTCATGGGGAGGAGCCATGAATCAACGGATGATGATTGCAGTGTCCAAAGTGACACTGAGGTAACTCCTACTACTTATGATGAACTTTATATTGAGTATATGAAAACTTGCAAATTTTTAGTAAGAGTCTAAAAGATCTTGATCTTCTAAAAACTGTAAATAAAATTCTTTTAAAACAAAATCAAAAATTAAATAAGGAAGTAAAAGCTTTAGGAAAAGAGATAGGGTCTTGCCAACAAAATGATCATAACTTAGCAAGGACAAAAGAACTAGAAAACGATCTTTCTAAGACTCTCTCCAATATCGAATTTCTCACAAAACAAAAGGGAGACTTAGAAAGAAGTTTAAAAATCTCTCTTTCTCAAATAGAAAATGAAAAGAAAAATTTCGCAAATAAGTGTGGAAATTTAGTAAGTGAAAACTTCGCCTTAAAAGCCCGAATCAATGATCTTAATATGACAATAAACACATTCGGGTTTGGCCAAAAATTGTTAGACATGATTTTAGGCAACCAGTGTCATGGTTCTGCAATGTTTGGGCTTGGGTATGGTTCGGGAAGCTACCGCCCAGTGTTAACCTCTAACGCTGCCATTAGCTCTATTTCCAGAAACCAAAATTCTTTTTATAAAAATAATTCTGTCATCCCTTCTACCTCCTTGTCTACCAGCAAGGGTCAACAAAATTCTCTAAAAAAGGTCTCAACCCCTTCTATTGCGTGTGCCAATTGTTTGTTTTTTTTCACACCACGGACTCTTGCAGGAAGAAGGGAAAGCGCACTTTAAAACAAATCTGGGTACCTAAGGTCACCACCTATATTATGGGAGGAACCTCATGGGTATCCAGATCTTCATTAACATCTTCTTTTTAGGTGTGTTGGCAGGCTAAGGACAAGAAAGACATGTGGTACTTGTACTCAGGTTGTTCCAAGCACATGACAGGCGATAAAGCAATGTTCCTTAGCCTCACAAAGAAGAAAGGAGGAACGGTGACATTTGGTGACAATGGAAAAGGAAGAATCTTAGGCACCGACACAGTGGGTAACGACTCCTCTCTTACAAATGTCTTATATGTAGAAGGCTTAAAACACAACTTAATTTTTATTAATCAACTATGCGATAAAGGTCTTAATGTTTTATTTGAGTCTTCTATAAATTTGTACAAAATTATAGATCCTAAGACTAATGATATTGTACTTATAGCACCAAGAATTTAAAATGTTTATTTAATTTGTTTTCATGATCTATCACGTGTATCACTAAAATATCTAATCACAAAAAATAAAGAACTTGTATTGTGGCATAGGCATCTTGGTCACACTAACACCAAGTTGATCTTCGAATTATCAAAAATAAAATAATAAGGGGTTTACCAATGCTTAATGGAAACCTATCTACTTTATTCCCACCATGTCAAAAAGGAAAATTCTCTAAAATATCTTTTAAAAATAAATATGAAATGTCCAACACTAGACCCATACAACTAATTCACATGGACCTATTCGGGCAAATTTGCACTTGTAGTCCAGGTGGTAAAAAGTACACATTTGTATTGATTGATGATTTCTCTAGATTTACGTGGACACTATTTCTTACCTCCAAATCTGATTCTTTTTCTGAATTTACAAAACTATGCAATCAAATTCAAAATGATTTAGATTTAAAAATTAAGTGCATTCGATCAGATCATAGAGGGGAATTTGAAAACGATAGTTTCACTCCTTTTTGTAATAATCTAGGTATTAAACAATAATTTTTCGCTGCGCACACCCCCCCCCCCCAACAAAATAGTGCGGTGGAGAGGAAAAATAGAACCCTTCAGGAACTTGCACGCACTATGCTATCCGAGTATGGGTTGCCTAAATCTTTTTGGGCCGAAGCGGTAAATACATCTTGTTATGTTATAAATCGAGTCATGCTTCACCCAATTTTGAAATTAACTCCATATGAATTATATTATAAAAGGAAACCTAATGTATCTTACATTCATGTGTTTTGGGTGTCAATGTTTTATCTTAAACACCAAAGATGCATTAGCAAAATTTGATGAGAAATGTGATGAAGGAATATTTCTTGGCTACTCCTCAACTAGTCAAGCATATAGGATATACAATAAAAAGTCTAAAAAGGTTGAAGAGTCTATTCATGTGAAGTTTGATGAATTTGTTCCTTGTGTTGATTCTAACACATCAAGAAAAGAAGAGGAACTCCCTTCACCCCTGGAGTATGATGATATTGAACCACTTGGAGTTAAAAAAGAAATAGAGGCAGAGCAAGAAGAGTTTGTGCCTCCAAGCGCGCTTAGATTCACAAAAGATCATCCAAGGGAACTTGTCATTAGAGAACCGTCAAGAGGGGTAACGACATGCTCTTCCATTCATAAATCCTTCTCTAATTTATGCTTTGTTTCTAAAATTGAACCCAAAAATATCTTTACCGCGCTAAACGATGAATTTTGGTATTTAGCTATGCATGAAGAATTAGAACAATTTGACGTAATAAGGTTTGGAATCTTATAGAAAGACCATCAAATCATCCGGTAATAGGCTTAAAATGGATTTTCAAAAATAAATTAGATAGTGAATCAATGATTACTAGGAACAAAGGTTGCTTAGTAGCACAAAGTTATTCACAAATCGAGGGGGTAGATTTTGATGAAACCTTTGCACCCGTAGCTCGCTTTGAATCCATTCAAATTTTTCTTGCCTTTGCGAGTTTCAGAAGATTTAAACTATTTTAAATGGATGTTAAAAGTGCATTCTTAAATGGAATTATTAAGGAAGAAGTTTATGTTGAACAACACCCCGATTTTATAAATGAAAAATTCCCAAATCATGTTTTTAAACTAGATAAAGCACTTTATGGTTTAAAACAAGTGCCTCGTGCTTTGTATGAAAGATTAACTTCATCTTTATTAAAACACGATTATGTAATGGGACGTGTCGATAATACACTCATTATAAAACATGTTAATAATGATCTAATCATATTACCAATTTATGTAGATGACATCATTTTTGGAGCCACTAATGATCAATTATGTAATGAAGTTGTAAGTGGGATGCAAAAAGAATTTGAAATGAGCTTGGTAGGAGAACTTACTTATTTTCTAGGTTTTCAAATCAAACAAAGAAATGATGGAATATTTATAAATCAATCACAATATGTTCATGACATGTTAAAATGATTTGGATTTGAAAATTTAAAACAAGCCTCCACTCCTATGAGTGCCTCTCTAAAATAAGGAAAAGATGAAGCTGGAATCTCTATTGATCAAACACTATATAGAGGAATGATAGGGTCGTTATTACATCTAAGTGCATCTAGACCCGATATTACGTTTGTCGTTTGCTTATGTGATAGATTTCAAACAAATCCTAAAGAATCTCATTTAAAAGCGGTCAAACGAATATTTAAATATTTAATCGGATCATCTAATATAGTCTTATGGTATCCTTATAAGGATTCATTTATATTACTTGGATATTCCGACTCCGATTATATAGGGTGCTCACTAGATCGTAAAAAACAAGCGTCACAAGTCACTTCTTAGGCTCCTCACTAGTTGCTTGGTCGAGTAGGAAACAGAATTCTGTTGCCCACCACAGAGGTCAAATATATCGCATTAGGAAGTTGTTGTGCACAAGCCCTTTGGATGAGTCAAACACTAGAAGACTTTGGGGTGCATCTAAATAAAATTGAATTATAATATGACAACAAAAGTGCAATTGATCTAACCAACAATCTCGTTTATCATTCACGATCCCAACACATAGATGTGCATCATCACTTCATTGGGGAGCACATTAAGAAAAAACAAGTGAGAGTTAGCTTCATAGGCACAGAATCCCAACTTGCAGACATATTTACAAAACCTCTTCCAGATGCTCGTGTCAACATGCTTAGACAAGAATTATGAGTCGTTGATATATCAAATTTATACCCATCAAAAACTATTTCTCCTCAAAACAAACTTCAGTACTACTTTATCAATCTTATTCTATTTCATCACATCTGACATTACATGAATCTATCTACATCCCAATTATCAAAGTTGGTCTAAAAGCTCTAACGTTCAACGCTATAATTAACGCCCGACGTTAGCATATTTCTCTGAACTTAACAACTCTTTCTGCCAACTCATCTGTATACATCTACATATCTATGTTTACACCTTTGTTAATTTTTCATTTCTAGAAAAATCAAATACAAAATATAAAAACAATTTTAAAACTACCCAAAACATGCTTAAATAGCCTTCTAATCATGTCACAACCCGCATTTTCCCTCATACATAAATATATAAATTTATGATCAGAGTCCGGGAAAACATGTGATGTGATGCCACGTCTGGTAGGGGACAACTACCGACGCTCAGGCCTCTTTAAAGCACATATCATGTTTTAAAGTTGAATTAAGTTTATATTTGAAACGGTGTCCCTCGGCCCAGTGGATTAACTAGTCCACCAGTAAAAGTATATAAATACACAACGGAAAGAACTTTCACATTATTCTAAGCGAGCACGACAACGAAGAAAAGAAGTCAAGAGGATATGCAATTTCCTGAGTTTAGAATACATAGAAAGTTTTCATATACGCAGTTTAAAGTAGATGATACTCATATAAAACCATGCTATGAAATTGAAATGTAATTTTCTTGATACTTAAAATACATATCATGCAGCCTAACATAAAGCATTCGCAGAGAGAAAATACTCATCAGCAAGATGTACCAGCAGAGCAGCAAAATTAACAGTATACAACTAGAAACTACTATGGGCGTCAACAAGCTGACACGAACCCATAGAGAAACATGAAAGTGTCTACAAATAAACAAAAGGACTCATCGACTAGGAGAGAATAAGGCACCACCTTCAAGAGTCAGGGAGAGGCCACCTAACCACCACCTCAGCTACACACCGGAACCTGAGGAATTCAAAAGAAAGGAATGTCTCAGCCCAAAAAGTGGAGCAAAAAAACTGCATAAAAACTTGGTAGGATTACCAGATAGCAAGAGAAATAGGAGTAATATACATTAATAGAGTCAGCTCAAAAAATGAGAACAAAGGGGAACTAGCACCAAATGAGCCTAACCAACCACATGTCCATCCCTGCGGATCAGAGGTCTGGTCAAACTCATCAAAGCCAACCACTTGTCTGTCAGTGTGGCTCAGAGGTGATGGTCAAACTGATCAAGGCCAACCACTTGTCCGTCAGTGCGGTTTAGAGGTGATGGTCAAACTAATCAAGGCAAACCGCTTGTCTGCCAGTGCGGATCAGAGGTGATGGTCAAACTGATCAAGGCCAACCACTTGTCCATTAGTGCGGCTCAGAGGTGATGGTCAAACTGATCAACCGCACAATAATATTTAACATTACCAACTTACCATATCGCAACAAGAACTCACGCTCAGGAACTCACTCGACGAATTTAATTTAGCCTCACGAGTTGACTCGACGAATTGGGATCACTCGTCGAATTTAACTTAGCATCTCGAGTTCACTAGATGAATTGGACTTAACCTCTCGAGTTCACTCGACGAATTTAACTTAACCACTCGAGGTGACTCAACGAATTTAACTTAACCACTCGAGATGACTCGACGAATTTAACATAACCACTCGTGATGACTCGATGAATTTAACTTAACCACTCGAGATGACTTGACGAATTTAACTTAACCACTCGAGATGACTCGGCGAATTTAACTTAATCACTCGAGATGACTCGACGAATTTAACTTAACCAATCGAGATGACTCGATGAATTTAACTTAACCACTCGAGATGACTCGACGAATTTAACTTAACCACTCGAGTTGACTCGACAAATTTACCTTAACTACTCCAGATGACTCAACGAATTTAACTTAACCACTCGAGATGACTCGACGAATTTAACTTAACCACTCGAGATGACTCGACGAATTTAACTTAACCACTCGAGATGACTCGACGAATTTAACTTAACCACTTGAGATGACTCGACGAATTTAACTTAACCACTCGAGATGACTCGACGAATTTAACTTAACCACTCAAAATGACTCGACGAATTTAACTTAACCACTCGAGATGACTCGACGAATTTAACTTAACCACTCGAGATGACTCGACAAATTTAACTTAACCACTCGAGATCACTCGATGAATTTAACTTAACCACTCGAAATGACTCGACAAATTTAACTTAACCACTCGAGATGACTCGACAAATTTAAATTAACCGCTCGAGATGACTCGATGAATTTAACTTAAACACTCGAGATGACTCGATGAATTTAACTTAACCACTCAAGATGACTCGACGAATTTAACTTAACCACTCAAGATGACTCGGCGAATTTAACTTAACCACTTGAGATGACTCGACGAATTAACTTAGTACCCAGAAATTTCTACATAGCTACCCTAAACCCTTTGAAAACCGATAACTCACCAAATACCTGATTTTTTCCTTTACTTACATAATCAAACCAGCGTTGGTCAAATAAAAAGAAGAAGATCAAGAAGAAGAAGATGAAGAAGAAGAAGAGGAAGAAGAAGAAGACTTCTTACCTTAACCAAAATCCAACGCCGCAAAGCCTCCTTCACCGAGTAAGAATTCGATGAGAGCTCTCCTAAACAGCGCTCTGGCGAGAGATCCGACCACCTCCACCACCGGAAAAATCACCTCCGACGAAACCCTAACCTCCGACCTCCTCTCTCCCTCGACTGGACGCACGGAATGAGAACTGGGAGAAGTATTTCATTGGAAGAAACGAGACCTCTTATTAAAGATAATGGTGGTGGATTCCATCTGGACTCCACTTAGCTTCTCTTTGCAAACAGATTTTCATAAGAAGTTTATATATGAATAATCTGTGCAGAATGATATATAAAGAATTCTTTATAAAGAAATTATATATATATATAATTTTATAAGGAAATTACTGTAAGAAATTCTTTTATAGGTTAAGCAGACCTTTTTATACAAAAATAAATAAAGATTTTATCCAACACGACCTCGTGAATGTTTGAGATGAACAACGACGATGCACCTAAGACGGTAACGCCCTCGCTATGAATGATTTAACGATTTAAATAAAAATCGAAAATTCTGGGGCGTTATAGCCACCCCTCCTACAAGAAAGTTTCGCCTCGAAACTTTACAACACAAACGCTAATTGAGGAAACAAAGAAAATATAGACTTTACCAAGAGAAACACTCACCGAAAGGAACTAAATGAACAGATGAGGGTAAGATTCCCTCATCGTAGATTCCATCTCCCAGGTTGCACTTCTGACATCTTGATTTCTCCAGAGAACTTTCACCATAGGAATCGTCTTCCTGCGCAAAACCCGATCTTGCATTTCCAAAATACGGGCAGGCTCCTCAACATACAACAAATTGGGTTGCAGCTGGGGCACAGAGTCTTGGGCATGCCGGTCACTAAGCACACACTTTCGCAATTGGCTCACATGAAACACATCGTGAACACCAGGAAACACAGCAGGCAGTTCCAGTCTATACGCAGACACTCTGATGCGCTCAACAATCTTGAAAGGTCCCACATACCTGGGATCCAACTTACGGTTCTTCCCAAATCTCTTAACACTAGGCATCAGAGAAACCTTCAAGAAAACCATGGCCCCGACTGAAAACTCTTGGTAAGCCCTTCACCGATTAGCGTACTTTTCATAGCGCTCCTGCGCCACATGAATCTTCTCACGAACCTGAGACACAGCAACGCTCATCTCCTCCACGGCCTCTGGACCTAACAACGGCCTTTCAACTACTTCAGCCCAAAACAGGGGAGTCCGGCAATGCCTCCCATACAAAGCTTCAAAGGGGCCATCTGTAGTCTCTCTTGATAGTTATTATTGTAGGAAAATTCCATGAGCCCAAGATGCTCATCCCAAGCCCCTCCATGATCCAGAACATAACATCTAATCATATCCTCCACGATTTGATTCACCTTTTCTGTCTACCCATTAGGTTGCAGATGATAAGCGGTAGAGTATCTGAGATTTGTGCCTAAGGCTCCTTGCAAACTCTGCCAAAAATAGGACATATACATGGAATCCCGATCTGACACAATGCTTACCGGCACACCATGCAATCTAATAACTTCTTGCAAATAAAGCGAGGCAATCTTTTCCATAGAATAGCCAATCTTATAAGGCACAAAATGAGCACACTTTGTCAACATATCAATGATCACCCACACGACATCATGCCCTCGGGGAGACTTCGGTAGACCAATAATGAAATCCATAGAGATACTTTCCCACTTCTAAGTGGGAATGTCCAGAGGTGCCAACTTACCTCGGGTCTCTTATGATTTTCCTTGATGCGCTGACAAGTATAACATTTAGAAATGAACTTTGCAATATCATTCTTCATACCTGACCACCAAACAATTTGCTTCAGGTCGCGGTACATTTTCGTAGAACCAGGGTGGTAGGCAAGGCTAGAATCATGAGCTTCATCACTAATCTTTGCCTGAATCTCATCAACAGCGGGAACGCGGAATCTACCACGATATCTTAAGGTACCATCTTCATCAATCGAGAAATCCGGCAACTCTCCCTTTTCAATCCTACCTTGAAGATGTTGCAGGTCTGGATCATCATTCTGATGTAACCTCGTAAGAGCAATCCAAGAAGGATCTTTAATTTTCACACTACATGGCCCAATCGTAGGCTTCACAGCTATATCCATCAAATAAAACTCCTCCACTAGAGACTTCACAGAGAGATTAAAGACATAAGCTGACTTTCTACTCAAAGCATCAGCTACCACATTCGCCTTGCCTAGATGATAACGAATTTCCACTTCATAATCCGCAACATACTCTATCCATCGGCGCTGATGCAAATTAGCTCCTTCTGAGAGAAAACATAAATCAAGCTCTTATGGTCTGAATAGATCTTGCAGGACATATAACAGATGCCTCCACATCTTCAAAGCATAGATCACATCTGCATATTCCAAGTCATGTGTAGGGCAATTTCTTTCATGATCCTTCAATTGCCTATACCCGTATGCAATCACTCTCCCTTCTTGCATCAGAACACAACCGAGACCAACTCGAGACGCATCCACATAAACTGCAAACTCTACATTTTCAGTAGGCAGAGCCAAGACAGGGGCAAACCACAACTTCCCCTTCAACTCTTGAAAAGCTTTTTCACACTCATCACTCCAAACAAAAGCTGCGTTCTTCTGAGTAAGCTTAGTCAATGGCGCAGATAGCACAGAAAATCCTTGCACAAATCTTTGATAATACTCCGCTAACCCTAAGAAACTTCTTATTTCCTTCGGCGAGGCTGGTCTTTTCCATTCTAAGACCGCAGAAATCTTTGTCGGGTCCACTGAAATCCCCTCTTTACTCACGACATGGCCCAGAAAAGATACCTGAGAAAGCCAGAATTCACACTTGCTCAACTTGGCATACAACTGCTCTCTCAAAGTTGATAGAACCAAATGCAAATGCAGAGCATGATCTTCAGCGCTATGTGAAAACACTAGAACATCATCGATAAACACCATAATAAACTGATCTAGAAAGTATTTGAATACTCTGTTCATCAAATCCATGAAGGCAGAGTGCGCATTTGTCAACCCAAAAGACATTACCAAGAGCTCAAAATGTCCATACCGTGATTGAAAAGCAGTATGCGACACATCTGACTCTCGAATCCTCAATTAGTGATAACCCGAACGGAGATCAATCTTCGAGTACACACAGCTACCCTGCAACTGATCGAACAGATCATCAATTCGCGGCAATGGGTATTTATCCTTGATTGTCACTTTATTCAACTCCCGATAGTCAATGCACAGCCTTATCGATCCATCCTTCTTCTTTAAAAACAGAACAGGGCACCCCAAGGTGAAGAACTAGGCCTAATGAAGCCACACTGCAAAAGCTCATCCAACTGGGTAGGTAGCTCCTCCAACTCACGTGGCGCCAAATGATAGGGTGCCTTTGCAATCGGACGAGCACCGGGCTCAAGGTCTAAAACATACTCTACCTCACGCTCAGGATAAAGACCTGGAAGACTGGCGGGAAACACATTTGGAAACTCTTGTACCACTGAAATACCCTCAACCTGAGGTACTCTACAAGTAGTTTCTAAAAGAGAAACAAGGTAGGCACTACCACCGAAGTCCAAATATCTCCGAGCACACATGGCAGAGATAATCAGGGAATCCTGACGTGGAAAACCATACACACTCAGGGGCATGCCATTATCCATTAGAAGATCCAAGTGCTTAGCCTTGCATTGGATGACAGCATTAATTTTGGATAAGCAATCCATGCCCAAAATCACTTTGAAGTCTTCCAACTCTAACACCTTGAGATCGACAACAGCTAGGAACCCTCCAAACAGAATCGGACACATCTTGACACTCTGGTTTGCTACCACAGAATCACCGAACGGAAAATGGACGCAGAGTGAAAGTGCACCGTGTGCCTCTGAGAATTCTCTAGAAGGGGGTGAATAGAGATTTAAATATTTTTACCATAACTATACATACAATAAAAATACTAAGGTATTATGCACTAAACAAAACCCACACAGAATAAATAAGTTTTGTAAATATAAAGCAGAAAAATAGCAAGTTATAAATGGGACAGCACAAAAAATGCACAACACAGAAGACACAAGATTTTTATAGAGGTTCCCCAAAATGTGGGTAGTCCTCTCTTCTGCCTCCCTGGTAGGATTGCACAACATGTGCCTGAGTCTTTTGATAAGGAGACTCTTAGAACCAAAGATATTTTTATAAGGAGATCTTGAACCACTGAAACCTTTGGAAGAGGGATTCTTAAAACTCTGTACAAGTGAAGGAAATAAGAAGAAGAAAGTGAGAAGGAGAATGAGAGAATTCTGTTCTCAGAATTCTTAAGGAGCTTTATTGATGCTTTTGTCTTTCTTTCACTGGATCTGATTTGATGAACCCTTGCTTATGATAGTGATGATTTGCAAAGGTTGTTTTGCTTGATCCTTTTTCTCTTAGCACTAGTTGTTCTGCTGATGTATGATAATGAAGAAGAAGCAACAAATTATGTTCCTGTGCAGAGAGTACTCTTCTGTAAATCTTTCTTTTAGGGTTTGAGGAGTAAGAAGATGAAGGCCCTAATCGACAGATAGAATAATGTAATACATGTTCCCCTTCTTCCCTTCTTCTCTTTTGCATATTTATTATGTATGATTATATTTTCAAAAACCTTTCTCCTTTTGGCTTGTCCTGAAAAGGAATTCACCTAATTTCCTTTCTTCTTTTGTTCTCGACCCGTCAATCCATTTTGAATAGCTTCCAAAAATGATTTGATGTGTACTGAAATGCTTCATTCTATTCTTGGCAACAAACGATCCGTTGGAGAACCATCTCTAGCCTGGCGGTCCTTCTAAAAAGGTCCCAAAAGGACAGCTAGAAAAGCTTCCTTTTTCTGACTGTATTCGACGTTGCGTCAACTTCATCAATCTTCATGTCGACGCACCTCTGAGTTCTTATCGACGTGGCTTCAAATTTCTTCTTAGCTTTAAATGAACTCAGATGTCGACGTTACGTCAATACCTTATCGACGTACCCATCGAGTTGAAGCATTGTACTTGATCTCTTAACTTCTACGTCGAATTGTAGTCGACATTGCATCGACTTGTTAGATGGCTTCGCCAAGTTCTATCTTCTGCGTTGATTCACTTTAGACGTTCCGTCGACTTGACTTATACTTTGATAGGCTGAATGATCTATTTCGACATCAACTCAGAGTTGCATCGATATCAAGTCGAAGTTGCGTCGACTTGTATTCGACGCAAGTCTTAACTTAACTCAATTTAAGCTTGTCTTGACTTGGTCTTGACACTCTAAGTTGAGTGTGACATCCTAAGACATCTAATGACCAGATTACCCTTACTATACAATGTGGGTAATAAACCTAAGATGTAAAATCACTTATAGTTAATTTGTGAAGTTAAATCAAAAGAGGTTTTTCCAACAATCTCCCCTATTTATCTTAACAAGTTTTACAGTTTGTTTTAAAGTGATTTTACACAAACTGTTAAATAAATACAAATACAAGCAAGACATTTATAGACACTATGATATGATAGAACAAAATCACATGCCATTTCATTCATTGTCAAGTAAATATATTGTTCACCATATCTATTTGACAAAAAACCTGAGTTTCAATGCTCCTTATCAGGAGTTTTCCTTTTCCTTGAAAATACTTTTGGTATTACCTTCCTTATAGCAAATGCAAGAGGTTCTTCATCTTCTTCACGATTCCTATCAACCTTTGTACTGATTTCATCATCTTTGTGAAGCTCCCCCTGATATTGAGCATTCTCCTCAGTATTTAGGGCATCCTCCTTAGCCATTATTGTCACTTCATTCATTATCAGTTCATCTTCTAGGAGCTCCCCCTGAGTTGATGGAAGCTCCCCCTGATTTACTGCAGGCAACTCCCCCTGATTTTCTGCAGGCAATTCTCCAGCTGCTTCCTGAGATATTGTAGGAAGCTCCCCCTGATTATTTGCATCTGGATACTTTGTCCTTACTGATTGAAATACAGTGAGTTTGTTAGGATTTTCCGCATCCTTATCATTCACCTAGTCATTCTTTTCTGGAACTGACCTTTCCTCCTCCTGAATTTTCTCCCCCTTCTTAACCTTGCTGAGAAGAGAGGTTAAGAAATCTTTAGTGACCATGGAGGAGGACACAAATTCCTTGAGATCCATGAGGGATCCCCTTGAATCAACTATCTCAGTTTCTATTTGAGAGTACTTTTATTAAACCTTCTGGCTTGAGTGGCCATTAGATCAGCAAAGGTGCTGGAAGCCAGCCCTACTGCCTTAGCAATTGCTTGCTCAAGATCAATTGGAGGTGTAGACTGAGAGGTAGAGGTAGGTGGAGGTGGAGGTGTGAGATTCTCATTCAGATCAGGAGGATCTTGGTAGGTAGGGGAAAGAGATTGGTAGGTTTTGGGAGAGAAATGAACTGGTGGTGGTGGAGGAGCAGGCTGATTGTCTGTAAGTAGGGCGGATGGTTGTTGTTGTGGTTGGAGAGAAAACTATGGTATTTTCTCTAGAACTATAGTGGATGGGGTGGACTAGATATTCTGAGCAGGAAAATCTTCTGGAATGGTATCTTGTTTTGTTGTTGTAGGATCCTGTGCTGGATGTCTTCCCTTGGAAGATTTGGGACTGTCTCCTATGGAGTTGGAGAAGGAGGAGGAGACGGTGCAGCTTGACCAGGCTTTAGGATCTGCCTGGTCCACTAGAAAAAGATCCTTATGTTGATCCTTTTCCCAGGAGGAATTGGCACTCCTTTTGATTTGCACACTGCAAGGTAGTGGTGGAGAAGTACTTGACTCATAACTCTCATATATGCATTTTCCTTATGAGAGTACTTGTGCCCAATCATTTTCAGGAGGCATCTCCCCCCAATTTATCTTCTTCTTGAGAATTAGAGCCCTCATTATCTGAAGTTGTTGCTTGGGAATAACATCATGTGCTGAAATCTTGCATAACAACACCTTCCCCACAATATCTGCCAAGAACCTGTATTCTTCTCCAAGGTCAATTTTCTTTATATTGATGGCTTTATCTTTCTTGAACTTCATAATCTCCAGTGCCTTCTTTATCTCATCCCCTGACAATTCATCTGAGTCACTCCCAGTTGGAAGATCATACGTCTGGTTTAGTAATTCCTCTGTTATGCTGATATCTAGTTCAGACACTTTTCCCTTGAGGGATCCATCCTCTCCTATTTGAACATCCTCTTTAAACTCAGTCAGTTCGATATCCAGGATCTTGCATCTTGTGGATATCAGTTTGGTTAAACCAGCATTTTGAAATATGCTAAGAATGGCTTTGAAGTTTTCGACCGATGCACTGAAAGAATCGACATTCACATCAAAACCAGAATTCACTTTTGGTGGAGCCATCGATTTGTTGTACCTA
Organism: Dactylorhiza incarnata; assembly: GCA_033032865.1. Taxonomy (NCBI): domain Eukaryota; kingdom Viridiplantae; phylum Streptophyta; class Magnoliopsida; order Asparagales; family Orchidaceae; genus Dactylorhiza; species Dactylorhiza incarnata. Next base: position 2,927,454 of record JAWHQI010000299.1, read on the forward strand.
TAAACATATGAGAAAATGAGAGAGAGAGAGAGAGAGAGAAACATGAGAGAACTGGAGAAGGGGAGAGCACGAGATCAAAGAGAAGAGAATTCAAAAGCATAAATAATTTGACGCCGATCTTTCTTAAAAGAAGATGATTCGTCGCTACTTAGGGTTTTATTCGAAGCACCATTGAAAAGATTAATAGACAGCGCGCCAAAATGTGTCGAAGTAGCATTTAGAGGTAAAGCTGTGTGCATTGTCATGTCAACGTTGCGTCGATTAAAACTCGACGCACCTTCAAATTTGACGAGCGATTATTCATTTGACATAGCCGTCGATATGAAGTCAACATTGCGTCGAATGCTATTCGAATTGCCTGATTTAAAAGACTCTCGAAGCTAGCGGCGAATAGAATTAGACGGTGCGTTGAATTCTATTCGATGCAACTCTGAATTAACATTGGCATATTACTTTCGGAGCAGGCATCGAGTAGAATTAGATGGTACGTCGAATTCTATTCAACGCAACTCTAAATGAATTATTCTATTTTCTTTGAAGGTTCTTTCTGTTTTTCCCAGCAATGATTTTTATTAAAGATAGTATTTATACTATTGTTTCCATGACCTAAAGAAGATGATATGAAGATTCGAAGTAGAAAACACTCCCCTGTTGGATCTGAGTCTTTACTATACCATAGTTCTTCCTTCTCCTTCCATTATCTCCTAGGAGGGATCCTACTTATTCCTGCACAAATAGCTTAAACATTAGAAGGAACCCAAGTTACCTTGGGCCCTTTGCTTTTACCATTATAAAGTTCCATGAAAGAGTAGAAGGGTCTTTCATGGTATCCTTTTGGATGATAAGGAATGGGCCTACCAAACCTATGTTTATTATTTTGGAACTTGAAGTGTGTATAGAATGTATCTAATTATAAAAGATCAGCAAGTGTTTTATTTTTCTAGTTTTGGCTTTAGCCTTTTGGTTATTGTTGGTTACTTTCTCTGAATTAGTTTTTCCTAGAGATTTGTTTTCTTTGTTTGGATTCATGTTATTAACTGTAGTTGTTTTATCTAGATGATTAATATTCTGATCCTTAGGTTTTGCCCTATCTTCACTAGATTGATAGTCACTAGGTCTAATGAATCTAACTGGATTTTTCCAGGAAGGTTTCCTAGGGACTTCTATGCTAGTGCATGGGTCTGCTCCTAGACTTAGGTGCATAAATCTCATTGAGAGATTTTGTGTAATATTTTTAAGCTTTTGAGTCCTCCCATTAAGAGAGTCCTCAAAGGCCTTCGCCTTTGTTAGCTCTTCTTTTAGTTTTATGTTTTCTTCTCTTATTTCAGCTAGCTCTGATTCCTTATTATGAATCTCTTTTATTAAGTATTGATTTCTAAAATATAGGTCATCATCCTTTAGATTTTCTAGTTCTAACCTAGTTGTTTCTATTTCTTGTTGTATCATAATATGATTATTGCAGAATTCTTTAAAACAAGTTTTAAAATCATCAGAGTTGAAATCAAAATCATCAAACAGAGATACCTGTTCTTATTCATCATCATCTGACGACATCCCCAATGCCATCATGCAAGCTTCTTCTGCTTCTGCTTCTTCATCACTTTCAGATGAAGAGGAGCTTAACTCTGCTTCAGAGTCACTCTAGGTTTTAGCAATGAACCCCTTGCCCCTCTTCTTATCTTTCTTCCTGAACGACTTCTTCATTTGTTTCTTTTTGTTGTTGCTCCTGTCCCTTTGCTCTTTTGGGCAGTCAGGAGAAGGTGCCCTAGTTTATTACAGGAGAAACAAATCACTTCTTTCTTTAGAGTCTTATCAAACTTAGGCTTTGAGCTCCACTCTTTTCTTCTCGAGTCTTCAGCCTTGACCCATTTTCTGAATCTCCTTGCCAGGAGAAGGAACATTTCATCTTCAGGAGTGGAGGGCTCTCCATCAGTAGCTTTTAGAGCAAGGCTCCTTTGGATGGGAGTTGGAGTTGTCTCCTTTGCCACTGTTTTAGCTCTATTTTTTAGTAGCATCTAATATGACTTGACCTTTCCTAGCAAAGCCACAGTAGAGATTTCTCTATGGCATCTGGACTTTCTGATGACCCAGATCCTTGAATCCCATGAGGTAGGAAAGCATATTAGGATCTTATCATTGATCTCTGTCAAGGAAATTTCCTTGTCCAGACTTCTTAGCTCATTAATAATGATGTTGAATCTGTCATACATTTCAGCAACATTTTCATCAGCTTTCTTTTGAAAGTTCTCATATTGGTATATGAGAAGGGACTTCCTATCCTTTCTTTCATCAGAACTTCCTTCTACCATTCTGGAAAGAGATTCACAGATCTCTTTGGATGATTGGCAGTCAGCTACCTTCTGGAAAATGTCATCTGACATGGTTGAAACCAGAATATTCATAGCTTTGGCATCACATGCCTTCTGCTTTTCCTCTGTCCACTCAGCCCTGGGTACAGGTTCTTATGTCGAAGCTCCACTAGCATCTTCCTTCTATGGGGCTGGAGGACCTGAAATGATAACATCAAAGATGTCCTCATTAATAGAGTTCATATACAATTTTATTTTGGCCATCCAGAGTGTAAACTTGTTCAGATTACACACTGGAGGTCTTGTTGATGCATAATCGTTAGAAGTCATTTTCTTTAAAAATAGTTTTAATTAATTTTAAAATGAATAAATGAGAGTAGGAGATCTTTTGATCAAGGTGTTAACCTTTTAATGATCAACCTTCTCTGATACCAATTGAAAGTGCACATTGTGCCTCTGAGAATTCTCTAGAGGGGGGGGGGGGGGGGGGGTGAATAGAGATTTAAATATTTTTACCCTAACTATGCATACAATAAAAATACTAAGGTATTATGCACTGAACAAAACCCACACAGAATAAATAAGTGCTGTAAATATAAAGCAGAAAAACAGCAAGTTATAAATGGTACAGCACAAAAAATGCACAACACAGAAGACACAAGATTTTTATAGAGGTTCCCCAAAATGTAGGTAGTCCTCTCTTCTACCTCCCTGGTAGGATTGCACAACTTGTGTCAGAGTCTTTTGATAAGGAGACTCTTAGAACCAAAGATCTTTTGATAAGAAGATCTTGAACCACTCAGATCTTTTGATAAGGAGATCTTGAACCACTGAATCCTTTGGAAGAGGTATTCTTAAAACTTTGTACAAGTGAAGAAAATTTAAAGAAGAAAGTGAGAAGGAGAAGGAGAGAATTCTGTTCTCAAAATTCTTCAAAAGCTTTGTTGATGCTTCTGGATTTCTTTCACTGGATCTGATTTGATGAACCCTTGCTTATGATAGTGATGATTTGCAAGGGTTGTTTTACTTGATCTTTTTTCTCTCAGCACTAGTTGTTGTTCTGCTGCTGTATGATAGTGAAGAGGAAGCAACGGAATATGTTCTTGTGCAGAGAGTGTACTTCTGTAAATCTATCTTTTAGGGTTTGAGGAGGAAGAAGATGAAGGCCCTAATCGACAGACAGAATAATGTAATAACTATTCCACATTTTTCCTTCTTCTCTTTTCGCATACTTATTGTGTATGATTGTATTTTCAAAAACCTTTCTCCTTTTGGCTTGTCCTGAAAAGGAATCCACCTAATTTCCTTTCTTCTTTTGTTCTCGACCCGTCAATCCATTTTGAATAACTTAGAATAATGATTTGATGTGTCCTGGAATGCTTCATTCTATTCTTGGCAACAAACAAGCCGTTGGAGAACTATCTCTAGCATGGTGGTCCTTTTGAAAAGGTACAAAAGGACAGCTGGAAAAGCTTCCTTTTTCTGACTGTATTCGACGTTGCGCTGACTTCATCAATCTTCATGTCGACGCACCTTTGAGTTCTAATTGACGTGGCTTCGAATTTCTTCTTAGCTTTGGATGAACTCAGATGTCGTCGTTATGTCGATACCTTATCGACGTACCAGTTGAGTTGAAGCATTGGACTTGATCTCTTAACTTCTGCGTCAAATTGTAGTCAACATTCCGTCGACTTGTTAGATGGCTTCGACAAGCTCTATCTTCTGCGTTGAGTCCCTTTCGACGTTCCGTCGACTTGACTTATACTTTGACAGGCTAAATTATCTGCTTCAAAATCAACTCAGAGTTGCGTCGATATCAAGTCAAAGTTGCGTCGACTTGTATTCGACGCAAGTCTTAACTTAACTCAATTTAAGCTTGTCTTGACTTGGTCTTGACACTCTAAGTTGAGTGTGACATCCTAAGACATCTAATGACCAGATTACCCACTATACAATGTGGGTAATAAACCTAAGAAGTAAAATAACTTATAGTTAATTTGTTAAGTTAAATCAAAAGGGGTATTTTCCAACACAGAGCGGCTCGCCGACTTGATCAATGGTCCAGTGATAACGGTCAACGAACTTTTTCGCCACAAAAGAATGGGTGGCGCCAATCGATTCCTTACCTGAAACTCGCCTAAAGAACCATCACCACACAATGCTAACACAAAATTAAAAGAGTAATACATGAGAAGCCTAGTGGCGGCAGTCAACAAGGTTCTGCACCCTCGGCTGCTGCCCAGCCGCGGCAATCAACAATGTCTGAATTTGCGATTGTACTGCGACCAACTTCCTTGACAGAGCCTCATTACTCTGTCGCAGACTTTTTATCACAGCCTCACTCTACGCACCCGAAGACTCACCCTCAGATTGGGGAGTCAACCTTGTCGCAATACGCTTCAGCGACATATATACACATATGAACAAACAACCCATCAGATCCCTAGCTTAGAACCAGAACAACTCCACTTAGATCAGACCATACAAGCAAAGACCCCTGCTCTTAGTGCTACATTGCTCTGGGATTTGATAAATTATGTCTTGCTTTAAATTTGGGATGATGTACTATCATCTTTTGACTCTTGTATATATTATATGTTTGCATGAATGTTTACATTTCCATTTCAAATCATGTGTGTACGAGTGTCATCATATAAATCTTTAGCTTGACACGGGTGCTTATACAATTTTATGATGTGCATGCAGTGCTATGCATTCTAAGAAAGCCTTAATGCATGTCATGAGTGGCGTACAAATGAAATATTATGCATCCCATACTACATAATATCGCATGTAACGAAAAGAAAAATCTAATGGAACATCCATGTGATGATTGTTATACATCCCATACTACATAACAATCACATGTTGTTATGCCTATAAGAATCCATATACAAACACATATTATGCATCCCATACTACATAATATGCCCTGTATACTTCTGTCATGCTTATGAGTGTAGTGTTCAAGCTTCAGCCAAGATATACGAATGACACTTTGGTGTGTGTATGCAATGAATCAAGATTATAAGAATGAATGGTCGTTCGACTAAATCATCTAACGAACCAAACAAACAAAACCAACCTACCTATGATAAAAACTGTCACAACCCGTATTTTCCCTCATACATAAATATATAAATATATGATCAGAGTCGGAGAAAACACACGATGTGATGCCACGCCCGGTAAGGGATAACTACAGATGCTCGGGCCTCTTTAATGCACAGATTATCTTTCCAAGAAGACATATTTAAAGTTGAAGTAAGTTTATCGTTGAAACTGTGTCCTTCGGCCCAGTGGATTAACTAGTTCACTTGTAATAGTATATAAATACGCAGCGGAAAATACTTTCACTTTATTCTGAGCGAGCACGACAACCAAGAAAAGAATATGCAATTTCTTGAGTTTAGTATACATAAAAGGTTTTTGTATACACAGTTTAAAGTAGATGATACTCATATAAAACCATGCTATGAAATTGAAATGCAATTTTCTTGATACTTAAAATACCTATCATGCAACCTAACATAAAGCATTCCCAGAGAGAAAATACTCATAGCAAGATGTACCAGTAGAGCAGTAAAATTAACTGTATACAACTAGAAACTACTATAGGCGACAACAAGCTGACACGAACCCATAGAGAAACACGAAAGTGTCTACAAATAAACAAAAGGACTCCTCGTCGAGTAGAGAAAAGGAACCACCTTCAAGAGCCTCGGAGAGGCCACCTGACCACCAGCTCAGTTACACACCTAAACCCGAGGCATTCAAAAGAAAGGAATGCATCATCCCAAAAAGGGGAGCAAGAAAGCTGCATAAAAAACTAGGTAGGATTTCCAGATAGCAAGAAAAATAGGAGTAATATATATTAATAGAGTCATATCAATAAACGAGAACAAAGGGGAACTAGCACCAAGCGAGCCTAACCAACCAAATGTCCGTCCACGCGGATCAGAGGTGATGGTCAAACTCATCAAAGCCAACCACTTGTCCATGAATACGGCTCAGAGGTGATGGTCAAACTAATCATGGCCAACCACTTGTCCATCAGTGCGGCTCAGAGGTGATGGTCAAACTGATCAAGGACAACCACTTGTCGGTCAGTTCGGCTCAGAGGTGATGGTCAAACTAATCAACTGCACAACAATATTTAACATTACCAACTTACCATATCGCAACAAGAACTCACCCTCAAGAATTCACTCGACGAATTTAACCAAGCGTCACGAGTTCACTCGACGAATTTAACTTAGCATCTCGAGTTTACTCGACGAATTAGACTTAACCTTTCGAGTTCACTCGACGAATTTAACATAACCACTTGAGATGACTCGATGAATTTAACTCAATCACTCGTGATGACTCGACAAATTTAACTTAACCACTCGAGATGACTCGACGAATTTGACTTTACCACTCGAGTTGAGTCGATGAATTTAACTTAACCACTCGAGACGACTCGACGAATTTAACTTAACCACTCTAGATGACTCGACTAATTTAACCTAACCACTCGAGATGACTCGACGAATTTAACTTAACCACTCGAGATGACTCGACGAATTTAACATAACCACTCGAGATGACTCGACGAATTTAACCTAACCACTCCAGTTGACTCAACAAATTTAACATAACCAATTGATATGACTCGATGAATTTAACTTTACCACTCGAGATGACTCGACGAATTTAACTTAACCACTCAAGATGACTCGACGAATTTAACTTAACCACTCGAGATGACTCGACGAATTTAACTTAACCACTCGAGATGACTCGACGAATTTAACGTAACCACTCGAGATGACTCGACGTATTTAACTTAACCATGCGAGATGACTCGACGAATTTAACTTAACCACTCGAGATGACTCGACGAATTTACTTAGCACCCAAAAATTTCTACACAGCTAACCTAAACACTTTGAAAACCAAAAATTCACTAAATACCTGATTTTTTCCTTAAATTAGATAATCAAACCAGTGTTGGTCAAATAAAAATAAGAAAAAGAAGAAGAAGAAGAGGAAGAAGAAGAAGAAGAGGAAGAAGAAGAAGAAGAAGAAGACTTCTTGCCTTAACTGGATGCCAACGCCGCAAAGCCTCCTTCACCGATGAAGAACTCGATGAGAGCTCTCTCAAACAACGTTCCGGCGAGAGATCCGACCAACTCCACCACCGGAAAAATCACCTCTGATGAAACCCTAACCTCCGACCTCCTCTCTCCCTCGACTGGACTCGCGAAACGAGAACTGGGAGAATTCTTTCATAGGAAGAATTGAGACCCCTTATTAAAGATAATGGTGGTGGATTCCATCTGGACTCCACTTACATTCTCTTTGCAAAAAGATTTTCATAAGAAATTTATATATGAATAATCTGTACAAAATGATATATAATGAATTCTTTATAAAGAAATTATATATATATATATTATTTTATATTGAAATTTACAAGGAAATTACTGTAAGAAATTCTTTTATAGGCTAAGTAAACCATTTTATACCAAAATAAATAAAGATTTTATCCAACACGACCTCGTGAATGCTCGAGACGAACACCGATGATGCACCTAAGATGGTAATGCCCACGTTACGACTGAATTAATGATTTAAATAAAAATCAAAATTTCTGGGGCGTTATAAATTATCTACAAATTCTCTGAAATTTTACACAAAGAAGGTCTATATACATAAACTCTATTCCAAAGAATTGTTTTTCAAAAACCTAAGAAAATAGTGTTCTGTTTGGGAGTTAAGAAGTTAACGCCAAGCGATAGCTCCTTTGGCCAAATTTTCATTCTATTTTTTCTAAAAAAATCTGGTATTTTTCTCATGCATTTTCTCTGTTTATTTTCTCAAATTTGAATTGTTTCTTATTTGTCTTATTTCATAAATACAAAAAAAATTAATTAATCCAAAAATGTTGAAAAATATTTTTTTGTCATTTGTTTGTATTCAATATTTACAAAAATATGTTTTGATTATAAAAACTTCACTTAAGCAAAATATCTTAGTATTTTCATTACAAATGGTCAAAATTGATAAGGCATACACTTAAGGATTTTCTTCAATGTTTAATTTTCATTTCAAGTTTCCTAAATGATGTTTTATCTTGTCATGCCTCGACTTTAATCATATTATGTGCAATGAAATGGTCTATAAAAAATTGTGCAAGATTGCCCAGCATGCCTCTAAGTATGAGTAATGTTTTATGTTAATCAATGATTCATTCACTCACTATTTTGGTAATCTACATGTGCTCATAATCTTAGTCTTACATGATTGTGTAGTGTTTAACTTATTAAGTTGTGTCTAAAATTACCTACGCTTTCTTTCAAACAATAAATTTCTTGCACATATAGATGTGTTATTTCAATATTGTCAGTGTTTGCAAAAACAAGTTAATTCGGAGACCTTTGTCCCAAAATTAAAACAAAATAAAATAAAATGACAAAGATAACTCCACCAAGCACTACTCACCCTCCTGATAAGTCTTAATGAGCATTGTGAGGTTGAGTACCTTGGAAAGAATTGTAAAGTGTCTTGTACAAACGCATTTTCTTTATCACTTCTACTTTGTACACCAGATCACTCGAAATAAAAATTTATAAAAAAATAAATTTGCTTATGTGATCCCCCAAGCAATACTTCGCTCCCTAATAAGTCTTAATGAGCATTGTGTTGGCGAAGCACCTTGGTAGTTGTACTATTTTATTGTGCTTTGAAATTTATTCTAGAATTGATGTGTGAAAGTAATTATAAGATTACAATCTTAATATTGTTTTACTATTTCATGTGTTTTGATTATTTCACTTGTATACTCTTATCAAAACACTTTTATGCACACATTATTATTTTTCATAAAGCTTCAACTCATGAGAATTGGATCCTAATGCATATTTATATGATTCTCTAAAAACTTAAGTAAAAACACTAGATTGCAAGGCATGATTTCTACAATGTTTTCTTTACTTGAAATACGAATTAGTTACATTGTAGATTTTATCTTTTTGAATATGTCAAATCATGCTTGCCTATTAGTTATGGAAAATTTTCAAAGTTATTGCTCAAATGTGAAGAGTCTAGACATATTGTTGGAAGAGTCATACAAAAAATATTCTTTACAAATATATTAATCTTAGTAACTTTGTTTTTGCTTTTCCGAATTATTTAATCATGTACTTTTATCATGCTTATTTTCCTTGGTCTCTTATTCACTTGTATCTTTCAAAATCTTTTGTTCATTATTTTCTAACAAGTGGAAGAATGACTTGTTTAAGTACATGGGATTTAATTACTCACGCTAATCATATTGTTTTTCCACTGTGCTACTCTCTCTTTAGCTCGATCATGACCTAATTTATGCTAACAAGTGCTACTATACTTTGATACAAACGATATTGTAACCTTAGCTTTCAATTGCTAAAACATCTATTTTCTACTAAAACAAAACTCTTACTCATTTATTATGCTTCAAACTCTAATAAAGATGTTTATTTATCTTGAAACATATTTTCCATTATCCTTACTACTTGTCCGCTTGATCATGAATACTTTCTTCCCAACAAGTGGTATTAGTTACTTTACTAATTCTTACTCTACACTTCCTATCAAAAGGGGGAGCTTGTTGGAACATGCTTTCCACATCTCTTGGTTGGAGAATAACAAATCTCATTGTATTTGATCATACTTGCCATGTCATTATAGTGTGCAGAAACTTCAGCTCTAAAGCCCCAACAACTAAGAAAAAAGAAAGATGATGACCCGCTATCATATCGGTGTACTGTTGCTAACGCGATGCGTTACCTCTAACGCTGACAGTAGTGTCTGCTTACTTGAAACATCGTCGAGATGAAAATATCATCAAGAGAGAGCAATATCATCGAGATGGATATAGGAAGTACTAACGCAGAGCGTTAACGTTAACGCTGGTGATACCATCGACATATTTGTAAACATCATCAAGAAGGAAACAACGTCGAGAAAGGATTTTTGACGGGACTCAGATATGGCATGTTCTACCGCGGGGCGTTAAGGATAACGCCCGGTGATAACTTATGGAAGTTCCGCGATCATGATGCTTATTGATGAGCAAAAAATGAAGGAGATCTGACGACTAGGAAAGATATAACGCTAATGCGCTTGGAGGGGATGCCAAATTTGAAGCCAGAATGTTGCAAAAGATGAATCAATTCGCATGTCACCCTGTTGCCTAAAGAGGCTACCGCCCGGTGGTAGCACTACCGTTGGCGCTAGGATCTAAGTCTATCTAAAGAACGGTCTGCCTCCGTTTTAAATTGCTGATTTTGATGACGCATCTAAGCCACAACTCCTATATTTGTGAGAGACTGATCTTTGCAGCCAAGAGAACTCTGTCAACGTTTATGAACGCTAAGGACTTGAAGAAAGATCAATCACGCCGACTTCATCTTCAAGTTCAACCTTTGAGGGAGTTTCTTTGATGTTTTAGTTTTTTGTTATTTGTAACTCTTTTTATCATCACTAGAGAATTCGTCACGTGGTTGGTGACTAGGGTCTTGCGAGGACTAGGGGAAATTCGTCACACGGCGAATAGTCTTGGGATTAGATCTAGGGGATTCTCGAGGCCTGTCTGGGGATAGAGAGGCTAGAGCGGCTTGAGGTCATATTTAGGGATAAATCGGCTAAAGACAACAGGTTCTTAGGGAGAATAGTCAGTATAGAAAACCAAAAGGGTTTTACGCATTCGCCTCAATCCCAAGCGTCATTGGGATAAGATTTTGTAATCATTTCTAAAGCAATAATACTATCTATTTTTCTCTAATATTGTATTGCTATCTTTGATCGTTGAAATCTAAATGAAAAGGTATTCTTTATCCCTAACGCCCAGCGGTAACGCTACTGCTGGCGTTAGCAATAGAGTGCTCATCTCTCGTTCCTAGTGCAACTAGTTTTATACAAAGCTTACTGCAGTATCTTAACCGAGATATTTTTATAAATACTATGTTGGGTAGCGTTCCTTCACTTGACCCGTAGCGCCCTTTCCTACTTACTTAAAGAAAAAGTAGCACCCTTCCCATCATTCCAGGATTTTGGGACTGTTGGTTGCGCTTGATCCAATAAGTGGTATCAGAGGAGGTTGCGGGTTCGAGATGGGGGGGGGGGGGGGCGCTGATTAAATCCCAAAATTTCTCTACCTGTGTGGGTCCCGGTGGGCCAGGCGGACGCGGCCTTATGAAAAACTGCCTCTGAGCCATGTGGTGTGCCACCTCTGAGCCATGTGGTGTGCCACCTCTGAGCCATGTGGTGTGCCACATCTGAGCCATGTGGAGCACCTCTGAGCTTGCGGGTTGTGCTGGATGCTAGGGGCATTATTGGGCCCAACGTTCCTTCACTTGACCCGTTGCGCCTTTCCTACTTTCTTATAAGAAAAATTAGCGCCCTTCCCATCAGTTCAGGCTTTTGGGACAGTTGGTTGCGCTTGATCCTACATATTATCAACTTGCATGAATAAACTCAATTAAGTTATAAAATCCTTATTCAACCCCCCCCCCCAAGGGCGCATACCGATCCAACACAGAGTTCTCCTTCGGTGCTCCAAGATCTCCTTAGGTCTTTGAAGATCACCTTGAAGATTTTCTTCCGAACTCGAAGATCTCCTTCGGTCCTTGAAGATAGCTCGAAGATCTCCTTCGGGCTATGAAGATCTCCTTCAGAACTCCAAGATTTCCTTCGGCCCTTGAAGACAGCTTGAAGATCTCATTTGGCCCTTGAAGATCGCTTCGAAGAATCCCCTCCCCTTCGAAGATTCCCTTCGAAGGTGACTCGAAGATCTCACACGACTACCAGATCCGATCCCAGAACTCCAGTTATGGTGTTCGACACCTCAATAGCTTTAGAGTGTGCTTCTCTATATTGTACCCCTGGTAACTTCAACATTCTTTGAAATCTCATTGTAACGAATGGTAGCATGTCACCCTCGAGAAACTGCTACTTGTAATTGTAACACCCCAGTTTTTGCTAAGTGCGGAAGCTGGATTGCCCAAGGAGTAGGTCAAGGCATTCGTAGCTGGGAGCTACCACTAGTGCATGCGTTAGCTGTCCCGTCGAGTAAGGCTCTTATTTCGATGGCGTTCGTCAAGTTGAATTCATCGAGGCGGATTCGTCGAAGGGAATTCGTCGAAGAGCTAGCACAGGCGGTAGCGTTTCGTCGGGTAATGAAGTTCTGTTGGGACGCTGAGTTGTTCCTCGTCGAGGGGTTTTTCATCGAGTGGCTAGCACGGGCGGTAGCGCTAGCGCCGACGCTAACCCATGGAACTAGATCCGTAAGTGGCGATTTTCTGGGCGTCCAATCTTCTTAAACTCTGATCCAATGGCTCAGATAAGTTCTTCCTAAAGTCCTAAATAGGCAGAGGAGTGTTGGATCTTGAGGCGCCCTTAGAGGGGGGGGGGGGGTGAATAAGGGCCTTTTAGAAAATATGGTTTTTACTTAAGAATTTTAAAACAACTTTTACTTTTCTAAAAGTTACTTATAAAAATTTCAAACTAATGTAATTTTTAGAATAAATTCAAACACAAATTTCTAAGTTAAAGATTAAACAACAATATTTGCAATTAAAGAAAAAAGTCATAACTTTATAATTATGAAAATCACATACAAATAATATGATCTTAACAATGCTTAAGATCAAGGCACAAATATGATAATAACCCTTTTACAATTTGTGTTTACCAATCCTTCTCCCAAGGATCGGAAGGCTATCACTTGTCTCTCTCTAGACCAAGCCCAAGCCTATCCTCTAGATCTTCCCAAGATCTAGACATAGCACACAAGGCCACGATTTCCCACTAAGCCACGCAAGGACTTGGACGCTCCAAACAAGGAAGCGATTTTCCCCTAAGCCACGCAAGGACTTAGACATCACGCACAAGGAGATGATTTCCCTACCAATACAAAATGAAATGTATATAAATGAAAATACAATATGAAAAGAACAACTCCCTAGAAATTCAGATCTCTGAAAGGAAGGTTGAAGCCTCGAGATGATTGTTGATGAAGAAGCGCGCCCGATCTCGTCTTCAATCTCAAACCTTCTAAGCACAAATGGGAGTTGATGAGGTTCTGGAGCTCTCTGGTTCGTATGCACTCAGGAATGGACTTGAAATTATCAATGCTTGGAATGCACGAACAAAAGGAGCCAATATATAGAAATTCGTTGTCGCCTGGGCGACATCGGCTGTCGGAATTTTCGACAGCGCTAAACTGCCGCTCATAGTGCTGTCGTGCGGGCAGTTGCTGTAACCTCCGAGCTGTCGCCTGGGCGACATCGATGTCGGATTTCCGGCAGCGCAAAACTGCCGCTCGTCGTGTTGCTGTGGGGGAGGTTGTTGTAACTTCTCTGCTGTCGCCTGGGCGACATCAGCTGTCGGAAAATTCTGACAGTGAAAATTTCATACACTCAAATTGAGCTCCAGCAGAATTGTGAACATCTCATACCTGTTACATGCACACCATTAATAAAAATAGAATTAAATACAAACGGGACTTTGTTATTATCAAACCGGAAGAGTGCGAAATGCATGCTCCAACAATCTCCCCCTTTTGATAATAACAAATCCGTATAAAAAGAAATCATGTCTATTTAGGTTGTTGATTTTAACATATGGTGTGTGCGCAAAAATAACATGATATATTCCTCTTAAGAGTAATCTCCCCCTAGATGAAAGCTCCCCCTAAATGAATGCTCCCCCTAAATGTTATAGTAAATTGAAATGATGTATTGTTTAGGTTGATTATTTAGGTGTAATAGTTCTTTGATTTCTTGAATATACTTATAATTCTCCCCCTTTTGGTATTAGCAAAAGGTAATGAATGAGTAGATCTTAAGGGAAGAGAGAGGATGGAGAAAATAAGAGTAAGCGGAAGCACTTGTTGGGAAAATGATTGAAGTTCTTGAAGTAATAGTAATATGTCATAGTATTGAATAAACTCATGAATAGACGGTATAGCCATATGAAGTAATAAAATAAAATAGCTTAAACATGATTAAGGTCATTTTAAAGTATCATAGAAAGACACAATTGTGTATAGAAATTTGGAATATTTTCGGTCCAATTCTCATGAGATGAATGTTTATATAACATAATGATGTGTACAAGTGATACTTAGATCAAACATATGAAGTTATTTAATGTACATGATCATTGGAATAGAGAACATAATATAAGCATATAAAGACAACTTTGACCTTGAAGAGATAGCATAAGAAGAATAGAATACCATTTTTTGCACAAGACACACTACAATTCTTTCCAAGGTGCTTAACCTCACAATGCTTATTAAGACTTATCAGGAGGGTAAATAGTGCTTGGTGGAGTATCCTTGTCTTTAATTTAAATTTTTTTGATCACATATTTAGTGATATCTTAATATTGAGATATTGATAATTTTTTAATTGACCAAGGATCTCCGAATTCACTTGAATCGCAAAAGATGGTGTATATTTTGTTGTGCTAACAAATCAAGGTTGAAAGTAGTATTTATGAAGTGCTATTGTATTATGTTAAAGCAAATATGATTCATGTATATATTAAATAGAAATACATATGTATGGATCAAAAGAAGTGAACGTGATAGTTCATTATTATATATATAAACAATTTCTCATACTTAGGGGCATGCAAAAACAATTTCCAATAGTCTAAACAACTAAGTAGGAGTGTCAATACGATGATAGATTGGAAATGAAATCATATAATCATGTAATAGCCATTTTTTTAAAAAATAAAAAAACACATGGTTTGGCATCAATTCATGAGTTGTAGCATTAATAAAGACATATAACTATTGGAAAACAACAAAGGGACCAAAAACTGAAGATTAAGCAAATCGGGAGCTATCGGAAATTTCCGACAGTCACTGTCGCCTGGGCGACAGCTAAAAATATAAATACGGCTTAAAACCGAGTCAAACCCTATTGTGCATCATTTTCTGGACTGAAGGGCGAGAGGAAGCTGTCGGAGTTCGGCGACAACCCTAGATTTAAGGTAAGGGGTTTTTTGATTTTGAAGTTTTTGACTCAAAACGTTTAGAGATTTGTGATTTTGTAAAGGAGAGAAGATGAAAAATGTGTTTTTCATTTTACCTTTGATGAATGGTGTAGATCTTTGAAGTTTTGTGTAGAAAAGGTGTAGATCTAGTGTAAATCAAGTGGATCTTTGTGGATCTTGGTGGATCTTGTTTGGATTTTGTGATTTTTGGGGTTTAAATTTTGTATTTTTACATTGTGTAATTTGAAAAACTGAAGCTTGTCCTTTTGAAGAAGGTTGAAGAAGATGAATAGTAATGGATATGTGAGAAGATGTGGTTTATTCTAGAAAGTTTTTTTTAGTTAACTTGATTTTGAAATATAGCTTGATTTTGAGTAGATCTGGAAGTTTAGTTGAATTTTTTTTAAAAAAAGTTCACTGGAGTACTGTCGGAATTTTCCAACAGTCAATGTCGCCTGGGCGACATCGTTCCAGTGCACAGAACTTGTTTAATTCATTTTTGTTATGTTATGTTTGCAGAATGGCTTCTAGTTCTAAGGCACGAAGGAGTATGTCTGAAGATGCGCATAGTTCGTATCAAGTTTACCCTGGGATTGAGAAAGCAATAATTGGGGTATCAAAATATGTAGAATTTGACTCTCCGAAGCACGATCATATCTATGATCGTCTTGCGAATGCAGGTATAATTTCAGTAATCACAGCAGATACGTTCTCATCCTTTTTTATTCGAGAATTTTATAATCATTTGGAAGACCCGAGTTACACTGAATTAGATGGGGGAGTGAGATCTAGAATCCAAGGTCAACAAGTGGAAATAACACATGTTGATCTTAGAGAGGAATTCGGTCTTCTTATGAGTGCACATATGACGGATATAGTGGAGAGCTATAGAAAGGATAGAGATTGGACTCTTGTAAACATGAGTTTACATGGAAGTCAAAAGAAGACCCTAATCACTGAAGTTTCTTCACTCACCCCGGATGCATATTTAGTCCAAGATATATTAAGGAACTCAGTTATGTTAAAAAGTGGAGATACAAGAAGTATCACAGCACATTTGACGCTGATTACATACTTTATTATGGAGGAGGAAAATTTTGATGTAGCGGACTTCATCCTTTCCCAGATTCGGTATGGTTTTAGATTAAAACATCCAAAATGGGTGAAGATTCATAATTTGCCAATGGGGGCAATAATTCAACGTATACTATATAAGAAGTATGAATGGATAGTTCAAGATTCGTACTTTGATGATTGTTTTCCTGAGATATACTATACGGGAACTATGAGAGTGAAGAAGACTCAGAAAAAGCCTCATCCTGGACTTGAGATTTGAGAGCCTACAATGCCTAGGGCAGGATCACTACGAGAGTCCATAGATGATCTTCGTGATTCATTAGAGGATCACTAGAAGGATGCAGAAGTTTATGAAATTTTTGGTGAAAGGTTTGAAGTTAAAGCCTACTCCGGAAGAAGCGGCCGAATGGCAAATTCCAGATGATGAACCGCCACGCCGATCGGTGAGGCGGACTCGACGTGGTAAGGCCATAAGACGAGGACCTCCAGAATACTGTCTAGAGAGAAGCGAGGCTGGCTATGAGGATTCTGAGTAGTTATCATCAGGGTGCTGCTTCTGACTGATGTCGGAAGTTTCCGACATCCACTGTCGCCTGGGCGACAGTGAATTTGCCCAGATTTCATTTTCTGTTATCTGAACTTGATCCTATGTTGATTTCTACTATTTTTTGTGAAACAATTTTATGTAATATTAATTATGTGTGAATTTTTCTTAAGTAATTCAAATTCTATGGTTTGATTTAAAATTTAGTCTTTCTTTTTAAAATGTATAGGTTTTGTGATATATATTTTTTAATTTTATAGGTCATAAGAAGTGATATAATCATTGTGAAATGTCTAGGATTCCCAATTCTAGCCTAAGCATGGAAAAAAGGGAATCCGGTAATGGTTTAGTGAATATATCCGCTAGTTGATTATCCGTGCCTATAAATGAAATTTTTATGTGGTTATTTTTAATATGATCTCTAATAAAATGATGTCTCACATCAATATGCTTAGACCTTGAATGATGGACCGGGTTGTATGTTAAATCAATTGCACTTTTATTATCACACCATAATTCAATAGTTTGTTGTTTAATATTAAAGTCTTCTAAAGTTTGCTTCATCCAAAGAGCTTGTGCACAACAACTACCAAGTGCGATGTATTCGGCCTCGGTGGTTGAGAGGGCAACAGAATTCTGTTTCCTACTCGACCATGAAATGAGTGAAGGGCCTAAAAAGTGACAACTGCCACTAGTGCCTTTCCTATCTAGTGAACAACCGGCATAATCAGAATCAGAGTAGCCAAAAAGAGTAAAATCATCGCTATGAGGATACCATAAACCAAGTTTAGATGTGCCAATTAAATATCTAAAAATTCTTTTTACCGCTTTTAAATGTGATTCTTTGGGATCGGCTTGAAATCTAGCACATAAACAAACTGAAAACATAATATCCGGTCTAGAAGCAGTTAAATATAAAAGTGAACCTCTCATGCCTCTATATAAAGTTTGATCAATTGATATTCCATTTTCATCTTTTCCTAATTTTAAAGATACACTCATTGGAGTATTTGCTTGTTTGAGATTTTCAAATCCAAATCGTTTTAAAACATCATGAATATATTTTGATTGGTTAATAAAAACTCCATCCTGTTTTTGAACAATTTGAAATCCTAAGAAATATTTTAATTCTCCTACCATACTCATCTCAAATTCACTTTCCATCATTTTTACAACATAAGTGCACAACTCTTCATTAGTGGCTCCAAAAATAATATCATCAACATAGATTTGTAAAACAATTAAATCATCATCTAGTTGCTTAATGAAGAGTGTACAATCAACACCACCCATTTTAAAACCATTTTGTAATAAATATATAGTCAATCTATCATACCATGCTCGTGGTGCTTGTTTTAAACCATACAAAGCTTTTAACAATCTATATACGCGATTAGGAAATTTTTCATTTACAAATCCTGGGGGTTGTTCAACATAAACTTCTTCTTTAATCAACCCATTTAAAAATGCAGTTTTAATATCCATTTGCAATAATTTAAACCTTTTATGACTAGCAAATGCAACAAAAATTCTAACTGCTTCCAATCGTGCTACGGGTGCAAATGTTTTATCAAAATCTACACCTTCAATTTGATTATATCCTTTCGCTACAAGCCTAGCTTTGAGAGTCACTATCTAATTTGTTTTTGAAAATCCATTTGACTCCTACCACAGGATGATCACTAGGTCTATCTACAAGAATCCAAACTTTATTTCTTTCAAATTGATTAAGTTCTTCATTCATAGCTAGAAACCAAGATTCATCATTTAAAGCGGTGGCAACATCTTTTTGTTCTATATTTGAGACAAAACATTAATTTGAAAAACTTTCATGTAAACTAGAACGTGTACGTACCCCACTTAATGGTTCTCCAATAACAAGTTCTTGCGGATGATCTTTTGAGAACCTTAGCTCGGTTGGAGGTAC
The DNA here is from genome assembly GCA_033032865.1 of Dactylorhiza incarnata. NCBI lineage: Eukaryota > Viridiplantae > Streptophyta > Magnoliopsida > Asparagales > Orchidaceae > Dactylorhiza > Dactylorhiza incarnata. Next base: position 2,946,349 of record JAWHQI010000299.1, read on the forward strand.
ATATCCTTGTTCTTCTTCTTCTTCACCATCTTTTTCGTCTTCTTTCTCCAGTTTTTCTTCATCATCATTATCATCATCATTTTTCCTCAGATTTTGTTCCACATCATCTTCATTTTTCTCATTACCTGCAACTTTAGTATTTTCTACACAAGAAATGTTTTCATCAAATTTTACATGAATAGATTCTTCAACTACTTTAGTACGTTTATTATAAACTCTATAGGCCTTGCTAGTTGAAGAATAACCAATGAAAATTCCTTCATCACATTTTTCATCAAATTTGCCTAAGTTATCTTTTGTATTCAAAATAAAGTATTTACAACCAAAAACTTTAAAGTAAGATATATTTGGTTTTCTTTGAAAATAAATTTCATAAGGAGTTAATTGTAATGTTGGACGAATCATGACACGATTAATAACATAGCATGCAGTACTAACGGCTTCGGCCCAAAAATATTTTGGCAATTTAAATTCACAAAGCATAGTACGTCCTAATTCTTGAAGTGTTCTATTTTTCCTCTCCACTACACCATTTTGCTGTGGTGTGCGTGGAGCAGAAAATTCGTGTTTTATCCCAAATTCATTACAGTATAAAATAAATTTTTCATTATCAAATTCTCCTCCATGATCTGATCTAATGCATTTTACTTTTAAATCAAGTTCATTTTGAATACGTGAAATTAGTTTTACAAATTCATCAAAAGCATCAGATTTTGAATTTAAAAACAATGTCCAACAAAATCTAGAATAATCATTAATAATAACAAACATATATTTTCTACCTCCTAGACTTTGTGTAGAAATTGGACCAAACAAATCCATATGTAATAAATGTAAAAGTCTAGTAGTAGAAATAACATTTTTGCTTTTAAAAGATGATTTTGTAAACTTTCCTTTTTGACATGGTGAACATAATGAAGAAAGCTTTCCATTCAAATTTGGCAAACCTTTTATAATTTTATTTTTAGAAAGCTTTACTATACGTTTGGTACTAGAATGTCCTAGTCTCCTATGCCATAATTCAAGTTCATCATTCTTTGAAATAAAACATTTAAGTGTAGAATGAGATAAATCATGAAAAGTGATTGTATAGACATTGTTTATTCTTGGTGCAGTAAGTACGATTTCGTTTGTTTTAGAATCAATAATTTTGCAAAGGTTTGAGCTAGAGTCAAATAAAACATTTAGATTTTTATCACATAGTTGACTAATAGAAATTAAATTATGTTTCAAACCTTTAACATATAAAACATTTGAAATTTTAAATTCTTCGTTACCTACTACTCCAATGCCTTTGACTTTACCCTTGCCATTATCTCCAAATGTCACTGTTCCACCTTTCTTCATCTCCAGGCTAAGGAACTTTGATTTATCGCCCGTCATGTGTTTTGAACATCCAGAGTCCAAATACCACACGTCTTCCTTGTTCCTAGCCTGCACGCACACCTAAAAAGATGATGAGAGTAAAGATCTGGTTACCCAAGTGGTCGATCCCATTGTATAGGTGGACGCCTTAGGTACCCATATTTGTTTAATATTAACTTTTCCTTTCTTCCAACATGAGCCCGAGATGTGACCAAATCGATGACATTTGGCACACACAATGAATGGTGAGGAACCATTTTTCAATGGTTTCTCTGGACTCTTGCTGGTGGAAACATCTTTATGTGTGAACTTAGAAAAATTTTCATTTTGAAAAATAGGTTTTCTGAATCTGGAGCTGTCGCTGGTTCCGACAGCAGCTGTCGGAAATTTCCGACAGCTTCCAGAGCTTCCAGAAACGTATCCTAGCCCAAATTTTGCTGTCCCTTGGCATCGGCTGGCTAAAAGCATATCCAGAGATTTTTTTCCAACACCAAATTTTCCAATTGCCATGTTCAACTCATTTACTTTGGACTTTAAAATTGAATTTTCTTTTACTATCATGCCACATCTATTTGCAACACTTTTCTTATAATTCTCTAATTGAGAATGAGAGGTTTTAACAACTTTTTCTAAATCCTTTTTCTCTTTTAGAAGTTAATCAATTTTTTGATCGGACTTAGAAATTGTGTTTTCAAGTTCTTTTATCCTTGTCGAAGAGTGATCACACTCTTGACAAATTTCCTTCTCGTTCCCAATAGATTTCAAATCATTTGATAACTTTTTATTTAATTTCAAAAGAACTTTGTTTTCAGATTTTAAAAAATCAATTTGTTTTAGGCTTTTATCCAAAAATTTGCAAGTTTTCATAAATTCAGAATATAAATCATCATAAGATGGAGGAGTTACCTCAGTGTCGCTTTGGACACTACAATCATCGTCAGATGACGCATTTTCTTTCAACATCAAGCAGACATTTGCCTCCTCTTCCTCCTTTGTTGAGGAATCACTTTCTTCACCAGACGAAGAATCATCCCAAGTCTCTGCCTTTAACACTTTTTTTTGTAGCTTTTATCGTGTCTCTTTGCTTTTTGCTCTTTCAGGTACTTTGGGCACTTGCTTCTGATATGACTAATCTTCTTGCAGTGGTAGCACTCCGGTAGCGGACGCTCCTCTTCATTCTCCATTTTTCCTTTGCCTTTTTGGTAGGCAAAATCATTCTTTTTGAAAAAAAATTTAAATGAATTTCTCCTCTCCGGATTTCTCATACACTTCTTAAAGTTCCTCACAAACAGTCCTTCCTCATCTTCCTCACATTCTTCAGATTCAGTTTCAACCTCCTTTTTAGATTTCAACGCCAATCTTTTCTTTTTGGGCTCCAAATTGTACTCTTGGCTTTGAATCTTCAACTCCACTTCATGGGTTTTTAGATTCCCAATGAGACTCTCCAATTGTAAGGTTTTAAGATCATGTGACTCAGAAATTGCAGTCACTTTAGGATTGAACTTCGGGAGAAGTGATCTTAAGATTTTCCTCACTAAATCTCCATTGGAGAAAACCTTACCCAACACCTTTGAATCGTTCACGATTTTAGAAAATCGTGTGTACATTGTATCAATTTCTTCATCCACCTCCATTTTGAATCTTTCGAATTCTGACTCCAGTTGAAATAGCTTCGAATCCTTTACCTGCGAAGTACCTTCATGAATGATTTCTAAAAGGTTCCAAATTTCATATGCAGTCTCACAAGCACAAACTCTATTAAATTCAGTGCGATCTAGTGCGCAAAATAAAGCATTCATGGCTTTTGCATCGTTTTTACATCTTAATTTATCATTGTCATCCCACTTGTCTTTGGGTTTGACCATAGTTACATCTCCTACAATAATTGCTGGGGAAGAATAACTCGTCTCGACCATATTCCAAACTTCCATGTCGAGAGCTATTAGAAAACACCGCATTCGGGTTTTCCAATAGTTTAGTCCGTGCCCGTAAAAAGTGGTGGCCTACTAATTCATTGCCCCTCAACGAACGCGTGATCGTTGTGCGCCATTACTCCCGGTGGTAAAACCGTTTTGGAGTAACCTGGCTCTGATACCACGTGTTGGATCTTGAGGCGCCCTTAGAGGGGGGGGGGGGGGGGGGGGGGTGAATAAGGGCCTTTTAGAAAATATGATTTTTACTTAAGAATTTTAAAACAACTTTTACTTTTCTAAAAGTTACTTATAAAAATTTCAAACTAATGTAATTCTTAGAATAAATTCAAACACAAATTTCTAAGTTAAAGATTAAACAACCATATTTACAATTAAAGAAAAAAGTCATAACTTTATAATTATGAAAATCACATACAAATAATATGATCTTAGCAATGCTTAAGATCAAGGCACAAATATGATAATAAACCTTTTACAATTTGTGTTTACCAATCCTTCTCCTAAGGATCGAAAGGCTATCACTAGTCTCTCTCTAGACCAAGCCCAAGCCTATCCTCTAGATCTTCCCAAGATCTAGACGTAGCACACAAGGCCACGATTTCCCACCAAGCCACGCAAGGACTTGGACGCTCCACACAAGGAAGTGATTTTCCCCTAAGCCACGCAAGGTCTTAGACGTCACGCACAAGGAGACAATTTCCCTACCAATACAAAATGAAATGTATATAAATGAAAATACAATATGAAAAGAACAACTCCTTAGAAATTCAGATCTCTGAAAGGAAGGTTGAAGCCTCGAGATGATCGTTGATGAAGAAGTGCGCCCGATCTCATCTTCAATCTCAAACCTTCTAAGCACAAATGGGAGTTGATGAGGTTTTGGAGCTCTCTGGTTCGTATGCACTCAGGAAGGGACTTGAAATTATTAATGCATGGAATGCACGAACAAAATGAGCCAATATATAGAAATTCGCTGTCGCCTGGGCGACATCGGCTGTCAGAATTTCCGACAGCGCTAAACTGCCGCTCGTAGTGTTGTCGTGTGGGCAGTTGCTGTAACCTCCGAGCTGTCTCCTGGGCGACATCGATGTCGGATTTTTGGCAGCGCAAAACTGCCGCTCGTCGTGTTGTTGTGGGGGAGGTTGTTGTAACTTCTCTGCTGTCGCTTGGGCGACATCAGCTGTCGGAAAATTCCGACAGTGAAAATTTCATACACTCAAATTGAGCTCCAGCAGAATTGTGAAGATCTCATACCTGTTACCTGCACACCATTAATAAAAATAGAATTAAATACAAATGGGACTTTGTTATTATCAAACCGGAAGAGTGCGAAACGCATGCTCCAACAAGGAGTTCCTTTCCTTTCCTTGAAATCTTCTAGGTGCTTTTGGAGGCTAAGGAAAGGAGGAGGGTTTGGAGGAAGAAGAAGGTTAGATCTGCCATTTTTGGAACACTGGAGCTCCGTACGCGGATCCGAGACCAGATCTGTGGAGAGGACTAGAAGGCGCTTCTTTCTATTTGTGCCTTTCAACCGATCCATGGCGAGGAAGAGAACTCTTAGGGTAACGACATCTCTCCTCCCGGTTTTAGGATGCCTGCATGGCATCTTTGCCTTTACCTTCTTTTTTTTGAAATTTATGGAACCGGATCTATCAAGTGAGAGGGGTTTGGGCCGCCTTGGTTCAAGAAGAACCATCAGGTTGATTTAGTCCGTCCCCGACATGTTTTGCACAGAGATCCGCTCTGTTAGTGGATTAGGCATTATGGATGAAGCCAAAATCGTGACTGGTTGTCCGATTCGGTGATGTTTCTTAACGTGTGTACAACCCAGTGTTCGCCTGAGGGAATAAGGTTCGAAGATGTGCATATTAGGCTGGAAGTGGCCATCTCGCCACTGAGGAGTCGCGAGAGCCAAGCAAGGCAAGCCAGGGCGGTCTCGCAGGGGAGAATGCGAGGCTTGGCTTGGTTGGTTGTCGCTGGAAGGAAGGCGAGCAGGGTCTTCGAGGGCTGCTCGTCTAGGGAGGGTTCACGGACGGTACTCACGAGGAGACTCGCAAGAAGTGCTAGGAGTGGTGCTCTCGTAGGCCACTTTCCCATGTGCTAAGGAGGTGAAATTACCCTTTTGCCCCTGGTGGGCTGCCAATAGCCCTTCAGAACAGTGGAGTTTGGTTGTTAGCAGGCCAAACTGGGGTGCGTTTAGTAAAACCAAAAGGCGGAACCCTGCTATCAGCAGACCAGTTCAGGAAAACTATAAATAAGACCCTAATGGCACCTTTGGAGAGGACTTCTTCTTTGGCTTCTCTCTCCTCAGGTCATCTTTGGTTAGCATTCTCAGAGCTCTCCATGGTGCCAGACTTCAGTTCTTGGCTTGGGAGGGGAAGTGCTCATAAATCTTCTGGGTGTGTGGTGGGACCTCCACACTATCGCCAAGGGTCTAAGTTCTAAGTCTTCGGTCAAGTTGCTCCGAGGGATCAATAAGCGCGAGCTACACCCATCTTTGGGGTCCAAACTCCTCGTTGGGCCGAATCCCAGTTCCAACATTTTTGGTGCGGTGAGCGTGGACAGCAGCTGGTGTAAGAAAGTTTCAAGGAAGAAACATGGTGGGAGATGAAGAGCAGGGCGATGAGTTTGGCGGCTTGCAGCCAGCGTTGATGCTGGGGATGTTCACGGACTTCAGGATAGAGGTCCTTGAGAGCATCGGTATCTCCTTCATCGCTATGCAAAGCGAGTTCACGACCCTAGCACCTCAGGTGCTCCCCCCTCCGGGGGTCGGCGAGTGTGCCCCGGGGGGAAGGGCAGGGAAGGAGGTGGCAGGAGCGCGGTGAGATCTCTTCAGCCGAGAGTTCTTTGCCAGCCCAGTGAGCACCACACCGGTAGGTCCGGTCCCAGCGAGCACTGTTCCAGCGAGCACTGCTCTGGCGAGCGCAGCCCTGGAAAGCACGGCTCCAGCGAGCGCGCCTCTTGTGAGTTTGGGTCTTGCGAGAGAAGTCGTAGGACGAGCCGAGCAGGAGAGGACCGCGAGCGGGAGCAGTCCTTTTTATGAGCTGGTGCTTTCCGCCCCAGTCCCGGAAGGGTTCAGGGAATGGGACAGGGTCTATTACTGCGATAAAGATGACCCTGTCCAGCACTTGCAGTAGTTCGAGGACTCGGTCTTCATCCGTCTGATGTCAGATGCTTTCAAGTGTCAGCTCTTCGTCGTTACCCTAAAGGAGAAGGCTAGGGACTAGTTCCATCAACTCCCAGCCGGGTCGATCTACCAGTTCGAGGACTTGCGTCGAGGCTTCTTGTTGCGCTTCTCGACTTCGAAGAAGAGGAAGAGGGATGCTGAGTCGCTGTTCAAGGTCAAGCAGGAATCGGGGGAGTCGCTAGCCCATTATGCGGACCGGTTCTAGGAGGAGGTTCTGCTTACCCAGGAGATGCCCAGGTTTTCCCTCCAGCTCGCCTTCATGGTGGGCCTGAGGGAGAGTTTTTTTAAGATGAGCTTGAAGAGGAAGGCCCCCGTCTCCAACGAAGAGTTGATGGAGAGGGTGGCGGAGGAGATTGAAGGAGAGGAGGCTAATCCAGAGCTCACTAAGAGGCTAGCTAAGCTCAGTGACCCGGAAGTCATGCAATAGGAGGTGTGGAGACAAGAAGAGCCCAGGGCCCCGGAGGTGGGGTGGAGGCATCAAGGCGGAGGAGCGCAGGTTCAAGGCAAGGGTTACGCCCCGGGAGGGGGTAACTTCCAGGGGGCAGGGAAGACCCCACCAGTTAGGATGGAGGCAGGGTCCGAGGCAGATGCCTTCCCCGCCTCAGCAGGCCATAACAATCAGGCTAGGAAGGGGAGGAAGAGGAAGAAGAGAGGGAGCAGGAGCTGGAGCAGGATTGAGAAGGAGGAATAGGGCGCAGAAGCTGAGAGAGGTGAGGTGGCGTTGCCATATTGTGACTTCCATCGGGAGGAAGGGCATAGAACGACCACTTGCCCTCAGTTCCTAAAGGTGAGAGTGGCCAGGGCACCGGTTCCGCGGGAGCAGCGGGCGGTGAGGATCGAGGAGGTCCTGCCTCAGGATGAAGAGGACGAGAGATGTGAAGAATGGGCCGATGTGGGGGCCCTAGGGGGGTTGGCCTCAGATGGCCCGTTGTTTGCATTCTCCGGGGAGAGGAAGGAGGTAGAGGGGGGAGTGGGACACCATGTAGTCCTGGGAGGGCAGTCCATGAATTGGCATTTTCTCATAGTGCATGCCCCCAGCAGCTACAACGCCATCTTCAGACGGCCGCTCGTCAGCGCGTTCCACTGTGTCCCCTCCACCTTCCACCAGTGACTTAAGTTCAATGATGGAGGAGTCCAAGTTTGGATAAGGGGAGATCCGAATGTGGCCCGGCAGTGCTATGTGACCGCCGTGAACACCATCTCCTAGAAGCCGAGGCTGAAGAGTGGGATCGAGAGGTGGGGAATCCGGCGAGGCTCGGTGAGGAAGGAGAGGAGAAAAAAGAAGAAGAAAGGGAGGCCTAGGAGGAAGGGGCGGAAGAGTTGATGGGGGTTCGAAAGGGGAGGAAGGAGGAGGTTGAAGTGCTGACTTGCAATGAAGAGAAGGAGGGAGATTGGGGGGAGCAGTCCCGGCTGGAGGCCGTTGATGAGGTTGTGGAGCTCGAAGTCACCACCCGAGCAGGGGTGGTGGAAAAGGTCAAAATCAGCGGAGAGCTCAGCTCGGAGGAGCAGAAGTAGATCCTAGTCTGCGCCTAGGAGAATGTGGAAGTCTTCGCATGGAGTGTTCCGGAAATGCCCCGGATCGATGCAGATGTGGCTTGTCATCGCCTCAACCTCGATCCCGGCACTCGCCACATCCGTCAAAATAAGAGGGTCATAGCTGACAAGATGGAAGGGCCCATCCGAGAGGAGGTGGGCAAGCTCCTCCAAGCAGGGTTTGTATCAGAGATCCAGTATCTGGGCTGGGTCTCTAATATTGTAATGGTAAAGAATGTTGGATCTTGCGGTGCCCTTAGAGGGGGGTGAATAAGGGCTAATATTTACTTTGAAAGTTTTCTAAAATATTAAGATAATTTTGCAATGATGAACAAGTAGATTTTTACACAACCAAAATAATCACTTAGAAAATCATGAGGAAATTGGAAATCAAATTTTATTTTCACAAATGATGAATGCAAAGAACTATTGATCTTAATAAAGCTTAAGATCAAGGAAATGATAAAAATAAACTTCTTTTTAATTTACCGATCCTTGAACCAAGGACCGGTCGGCTATATCATATCTCTTCCTAGATCTTGCTACTAGCCTGCCCCTAGATCTCTCTAGGATCTAGACGTTGCGCACAAGGCGGCGATTTACTCCTAAGCCACACAAGGACCTAGATTCCACGCGCAAGGAGGCGATTTCCTCCTAAGCCACACAAGGACCTAGACGCCACGCGCAAGGTGACGATTTCCCCTACGCCACACACAAACTTAGACGTCACGCACAAGGCGGTGATTTCCTCCTCCGATTACAAAATTATAAGATAAAATACAAAATAGAAATTCATATATGAAACTCCCTAAATATGAAGCTCTGAAGATGGCGTCGAATCCTTGCAAAGATTACCTGAGATACTGAGCACGGACCGTCTCTTCTTTGCTCTTGAACATTCTTTCCAAAATAGGAGTTCTCAGAGTTCTGGAGCTCTCTGGACGGAATGCACTCGGGTATAGGTACTCTAGATGATGGAAACTCTGTTCTCCACAGAAAAATGAACCAATTTATATTTTTCGCTGTCGGAATCCGATATCTAGATGTCGTCCACCAGCATTATCTTCTTCTGTTGCCACATGTCCCATGAATGCGATGTTTCTGCGAGATTTGACGGTCGTGGAGCTGTCGTCGACGACATTGATGTCAGAATTCTGATAGTGGATATAACTGTTCTTCGTGCAAATCGTGCGGAACATGCCCGTCGTCATGCTGACGACATTTTCATTGTCGAATTCCTACATATAGATGTCGGAATCCGATAGCTCCTCTTCATTTTTGCCATCTAAAACTTCTCCAGACTGTAGATGGAGTCTTTCTCATCTCCGAAATGGGGTGGACCATTCTGTAACTCTTCCTGGATTGAAAGTTATGGCCATTTTAAGATCAGCACACAAAACTCATCCTTTTGCTTTTTCTAAAGTGTACACACTCTTGGATCATGCCCATGAATGAGGACTTGTCTCCTCATTCAACCTGTACAACCTGGACACTATAAACACACAAAAGACTAGATCAAATATATCATGGTATTTGTTATTCTGAAACCAAGAATAGAACTCTCCAATAATCTCCCCCTTTTGATAATAACAAATACCTATATGAGAAATTAGTGAGTGAATATTTATGTTTATAGATAAGTACAGTAAAAGATATGTATGAATAACAAGTTTATAGCATGATAGATTTAAAGCACAAAGGCTGGCATACTCTTCATATACAAACGCTCCCTCTACATAAGTGTTCCCTATATATTTTACTCCCCCCTAAATATCTATTCCACTAGATTTCTCAATTTATTCTCCCCCTTTTGTTATTAGCAAAAGTGGGTAGGGATGATTGTATACCTTTTAAGATTGATTAGGGACAACTTATTGGAAGAATAGTCATGATCGAGCAATAACATAATGAATTCACCACTTATACACTCCCCCTACATAAACGCTTCCTATGAAAACTTTTTAATATACTCCCCCTAAATTATTAAATTTATGCAATTTATTCTCCCCTTTTGGTAGTATCAAAAGGAGGTTTAGGTGAGAGTGTGCAATAAGGAGTAATATGTTCTATGTCGAGAAGAAAAATAGGATGCAATCAAAAGCTTGTTAAATACTACTTGTTGAGAAAAATATAAGCATGATGGAACATAAAGTAGTAAGCAACATAACTGAAATGATAAAGTAAGCATTCTTATTTTAAGATATCACTTGTTGAAAAGAAAACCACGGTGTTAAAAATAATGGACATGAATGAGCATAAGTGGTAAACTTAACAGAAGAATATAATAAGCACTATTAAACATAAACATCATTTAGAAGATAAAATCATATAAAGGATAATGAGTTTTTGTAACACCCCAGGATTCGCTCAAGCTACTTCTCGAGAAACAGCTAGTTCTCGAGAAAGGCAGGGTCAAGCTACTTCTCGAGAAACAGCTAGTTCTCGAGAAGTGAAGGCTCAAGCTACTTCTCGAGAAACAGCTATTTCTCGAGAAGTGAAGGCTAAAGCTACTTCTCGAGAAACAGTTATTTCTCGAGAAGCGAAGGCAGAGAGAGATCGAAATCGGCGGGCTTCTAAGTTGGCTTCGTTCGTCGAACGGAGGGAGTTCGACGAAGAAAGTTTGGAACTGCTTGGATGTTGATTTGGCTCCGTTCGTCGAACAGAGTTCGACGAAGGGGGTTCGTCACAGAGAGGTCGACGAAAGGAGTTAGTCGAACGAAGTTTGGAACCGCTGGGATGTTGAGCTGGTTTCGTTCGTTGAACGGAGTTCGACGAAGTTTCGTTCGTCGAATGGAGTTCGACGAAGTTTTATTCGTCGAATGGAGTTCGACGAAGTTCATTCGTCGAATGGAGTTTGACGAAGAGTTCGACGAAGGGATTTCGTCGAACGGAGTTCGATGAAGGGAATTCGTCGAACGGAGTTCGAAGGGAGTTCGACGAACGCGGGCGTTAGCTGGCGGAACCTGTTTCGTAAGTAGCTTTTCCTGTACATCTGATCTGTTTGGATCTTGATCCTACAGTCTAGTTAAGTGCGTCCTAAGGTCTTATTTAGGGCAGAGAAGTTCTTTTCTCTTTTCGGGAAATCCTTGGTGCTTTTGGAGGCGTGGAAGAGAGGAAGGGTTTGGAGGAAGAAGAAGGCTAGATCTGCCAATGTTGGAGCTCCGTTCGCCGATCCGAGACCAGATCCGTGGAGAGGACTAGAAGGCATTTCTTTCTATCCGTGCCTTTCAACCGATCCATGGCGAGGAAGAGAACTCTTAGGGTAACGACATTTCTCCTCCCAGTTTTAGGATGCGTGTATGGCATCTATGCTTTTACTTTCCTTTTTCTGGAATTTATGAAACCAGATCTCACAAATGAGAGGGGTTTGGGTTGCATTAGTTCAAGAAGAACCATCGGGTTGATTGAGTCTGTCCCCGACATGATTTTGCACTAGAGATCTGCTTCGTTAGTGGATTAGGCATTTTTGTGTGAAGCCAAAATCGCGACTGGTGGTCCGATTCGGTGATGTTGCTTAACGTGCATTTTAGGGATTTTGCTAGAAATCCGATGATGGCAAAAACATCGTATGTGTTGCCCTTATGTTCATGTGAGAATGAACGTTGGTTTGGAAACGATAATTGTGATGTGTATGTGAAGGTGTGGTTTGTCTTTGTGGTCAGCTGGCTAGCCCGTGAATGCTTGGATTCATGTGGGGAGAGTGTCCCGTCAAGACAAGTCCCCTTCTGGGCTAACTAACAAGAACAAGTATGCTGGTGCGCCCATTGGCAAGATGAGCCATGTAAGGGGTGAGGTCCCAGTGGAGTTCTTGGCTTTTGGTTTAGTGATTGAGGCGAGAACAAGTATGCCGATGTGCCCGTTGGAAAGATGAGCCATGTAAGGGGTGAGGTCTCAGTGGAGTTCTTGTCCTTGGGCTTGTACGCCCGTGGGGGAATGATAAGTACCCTTGGTTTGTTATGAAATGTTGATGTGTGTTGTTATGTTAAAAGCATACACGCCATAGGATGCCTTGGGTGAAACCCAGGTTTGCATACATGTTGCATTGCTAGATCCCCTTACTTTTATTGCTCAACATAGAAACGTGAATGATGCTTGTGACATTCATGCCTGTCATGTTTATGTTAATACTGTTTATTACATTTGCATACGAAGTGCTGACTTGCAGGGTGATGTAGTTCCCCGGGGTCCGCTAGGACGACCTGGAGGAGGGGTGTTGTTACACAGTTGTTGGTCAGCCAAAGCTGACCCTCGTTATACCGCTCTTTGTGATTTGGATGCAGGACAAGGATCGCAGGCTGAACCTAGCTCACCGGCCAGAAAGGCCTAAGCTTCATAAAGTGCTCTTTTCATGCTTTCTTGTTTGATTTGATGTCTTTACCTATTCCGGCTTGCATGTCGAGGTAGCTTAGGATTGTGATGATCCGTTGGACATTTATATGCCCTATTTTGACTTGAGTAGGAGTTTTGTAAGGCCTTAGGGCTGTAGTACTCTTATGTAGATGTGGACAACTTCTGTGGTTTATTTTATTGTTTCCACTGTGTTGGTTCTGAGTTTTGAGATGGTTAGATCTATATCACTTTTTAATACTAAAGCTGTGGCGATTATATGTTGTGGGGTCCCGGCCGGACCTATATTATATAGTCATTGCAGGGGAGGTGTTACAATTTGGTATCAGAGCTAGGTTAGCGTTCTTGTTGGGGTTTAGCGAGTTCGGATCGCGTTAAGAGGTTGTACACATAGGAGTACTTTGCGGGACCATGTGTGTTCTTGCGTCCGAGTCTTGCGAATAGAGTTTGATTTGTTTTTCCTTGCTTATGCTAGCATGGTGGCGACGATGCAGAGACATCGAGGCGTCAAGAGGAGCCATCAGCAAGCAGTGTAACGGCCCCAGCCCTTATTAATATGGGCGTGTCCCCGGCAGACTTTTGTCGTATGCTAGCAGAGGCAATGGTGGCGGCTCAAGCTGCGGCAATGCCACAGATTGCGATGCAAGTTGTGCAAGCTGTGACTCCTGTTACTCCGGTCACCGTTACACCGTAGGTGGGAGTAAAGCAGGTAGAGCCTTTAGCCGAGAGAGCGGTTCGGCAAGGAGATCGTCAGATGAAGTACTATCTGAGCTTCCATCCTCCGACATTCAAAGGAGTTGGCACTCCGACAGACGCCGAGGATTGGTTGGCGAGAATTCAGGAACTCCTGAAAGCGGCAGAGACCCCAGAGGACAAGCAGTCCCAGTTCGCAGCGTTTATGTTAGAAGGCGACGCCAAGCTGTGGTGGGTGAATCATAGCGGTCGTCATTTCCCTGGACGTGCCCCATCCATGGAAGAGTTTGAGAATGCCTTCCTGAAGCGCTATATCCCCTCTTCGATGAGGTTAGCCCTTCAGCGGCAGTTCTTGCACTTGGTGCAGCGCGAGAAGATGGTAGACGAGTACCTGCAAGAGTTTACTCAGTTGGGTTGTTACGCGGGAACGACCATGGCAGACGATGAGGAGAGGGATAATCTCTTCTATCAGGGTCTGGGAGGGAATTTAAGGCAACCTCTGATAGCCTTAAAGAATGCGGGGTTCAATGAGTTAGTTGAAGATGCTCGAACTTTGGAGAACGATATGGAGCGAGCCCAGCCCCGCAAGGGCTTGGCGGTAGAGCAGGGAGAAAATAAGCCATCTCAGTCTCAGGGGAAGTCTGAGAAAAGTTGGTGGAAGAAAACGCCCCGTCCTTTTAGGACTGGCGAGAGGAGCGGTGCGGCTTCTAGAGAGTTCTATTCCAAGGGGCCATTGACATGCTACAAGTGTGGCAAAGTGGGCCACATAGCTCGGGTCTGTTTCGAGAGTGGAGTTGAGCCAGAGCAGAGGCAGAAGCAGTCGGTGCGTTCCGGTCCTAGTGTTGGAGAGAAAGGGAAGGCGGCGGAGTCCAGTGCTTCCCGTTTCCCTCCTGTGCAGCCTAGAGCGTACAACCTCGGGCAGCAGGAAGCGATTCGTCAACCTGATGTGGTGACAGGTATGGAAGTTCTAAGTTTCGTTTAATAGTTTTAACATATTCGCGACCTTTCATATTCGTTATATGCGTGTTAGTCTTCATGCTAGTATCTGGCAACCCCTCTATAGTGTTGTTCGATATGGAAGCGTCACACTCTTTTCTCGAGGAAAGCTTTATCCAGAGGATTGGTGTTGAGACTGTCGAGGCAGAGGCGGAGCTTAGTGTGCGCATGCCAAATGGGTCTTTCATGACCACTGGAAGGAAAGGACGCATTGTGTTGAGGATTTGCGAGTGTGATTTTGAGTTGGTAGCAGCAATTCTACCACTAGCCGAATTTGACATCATCCTGGGGATGGACTGGCTTGCAGAGCAGCGAACTAGTATTGACTGCCTATTGAAGGTAGTGACCTTGCGGAGGGAAGGAAGAGTGGAAGTCAAGTTCGAGGGCCTATGCGGAGTGGCCTCCTCCCTGATTTCTACCATGCAAATGGTGCATACGGTGAATCAAGGAGGTGAGGCATTTGTCGCTTTGTTGGACACTCACTCCACAATGTTGGCGATCGGAGAAGTGCTAGTGGTGGAGGAATTCGAGGATGTGTTCCCTGAGGAGCTTCCGGGAGCGCCTCCTCAGCGTGAAATCGACTTTTCAATTGAGTTGGTGTCAGATGTGAGGCCGGTGTCGCGTACTCCATTTAGGATGGCACCGAAGGAACTGGCTGAGTTAAAGGTGCAGTTGCAAGAGTTGCTCGAGCAGGGGTAAATTAGGCCCAGCTCCTCACCTTGGAGTGCGCCGGTGTTGTTCGTTAAGAAGAAGGATGGTAGTATGCGGCTGTGCATAGACTATCGCAAGTTGAATAAGTTGACCATCAAGAATAAGTACCCGATTCTGCGAATCAATGATTTGTTCGATCAGCTTGTGGGGTCGACTGTGTTCTCCAAGTTGGACTTGAAGCCGGCTTACTATCACTTAAGGATCCGAGAAGAGGATATTCCCAAGACGTCGTTTGGGACGAGATATGGTCACTTTGAGTTCTCGGTGATGCCGTTCGGTCTGACAAACGCGCCATCAGTGTTCATGGATTTAATGAACCAAGTGTTTCGACAATACCTGGATTCGTTCGTGGTGGTGTTCATTGACGACATCTTAGTGTATTCGAAGTCGAAGGCGGAGCACGAGTCTCATCTGAGATTAGTGTTGCAGACGTTGAGGGAGAACCAGCTTTATGCGAAGTTCTCAAAGTGCAAATTCTGGATTGGGAAAGTGGCATTCTTGGTCCATGTGATTAGTGGAGATGGGGTGGCGGTGGATCCTGTGAAGATTGAATCCATTAGAGATTGGCCTGTACTAAGAACCGTGGTGGAAGTGCGGAGTTTCCTTGGACTAGCCGGTTATTACAGAAGGTTCGTTGAGAACTTTTCGCGGATGGCTTTGCCCCTCACCACTCTTACCCGAAAGGACCAGAAGTTTGTGTGGACGCCGGAGTGTGCCCGTGCGTTCGAGACCTTGAACGAAAGATTGATGTCTGCTCCAATCCTAAGTCTCCCTAGTGGGACTGAGGGATTCCAAATTTTCAGTGACGCATCAGGATGCGGTTTGGGTTGCGTGCTTGTGCAGCATGGCAACGTGATAGCTTATGGGTCGAGGCAGCTAAAGCCTCATGAGAGAAATTACCCCGTCCACGACTTGGAGTTGGCGGCGGTAATTTTAGCGTTGAAGTTGTGGCGGCACTACGTGTATGGTGCGAAGGTTGAAATCTTCACGGACCACAAAAGCTTGAGGTATCTTTTAGATCAGAAGGATCTTAATATGAGGCAGTGTAGGTGGGTCGAGTTCCTTGGGGACTACGACGTAGCGATTCAGTATATGCCAGGCAAGGCCAATGTGGTGGCTGACGCCTTGAGTAGGAAGTACTCTGGGCAAGGAAATTGGATTGAAGCGCATGACGAGCGTTTGGTGCGAGAGTTTGACTCTCTTGGCATTGTGTGTGTGGCTAAGGGTGAGTCCAGCGCAGCTCGGCTGAACTGGATCGAGATGTAGTGTGATCTAGTAGATCGAATTCGAGAGGCAACCAGTGCAGACGAAGAGTGTCAG
The DNA here is from genome assembly GCA_033032865.1 of Dactylorhiza incarnata. Classification (NCBI taxonomy): domain Eukaryota; kingdom Viridiplantae; phylum Streptophyta; class Magnoliopsida; order Asparagales; family Orchidaceae; genus Dactylorhiza; species Dactylorhiza incarnata. Next base: position 2,962,435 of record JAWHQI010000299.1, read on the forward strand.
CGGTTGGCATTGGAAGCTCAGCAAAGCGAAGGCAGTGCATTGGATATGGTCAGTGGACTTTTAAAGAGAAATGGAAGGGCGTTTGTTCCTCATTTTGGCAAGCTCCGTGAGGAGTTGATGTTTGAGGCTCACTTCACGAAGTACTCCATTCATCCAGGAAGTACGAAGATGTACTTGGATTTTAAGAAATCCTTTTGGTGGCCTGGGATGAAGCGGGATGTAGCTTTGTATGTAAGTCGATGTCAGACGTGCGCCTTAGTTAAGGCGGAATGCCAAAGGCCGGGTGGATTCTTGAAACCTCTTCCTATCCCCGAGTGGATGTTCGATGACATCTCTATGGATTTTGTGCATGGTTTACCTCAATCGCGGCAGGGTAACGATGCAATTTGGGTGATTGTGGATTGCCTGACCAAGGTAGCCCACTTCATTCCAAATCGGAAGGACGGTAGAGTGGAGAAGCTCGTGGAGCTTTATGTTCAAAACATTGTGCGGTTGCACGGAATTCCAAAGAGCATCATTAGTGATCGCGATGGACGTTTCACGTCCAAGGACTGGAGGTTAGTGCAACGAAGTTTGGGCACAAAATTGAAGTTTAGTACCGTGTTCCATCCGCAGACCGATGGCCAAACGGAGAGAACGAATCGTACGATGGAGGACATGCTGAGAATGTGTGCTCTCGATTTCGGTAAAAGTTGGGAAGACCACCTCTTCATGGTGGAGTTTGCCTACAATAATAGTTTTCAGGCGAGTATCAAAATGGCGCCATAAGAGACTTTGTATGGAAGGCGGTGTCGAACGTCGATGTCTTGGATAGAGGCGGGAGACACCCAATTGTTAGGAAAAGAAGTGGTGGCAGACGCTTGTGAGTTGGCGCGAATGATCCGGGAGCGCATGAAGGTTGCTCAGGATCGGCAAGAAAAGTATTTTAATGCACGCCACAGAAATGTGGAGTTTGCGGTGGGCGACATGGTATATTTGAAGATCAAGCCGTTCAAAGGCGTTTCGCGAATTCGACGACTCAAGAAATTGAGTCCAAGTTATTTTGGTCTGTTTAAGGTTACAGAGCGCATAGGCGAAGCAGCCTATCGGTTGGCGTTGTCCGTAGAGCTAAGCAGATTACATGATGCATTTCATGTTTCGGTGCTGAGGAAAGCATTGGTGGAGTCGGAGGATGTGGTTGAGTCTTCGACAGCTCCTGTAACCAAAGATCTGAGGACGATAGTTTGTCTAGTTTTCGTGGAGGATTCTGAAGTCCAGTGGTTGCGGAACAAAGAGGTCAAGCTGGTGAAAGTGCGTTGGGATAATTGCGGACGAGACGAGTTCTCATGGGAGCGAGAGCAATCAAGACTTTCCGGAATTGTTCGTTTCAGGTATGTGTGTTAGTTATGCTTTCGTTAACGATTTAAATTTCGGGGACGAAATTCTTTTAAGGGGGGTGGATTTGTAATACCCCAGGATTCGCTCAAGCTACTTCTCGAGAAACAGCTAGTTCTCGAGAAAGGTAGGGTCAAGCTACTTCTCGAGAAACAACTAGTTCTTGAGAAGTGAAGGCTCAAGCTACTTCTCGAGAAACAGCTATTTCTCGAGAAGTGAAGGCTAAAGCTACTTCTCGAGAAACAGCTATTTCTCGAGAAGCAAAGGCAGAGAGAGATCGAAATCGGCGGGCCACTGAGTTGGCTTTGTTCGTCGAACGCAGGGAGTTCATCAAACGGAGTTCGACGAAGAAAGTTTGGAACCGCTGGGACGTTGAGTTGGCTTCGTTCATAGAATGGAGTTCGACAAAGGGGGTTCATCACAGAGAGTTCGACGAAAGGAGTTCGTCGAACGAAGTTCGGAACCGCTGGGACGTTGAGCTGGTTTCGTTCGTCGAACGGAGTTTGACGAAGAGTTCGACGAAGTTTTGTTCATCGAACGGAGTTCGACGAAGAGTTCGATGAAGTTCATTCGTCGAACGGAGTTCGATGAAGAGTTCGACGAAGGTAGTTCGTCGAATAGAGTTCGACGAAGAGTTCGACGAAGGGAATTCGTTGAACGGAGTTCGAAGGGAATTCGACGAACGCGGGCGTTAGCTGGCGGAACTGTTCCGTAAGTAGCTTTTCCTGGACGTCCGATCTGTTTGGATCTTGATCCTACGGTCTAGTTAAGTGCATCCTAAGGTCTTATTTAGGGCAGAGAAGTTCTTTTCTCTTTTCGGGAAATCCTTGGTGCTTTTGGAGGCGTAGAAGAGAGGAAGGGTTTGGAGGAAGAAGAAGGCTAGATCCGCCATTGTTGGAGCACCGGAGCTCCGTTCGCCGATCCGAGACCAGATCCGTGGAGAGGACTAGAAGGCATTTCTTTCTATCCGTGCCTTTCAACCGATCTATGGCGAGGAAGAGAACCCTTTGGGTAACGACATCCCTACTCCCAGTTTTAGGATGCGTTCATGACATCTATGCTTTTACTTTCCTTTTTCTGAAATTTATGGCACCAGATCTCTCAAATGAGAGGGGTTTGGGTTGCCTTAGTTCAAGAAGAACCATCGGGTTGATTGAGTCCGTCCCCGACATAATTTCGCACTAGAGATCCGCTCCGTTAGTGGATTAAGCATTTTTTTGTGAAGCCAAAATCACGACCGGTGGTCCGATTCGGTGATGTTGCTTAACGTGCATTTTAGGGATTTTGCTAGAAATCCGATGGCGGGTAAAATGTCGTATGTGTTGCACTTATGTTCGTGTGAGAATGAACGTTGGTTTGGAAAGGGTAATTGTGATGTGTATGTGAAGGCGTGGTTTGTCTTTGTGGTCGGCTGGCTAGCCCCGTGAATGCTTGGATTCATGTGGGGAGAGTGTCCCGGCAAGACAAGTCCCCTTCTAGGATAACTGACAAGAACAAGTATGTTGGTGCGCCCGTTGGAAAGATGAGCCATGTAAGGGGTGAGGTCCCAGTGGAGTTCTTGGCTTTTGGTTTAGTGATTGAGGCGAGAACAAGTATGCTGATGCGCCCGTTGGCAAGATGAGCCATGTAAGGGGTGAGGTCTCAGTGGAGTTCTTGTCCTTGGGCTTGTACGCCCATGGGGGAATGATAAGTACCCTTGGTTTGTTATGAAATGTTGATGTGTGTTGTTATGTTAAAAGCATACACGCCATAGGATGCCTTTGGTGAAACCCAGGTTTGCATACATGTTGCATTACTAGATCCCCTTACTTTTATTGCTCAACATAGAAATGTGGATGATGCTTGTGACACTAATGCCTGTCATGTTTATGTTAATACTATTTATTACATTTGCATACGAAGTGCTGACTTGCAGGGTGATGTAGTTCCCCGGGGTCCGCTAGGATGGCCCGGAGGAGGGGTGTTGTTACACCGTTGTTGGTCAGCCAAAGCTGACCCTCGTTATACCGCTCTTTGTGATTTGGATGCAGGACAAGGATCACAGGCTGGACCTAGCTCGCCGGCCAGAAAGGCCTATGCTTCATGAAGTGCTCTTTTCATGCATTCTTGTTTGATTTGATATCTTTACCAATTTCGGCTTGCATGCCGAGGTATCTTAGGATTGTGATGATCTGTTGGACATTTATATGCCCTGTTTTGACTTGAGTAGGAGTTTTGTAAGGCCTTAGGGCCGTAGTACTCTTATGTAGATGTGGACAACTTCTGTGGTTTATTTTATTGTTTCTGCAGTGTTGGTTCTGTGTTATGAGATGGTTAGATCTATATCACTTTTTAATACTAAAGCTGTGGCGATTATATGTTGTGGGGTCCCGACCGGACCTATATTATATAGTCATTGCAGGGGAGGTGTTACAGTTTTAAATTTGAAAAGTTGATGTTTGAGTTAAAGATTGAAGAGATGCTATTCCATTAAGATAAAATTGCAAGCATGATTTTATACTATCAAGAAAAGATACAAAAACTACAATGTAATATAATTTGCATTTCAAGTAAACATAAACATTGTAGCGGTCATGCTTTGTTATCTAGTGCATTTACTTAAGTTTGTAGAGAATTGAGTAGATGAGCATTAGGATTCAATTCTCATGAGTAGAAGTTTTATTAAAGATAATGATGTGTACAAAGTAGTGTTTTGATAAAGTATACTAGTGAATCAATCAAAAACACATGACATATATAATGAAATAACACAACATTAAAATACACAAATACTATTACTTCCACAATATTTCAATGCACATGAATAAAGAGTACAATTACTGAGGTGCTCTGCACACACAATGCTTATTAAGACCTATCAGGGTGCAAAGTAGTGCTTGGGGATCACTTTTATACTTTTTAGCATTATTTTCAAATTTTATTTGTGATCTGGTGTACTAAGAGAAGTGGTGTATAAATTGTTTGCTACAAGACACTTTACAATTCTTTAGCCAAGGTGCTAAACCTCACAATGTTCATTAAGACTTATCAGGAGGGTGAGTAGTGCTTGGTGGAGTTTTTCTTATCATTTATTATTTGCTTTTTTGTTTAGTGACTAAGGACTCCGAATTCACTTGATTTGCAAATATAGCATTTGAAACCACATTTCTCTAAAGAATAAGTGCATGAAAGACAAAGAATTGTAATAACCAATTAAATGTTGTGTAGGTAATCTATTTATGCATTTTAATTATTTATGTTATTACACTACACAATCAAGCAAGTTTAAGATTGTAAGCACATGTATATTATCAAAAATAAGTGAGTGAATAAATCATTATCAAACATAAAACATTACTCATACTTAGAGGCATGCTAAGCATTTCTACATATGTTTGTCTACAATCAATTTCATTGCGCATAACAAGATAATTTTCAAAGCATGACAAATACAAAACAATGTTTTTTAAGAAACTTGGAAGTTAAATTAAACATTGTATTTAATCTTTTATTGATATAATTAATCATCCTTGACAATGGCAATGAATAACAATCAATTTTTAAATATTTTTTAATTTTTATATAAGTACAAAATAATAATCACACATAAAGAGAAAAATATATTTTTGTTCTTTGAAATTATTTTGTAATTTTGTATTTGTTTTTTAAATATTCAAATTTAAATATTTTCTGGAAAACATAGAAGTCTTTAAAAGCCCTTTCAGTAAATGATATTCTATGCTAGAGAAATAAATCCAAAATAAAATTTGTTTTAACAGAAATAAAAAGATAGAAACTTTTTACAAACAGAGAAATAAAAACACACATAACATTAAAATAATACAAGAAATTATTCAAAACAAAAAAAAATTGGAGCAAAGGTGCTAACGCCGGGCGTTAGCTTCTTAAATCCGAGATAGAACACTAAATTTTGATGTTTTGAAAAATATTTTTCACAATTCATTTGTATTATAAAGAGACCTTCCTTCAGTTGAAATTTCAAAGTATATTGATTAGATTTGAAGGCTCTTTTAGCATGTTTTTGGTGATTTTTCAAATACTTGTGTTTTATAAATTCATTTAAGCTCAAAATAATAAAATATGCAAACACAAGATGCAATGTTAGAACAAAAATAATTTGCATGATTTAAGTATAAAGAGTGAGATAATGTTCATGCAATGAATATAATATTAGTATATCTAAGATCAAGATACCTTAACTACATGACTACACTCTAGCCCCGTACTAAGTGACGGATGGGCATGAGGAGTTGCACACATGTCGTAGGTTGTGGTGTTAATCTCATATGCATACAAAAGACGACACTCAACCTAGCACTCTTTCCCCCTAGTGCCTCGCAAGGCCCTACTAGAACCCTCCCCGGTTAAGGACAATGCATGACTTAGAGGTTAGGTATCTAATGCACACAATCCTACGCCCTCGCTATTGTGAGATACAAGTCATGGGTTAATGATTATGGAAATACTAAGCATTTTATTCTAAGGATTGATTCATAAAACATGAGTTTATTTTAGTCTTAGAACATATAGTGGATTTTGAAACCACATTGTACTCATGAATTTTAAAGTTCAAAATTTCTCTACCTTTAGCATGTCACAATATTGATAATCCTAGCATAGACACTAAATTGAGCATATCAAGAGGTGCAGCTAAGATAACGAATTTGGATGTTATGTAAAATATGCTAAATATATATAATTGGTTTGCATGTAATCAATTATAGAGTTTTGAAATTTTATCGACCTAGAATGAAGAGGCAATTCTATTTGATTTCATCTTGTTAATGTCAAGTTAATTTTAAGGTCTAAATATGATGAGATTCATGCAAATAATAGAGATGCACATCACACACACTAAACAAGATATGAAACTAAAATACCAATCACAATCATATATTTCATAATTCCTAAGGTTGATAGAATTAGTTGATTTAAGATAGGCCTTGATAGATCATGAATTATGATATATGATTATAGTGAGTTTTAGCATAGATCATGGTGGTGATTGTGAAACCATATTCATCATTTTTAAAAAAAATCAATTTTGATTTTTCTAGATCATGATTTTCCATTATAGGGGCTATCATATGCAACAAAGAAAATAGACAAATATGCAATAAGTTGCGCATTTAATATTTTAGCCTAAGACCCCTAAAAGCTCATTTAAATTCATTTTTGAAAGTAATTTCATTTGTCTTGGTAATATCATTTAGCAAATTTAGCATTTAATTTATAGTGATAAAATAAGACATTTATAGGCAATTGATTTAAGAAAGGATAAAACCTAGACAGAGAAAAGATAGATTACTTGAAAACTTTATGACTTTATATTCAATTCAATTTGATAAACATTAGGCTTAAAAAGTGAAAGTCATATTGCATAATATATCTAAGTGACCATAAACATGTTGGCTCAAAAATAAAAAATAAACAAAAGAAAAAGACAATAAGCATATCATGAAGTAGAGTTTTGAACATTTCATTTTGATTTATTTCTACTTCATGCAATACAATGATTCCTAGTGAATAAGTGATTTAGGTATCCAAAGGGGACCAAGTGTGATGGTTCCTTTGGGTACCCAAATACATCGTGTTGGCTTTTGAGGAGATAGTGATGAATGAGTTCTTTCAAATAAGGTTAATGTTTTATCTTTAATTTTGAGTCTCCATTCATACTTTGGTTTAATATTCTTATACTTCAAATTTCCATAATTATTTTCAAAAGTATTACTTATAGGAAATTTGAGAACATTTAAGTCTTTGTTAGGAGATGAGGATTAGAAATAAATATTCTACTAGGTTCATGATTTATAAAGTTTGAAACACTAGTAGACGCTTTATACAATTTTGAGGATAAACTAGAAAAAAGATTTTTAAAAACATTTGAAATTTTTTGCACATGTGATTTTAGAGATTCTAGTTTATAAGATAGAACATTATTTTCATTTATCACTTTTTCATTGTGTTCTTTTGAAATTAATTCTCTTTTTCAGCATCCTTGAATTTTTCTTTAAGATCGTTAAAATCAAAACAAGGAGTAGGAATTTCAACTAAAGAGCATGAAAGAGAATTTAACACATCAATACTTGATTCTACTTTAGCATTTGCTTTTAAAGTTTTATTTTCTAAACGTAGTTTGAAATTAGCATTTTTCAAATTTTTAATTCTACGTTTAGCAAATTCATCATACGAAATGTAGAAATGGAATTTGTTACAAAAAGAGAAGATTTTGATTTCTTACATTGCTATGGGATGAGGCAAGATTTGAACCAAAGGTTCCGTTGACATCTTCTTCGCATTCCTCTTCCATAGTTAAATTTTCGTCTTCTTTTTTGCTTGATGTGTTGTCATCATTTGAGTTCAATATTGTGACGTTGCATTCTTCTCTCTTAGATAGATCTTCCTCCAAGCATGAGTCCTCATTGGTTTCTTCTCTTGGATCCATAAGGAATTTTCTTGTTCATTATCTGTGGAAGGAAGACTATAAGTATTCTCAAGAAATTTCCAAACTTTAAAAGCAGTAGGAAGCATATAAATAAGTTTGAAAATATTTTGATCAAGTGCACAATATAGACTATTCATAGATTTGACATTTAAAAACATTTCATTTTTATTTAGAATACTTGGGGCATTTTAATAGTAATTTTCCACACTTCAATATCCAAAGATTTAAGAAATTTTTCCATAAGATTTTTTCACCCATTATAATTTTCACCCATAAATAATGGTGGTGATAATGATTTTTCATTTTCATAAAAAATTTCCCCTCTAGAAGATCCGAGATCATGAAGCGTCATTATTCCTGGTTGTGAAGCCGTATTGGAATAACCTGGCTCTGATACCAAGTGTTGGATCTTGCGGCGCCCTTAGAGGGGGGTGAATAAGTGCTAATATTTACTTTGAAAGCTTTCTAAAATATTAAGATAATTTTGCAATGATGAACAAGTAGATTTTTACACAACCAAAATAATCACTTAGAAAATCATGAGGAAATTGTAAATCAAATTTTATTTTCACCAGTGATGAATACAAAAAACTATTGATCTTAATAAAGCTTAAGATCAAGGCTATGATAAAAATAAACTTCTTTTTAATTTACCGATCCTTCAACCAAGGATCGACCGTCTATAGCGTATCTCTTCCTAGATCTTGCTACTAGCCTCCCCCTAGATCTCTCCATGATCTAGACATTGCACACAAGGCAGCGATTTACTCCTAAGCCACACAAGGACCTAGACGCCACGCGCAAGGCGGTGATTTCCTACTAAGCCATACAAGGACCTAGACGCCACGCGCAAGGCGATGATTTCTCCTAAACCGCACACGGTCTTAGACGCCACGCACAAGGCGGCGATTTCCTCCTCCAATTACAAAATGATAAGATACAATACAAAATAGAAATTCAAATATGAAACTCCCTAAATATGAAGCTCTGAAGACGGCGTCGAATCCTTGCAATGATTGCCTAAGATACTGCGCACGGACCGTCTCTTCTTCGCTCTTGAATGTTCTTTCCAAAATGGGAGTTCTCGGAGTTTTGGAGCTCCCTGGGTGGAATACACTCGGGTATAAATACTCCAGATGATGGAAACTCTGTTCTCCACAGAAAAATGAACCAATTTATATTTTTCGCTGTCAGAATCCAATATCTAGATGTCGTCCGCCAGCGTTATCTTCTTCGGCTGCCACGTGACCCATGAATGGGATGTTTTTGCGAGATTTGACGGTCGTGGATCTATCGACGACGACATCGATGTCAGAATTCCGACAGTGGATATAACTGTTCTTCGTGCAAATCGTGCGGAACATGCCCGTCGTCATGTTGACGACATTTTTGTTGTCAGATTCCTACATCTAGATGTCGGAATCTGATAGCTCCTCTTCATTTTTTTGTCCGAAACTTCTCCAGACTGTAGATGCGGTCGTTCTCATCACCAAAATGGGGTGGACCGTTCCATAACTCTTCCTGGATTGAAAGTTATGTCCATTTTAAGATCAGCACACAAAACTCATCCTTTTGTTTTTTTAAAGTGTACACACTCCTTGATCATGCCCATGAACGAGGACTTGTCTCCTCATTCAACCTATACAACCTAGACACTATAAACACACAAAAGACTAGATCAAATATATCATGGAATTTGTTATTCTCAAACCAAGAGATGCGAAACGCAAGCTCCAACAAAGAAGGGGGAGGTAAGTGGAGGATGTGCGTTGATTTTCCTTTGCTTAATAAATCATGCCCCAAGAATTTCTACCCCTTGCCTAAATCGACGTGCTAGTTTATTCAGCGTTCGGTTTCTCTATGATGTCTTTTTTAGATGCTTTTTCAGGATATCATCAGATCCGCATGCACCCTACCCCACCCCCACCCCACCCCCCCCCCCCCCCCCCCCACCCCCCCGACGTCAAAAATGTCTCCTTCATCGAAGGGGATGGGTGCTATTGCTATAAAATGATGCCCTTTGGGCTAAAAAATGCAGGGGAAATGTATCAACGGTTGATGGATAGGGTCTTCCGAGAACAGAAAGGAAGTAACCTGGAAGTCTATGTAAATGACCTCATGGTCAAGAGTCGAGACCCTGAGTCCCACCTCTGGGACCTCTGGGAGACTTTTGAGACTTTGCGGAACTACAAAATGAAACTCAATCCCCAGAAGTGTGTCTTCGGGACTAGCCGGGGGAAGTTCCTAGGTCACTTGCTCACCCCAGCAGGGGTGGAGCCTAATCCTGATAAAGTCAAGGCCATCATGGAACTGGGATCGCCAAGAAATGCCAAAGAGGTTCAGCACCTTACGGGGAAGTTGTTCATGCTCAATAGATTCCTCTCCCGGGCGAGGGAGAAGTGTGCACCTTTCTTCAAGGTATTGAGAGGGAGTCAAAAATTTGAATGGACCTCGGAGTGCGAGGAGGCTTTCCAAGCGTTGAAGTGGCAACTCACTTAGGTTCCTCTGCTCCAGGGGCCAAGGCAGGGTGAGGACCTATCCTTGTACCTGGGGGTAGGATCTGAGGCAGTAAGTTCAGTGCTGATCCGAAAAGAAGGCAGAAGGCAACTTCCAACTTACTACGTCAACCGAGTGCTGAGGAAGGAGGAGCTCCGGTACCCCATCCTAGAAAAGTTGGCCTTCATCTTGGTGGTGTCGGCCCGGAAGCTCTAGACCTATTTCCAAGCACATTCAATCAAGGTGGTGACCTACCACCCCCTTTGAAACATCATGGAAGGGGTAGAGCACTCGGGAAGATTGGCCAAGTGGTCTGTGGAGCTGAGCGAGTTTGATATCTCGTTTATACCCAGGCTATCAATAAAGGCACAGGCAGTGGCAAACTTCCTGGCGGACTACACGACCGAAGTGGAGGAGTAGGAGGCGCCCCACTCAGAGGCTTGGAAGATGTTAGTGGATGGGGCATCGGGGAAGCACTCCTTTGGAGGAGGAGTTATCCTGGTGAGCCCACAGGGGACAAGGATTGAGCAGGCCATCAGCATTCATTTCCCTATCACCAACAACCAGGCTAAGTACGAGGGGGTGATTGTCAGCCTGTGGCTAGCCCGGGAGTTGGGTGTGCAAGATGTAGAGGTCTCGATGGACTCCATGGTGGTGGCGTGCCAGATCAGGGGGGAATTCAAAGCAATGGAGCCAACCCTCCAGCGCTACCTGGAGATGGTCAAGGGGGTCATCGGGCAGTTCCGCACTTTCTCAATCAAACATGTACCAAGGGAGGAGAGCACCCTGGCGTACCTTCTGGCTAGGTTTGGTCCCCAAGCAGGAGGGACGGTGTCGGAACTCTGTCGACCATCCATCGAGGAAGGAGAGCTGATGGAGATAGACCATCAAGAGTCATGGATGAGTCCCATCATCACTTTCCTCATATCTGGGAAGTTCCCCTAGGAGGAGGTGGACAAGCGGCAGCTCAGGTACAAATCTGCCTATTACTCCATGCATGCAGGTGGGCTGTATCGTAAGACCCTCTCGGGGATTCTCTCCCATTGTGTAGCAGAGGGAGAGGTCCTGAAGGTCTTGGAGGAGATCCACTCAAGGGAGTGTGGCAGCCACTTGGGGAGCAGGACATTGGAAGGAAGGGTGCTGAGGCAAGGTTATTTCTGGCCTGCCCTCCGCAAGGATGCGGCGGAGTTTGCAAGGAAGTTCTCTAAGTGTTAGCTCTATGCTCCACTTCAACTTCTCCCAGCTTGGAGGCTCCGGATCATCACAGCTCCATGGCCCTTCGCGATATGGGGTTTGGATCTGGTTGGGCCCTTCCCCCAGGAAAGTGGTCAGAGAAGGTTCCTTCTGGTAATGATTGACTACTTCTCAAAGTGGCTGGAGGTGAAGGCGCTGGCCAAGGTAACGTCCCAAATAGTGAGAAATTTTGTATGGGGGGGAAATAATTTGCAGGCACGGACTCCCACTAGCCATAGTGACAGACAACGGGCCGCAATTTGCCAGCGATGAGTTCGTCAGCTTCTGTACCCAGCTTGGCATAAACCTTCGGTTTGCGTCAGTCCATCACCTGAGGAGCAATGGGCAGGTGGAGGTGGCAAACAAGATTATCGTGAACTTGCTGAAGAAGAAGGTCGAGAACCTCCGGGGGAACTGGGTCGAGTAGTTAGCCTCGGTCCTCTGGGCCCTGAGAACCACCCCGAACACGGCCACGGGGGAGACTCCTTTCAAACTCTCTCATAGGTCGGAGGTCGTGCTTCCCATAAAATTCGAGGTGAAGTCTCCCCGGGTCATCGCCGTGGGGGAGATGATGACGAGTGGCGGGTGGATAATGAAGAGGAGCTGTAACATCCCGATTCGTATTAGGCCCCTACGATGAGATTTAAAACAATGAAATGAATTTGGTGTGCTGATAGCACAATTAGCATTCGGCAAGCTTCCGTTCGACGAACGTCGAACGGGAAGCTCCCATTCCACGAACGTCGAACGGGAAGCGTTCGACTAATTAGTCGAACGGGAACCGTTCGACTATATATTATAATAGCTACGATCGACGAAGTATAGGAGAGTTGAGCCCGACGAAATGTTATTCCTTCAGCGGTCGACGAAATAGCGCCAGGTCGTGTTCGACGAAACATTGCTGCAGCCGCGATCGAAGAAGGCTGCCAGCGTTCGACGAAAGTTCGTCGAACTGCGTTCGACTAAGGTTCTGCGGTCGACGAAATATCGTCGTGCCGCGGTCGACGAATTAGGAGGGTTCAGCGGTCGCCAAAATATACTAAATATTTCGGTCGACGAATTATTTTAAGTAAGTGGTCGACGAGATCTTTCGATCAGCGAAAATCCTGAATTCGTCGATCGACGAAATCTTTCGTTCGACGAAAAATGTCTATTCCCGTTCGACGAAATCTGGGCATCTTTCTTCCCGTCGCCAGATAAAGCTTGGGTGCTTATTTTCTTTATGATTATTTTAGCCTACAGTGGGATTAATATCCAATAAGAAGCTGACACCTATATTTGGAGTTCCAAGGCTTTGCTCTCTTCTCTCTTAAGCCAGAAGAAGGGTCGAGCCATTAATTTGCTATGTCTCTTTTCATCTTCTTCATCTTCTGCTTCTTCTTCTTCTTCTTCTTCTTTTCATCTTCTTCCTGCCACCCTTAGGGGTTTTTGTTTCTTTTGGTCATGGAGCTGTGAAGGAGCAAAGCTTGGAGGAGATTTGGAGCTTGGCCGACCGCCACCCGGATGCCATGAAGATGAGCTTGAACCGTGGCCGAGAAATTAAGGTGACTTCCTCCCCTCTCCCTTGGTGCTAGCCTCTTAGATCACAATAGGAGAGATGAAGGCTCAAGAGAGCTTCTCGTGTGAGCTTTAATGGAGTTCCCTTAGGAAGACCAAGTCGAAACCTCAAAATTTAGGGCATCGTTCGCCGCGAGGTTTTCGGAATCATTTCTTCTCTCCAAGAGGAAGAGATGGGATTTGATTAGGGGCAAACCCATGGTCGTTGAGGGAGAATGAGGGGAATTGATTGTGTAGGATTTTAAAAGTGTAATGACCTAATTTTGTTTGGAGAAGATGATGAATAGTTCCCTATTAAGTAGAGGGGTGAATTTAATTATTAGGGAAAAGATGAAGTGTAAATTCCCTGTTAATAACCCTCTGTTAAATAGGGTTTTTAATTATGTATATGTGATAAGGATGCTATGATAACAGCCCCCTCCTTAAAGAAAGATTTAATTAACAGCATTTCACTTGGTAAACAAGGGGTGAATTTGTGCGCAGCTGGGTTCGAGCCAATTTTTAGGCTTGACCCCACTGGAATTAGACTTCCGGCTCAACAAGGAAGTTGTAGCCCTCGGAAAGAGCTTTCCAACGATAGGTTACCCGTTTCCTGAAGTGACCTGTAGCTCTCTAAAGGTCCAGTCGAGTGGACTGTCCAGAAAGCTGGTTTGGGTCTATTGCATGTTGTTTTTGCTGTCCAGGATTTCTGCAGTTGACTTTGGAGCAGATTTTAGGTAGGCTGCACTTGGATCTGGGTTTAGGACCCAACATGAGTGTTGTAGCCCTTGGTGAGGGCTTTCCAAAATGGGGTGGCACATAATTTGGGGTGGAGTAGAACTCCCAGAATCTCAGTTTTGTTAATCAGCGTCGTTGTAGTTTGAATTGCGGTAATCTTTGGGGATATCTTTTATAATACTTGTCTGACGCTCTTAATAATTGGTAGAAATCGAATTGATGATATTGTGCTGACCTTGGTTGAATTTCATGAGTTGTGGGAGGGTACTTGTTGTGATTTCGCCAACCGTAGTTGGTTCTCGCTTCGCTCTGGGAATAATAATTAGGAATGCCGACGTGGCTATTGTTTGGAGAGAATGACCATAACAAGCTAGCGGAACTACGGAAGCAACAGAGAAATCTATATTCTCCAATTTAATGAGGAATGAGTGCCCAAATTTACATGTCAATTGGGCGGAGCATGGGCGAATGGCATGATGCTAGAATGAGGCATTGTGATGAATAATCGAATAAAGACTTTGACGACATGTTTATAATAATGCGCCCATCGATCGATCATCCAGCGAAGAGTGTGGTTTGGTGACAACCCCTCAAATGCGATAAGGATCTCATCGTGATAGAGTGAGCTGTAATTTGAGTACGAGAAGTGAATGTCGATGACATGTGAGATATGCTTGGAAATCACGAACGTTATATTAGGGGACTCTTGGCACATGTTTGGAAGACGTGCTTCTATGAATGATCGCCTCGCTAGATAAACAACGGGATGATGCGCATTGGTAGTAAACTCTCAAGAATGTGAATAGTTCAACTAGGTTGAACTTGTTGTGAACGGAGCCTACGGGCAGAACGTGCTAATATGATGAGTGCTTGTGAGCACCGGTTGTGAATGGGCCTACGGGCAGGACGTGACAGTATGAATGTGCAGGTTTTCACCCATGGTGGTGTAGTGATCCTCGGTAGAGGATAGTTGGTGGCGGGTCTACGGGCTCGCCGATCGTCACACCGACGGGAGCTGGCAGTCAGACTCGGACTGGAAGGGCTCGTCTTCTTGGTGCTCATCTCCCAAAGCCCCCTTCCACTCCTGAAGACTCTGCAGAAATGCGAGCAGTACGCAGGGCTCCGCTATGAGCAAAGAGTGTTGAGGCGTACAGAGGCCTAGGATGGGTAGTGTGCATACCTTCCTAGTAGTGGCAAAGCCTGTGCCACTGCCACCGTCTGGCCACGACGGGGGGCGCCTGAGTGGTTAGCTACCCTCGAAAAGTGGGAAATAAAGGTCTGTGTCGACATAGCAAATGCGCTTGGAGAAGTCATCATATCATAATCATTGCACCGCATTCATATCATAATTATTGCACCGCATTCATATCATAATCATTGCATTGCACAGCAATGGAAACTCATCATATAAACTTGTATGGGCATCTTTATATGATGAGTTACCTTTATATGCACACCCTTAACTTATAAGCTTGTATGGGCATCCTTATAAGTTGAGTTCAATTCAGCTCTGTGATACTTTAGCTATGTCCTGTTACTAGTACGATTTTGATACTCTGCTTATGCTTTCTGTTTCCAGTACTTGCATTTATAACTGCTGCTATATATATATATATACTTATGAACAGCTTGTTAGTGCCATTGCAAGTACTTGGGTACTTATACAACCGACACATATGAACAACCCTTCCTGTCACCTGTTTTGTATACTATTGCTAATATTGCAGCTTTCTTTCAATTCTACCGCCCGGTGCCTTGGAGTCGCCGGGGGAGCGGATGTGAAGCCACTTAGTCTTTATGACTAACGGTTGCTACGTCCCTCTTTTTAGGAGTGCGCCCTGGAGCCGCCGCGCACGGCGCAGGAGGAGGACAGTCGGGTCAGGACGACAGGGCCGGAGACACCGATACCCTCAGTACCGGCAGTGGCTGATGTGAGTAGTAGTTTTGAGATGTAGCCCCTTTGGGCATCTTTTGTGATACTCTGATATATTTTGCAGGAGCTCGTGGAGCTACCTTTTTGTATAATTATGGACTCTACTTATGCGAATTTTATATATCTATATGTGGCTTCTTGTTTTAGTTTATTGATGGGTTGGCGTTGTTGAGTTGGTTTAGCCGGCGGGATAGGCGTCTTGTGGAGGTGGCTAGCCCATGAGCTAGCGCTTCCGCAAGGCGGCTGTCCTGGGCATAAGACTCCTCTCGGCCGTGTTTTGTGTTCCGGGAGGGGGGTCTTACAAATGGTATCAGCTTGCAACGATCCTGAGATAAAGAAGTCCATTAGACCACTAGGCTACCCCGGCTAGCTAGATCAGTTTGAGGACAAACTGATGCAGCGGAAGCAGTGGTGTGCCCATGTGTAATTCGCTATAAGTATGTCCGCTTTTTCTTATAGAAAGTGCCAACCTAAGCCAAACACGTACCCTTACGTATAGATGCTGGCTCATCCCGAGACAGTAATTTGTTTTCCCATTCCAACAGTCAGAGTTGGTTTGGCATATGACACCTTTTTGGTCGACTTAGCAGGATAGGTCATGACGTATCCTAGCCTTATACTGATCTTGGGGATGATTGGGCCAAGCAATAAGTGACATTGCGTGACTAAGGGAAGCGTCTAACGTGAGTGTAGATGCTAGAGACTCACACCCTGAGATTTCTATCTCAGATATGGAGTTATATTACCACCTTACCCAAAACATTAGGGCAATCTCAATGAGATTGGTGCCTGTAGTCTTTTATCAGCTTAGTAAGAGACCACCAAGCGTGTCTTTCATACTATATGTGGATACCTCTCACTTCTATTTATGTAGAAGGTTTCATCTGGAGAAGTTACGATAAGAATTCGGATCCAGAGAAGGCTTATTTTGGGAAGAATGTGTTATATTGGTGGTAGAAGAAACTCAGTCGAAGAGATATGGGGGCTTATCTCTTCGTTTATTGGGCTAGTTATGTACCATCTTGGATCCCTTAAGGAATTAGAATCTTTGTAATTTTTGACATTGGAAGTTTTGATCCTTGAGAGTTAATTCACCTTAAGCAAAGCAGACTGCTAAGGCCGTGTTTGGGTTGATGAAAATTTTATTAGCGGAATAAGAGAGAAAAGCATTTTGAAGATGATAATTTTCTCTATATTATTTTAAGATTATGTGGATAAGTAACGAGAAGATTAGTAAATTTACACTTTGGGGATATGCAGCGATGTTGTGATAACATTATAACTGGGGAGTTAATGAAATTTCGTGCATGCATTGTGGGTATGATGATACACTACCCCTGAGTTTGGAAATTCTTGGGGAACATTCCCTTAGTGTTGTAATTACATGACATTGGGAAATTAATAAGAGTTGGCGGCGGAGTCAATAAGATTAATACGACTTGATTGACGTTCTAAAATTCTAAAAGGTTTTATAAAATAAAAATGCATGCCATGGATGATCGTTGGCAGGAATGGTAGGGCGCTTGTAATGGATTTAATTTAGTTTATCGCATTGTGAAGTATGCCCTACAGTTGGTGGTCTGCATAACTCGTGTCGAAGGGAAATCATCCCGAGCCTCGCACCTTGGCTCTTGTTAAGTTCAAACATATATAAATGTACCGAGTAATTGGATGTTATTTGCGCATGCTCTCATTACAACGAGATGCAGCTTGGTCGTCGCCATAAAAATTTGAATTTCTACACCACGACTGATATATAAGTGCGTCGATACGAGGATCTATAGGGTACGAACTCTAAGTCGAGGAAGGTATGCCCCTAAGGTTTGTGCCCATGTGTGAGAAGAATGTACCATATGGGCGGTGGAAGAAATTTAGTCCAAAAACGTACGGGGGCTTGTCCCTTCGTTTATTGGCCTATTTACGTTCCGACTTCGCTTTCCCTTAGCTCCTGTTTATTTAAATAGTACGCGAACGATGATGATTGGGCGCGTGATAACCTCTCAGTACGGGTGAGAGCGTTAGGGGTGTTGAGACACGCCGTGAAGGGAACACGTGCATTGATTAGCAAGGATAAGTTGAATTTACTTATTTAAGAAGATATAAATATGCCTCTATACGTACAGGTAGGTATACGTGTAATTGTATTGCCTCGATAAGGCAGTCCTCTAAAGACTCTGTGCCGAGAGCCAATCATTGGATAAGGTTTATGTTCACGGCTTAGGAGCCCTTAAATGAAATGAATTAAATCACGAGATAAAAGTTGCGCAATTTTTGAATCTGGTGCAAATCTTAGTAGAACCGGGAGTAGACAAAAGTGACAATTAACTCGAGGTCATGTGTCATTAGAAGGGAATGATGTGATTATAACCCATGCGAGGTGTAGAGTCATGGATTCACCTTACTCTGAGCCTCGTTAGCGATTCATAATATCGCCAGAGCCAATTGATATGCATTATCGGATGATCATGTGCGGAATGTGGAAACTATTTGGAAACATAAAAGCTTCCTGAACTTAAACTCTTGAGCTAGTAACATCATTTTTGGTAGTTGATGGATTGAAAGGGCATAATGTCATGGCAAGTATGGTGGGGTAATTGCAGGACTTGACTGTTATACGGATTTCAAGTAGTGCGGTAAACATCCATGATGTTTGACCATGGTAATTATCTTGTCATAACTAGATACTGAACTTGGTTGGTGGCTTTTGCATGAATTATTATGAGGTGATCAAAATGATTATTGAAACTTAATAATAAGTGGAAACTTGAACTCTCTTGATAGTGTTGTGGTGCCTCTCAATGATCAAAGGTTGATCAGACGACCGCATGACAAATTTTGGGGGACGCTTTAAAGTTTGTCAAGTGGGAACTATATCGATTTCTGATCGGAGAAGTGTGTTTGCAAGCGTCCAATTAAGAAAACTATATGAGATTGTAGCACCCGTGGTGCTAAGGCGCTGTTCGTGATTTGTTAAGTTGACGATTCATACAATTGCATTGTAAATACGTGTAGTAATTTTCGGGTCATGTGAAATCGCAAGGCGTATGCTGAACCTTGTGAGGTGTGAACAAGTGGCGAGTGTCAGTACTCAGTATTATGCATTTGTACACCAACCCATGTAGGAACCTTGTTGGCTTATCGACCTCGTCCGATATGTTGTCTGGGAGTTATGCTGGCAGATCTCTTTTCTTAATATATATATGCTTCCTTGTAGAATTTGTTTGGGGGCTGCTATATACATATAGGTATGTCCTTTTCTTGTGTTGGTGCTGCTAGCATACATGAGTTCCTACTCTTATCTTTATTCCTATACACAGCCACATATGATGTTAAGCTTGTGTACATGGGAAATGGAACACCTTAGAAATTTGGATTCTTTTTTCTTTTGTTTGGAAATTCTGGAAATTTGTTCATGGCAATCTCCTATAGTGGCTATTATAGTGGTTGGTTGTGTTAAGCTTCAGGAAATTTGTTATTTTGGAACTTCCTTGTTGGTAGGCAATTATTTTTCTCTTATTTTAGCAGCCGTTTATGCTAGCTGTTGGGGGTTAAACTTCAGAAGTTTTGTTTATAACACCTTAATCATTCTCGGAAATCTCTTCCTTGGTTCATGGCTAGCAGCTATCTTGGCTTCCCTTGGTTTCATGATTATAAGCTATTTCGACTATGCTGGGAGTTTAGGGAATTTTCTTGGTTTATACTAGCAGCTACTTGATTTATATACTAGAATTTCTTTCCAGATTGTAAGCTTCTCATTGCCTTCAGGTTTTAGTATTAGTGATTTTATTTTATTGGGGATTCAGGGTTGGTGCTGCTTGGTTACTCCTTCCAGGTTGATAAATTTATTTTGTTGGCTTACTACTAGCTGCCAAGGTTTATGGTGAGGGGAGATTGATAAATATATTCTTGACCCATGCTAGCAGTTTTCTGATTATGTGCTAAAGAGTACACCAATGACTTTGTGATCTAAACTTAAACCCCCCCTAACCTCAACTTAAATTTCGGGGACGAAATTGTTTCTTCGTTTATTGGATTTGTAACATCCCGATTCGCATTAGGCCCCTACGATGAGATTTAAAACAATGAAATGAATTTGGTGTGCTGATAGCACAATTAGCATTCGGCAAGCTTCCGTTCGACGAACGTCGAACGGGAAGCTCCCGTTCCACGAACGTCGAACGGGAAGCGTTCGACTAATTAGTCGAACGGGAACCGTTCGACTATATATTATAATAGCTACGATCGACGAAGTATAGGAGAGTTGCGCCCGACGAAATGTTATTCCTTCAGCGGTCGACGAAATAGCGTCAGGTCGTGTTCGACGAAACATTGCTGCAGCCGCGATCGAAGAAGGCTGCCAGCATTCGACGAAAGTTCGTCGAACTGCGTTCGACTAAGGTTCTGCGGTCGACGAAATATCGTCGTGCCGCGGTCGACGAATTAGGAGGGTTCAGCGGTCGCCAAAATATAATAAATATTTCGGTCGACGAATTATTTTAAGTAAGCGGTCGACGAGATCTTTCGATCGGCGAAAATCCTGAATTCGTCGATCGACGAAATCTTTCGTTCGACGAAAAATGTCTATTCCCGTTCGACGAAATCTGGGCATCTTTCTTCCCGTCGCCAGATAAAGCTTGGGTGCTTATTTTCTTTATGATTATTTTAGCCTACAGTGGGATTAATATCCAATAAGAAGCCGACACCTATATTTGGAGTTCCAAGGCTTTGCTCTCTTCTCTCTTAAGCCAGAAGAAGGGTCGAGCGATTAATTTGTTATGTCTCTTTTCATCTTCTTCATCTTCTGCTTCTTCTTCTTCTTCTTCTTTTCATCTTCTTCCTGCCACCCTTAGGGGTTTTTGTTTCTTTTGGTCATGGAGCTGTGAAGGAGCAAAGCTTGGAGGAGATTTGGAGCTTGGCCGACCGCCACCCGGATGCCATGAAGATGAGCTTGAACCGTGGCCGAGAAATTAAGGTGACTTCCTCCCCTCTCCCTTGGTGCTAGCCTCTTAGATCACAATAGGAGAGATGAAGGCTCAAGAGAGCTTCTCGTGTGAGCTTTAATGGAGTTCCCTTAGGAAGACCAAGTCGAAACCTCAAAATTTAGGGCATCGTTCGCCGCGAGGTTTTTCAGAATCATTTCTTCTCTCCAAGAGGAAGAGATGGGATTTGATTTGGGGCAAACCCATGGTCGTTGAGGGAGAATGAGGGTAATTGATTGTGTAGGATTTTAAAAGTGTAATGACCTAATTTTGTTTGGAGAAGATGATGAATAGTTCCCTATTAAGTAGAGGGGTGAATTTAATTATTAGGGAAAAGATGAAGTGTAAATTCCCTGTTAATAACCCTCTGTTAAATAGGGTTTTTAATTATGTATATGTGATAAGGATGTTATGATAACAGCCCCCTCCTTAAAGAAAGATTTAATTAACAGCATTTCACTTGGTAAACAAGGGGTGAATTTGTGCGCAGCTGGGTTCGAGCCAATTTTTAGGCTTGACCCCACTGGAATTAGACTTCCGGCTCAACAAGGAAGTTGTAGCCCTCGGAAAGAGCTTTCCAACGATAGGTTACCCGTTTCCTGAAGTGACCTGTAGCTCTCTAAAGGTCCAGTCGAGTGGACTGTCCAGAAAGCTGGTTTGGGTCTATTGCATGTTGTTTTTGCTGTCCAGGATTTCTGCAGTTGATTTTGGAGTAGATTTTAGGTAGGCTCCACTTGGATCTGGGTTTAGGACCCAACATGAGTGTTGTAGCCCTTGGTGAGGGCTTTCCAAAATGGGGTGGCACATAATTTGGGGTGGAGTAGAACTCCCAGAATCTCAGTTTTGTTAATCAGCGTCGTTGTAGTTTGAATTGCGGTAATCTTTGGGGATATCTTTTATAATACTTGTCTGACGCTCTTAATAATTGGTAGAAATCTAATTGATGATATTGTGCTGACCTTGGTTGAATTTCATGAGTTGTGGGAGGGTACTTGTTGTGATTTCGCCAACCGTAGTTGGTTCTCGCTTCGCTCTGGGAATAATAATTAGGAATGCCGACGTGGCTATTGTTTGGAGAGAATGACCATAACAAGCTAGCGGAACTACGGAAGCAACAGAGAAATCTATATTCTCCAATTTAATGAGGAATGAGTGCCCAGATTTACGTGTCAATTGGGCGGAGCATGGGCGAATGGCATGATGCTAGAATGAGGCATTGCGATGAATAATCGAATAAGGACTTTGACGACATGTTTATAATAATGCGCCCATCGATCGATCATCCAGCGAAGAGTGTGGTTTGGTGACAACCCCTCAAATGCGATAAGGATCTCATCGTGATAGAGTGAGCTGTAATTTGAGTACGAGAAGTGAATGTCGATGACATGTGAGATATGCTTGGAAATCACGAACGTTATATTAGGGGACTCTTGGCGCATGTTTGGAAGACGTGCTTCTATGAATGATCGCCTCGCTAGATAAACAACGGGATGATGCGTATTGGTAGTAAACTCTCAAGAATGTGAATAGTTCAACTAGGTTGAACTTGTTGTGAACGGAGCCTACGGGCAGAACGTGCTAATATGATGAGTGCTTGTGAGCACCGGTTGTGAATGGGCCTACGGGCAGGACGTGACAGTATGAATGTGCAGGTTTTCACCCATGGTGGTGTAGTGATCCTCGGTAGAGGATAGTTGGTGGCGGGTCTACGGGCTCGCCGATCGTCACACCGATGGGAGCTGGCAGTCAGACTCGGACTGGAAGGGCTCGTCTTCTTGGTGCTCATCTCCCAAAGCCCCCTTCCACTCCTGAAGACTCTGCAGAAATGCGAGCAGTACGCAGGGCTCCGCTATGAGCAAAGAGCGTTGAGGCGTACAGAGGCCTAGGACGGGTAGTGTGCATACCTTCCTAGTAGTGGCGAAGCCCGTGCCACTGCCACCGTCTGGCTACGACGGGGGGCGCCTGAGTGGTTAGCTACCCTCGAAAAGTGGGAACTAAAGGTCTGTGTCGACATAGCAAATGTGCTTGGAGAAGTCATCATATCATAATCATTGCACCGCATTCATATCATAATCATTGCACCGCATTCATATCATAATCATTGCATTGCACAGCAATGGAAACTCATCATATAAACTTGTATGGGCATTTTTATATGATGAGTTACCTTTATATGCAGACCCTTAACTTATAAGCTTGTATGGGCATCCTTATAAGTTGAGTTCAATTCAGCTCTGTGATACTTTAGCTATGTCCTGTTACTAGTACGATTTTGATACTCTGCTTATGCTTTCTGTTTCCAGTACTTGCATTTATAACTGCTGCTATATATATATATACTTATGAACAGCTTGTTAGTGCCATTGCAAGTATTTGGGTACTTATACAACCGACACATATGAACAACCCTTCCTGTCACCTGTTTTGTGTACTATTGCTAATATTGCAGCTTTCTTTCAATTCTACCGCCCGGTGCCTTGGAGTCGTCGGGGGAGCGGATGTGAAGCCACTTAGTCTTTATGACTAACGGTTTCTACGTCCCTCTTTTTAGGAGTGCGCCCTGGAGCCGCAGCCCACGGCGCAGGAGGAGGACAGTCAGGTCAGGACGACAGGGCCGGAGACAGCGATACCCTCAGTACCGGCAGTGGCTGACGTGAGTAGTAGTTTTGAGATGTAGCCCCTTTGGGCATCTTTTGTGATACTCTGATATATTTTGCAGGAGCTCGTGGAGCTACCTTTTTGTATAATTATGGACTCTACTTATGCGAATTTTATATATCTATATGTGGCTTCTTGTTTTAGTTTATTGATGGGTTGGCGCTGTTGAGTTGGTTTAGCCGGCGGGATAGGCGTCTTGTGGAGGTGGCTAGACCGTGAGCTGGCGCTTCCGCAAGGCGGCTGTCCTGGGCATAAGACTCCCCTCGGCCGTGTTTTGTGTTCCGGGAGGGGGGTCTTATAGGAGCAGAACTTATCCTTGGACCTGGTGGAGGAGCTCTGGGATCTCGCCACCATTCGGCAAATGGAAGCTAAGAGGCGGATGGCCAAATACTTTGACCAGCATATCAGAATAAAACAGTTCAAGAAAAGGGACTTGGTCCTAAAGAAGGTCGATGCGGCTGGGAGAGGAACCGCAGTAGGTAAACTTGACCCCAATTGGGAGGGGCCTTACATTGTAAGCGAAGTCCTCAAGTCGGGAGGGTTCCACCTCCAAGATGTGGAAGGGGTACCTCTCGGCTGAGCCAGGAGTGGGGATGATTTAAAGCGATTCTATCCTTAAAAGTTTTTGTAATTGACTTGTTGTATGTTTTCCTTTCCATATATTGATTTTGAAGTTATTTCTAAGTAGGAATCTTCAAGCGTTCTATGCTGGAATTCCCCAGATCGATTCCGCTGTCGGGCTCTCATGGACGGTAGGTCAGGTTGATCTCTGGAGAGGCTGGCAGGGTAACAAGTTCTTTGGTGCTGGAATGCCCCAGATCGATTCCACTGTCGGGCTCTCATAGACGGTGGGTCAGGTTGATCTCTGGAGAGGCTGGCAGGGTTACAAGTTCTTTGGTGCTGGAATGCCCAAGATCGATTCCGCTATCGGGCTCTTATAGACGGTGGGTCAGGTTGATCTCTGGAGAGGCTGGCAGGGTAACAAGTTCTTTGGTGTTGGAATTCCCCAGATCGATTCCATTGTCGGGCTCTCGTGGACGGTGGGTCAGGTTGATCTCTGGAGAGGCTGGCAGCGTAACAAGTTCTTTGGTGCTGGAATGCCCCAAATCGATTCTGCTGTCGGGCTCTCATAGACGGTGGGTCAGGTTGATCTCTGGAGAGGCTGGCAGGGTAACATGCCCCAGATCGATTCCGTTGTCGGGCTCTCATAGACGGTAGGTCAGGTTGATCTCTGGAGAGGCTGGCAGGGTAACAAGTTCTTTGGTGCTGGAATGCACCAGATCGATTCTTCTTTTGGGCTCTCATAGACGGTGGGTCAGGTTGATCTCTAGAGAGGCTGACAGGGTAATAAGTTCTTTGGTGCTGGAATGCCCCAGATCGATTCTGCTGCCGGGCTCTCATAGACGGTGGGTCAGGTTGAGCTCTGGAGTGGTTGGCAGGGTAACAAGTTCTTTGGTGCTGGAATGCACCAGATCGATTCCGCTGCCGAGCTCTCATAGACGGTGGGTTAGGTTGATCTCTGGAGAGGCTGGCAGGGTTACAAGTTCTTTGGTGCTGGAATGCCCCAGATCAATTCCGTTGTTGGGCTCTCATAGACGGTGGGTGAGGTTCATCTATAGAGAGGCTGGCAGGGTTACTAAAGAAGGGTCTTCTCGCTCGGCAAGAAGGGATGATCTCACACGGAAAGAAAGAGGGGAGCTCACCCCGCATGCAGAAGGCCCCCTAGGAAATGGGGTCCTCATAGAAAATAAAGAGGAAAGTCTGCGAAGTGGTCGGCATAAATGGGTAGGCCGAGTACTCACTGGCATAGAGGGTGTCTGTAAAAAGGATCTCTCAAATCCCCGAAGATGGTACGAGAGGCCGTATAGGGGTCTCGCTCGCCAAAATCAAAAGGGTGAAGGCTCACTCCCCGCGAGTTGGAGACTCAAAGGGTTGACCCGAAAACCTGCGATCCTAAAGTAGGCGAAAAAAGGGCGAGGAGGTAATTACGAATACCCATCCTATGCCGAAGCTGGGAGACTATTCGATAGGTGGGAGCGGTCACGGTGAACGCGATGGAAAATGCGATATAAACGCGAGAAAACAACGAAACATAGAAAGCGAGAACACAATGAACAAGTGGGCAAAAAATTTCCATTTCATTTCACTAGTCAGTTATAGGTGTTGCGGCGATCTCGCCAACCAAAAAATACAAAAATAAAAATACAAGTTTATCTAATGTTCGTCGGCGGACGGCTCGTCCTCGCTGACAGCGGGTGGCAGGGCTGGCATAAACAGCTCTGGGACCACATCCTCGATCGTCAGGTCAGCCACCTCGGCAGATAGCAGGCTGGCCCCTACATCGCTCGGAAAATATACTGGGCCGCAGTGACGGAGGATTCTCGCGATTCTTCCTCCCTGGCTCATTATTCATCCTTCAAGCGGCTAGGGGACGGGGTGGAGGGTGGCGCAGATCAAATCCTAGTTGTAGTCTTTCAGCCCAGCAACCTTGTTCTCCAGGCTAGAGATGCGAGCGCAAAGATCCCTGGCGGTCTTGGCATCCTGTAAAGAGGAAAGGGTTTAGGCCAAGGGAAACGCTGTTAGAAAAGAAAGAGGGCGAGGGCTCGCAAACTTACCACTCCGTCCTGATGGCCAGAGAGAAGCTCGTTGGAGGTGAGAAGCCTCTCCTTTAGGACCGCGATCTCGGCGGCAGAATTTTTGTAGGCGAGGGTGAGCTCCAGAGAGCGGAGCTGGGCTCATGCGCTCTCGTAGGCCAGGGTCCTCGCGGTCTCGGTCTTGAAAACCGAGGGGGCCATAAAGACTGAAGGAGAGCGAGAACGCCTGCCCATTGACAGTCACCTACTCCACCCAAGAGGGAAGGAGGGTGGAGATTGAGGCCTTGTTGACCTCGGGATTCCAGTATAACAGGTACTCGTTGGCCTCATCCTTGTGCCTCTGGCCGAGACCAAAGTTGTAGTGGTTGATCGGCATTGGAAGGGCAGAGGTCCGGGTGACCTCTTCGACCGGCTCGCTGGCCTCCCTTTCCTCGGGAAAGTCAGTTGGGGAGATCTCGCTCGGGGAGGTCTCGACATGCCCCTTTCCCTTCTCAAATGGGAGGGGGTTCTTCTTGTTCTTCTTCGTCTGCGAGGGCTGTGAGGGGGATCCTTGCGGCCAGAGGACTCAACCCTCTTCCTAGTAGGTGGGGTAGTAGGGCGGGGAGTCTCGCGGCAGGCATCCGCTCCCATTTTCGCGAGAGCGAGGCCCACAGGAACTGGCCAGTTGCTCGCGTAAGGAGGATGGACGGGGAGGTCTCGCTCACCTGTAATGATTTCATAATTAGAAATTTTCGGCGAAAGCCTTAAGAAGAAATAAATGAATGAGCATGATACATACCCTCACCAGGGAGCACCGGTGGCAGCGAGTCGAGGTTTCGGCGGAGATGGACCACCTCGAAGTTCTTCTTGTTGAAGAACTGGAATAAGGCGGCATCATGGCGACCGAGAGCCGGGGGGAGGTAGATACTCTCGTCGTGCTGAATTGGCGAGAAGGGAATGTTGTCGAGGTTCCCTTTGATGAAGAGGAATTTCTGAGCCCAGTAATGGCCCTTGTTGACGGTCTCGACGACCTTGATCCCCGAGCCCACGAAGTAGGCGGTGCCCTCCTTGTAGTCTCTGAAGGAGAACAGCTTCCGGAAGACCGCTGAGCTGAACTCGATGCGCTCTTCTCGCATGTGGCATGCGAGCACGACGATGACCGCCATGGCGTTAGGGGTCAGCTGACCCAATATCACACTGAAGTGCTTTAGCACCTGGCAAGAAAAATTGCGAGGCCTCAAAAAAGCGAGCGCGAGTTTAAATTGTGGCAAGATTTGAAAGTAAACGAGATCAGTAAGTACCTGGCGAACCTCTGGCCATAAGGGCAGGCGCAAGACAACCCCAAAGTGGGCGTTAGGGATGGAGAGCTCATCTCGCAGGGGGATGTTGATTACATCATCCGCGCCAGGGCAGCGAGCGGAGAACCCCGGTCATATAAAGTCGGCGACGGCGGCGAGGTATTCTTCCTCGGTCAGGTTGTAGTTGAAGAAAGTGTGGTCGGTAAAGGCCCAGGCACACTTTAGCTGACCTTCGGCCTCGCTAGCTTCCCCCACCATTGTTGAAACCTGCGAAGAAAAAGAGCAGAAGACGCAAAGGAGAGAACGCAAGATCTCGCGGGCAGAGGAAGAAGAAGGGCTAGCGTTAAATGCGGTAGGTGAGTCCAGAGCTGATACCTATTTATTGGAAACGAAAAGCACGGGAAAGAAGTCGAAGCAACGGGGGGTGCGGTTAGGCAAAACCCTGTGTGATGATTGCACGCGAGAACGTAAGGTAACCCCAGAATTATTAGCGAGCGAGACCAGCTTGCGAGGTTATCATAAGCGAAATTTTCATACGAGAGCAACAAGAAAGAATGCAGAAACAAAAGATAGAGCGAGCATCACTAGCAATTGTCGTATAAACAAATAATAAGTGTGCAAGAGCCCCCATAGCGGGCGAGAAATAGTTAATGAAAAAGAAAAGAATTGCGAGATTGTCCAGCGAGATTAAATAAAGTTCATGCATTGTCGGGGGCTTGCCGGGCAGAGGAAGAGTGCGAGCAAGAATTAGTAGTGTATCCATTTCCACCTGCAATGACCTCGCACTCCTGACTGCGGCGGAATCCTAGGGTAGTGGTATGCGCTGGCGGCGCGAGCCTCGCGTTGAATCAAGCGAGCATAATCTTCCACTCGCGCGAGGTGCGTCCCTGGGGAGGTGGCCGTCTCGCTAAGATCCTGTGGCATTTCGGCACGGAGCCGTGAACACTCATCCAACAGAGCGGCGTGCCGCTCCTCAGCAATCTCTCTGTCCCTCTCCTTCTGGAGATGAAGATCCTGCAGTCGTCATCCTTATTTCTGAAACAATTCTGAAGTTCACCTCTTCATGGCTTCGGGATCTCGCGGATCGCCAAGGAAATCATCCATTTGCTCTGGCAAGGGAAGAGGCGACATCTCTACCTCCCCAAAGTCAGAGTGGGTGGGGAGGGTCTCTGAATCACCTGCGAGCAAATCCAAACAGCATCAGCAGTTAGTAAAGTCTTTTCTTATTGTCGCAGGGAGTGATCTGTCTCATAAGAAGCAATATAATCCTTACCAAGAGGCGGGCGAGAAGTGTTAGGCCGGCCCTGAAAAAGAGTAGTGAAGGGGAGCGAGACGGACTTCTGAAGACTAGCGTGGCGCGTCGCGTCGTCGTCAGGAGTGGTCGTTGTAACAACCCGGCCCAACCACCACACCAGAGGCCCTCTCCAACTCAGTGGCCAAGGCGCACTCTAGTGGGCTGGCTACCGCGGTTGGACAAGGGCTGCAGCCCGTGACACCCCAACCCTTCACTGGCCTATTTCTCAGTACAGTAGGTTGTTGATGGAGGGTATCGATCCCCAGCCACCCTTGATAAGGCGCCTTCAACAGCCCTCATCACCAACTGAGCTGCAACTCAGTTGGTGATGAGGGTTGTTGAAGGCGCCTTATCAAGGGTGGTGGGGGATCGAGACCCGCCATCAACAACCTACTGTGCTGAGCAACAGGCCAGGGAAGGGTTGGGGTGTCACGGGCTGCAACCCTTATCCAACTGCGATAGCCAGCCCACTAGAGTGCGCCTTGGCCACGGAGTTGGAGCGGGCCTCTGGTGCGGTGGTTGGGCTGGGTAGTTACAAAAAAAGTGCAATTTTTTGTAACAACCCGACCCAACCACCACACCAGAGGCCCGCTCCAACTATGTGGCCAAGGAACACTCTAGTGGGCTGGCTACCGCAGTTGGACAAGGGCTTCAGCCCGTGGCACTCCAACCCTTCCCTGGCCTGTTTCTCAGCACAGTAGGTTGTTGATGGTGGCTCTCGATCCCCCGCCAACCTTGATAAGGCGCCTTCAACAACCCTCATCACCAACTAAGTTGTCTGTCACAACCCGCATTTTCTCACGAATTTAATACATATTATCATAGCAAGGGGAAAATACGCGTCGTGATGCCACGTCATGTAGGGGATGACAGCAGACGCTCAGGCAAACACTCCTTACGATAAATTTATAAAAGACATATATATGTTTGAGATAACAAGAGAATTTACATTTTAGCTTAGGACCGTGTCCCTCGGTCCAGTGGATCACTAGTCCACAAGTAGAAAGCTATACATACACCGCAGAAAATTGGTTCATTTTAGACTACATGAGCATGAAGATCAACATCCCAGAAATGATATGCACATCTAAGTTTAGTATAGTAAGAAAGGATTTTCTACGATCTTCAAAGTATGCGACATTTACTTAAAATCATGATATGCAAGAATGATATTTTTATACCAATAAAGTAACTAATGCAACCTAGCAAAAAGCACCCCAGAGAGCAAGTAGGTAAATAACCTGAAAGTAACAGCAAAACAACTAACAAGTAAACTAGCACAAGAAAACTAGAGCTATGGGCGTCAACAACGGACACGAGCCCATAGAAAAACAAAGTACAAGCCTAAATCTGAAACAAAATGAACAACTACCTCACAACCGTGAGGGGAGAACGAACCACTGCAACTAACTGCAGCTCCAGAGAACACCAACTCTAAAACCCGAAGAGCTACGGCTCCGAGCCTGAGACATTCAATAGAAAAGAATGCCTCAGCAAGAAAGTGCAAATGGTAGCAAGAAAATCAAGGTTAGCAGCAATCAGAAACAAAAGATTGCAGAAAAGAGAGCTAAACAGAATAACACTTAATCTTACAACAACCCGAGCCAGCTCAAACGAGTGCACTCGGTAAGAGGAAAAGCCTGCACCATAAGTTAATAGCCAAAAAGATCAAAGCCAACCACTTGTCCGCCATTGCGGCTCAGACGTGGTGGTTATACATATAATATCATCATACCCCTATAAGAATATAAGTTACTAGCATTTGAGAGTGATCAGCTCGAGGGAAGAGCGTCCCCCAAAAGAAGGCACTGCGATGGTGGTATCTTCAACAAATGCCCGCAGCCCCAAAACCAAACAGGAGTGCTGCGGCGGTGACTCCAATCCACTCCAGCCAACAGCCCAAAAGAGGCTCTATGGCAGTGACTTTTTGCTCACATGCTCAACAGACTCACACATAGCACCAGAAGCAGGGGTGCATAAACAAATATATAAGTATATGTATATATATAAGTATATAAATAAACCACATTGCAGTTCACGAGAGAACACTCGGAACATTAGACAACGAAGATCATAGAGACCAAGAACCACTCACCAAAACTATCCCGGAGAATTAGACACATAGCATACTTAGCTCATGAATCCAACAGAACAAACAGAGGAGTGTCAGACAGGGAAAACAGGATGACAAATGGTTTTAACCATAACTCGAGACGAGAGAATCAGAAAGCACCGGATTCAGCAATTAATCAATAGATTAACATTTAACTTACAACAATGTTGAAGATTTTAGCAAGACGACACCATGCAAGGTTTGGTGTCAAATCAAGACGAAGGTAAACTTAACACAAAGGCCAAACACCAGAACAATACTCAAAAGGTCAAAAGAAAACACTTGGTGAGTCCAAACTTGACTCCCAATGGACTTCTCGTAACAATACGACGAATAAGACACGAAACTATACCATAAACGATCAATAATCAAATACAGGACAACTCAAAGAATAAAGCATAGCTTCATCTAAAAATCTCAACGAAAAAACTAAAATGCTTGATAACATCACTTAAGATACTCGGGAACACCCGACAAATAAACATAAAGACACACTGAAAACAATTCGGAATATGCGATGGAATCGACAAAAAGAATTATCAAAAGTCAGTAGGAAAATTGAACAAGAGTCGACGGGAAAAGACTTATCTCAAGGTCAACGAGAAAGACTTCCCAAAAGTCGACGAGAAAGACTTAATCCAAAGTCGACAAGAAAAACTTAACAAAAGCTGACCGGAAAGACTTATCAAAAGTCGACAAGAAGGACTACACAGAAAACTTGGGAGTTCTGGACAGAGACTCTGGACAGAAAGACTAATAAGTTCAGAACATAAGTGCTAATAAATTCTGGACGAAAAGGCTAGAAAATTTTGGAACTACATAGAGAGGACTTCTAAACGAATCTAAGGTATAAGCAGGAATCAAAATGCACAAGAAGAATTTGATTTCCGAGAACACATGGAAAAAAGACTTTTCTGAGAGAATCTATCAGAACAATAAGGGAGACCACAACCAAGACTTCACTTGCAGAAATGATAGGGGGAGAAACAATCATTAAACGGAAAAAGAAGCAAAACCAGGAAAAAAGAAGACTTAAAAACAAGGAAAGGGCAAAAATCGGCTGCCTGTCCCGTCGATCGGCGGACGGTCCCGTCGATCGACGGGAATAGCTGTCGATTCTCACTTTGAAATAAGAAAAGGCTTCTCTCCAGCTAAAAGGCAAAAATTGGTTGGTTGTCCTGTCGATTTCGACGGGAATAGCCGTCGATTTTGCCTTAGAAAAAAAAACAGATGAAAACCACAAAATCGGCTGAGACAAGGGAACGACGGGATGGTCCCGCTGATCGATGGGAGGTCCCGTCGATCGACGGGATGACCCATCGATTCCTACTTGGACAGATTTCTAAACTAAGAAAATTTTTCCCAAGCTAACCTAATCAACAGAACAACCTCAACTCAGAACCTACAGCAACACTAAATACCAAAAAGATACATATATATATATATAAACATAAAAAGAGGAGATTAATAGATTTGTAGAAACATACAAACCCAGGGAGGGGGTAAAGAGCAACACAACCACTTGCCTTTACTCGAAACGCCAAAGAACGACCTCAAAGCCCTCCATGGCACGGATCGGCTCAAACACGACCTACGCACGGAGGGTCTACGAAAAAACGGACAAAAGGAGGGTTAGGACCGCAAACCCTAGCGCCAAAAATCTACGAAACGAAGATAACTTACCACGCACACGAAGAGCACGGCGAGAGCTTTCCAAAACTACGCTCCGACGAAGAATTCGCACACTGGAGCTCCGTCGGCGGCGGTCGGAAGCTCACAAAATCCTAAACCCTCACTTTCTCTCTCTCTAAACTCTCTGCTCGGGAAAGAAGAAATAATGAAGAAGAGGAATAGTGAATAATATATATATATATAAATAGAGAGAATGAAAGAAGATATTTATGCATATAATAATTATATATAAAGAGAGATTTAGGAAGAGAGTGGATTACACAAAGAGTATAATAAGAATAACAATAATAATAATAGTAATAATAATAATAATAGGAAAGGAATGGCCGATCCAACGGTCGCTTATTCCAACGAAAATCGCGCCGAAGACAAATGTCGGCGCTACGAATCCAACAGAGAAGGCGGAATCAAAATCCGGCGAGCCAAACTTAAGATATAAATTTTTGAAGATTGCGGCGACGATAAATAGACAAATCTTCGGAAAATCACCGAGGCTCTAATAATGCTGGATCGCAATGAAACTTCGATGAGCCTCTCTAAAATTAAATAATTTAATTTCCTAACGCAAAATTTCTCAATCCCGGCACACTCCAAAATTTGGTCAACATGACCGAAAGAACGCGCAAACGCGCAAACGATGGTGCACTGCTAACTTCTCACTAACGTAACGCCCTTACGTCAAAAATGACGTTAAAGGAGGAATAAAATAATTCCTGAAAATTTCGGGGCGTTACAGTCACCCCACCTAGAAGGAAGTTTCATCCCGAAACTTAGAACCGAAACAAAAAAAATACAAACGAATGAAAAGGGCAATGGGAGAGATAAGCTCGCACTCGCTGGATAGAAATGCTAACCGAAGAGGGCTAGGAAAATAGATGTGGATAAGATTACCCTTAGCACTCAAAATAGATCACCCGATCCCTGATCAAAGCTCACGACAAAGCCTTCAAAATCCAACACCTCCCAATTAACATAAACGAAGGAATTACCCACAAGGAAAAAGGACAATACCAAGAACTCGAAATGTCCAAGCTGAGAACGGAAAGCAGACCGCGGAACCTCCGACTCGCGGATCCTCAACTGATGGCAGCCTAAACGAGGGTCAATCTACAAAAACACCGAACTACGACGCAACTGATCAAGCAAACCATCAATCTGAGGCAACAGATACCTGTTCTTGATGGTCACCTTGTTCAGCTCTCGATAAATGATACACAATCTCACCGAACTAACCTTCTTCTTCACGAACAAGACGGGAGCACTCCAGAGCGAAGAACTAGGCCAGATAAAGCCACACTGCAACCACTCACCTAACTGAGTGCGCAACTCTTCCAGCTCACACGGGTCCAAAGGGTACGGTGCCTTTGTAATAGGACAGGTACCCGGCTCAAGGTCAGAAATAAACTCATCAACTCTCACAGGAAGAAAACCAGGGAGACTAACGGAGAAGACATCAGTGAGCTCTCGCACCACAAGGAAATAAATCCTCGATACAAGACAAACTGCTACCAGTTTCTAACATAGAAACAAGGTAAGCAATACAACCGGAAACTAAAGGCTCCGAGCACACACCGCGAAAATAATTGGGGAAAACCTAGCGCGGAAAGACAAACACGCTCGAGGGTTGACCGATGTCCAGCTTAAAGTCCAAACGCTTTTCCTTGCATTGGATAACAACATCCAACCTGGACAACCAACCCAAACCCAAAATCACATCAAAAACTTCCAGGTCTAGCACCTTTAGATTAGCAAAAGTTAAGAAACCACCTAAGAGGATAGGACAACTCTAGATACCCTGATTTGACACCACAGAATCACCAGAGGGGAAACTTAGCACTAAGGGGATCACCTACCTGACCAAGGGTCAAACTATGACGCTCTAAAAAAGTCCTGGCCACGAACGAGTGGGTAGCACCTGAATCAAAAAAGGATGCGCGCCTAGCGGATCTCTACCTTAAACTCTCCTATAATGGCGGATACGCAACTAAATGGGTGAAAGCAAACTAGGGAAAAAACTGAAAGCTAAGAGTTAGATTAGAATCTAACCTGGAATCACCGGGGGAAAACAGCTCTCCTTCCTTTGCTATTACACTTAACTCGTCATCTCCTCGACCCAACTGATGCTGCTGAGGCGGTGGAGGTACCAGAGCCGCAGGAGCAAGCTGCTGGCTGGACAACTGGAACTACGAACACCGGGACTTCACATGCCCTTTCTGTCCACACTGATAGCACGTCATATCATTTAACTGGCATCGAGTCGCATAATGCCCTCTTTGCCCATAATACTCACATGACTTAACTTCCTTCCAACACTGGGTAAGATCGTGCCCCATCTTTCTGCAAAAAGTGCAATGACTGATATTCTTCGGAGCACCTTGAAGATCCAACTCCTGCTTGCCCTTCTTACTTGGGGCAGGGCTTCCACTATCACCATCCTTCCTCTTTCCTTTCCTCGACATCGTATCCTAACTCACAATAGGGATCTGCACCCTAGGCTGCTGCCCAAAGATAGTTGCCATCAACATCTGAATCTGCACCTGCATCTCGACCACTTGCCTTGACAACGCCTCGTTACTCTGACGCAGCTCCTCAATTACCACTTCACTGCGCGCACCCAAAGTCTCTCCCTCTGACCAGGGAGCCGACTCTGACGCACTATGCTCTACAGTCATCAACTGCAATTATGAACAAACACCTCACTACAACTAGCTTAAGACCCAACAGCTAGCAAACTAGAATTTCCTAACTCTATACAGATCGGAAAAGTGTAGATACTTGCTCTTATTGTTACTTTGCTCTGGGAATTCATAAAATGATGTTATGCTTAATTTAGGATGATATACCATCATCCTATCAACTCATATGCATATAATATGAATGCATGAATGCCGAAAATTTTATTTCAAATCATGTGTGTACGAGCGTCATCATGTATAACTTTAACTTGGCACGTGTGCTAATGCTATGATATGATGTACATGCAGTGCTATGCAATCTAAAAAGGCCTTAATGCATGCTATGAGCGGCGTACACATGTGATCTTATGCATCCCATACTACATATTATCGCATGTAACAAAAAAGAAAAAACGAACTAATGGGCACGCATGCGACCTACGTTATGCATCACATACTACATAACAGTCGTATGTTGTCACCTATGAGGATCCATATACAAACACATATTATGCATCCCAAACTATATAATATGCCTTATATACTTCTTATCATGTTATGAGTGTAGTGTTCATGCTTCAGCCAAGACATACGGATGACCATTCGGTGTGTGTATGCAATGAATGACGATTCTCACCAAGCGGTTAACCGGGCCAACCAGACTATTCCAGTAACCCGGCTAACCTCCCTCTGATACCAACTGTCACAACCCACATTTTCCCATGAATTTAATACATATTATCAGAGCAAGGGGAAAATACGCGTCGTGATGCCACGTCATGCAGGGGACGACTACAGATGCTCAGGCAAACACTCCTTACGATAAATTTATAAAAGACATATATATGTTTGAGATAACAAGAGAATTTAAATTTTAGCTTAGGACTGTGTCCCTCGGTCCAGTGGATCACTAGTCCACAAGTAGAAAGCTATACATGTGCAGCGGAAAATTGGTTCAGTTTAGACTACATCAGCATGAAGATCAACATCCCAGAAATGATATGCACATATAAGTTTAGTATAGTAAGAAAGGATTTTCTACGATCTTCAAAGTATGCGACATTTACTTAAAATCATGATATGCAAGAATGACATTTTTATACCAATAAAGTAACTAATGCAATCTAACAAAAAGCTTCCCAGAGAGCAAGTAGGTAAACAACATGAAAGTAACAGCAAAACAACTAACAAGTAAACTAGCACAAGAAAACTAGAGCTATGGGCATCAACAACGGACACGAGCCCATAGAAAAACAAATTACAAACCTAAATCTGAAACAAAAAGGAACAACTACCTCACAACCTTGAGGGGAGAACGAACCACTGCAACTAACTGCAGCTCCAGAGAACACCAGCTCTAAAACCCCGAACAACTACGGCTCTGAGCCTGAGACATTCAAAAGAAAGGAATGCCTCAGCAAGAAAGTGCAAATGGTAGTTTGAAAACCAAGGTTAGCAGCAATCAGAAACAAAAGATTGCAGAAAAGTGAGCTAAACAGAATAACACTTAATCTTACAACAACCCGAGCCAGCTCAAACGAGTGCACTCGGTAAGAGGAAAAGCCTGCACCAGAAGTTAATAGCCAAAAAGATCAAAGCCAACCACTTGTCCGCCATTGCGGCTCAGAGGTGGTGGTTATACACATAATATCATCATACCCCTATAAGAATATAAGTTACTAGCATTTGAGACTGATCAGCTCGAGGGAAGAGCGTCCCCCAAAATAAGGCACTGCGACGGTGGTATCTTCCACAAACGCCCGGAGCCCAAAAACCAAACAGGAGTGCTGCGGCGGTGACTCCAATCCACTCCAACCAACAGCCCAAAAGAGGCACTATGGCAGTGACCTTTAGCTCACACGCTCAACAGACTCACACATAGCACCAGAAGCAGGGGTGCATAAACATATATATAAGTATATGTATATATATGTGTATATAAATAAACCACATTGCAGTTCACTAGAGAACACTCAGAACATTAGACAACGAAGATCATAGGGATCAAGAACAACTCACCAAAACTATCCCAGAGAATTAGACACATAGCATACTTAGCTCATGAATCCAAAAGAACAAACAGAGGAGTGTCAGACAGGGAAAACAGGATGACAAATGGTTTTAACCATAACTCAAGACGAGAGAATCAGAAAGCACCGGATTCAGCAATTAATCAATAGATTAACATTTAACTTACAACAAGGTTGAAGATTTTAGCAAGACGACACCATGCAAGGCTTGGTGTCGGAATAAGACGAAGGTAAACTTAACACAAAGGCCAAACACCATAACAATACTCAAAAGGTCAAAAGAAAACACTTGGTGAGTCCAAACTTGACTCCCAATGGACTTCTCGTAACAATAAGACAATTAAGGAATGAAAAAATACCATAAATGATCACTATTCAAATACAGGACAACTCAAAGAATAAAGCATAGCTTAATCTATAAATCTCAACGAAAAGACTAAAATGCTTGATAACATCGCTTAAGATACCCGGGAACACCCGACAAATAAACATAAAGACA